>JARBWK010000002.1:7866818-8590347 GCA_030556195.1 Anolis apletophallus | reverse complement strand
AGTTTAATAGTAATTAAACAGAAAATGTATTAATGCAGTGGTTCTCAACCTTTATTTTTAAAAAAAAATATTTTTATTGTTTTATCATTATCAACACAATATTATACAATGTCTATTTATTTACAGCAGATTCATGTTATTCATTTCTAAGTACAATACTTCATTCTTTAGCATCTGCCATTATATTTCCTGCTACATTTTGTATCCCTCACGCTGTGCTCCCCCCCCCCCCCCAAGCCATTGCTTTACATATCATTCGTCAAAATTTCATTCTTCTTGTGGAGGTAACCTTCCTTCTTCCTTTTTCTAATCCTTTTTCAATCAATTTTCTCCATACCTCATAAAAATCACTTTGTTTCCATATGGTAATTTTAGTGTGTTTGTTTTACTTCAATTTTACTGTTCTATGACTTACAGTGTGAGTCGCCCTGAGCCCTCGGGAAGGAAGACCTGACTAATAGAAATAAATAAATAAATAAATAAATAAATAAATATACCTCTTTTTACTTTTAATATACATGTTAACTTGTCATTTATTGCCAGTTTCCATACTTCCTTGTACCATTCCTCTATTTGTATATTTATTTCTTTTTTCCAATTCCTTGCTATAAGCAGTCTTGCTATTGTTAATAGGTTTGTTATCGCATCTTTTATCCTTTTTTCCAATTGTATACTATTATATAAATGATAATAAAGCTATACTAGGACTTCTTTCTATTTTTAATATTCATTATATCTTCTATTTCTTTAAATACTTTCCCAAAATTTGCTTACATATTTACATTGCCACCACATATGTATGTATGTTTCCTGTTTCTTAGCGTCCTCTCCAACAGTTTTTCGAGTAGTGTTTATTTATATTTGCCATTCTTACTGGTGTCAGGTACCCTTTCCATCTTAATGTATAATAATTTTCTTTTATCCTTATTGATAAATTTTTAAGATGTCTTTGTCTCCACAATTGTTGCCACTCTGTTTCCTTTATTTTTATCCCCTAAGTCTTCTTCCCAGACCTCCTTAAGGGTGTTATTTTTTGTTTTTCCTTCCTTTATTTCAATTATTATCTTATATATTTTACTAGTTATTCCTTTCAAGTTTTCGTGCTCTTCTACATCCCTCCCATTTTGTATTATTTGTTCAAATTGGTTAACCTTACTTCCTTTTTATTGTTTTTTAGCCAATTTTTAAAACCATTGTTCTAATTGTATACAATGGAACCATGTCAATTTTATTTCTCTAAATTCTTCCATAATCATTTCCTTCTTTGTTCCTACTTTTATCCAATCCCCATTTTATCTAAACTTTTTCCCCTTAACTTTTTATCCATTATTTGTTTTAAATTCTTTGGAAATTTCTTTTCCATTACAATTGGGGTTATTACTGATCCATCCGTTATTAACATTCTCCTGTATTTATTCCATACTTCTAATATATTACTCAACATTGATTTCTAATTTCCCTAATTTCTTTCCTCGTGAATTGTTTAAAAAATATATTCCATATTTCTTCTTCCACTTTTCCTGAGTAATTTCTTAGCCATTCTACCCCATCTTTTTAATCATTCCTTCTATAACCAGTCTCAATCTACTCGCTTCATAATATTTTTAATGTTAGGAGTGCTAAATCTCCTTCTTTTTATGATTTATACCATAACTGTTTGTTTAGTCTATTTCTTTTACTACCATTGCAATATTTATTTATCATTTGTTGCCATCTGTTTAGTTCTTCCTCTGTAATTTGAAGTGGCAGCATTCTAAATATGAAGTTTATCTTTGGGAGTATTTTCATTTTTACTAATGCTATCTTTCCAAACCAAGATAGATGTATACTGTCGTACTCTGTTAATTTTTTTTGAACCTCTTTTCTCAATGCTACTACATTTACCTCTTCCATTTCTTTTTAAATCTTTGTTATTATTACTCCAAGGTATTTTAATTTGTTCTTTAATCTAATTCCCATTTTTCTTTGTTCTGTAAAATCTTTTTCTTCTTTCTTTGAATAATTAAATAGCATCATTTCTGACTTATTCCAATTAACTTGTAGACCCGTTGATTCCCCAAATTTCTCTAGATGTTCCTTACTTTATCCATTTTACCTACTATATCGGTATCTGTATACCTTTATAAAACGGAATGTTTGTATGTGTGTATGTGTGTATGTGTGTGTGTATGTGGAGGGCGGTAGGGCGGAAGGGCGGATATGTGGCAGCTATTTGCATAAAGTCCTTTGATTGGACAGCCTCGCCACTTCAAAATTCTAAGGCACCAGACAGAGGGCATTGATAGCCACTGATTAGCCAGCAACCCAGAATCCAGGCCTTTACATTCAAACATCTACATTCAAACAACAGGATTTCTTCCCACTGAGGGGGGAAAAGCCAGCAACCCAGAATCCAGGCCTCTACATTCAAACAACAGGATTTCTTCCCACTGAGGGGAAAAAGCCAGCAACCCAGAATCAGGCCTCTACATTCAAACAACAGGATTTCTTCCCACTGAGGGGAAAAAGCCAGCAACCCAGAATCCAGGCCTTTACATTCAAACAACAGGATTTCTTCCCACTGAGGGGAAAAAGCCAGCAACCCAGAATCCAGGCCTTTACATTCAAACAACAGGATTTATTCCCACTGTGGGGTTAAAAGCCAGCAACCCAGAATCCAGGCCTTTACATTCAAACAACAGGATTTCTTCCCACTGAGGGGAAAAAGCCAGCAACCCAGAATCCAGGCCTCTACATTCAAACAACAGGATTTCTTCCCACTGAGGGAAAAAAAGCCAGCAACCCAGAATCTAGGCCTCTACATTCAAACAACAGGATTTCTTCCCACTGAGGGGAAAAAAGCCAGCAACCCAGGATCCAGGCCTCTACATTCAAACAACAGGATTTCTTCCCACTGAGGGGAAAAAGCCAGCAACCCAGAATCCAGGCCTCTACATTCAAACAACAGGATTTCTTCCCACTGAGGGGAAAAAAGCCAGCAACCCAGAATCCAGGCCTTCACATTCAAACAACAGGATTTCTTCCCACTGAGGGGAAAAAAGCCAGCAACCCAGAATCCAGGCCTTTACATTCAAACAACAGGATATCTTCCCACTGAGGGGGAAAAAGCCAGCAACCCAGAATCCAGGCCTCTACATTCAAACAACAGGATTTCTTCCCACTGAGGGGAAAAAAGCAGCAACCCAGAATCCAGGCCTTTACATTCAAACAACAGGATTTCTTCCCACAGTGGGGAACGTCGCCAGCAACCCGGAATCCAGGCCTCTACATTCAAACAACAGGATTTCTTCCCACTGAGGGAAAAAAAACCCAGCAACCCAGAGTCCAGGCCTCTACATTCAAACAACAGGATTTCTTCCCACTGAGGGAAAAAAAACCAGCAACCCAGAATCCAGGCCTTTACATTCAAACAACAGGATTTCTTCCCACTGAGGGGAAAAAAGCCAGCAACCCAGAATCCAGGCCTTTACATTCAAACAACAGGATTTCTTCCCACTGAGGGGAAAAAAGCCAGCAACCCAGAATCCAGGCCTTTACATTCAAACAGCAGGATTTCTTCCCACTGAGGGGAAAAAAGCCAGCAACCCAGAATCCAGGCCTTTACATTCAAACAACAGGATTTCTTCCCACTGAGGGGAAAAAAGCCAGCAACCCAGAGTCCAGGCCTCTACATTCAAACAACAGGATTTCTTCCCACTGAGGGGGAAAAAGCCAGCAACCCAGAATCCATTCCATGCAGGCCTTTTCCATTTTTTTTACTCCTTTCTGTTTTACACCGGTATACTTTCACAGGCCAGGGCGGATATGTGGCAGCCACTTTCACAGGCCACAGCGACCAGCGCGGGTGATGGACCTGCACCAAACTTGGTACACATAACCCCCCCTATGGCATGACTCACGTATTATGGGATTTGTAGTACTTTCCAAGACTTTGGTTCCCACAGACCACTGAGGCCACCAAAAAGGACCAATACAGACCACACTCAGCACACACAGCCCCCATGACCCAATCTACATCCTACTACACTTTGGGGGGGACGGGACACACAGAGATGATGGGACTTGCACTACCTTCAGTAATTTCATGATACCACTGCAACTCCCAATAATGATGGATCAAGACTAAACTTGGCACACAGAGCCCCCATGACCCACTCTACATCCTGCTGCACTTCTCAAATGACCCGGGCAGGGCCGGGTCTCCAAGCTAGTTTTCAATAAATAACAATGTATCATCTGAAAATAAGCTCACCTTCTGCTTTTCCTTTATTCCTACCCCTTCTAAGTTTTTATCATTCCTAATGGCATTTGCAAATAGTTCTATCACCATCGCAAACAGAATTGGTGATAGAGGGCATCCTTGTCTTGTTCCCCTTGTCACTTTTATTTCTCAACCTTTATAATGCCATGACCCCTAAATAAGGTTCCTCATGTTGTGGTGACCCCCCAACCATATTTTTATTGTTACTTCATAAATAATTTTGCTACTCTTATGAATTCTAATCCAAATATCTAATATGCAGGTCAAAGCGAAGGGGGCAGGGTGGGGCCAAAGAAGAGGGTCGTGTGACCCCTCCTAAATGGCCAATTGTTCACCACCCCTTAAAGGGGTTCACCGCCCCCCAAATTCCCCTGAGCCTCCCACCGCCCCCTTGGATTGCCTCACCGCCCACCAGGGGGTGGTACCACACACTTTGAGAATAGTGGTATAGAGTGTGGTACACATCATTTAGTGCTTTGTTGTACAGAGTCCTGTGCTGAGAAATACATGAAAATGAAGTTCAATGTCAGACTGATATTCTACTGAATACATCCCCTTTCTTTAAAAACACAAAATGTTTCATATCCAATGACAGCATGGTCAGTGTAGATCTTATCTACAGGAAATACAAGAGAAAATTTGAAATTGCCACAGCAAACTGGTTTCTCGGGCTCTTCTGATTTTATGCAAATGCGTTGCATTGCCTCTTGAAAAGTGAAACACATTTGTCACAACAAAAAATCCCAGAAGATTTTATCTGCTCAGAAAAACAGAAATTGCCACAATCAACCTGCTCCACTTCATTCTAACATCCTTCTAGGTTTCACCAGGTTGCATCAGTTAAAACACTGCTTCTTTGAGACAGTGCCACAGCTCAGTGATGTTTCACATGCTTTGAATTAACATTGTGGTTTTGCACAGAATAATTTGGAGATGAAGAAATATGAAGAAATTGTCCTCAAACCATCTAGAAGGCATTGTTGGAGGAAACCCCCCATTAAAATAATAATAATAATAATATTCCACTTTTTCTTTCCCCAAGGGGATGCAAAGTGGCTTTCCCCCTAAGGCAGTGGTTCTCAACCTTTCTAATGCCGTGACCCCTAAATAAGGTTCCTCGTGTTGTGGTGACCCCCAACCATATTTTCGTTGCTGCTTCATAAATATTTTTGCTATTCTTACGAATTCAAATGCAAATACCTAATATGCAGGATGTATTTTCATTGTTACAAATTGAATATAATTAAAGCATAGTGATTAATCACAAAAACAATATGTTTGGGGGAGAGTGGACAACGGATGATGGGATTTGCAGTACCTTCAATCGATTCAAACCACTGAGACCCCCACAAATTACAGAACTGGACCAAACTTGGCACAGAGAACCCACATGACCAACAGAAAATATTGGAGAGGTTTGGGAGGAATTGGCAGTGATTTAGGGGAGATGTAGTTCACCTACATCCAGAAAGAACTGAGAATCCAAACAAGTATGGATCTGGACCAAACTTTGCATGAATATTCATTATGCCTAAATTTGAACACTGGTGGGGTTTAGGGAAAATAGTTCTTGACATTTGGGAGTTGTAGTTGCTGGGATTTATTGTTCACCTACAATCAGAGCATTTTGAACTCCACCAACAATGGAATTGAGCTAAACTTGGCACACAGAACCCACATGACCAACAGAAAATACTGGAGGGGTTTGGAATGAATTGACTGATTTAGGGGACATGTAGTTCACCTACATTTGGAGAGCACTATGAACCCAAACAACTATGGATTTGGATGAAACTTGGCACAAATACTCAATATGCCCAAATTTGAACACTGGTGGAGTTTTGAGAAAATAGCTGTTCTCATTTGGGAGTTGTGGTTACTGGGATTTATGGTTTACCTACAATCAAACAGCATTTTGAATTCCACCAACAATGAAATTGAGCCAAACTTGGCACACAGAACTCCCATGACCAACAGAAAATACTGGGTTTGGTGGGCATTGACCTTGAGTTTTGGAGTTGTAGTTCACTTACATACAGAGAGCACTCTGCACTCAAACAATAATGGATTTTAACCAAACTTGGCACGAATATTCAAAATGCCCAAATGTGAATACTGGTGGAGTTTGTGGAAAATAGACCTTGACATTTGGGAATTGTAGTTGCTGGGATTTATAGTTCACTTACAATCAAAGAGCCCCTAGAACCCCATCAACAATAAAATTGGGCCAAACGCCCCACACAGAACCTCCATGACCAATAGAAAATACTAGGTGGATTTGGGAGGAATTGACAGTGATTTACGAAAGATGTAGTTCAACTACAGTACCTCCCAAGAACACTGTGAGCCCAAATAACTATGGACCTGGACAAAATTTGGCACAAATAGGTGATAGGCTACGCCCAAATTTGAATACCAGTGGGGTTGGGAGGAATTGATACTGTCCTTTGGGAGTTGCAGTTACTAGGATTTATAGCTTATTAACATTGTTAGAAAGGATTTATAGTTCACCTGCAATCAAAGAGCATTCTGAACTCCACCAATAAAATTGGGCCAAACTTCCCACATAGAACCCCCATGAGCAACAGAAAATACTTGAGGTGCTGGGCCAATGGGAGGCACCTCTACTGACTTCTTAGAGGCGCCTTCCCATCGCCCCAAGTGCCTCCTTCTGGCAGCAGGCTAAAACCTTTTTATTCAGTGAGGCTTTTAAAAATGAAGGTGTTTAAGATCAATTCAGGGGGTGCTATGGTTTTAAACTTTGAATTTGTTTTAATAGCTTTTTAACTGGGGATTTCTAAATACATTTTATCCTGCTTTAATGTTCATATATTTGGATATGTTAATGGTTATGCTAATGCTTTTATGTTAAGCCACTTTGAGTCCCCTTCGGGGGAGATAAAGGTGGGGTACAACAGTAATAATAATTATTATAATAATAATTTTGTCTCCAAAACACCCAAAATGCCATAATAAAAGTATTTATTGCTAATCGTACACACATTTTGCATCTCATCAAGAGCTAAAACCAAAGTATAAATAACTATAACAATAATTGTTATTATCTGGGATTAACTAAGGGCCCTTCCACACAGCCCTATATCCCAGAATATCAAGGCAAAAATTCCCCCATTATCTGAGTGTGGACTCAGATAACCCAGTTCAAAGCAAATATTGTGGGATTTTCTGCCTTGATATTCTAGCTGTGTGGAAGGACGCTGACTGTAATACGGTAGTGTTTAATTTTGAGTAAACATGCACAGAATTGTGCAGCTGGCCCTTTAAGAGTGTTACTCTCCTCCACTTTAACTGTAAAAGACAAATGGGAGGTGATTCCCCTAGAAATGCAATAGAATCACAGGGCCCTTTCCACACAGCTGAATAAAATCTCACATTATCTATTTTGAACATTATATGGCAGTGTGGACTGGGATAACCCGGTTCAAAGCAGAGATTGTGGGATTTTCTGCCTTGATATTCTGGGTTATATGGCTGTGTGGAAGGGCCCCGAGTGTACACTGCCATATATTCCAGTTGGAAGCAGAAAATGTGGTTTGTTATTCAACTGTGTGGATGCAAGTGTTGCCGAAATACGATTAGGGGGCCTTCCCTTAAGGGGACAGAGCCCAGGCCACCCCTAAAAGCGAGGATCGAGGCCCAAATCTGGATGATCTTCCCAGAACTAGAAATCCCAAAGAAACCCAGATCAATGCTCACCCAGACGGAAGTACGCCACTACCGAGAGAAGAATCTAATTCAGCTGAATAGGATGCAATGCCACGCCAGGAATCCAAAGGCAAAAACATAGTCTTTAATGGGAAAGCAGTCCAATATATAGAAAAGCAGTCAAAAGCAGTCATTTACATTTGAATCGGGCGCCTTCCCCTTCCACGTGTAGCTTCAGCTGATTGGCCTGGCTGTCAAAGTCAGCTGGGCCAGGAGGAGACCGGCGCGCTTTGGCCAATAGGAGAAGCGCGCCAGAATTCGAACGAGCCTATCCTGGCCGGCTACGCAAGGCGGGAAAGGACACAAAGAGAAAAACGGCTGGGTGGAGGAAGTAACTTGTGGCTGAATACCTCACGGCCAGAGGGCCCCCGATGTGGAGACCCACCTTCCTGTTTATTGTTTGTCCTGAGTGCCTTAATGGGAGTCTTTTGTCCTTAGCCGAAACTCCTTTGTCTGGGAGTTTCGGTCTAGCGGGAAGCATGGTTTCTTAGTTAAAAATGGCCAAAGCATAAGTTATTGCAGCCGGTGAGCGGGGGTCCGAAGCCCACTCAGGTCCAGCTATGGGGTGGTAGAGTGACTTGGGTTTTCTAGAGCCCATGATCCCTTGGGGTCCAGCTCCGAGGCCAAGGGGGACACGAGCGGGGGATCCAGGCTCATAATGGCGGAATCTATGTTCCACAGAACACCTGACCTCCCTCCCATATTGGTGAAAAAGCATCATATGGCCAGAAAATGTATTATTTGTTTACCAGGGGAACTCTCCGCAGATAGAGTCCTGGTAGGGTTTTGGGAGCATGGTTGCTCAGTTAAAATGGTCTGGAAAGGTAGCTATTGGGGCTGGCTGCGAGGGTCCGAAGCTCGCATGAACCAACCATGTTTTGGGGATTGACTAGATGACCATTACATATTCCCAAATCATTGGCCAAGCTCCGAGGATGATAGGGACATATTATTTGTGCAAGGTAAAATTGGGTAGAAAAGTGGATTATTGTGCTGTTCATCCTTGGAACGCTCTGCTGAGGGCTTTAGCTTAGAAGTTACATTGACACAAAAAGGGAACACACAAGTGGTACAAATAGACAAGGCAATACAGAGATCCCAAGCAATCATCCCCAATACATTCCCATAGAGTTCTTGCTCCCAGAGGATGATCTTAAAAACAGGCAACACAATGCTGCTTTCTTCCTGGGAGTTGTAGTCCTCCACTGTCCTTGGGAAACTATAAAGTCCGTGAGGGGTAGAATGGCTTCTGGAGTGCAGTAGAGTGGCAGAGAGTCACAAAGTCCATGTGGCAAGAAGGGAAAAAAACTGGGAACATTCAACTGGGAAGTGTCCTTGGCGAACTGCTTCTCCCAAAGCCCAAAAGACCTGGGTTTCCTTAGAATCCCCCTGCAATCTGGGCAAAACCCCTCCGGAAAACATCGGACACGGCTTACCCAGAAAGGGGGTCTCTGTGGGTTCCCGATCTGTAAGATGTGGCAAGGGCTTATGCTGGAATCAGCTGGGGAGAGCAGTCCAGGGATTGTCCGGGGAAATGCATCAGGAAGAAAAAGGGCAAAATGTGCCAGGGTACTTGGGCTGCATGCCTCCCCTGTTGGCAGGAGGCTTGGGGTCTCGTCCCCCCCCCCCCTTCAGGACTCCCATAGTCCAAAACCGTCGACCTGCTGCCGGCTTTGGGCTCGCTATTTCTGCTCTTGTTGATGGAACTTAATGCAAAAAAAGGTGGGGGCCGATTGTCCTCAGATGACCCGAGCGCTAGCGGTAGAGCCAAGCCGCTGGTTGCGAGCGGCTCGATCCCGGCTTCCTCAGGCCAGGGAGGAGAACGGGGAAGAAAGGAGTGGAGACAAGATAGAGGGGAGAGGCAGAGTGCTTTGGGGACAACAGCGGGGCAAATCGGGGGAACTTCCAACTTGTGGATAATGAATCCACCGGTTCCTTTGGCGATCTCACTTATCCGCGGATCGCTCCGCTCCTAGCACCCACCCTCGGCAATGGCCCCCACTTTCCCAAGATGGCGTCGGGGCGGGCGGGCGTGCAGGAAATGCCGTCCGCTCGCCGGGCCCCCGTTAGAGGCCGGTTGCAGCACGGACGATCGGTGAGGGGGCGGAGACCAAGGTAGGAACAGGGGGGAGGTCTTGTTTGTTGTTTTGTTTGTTTTTCTGAAGGGTTTGTTTTGTTTTGGATTTTTCTTATAGCGGTTGGGAGGGGGGAACGGGCGTTTCGGCCCTAGTGGTGGGTGGTGGTACTGCAGCGGCCTTGCACAGGCCTGGGGGCAGATTAGCCAGGCGGTTATGGCTTGGCAGGAGGTTTGAGAGTTTGTTGTTTTTGAACAGGAGTTGGCTTATGGGATTGTGAGGGTTATTATTTGTGAGGGACTGTGTGGGCGCTGGGAGAAATGTTCTATTCTATTGTTTATGCAATGTTATGTGAAGTATTTCTGATGTATGCATTAGTGCTCTGTGGACTGAATGGGAGGGAAAATGTATTTGGCTTCTGGTCTTGCTGTGGGCTGTTTTTGGGGTCCAATGTGTTGTGGCCATGGGTGGGGTTTGGTGGTGCTGGGGGAAATGTCCTGGTTTTATTGCTATGCTGTGGGATGTTTGCTAAAATGTTTTTCATGTGCTATTGGCTGTGCAAATGTTGTGCAGATGGGGTGAGGGGAAGCAATGGTGGCTAGGTGTACTGGGAGGGACGAAGTTGGTGCAGTGTGATGTATGGGACTGAGTGGGGCAGAAGTGGGGGAAAAAAGGTCTGGTACTGGTGCAACTTAGGCCATGGGCCAAAAGGAATACTGGGGACTCTCTGCAGTTGGATTTCCTGGATTTGGGGGTTCCTGGTTCGGCCATACAAGGGGCCCTAGTACCCAATGCACCAAAAAACTAGCCTGCCTTTTCCTCAATGTGGTGTCCTTTCATATTTAAACATGACTATATCATGCCCCCTTCTCTCAACCTTATTTATTACAAGCTAAACGTCCCCAGCCCTATAGTAAAAACAAAAACAGCCCAACTATACTGGAGGCGTTCCTGCTCCAGGAAAGAAACTAAAGGAGGAGGAGGAGGAGGGCGGCGGCTCAGCTCCCTGCCTCTTCCAGGGGATGTAAGGAGCAAGTAAGCGACACCAAAACAACAAGGCAGAGAGAAGGAGGGAAGGGTGGGAGGCCCAGGACAATAGCGAGTGCCTCACTCACTCCCCAAAAGAAAGAGTCCCCCTGCTCTAAATCCTAAAAAGGAAAGGAAGGGCTCTCCCTCCCCTCTGAAGAAGAGGGAGAGAGAAACCCTCAGGAGAACCCCCCAAAGCGACGCTTTCCCCGCTCTCCTTTTTGGGTCCCTCCTCGCAAAGCATTGGGGACAGTCAGCAACCCCACAAGATTACACAAACACACACAGACTCCTCCTCAAGCTCCTCCAACGCTGCAGCATTTCCTCACACAGCAACACAAACGCTAATCCCGGGAACTCCTTCAAAGAGCAGCCGAACTTCTCAAGCCACACAAAACTCCCCCCCCCCCCAGCCTGAAAGTGTCTCCCAAGCAACCACGCAAAAAGGAGGGAAAGCAGTCCAGTCCCCGCTTGGACAGGGAGCCTTGCCTCCGCGCCTCTTGGAGGGAGCAGCCCAGGCTTGAGCGCCTCAGTCGCTCACTCCACGTGCAGCAAGAGAGCAACTGGCTGAAGGAAAGCAGCAGCCATGCCGATCACGCTGAGGCCAGTGGCTCCAGCTGAGGGGTCAGTGGGGAGGGCAGGGGAGGGCAGGCGGAGGAGGCAACCTGCATCACCTCTCCCCCGCATCCAGGGGCTCTCACTGCCAGGGCCTGCGCCGCCCCCCGGCCTGCCTGCTTCTGCTCTGAGCGGCTGAGGGAGGCCCAAGCCGCTATTCCATCCTAGCCTTGCAGGCCTCAAGCCCAGGAGAAGACCTACATGTGCCTCCTCAGTGAGAGGCAGAGCCCGCACAGCAGGCCCGCCCTGGCTCTGATAGAGGGGCCAGAAAGAAGGGAAAGAGGAGGACGCCAAGGGACCTCCCACCCGGCAGCAGAGGGGCTGGGAGAGATGGGAAAGGGCCTCTGAAAAGTAAGTAGAGGCACCTTCCCCTCACCCGGCAGGCAGCAAGAGCCGGGCACCAGGCTTCCGGCAGCCATCCCGGGAGCCAGAGGGGCGGGGCCAAAGGAGGCCGCCCGCGACCCCTCGGAAATGGCCCCACGACCCTCTGGGGGTCGCGACCCCCAGGTTGAGAACCGCTGCCCTAAGGAGTATGAGGGAGGTGCAGTCTTTCAAATTTCCCTGATAGACCAGTGTGGCTTCCTAAACCTGACAGCTGAAGATCTCAGGCTAGAACCTTTTTTACAACATCAGATATTATTATTATTATTATTATTATTGGGTTTCTGTGAGTTTTCCGGGCTGTATGGCCATGTTCCAGAAGCATTCTCTCCTGACATTTCACCCACATCTGGATCAGGTAGTTTCAGCAGTTTTGAAGTTTGTTAGAAACTAGGCAAGCTTCCCTATTATTGTTATTATTCTGGATTTTCTGCAACCACTGAATGTGGGGAAATATGATGTGTTGTCAAATATCTTTATTCCAAGCTGTGTGGCTCTGGAGAATTCACGCAGACAATCACAAGTGGAGTAGATATCAACGCATTTATTGTTTGGAATACAAGAGCTTCAACTACTGGTCTCCTATATAGTACTAACTACATAGCCATCAATCACTCATTCAGGAAGCATGGTGCCTTTACCATATCAAAGCCCTCCCATATCAAAGCCAGGTTCTCCCCTCACCTTTGAGCAATTGAGTTTTATGGTTGGTCTATTTGCCCCGCATTTCCTTTTGGCCCAATGTCCCATGGCCATGTGTTTTGTGTTAGTTGTATGGCATGAGCTAGAGATCATGACATCTGTGGATTTCCCATATTGATGTTTGGATTTCAAGTAACCTGCCTGTCAGCTTGCCAATCATTCTCTCAGATTTCAAATTAATGTGGGTGAATCTTGTGAATTGAGAGTACTCAATAATACTCCCACCACACACGCACGCACGCGCGCACACACACACGTACGGATACACGAACACATTATTTTGTTTTTCTTTTTGGTGAATCTATGCTGGTGCTTTAGGGAATGGGGAGATTGCATTTTAGGTATCATAATATGTTAATTGCTTGCATGGCCAGTGACATACAAGCAACACATCATACTTAAAACGTTTCGCCTGCATCTGTGGCTGGCATCTTCAGAGGTTCTGTTGGTAGTGAATGATGCTGGCCTCGTGGCCATAAAGCCTGAAAAACTCACAGTAGTTCAGTGATTTCGGCCATGAAAGCCTTTGACAACACACGGTTTTCTCACATCTGTTCATAGGCTTTCAGTTTATATTCTTTTAAAGTTTGCATAGTTTGAAATATGTGGCCGTGTATGCTCTCTCATAAAACATCATGGATGTATGTGCACAACAATATTTCATTTCACATATTTGAAAAAGAGGAAAATTTCAGGAAATAAACATATTTTAAGTAAGCTATGATGCCACCTTGTGTTAGGAAACAGGTAGTGATCATCCTCCATTACCTTGAGAATACTCTAATGGTTTATATTTTGAAAACTGCCTTAATAGCTGCATGTTACAACAGGGTTAATGTTGGGATACATTTCCAGACACAAGTGTGGAGACCTCAAAGGCTAGTCTTTTACTCCTAAAACTCAGACTTATGGTTTGTAACCTCTATCCAAGCATATTTATTTAGCTAACCAAACAGGGTGAAATTCTCATTTGGGATGAACTAAAATTATTATTATTATTATTTATTTTTATTTATTTATTATTTGAATTTATATACCGCCACTTCGGGAATTTATATACCCGAAGGCTCTGAGCGGTTTACAAACAGAACAATAAAATTAACGTTAAATAACCACAAACACACAACATATAATAAATAACAGTTCAAGACTACCCTATGCCCACCATTCTAATATTAATCGAGCTGCATGGCCTCTGAATCCTATTTATTTATTTATTTATTGAGCTTCTATGCCGCCACTCCCGGGAGGCTCGGGGCGGCTCACAAGTGCCGAATAAACAGCATAAAAACAACATTATATAATATTAAAAACATAGCATGGAAAACACAATAAAATACAACAGAAATTAAAAACCTGGGGTTTAACAAACACAACAGGTAACAGTTACATGCAGGCGGGCTGAGTAAGATAAGACCTACAAGTCGAAGGCTTGTTGAAATAGATAGGTCTTGCAGGCCCGCCTAAAAGGGAGAAGGTCCTGGATGGCACACGTTTCGGCGGGAAGGGCATTCCATAACGTGGGTGCAATCACCGAGAATGCCCTTCACCGGGTTGCTGTCAGCCTAGCAGACTTTGCAGAGGGGACATCCAGGAGATTGGCACCTACCGATCGTAGTGGTCTCATAGGGCAATGTGGGGAGAGACGGTCCCTCAGATACGTTGACCCCAGGCCGTGCAAGGCCTTAAAGGTGAGAACCAACACTTTGAAGGTGATCCGGTGCTCGATTGGGAGCCAGTGCAGATCCTGCAAGGTAGGTATTATGTGACTACCAGCTGGTGTACCAGACAGGAGTTGGGCGGCAGTGTTCTGCACCAGCCTGAGCTTCCGGGTCACCGACAGAGGAAGGCCAACTGTAGCACAGCAGTTCTCGTTTGTGCCTGGAGGGCAGGCGTTAGGACCTGGGGTCCCATTAGCATTAGAACCAGCTGTGCCAGAACATGATTCAGAGGATGAGCTAGATGACTGGGGCGAAGGGCAGCGTTCCCTCAGGGCCTCTTTCGCCCACAGAGAGTTTTGCCTGGGAAGAAATGTTGTTTGGCCCTAGTGAAGATTCAGATAACCAGGTGCAGATGGACAGCGATTCTGGGAGTTATGAACATCCGGTGGAGATCTTCTCAGAGCCTCCCGCGGAAGATATGGAAGAAAGCGCATGGGAAACGGCTAGGGAGGAGAGCTCTCAGGGAGATAGAAACACAGCTGCGGAGAGACAAGGTCGAACCTTTGATAGGAGACGGAACATCGAGTCTAGCAGAAGGGAATGGTCAAAGAGCATAGACCGGCCGAGGTCCGTGAGCAGCGATTGGAGACGCAGAAGCCTAGAGCGTCGGGGACCTCGGCCGAAGGATTAAGTATAGGATCCGTGGGAACGGATCCTCAGTGCTCCGGCCACGTCTTACCTGAATAGGCGTGAAGCGGAGTGGGACCACGAAGCTAAGCCAGCCTGTGGTCATCAAGCCTTGCCAAGCCTTGCCCTGTTTCCTGATCCGCATAGTTTTGCGGAGCCTTGCCCTGTTTCCTGATCCGCATAGTTTTGCGGAGCCTTGCCCTGTTTCCTGATCCGCATAGTTTTGCGGAGCCTTGCAAAGCTCTTGCCTATTTGCTACGTTACTTTGGACTTTGTTACTTCAAGCCTTTTGGATTGCTTTTATATTCTATTGGACATTATTCTTTGGAACTGTTTTTATATTCAATAAAGTAGTTAGCCTTCAGTCCGTCTCTGTGTGTGTGATTAAGGGGCCGGTCAAGTCCCTGCATCGTGACACCAACATAAAGTGCGTTACAGTAATCCAGTCTTGAGATGACCATGGCTTGGATCACCGTGGCCAGGTCGTTCCGGGATAGATAGGGGGCCAGCTGCCTTGCCTGTCTGAGATGGAAAAACGCAGACTTGCTCATCGCAGAGACCTGAGTCTCCATGGTCAGCTGGGAGTCCAAATGAACTCCCAGGCTCTTTACAGAAAGCAATGGGCATAACGCCACACCGTCCAGGGTCGGAAGCTGGACATCCCCATCACCCGGGTGACCCAGCCACAAGATCTCCGTCTTTGCCAGATTCACCCTCAACCTACTGGCTCGCAGCCATCCAGTAACGGCCTCGAGGCAACACTGGAAATTATCGGGGACAGATCCAGGCCTGCCCTCCACCCTCAGAATGAGCTGAGTGTCATCAGCGTACTGATGGCACTCAAGCCCAAAACTCCGTACCAGCCGCGCAAGCGGCTGCATGTAGATGTTAAATAACAGAGGGGAGAGAATGGCCCCCTGCAGGACTCCGCAAATTAATGGGGAGCCCTCGGAGACCACCTCGCCCCTCCTCACTCGCTGAGACCGCTGGTGGAGGAAGGAGGCCAGCCATTTCAAGGCTGTCTCCCTCACTCCAGCCATGGCCAGGCGGTGGGTCAAAAGTTGGTGGTCGACCGTGTCAAACGCTGCCGTGAGGTCCAATAACACGAGCAGCGCAGACCCGCCTTGGTTGAGCTGGCAGCAGAGTTGGTCTGTGATGGAGACCAGGACCGTCTCCGTCCCGTGCCCCGAACGGAAGCTGGACTGGAAGGGGTCAAGCCATTTGAGGCCTTTGGATCTTGAGGAGCCGGTGTGAAGCTCAACTCTGCCTGGAAAACTTTCAGCTGTATGGGTGAGCCCAAAGATTTTTGTCTTGGGCTCCTGTAGCATGTGAAGGGGTACAATTGTTCCCTTTTAATGTGGAAGATGCCTTCCTATCCGGTCCTCTAGGGTCAGTGATTTTTGGGCTGGCGGAGTTTGATGTTCGGGGAAAGGAGGCTGAAGTTGCAGCTCCTGCTGTGTGCCAGCTAGCAAAACCCATTCCCCAGAAGGTCCGGGTCTTAAAGCACTTCTGACGGGGACCCCTTTTTCTGGGCTTATGCCTGCTAGGGTCCGTAGGTGGGCTTCCTCCCATAGGTGGAGCCTCTAACCCAATCTTAGTCTTAGCCCGGTCCTCAGGGCATTGTGATTGTATGTGTCCTTGTTGCTGCTGCAGTTTCTCAAGTCACTCCTGACACGAAAAAAATTATAACAATGAAATGGAAGATAAAATGTATGTACAATGTGCCATAAATTAATGACAAATAAGCAACCAGACCAATGCAATGAAATTATTTACATCCTTATTGTCATTGGCTTTGCCTCTGTCTACACGGTGTGGTTGTGCATCTTCAAGTCATTTCTGACATGGCAACCCTAAGATGACCTTATAGTGGGGCTTTCTGGGATGAGAGGGCTTGACTTACCCAATATCAGCCAGGGGGTTTCCATGGCTGAGCTGGGAATTGAATCCAGAAGGGGTGCCTGAGCTCCCACTGAATAAAAACACAGGAATGTGTACAAAAGGGAGGAGGTCAGGGGGAGGAGGGTTTTCTAGGACTCCTATTGAGGGCAATTTTATGGCCAGAAACCAAAAGGTTTTGGATCTACCTGGAAAAAAGCCCATGCACCCACTTCATTTTATTCAGAATTTGGCTTAGCTAGGACTGAAATAGATCAGTTTGTTGGGTACAGGCTTCTAAGACATTTTTGGGCACATCTGTGCTTTCAAAGATAAGTAAAAAATATTACAGAAAATGCCATTTATTTGAAGAATAACAGACTGATTGCTTATTTGTTTCCTACCTTGGACCATTAGGAGAGACGATAACAAACACCATTACTATTATTATTATTATTATTAGCATATTTTGGCAGAAAACAGGAAATAGGCCTTCATTGTGGTGCCATCTTCCCTGGAGTTCCTCTTCCTCCTGAAAATGCAGATATTGTTGACTCTGAGTGCCTTTTGAAAACTGATTTATATAGCCAAGACTTTGCTTCTGTTATTAATTCCACTAGCATGAATTTCCTTTTAAATTGTCTTGCATCATGGCCGCCTATTTCTATTTTCTTTATTATTTCAATGTTGTGTGTTTTATATTATGTTATATGCAATTCCTTCCCGTACTCCATATTTTATAAACAATGATACAGGAATGCTTAAGTAATTAAACATTTATTGTAACAACAAAAAATGAGAAAAGGGACACCTGATTTTGTTTGAATTTTAATTATTTTTTCATTTTTCATTTGTATTTTTTTCAAGACAAAGAATGTTTATCATAATATAAATTCCTAGTCATAGAGAAAATGAGACTTAATTTTGTTTCCACTTATACTATCACCAGTTATACAAGAAATTAAACTATCACCAAAGCAGCCAAGCTGTTTGCATCTTAAAAGAGGAAAGAAAATATATGGTAGGTTAGAAAATCCAAATAATAAGATATCTTAGATCAGGAACTCAATTTCAGTGCTACCAGAAGCTAATATTATGCTCTTGCAATAGCAATTGTAATTCTTGTGTGTGAGTGAGCCTTCTATTTGCATATCGACTTATGGTGAACTCATGAATTTCATAGGGTTTCTTATGCAAGGGAAACTAAGATTTGGTTTTGCCAGTTTCTGCCTCTGAAATATGTCTTATGCCACTTGGCAGTCATCCATCCAAATCCCGAGCAGGGCTGATCCTACTTAGTTCCCAAAACCAGAGAGATCTGGTGCTTTATGGGATTTGTGCTATTGTTGTCATTAAGTAGATTCAAGCTGATGCCAAACCTATTTTTCTTGGCAAGATTGGTTCAGAACAGGTTTTCCTGCTTCCTAGCATGATGTAATGGTTTGGGCGTTGTACTAGGGCTGGAATCCTTGCTCATTCATGGAAATCCAGTAAGTGACTTTAGTCAAGACAAACCCTCTCAACCTCTGACAGAGGTAACACAAACTCCTTCTAAGCAAATTCTGCCAAAAATTTGTTCTCCCTAGAGTTGACTTGAAGGCACCCAACCACAACAAGGATTCCTATTGCTTTCCTTCTTCGGCTGAGAGAGTCTGGCTTGCCTAAGTGCAACCAGTGGGTAAGAAAAAGCTCCAGAATTCCTTTTCCACATTTTACGGGAAGTCATGATCTTGCAACATTTAGGAGCCATAAAATTTGTTAGAACGTGATTGTATAAGATTGTCTGAACTCAGAACTTTAATTCATGTAACATTTTCTATAGCGCAGACCTGATCTATCTGGCTTCATAGGAAAGTGATGCATGCCATATCTACCCACCGGTCCATCTAGGTCTGTATTGTTTGAGTCTTGTTCTGAGTTTTTCCAATCCTGAACTATTAGATCTTTTTGATTGAAAGTAGAAAGTATTGAACCTGTAATGCTTGTATTGTATTGCGTCATTAACCTATGATTCATCAAGAGCTGGTGAATAGTGATGACCGTCTGCCCGCATTTTTTGTGAGTGTCAAGGAGTTCAGAATCCTCATGAAAGTGGGAAAAACATGAATATAGGTCTTCTTATTTCCTGAAAGAACACTTGGCTGTGTGCACAATTCTCATTCTTCTGAATAGCAGTGGTTTACCAAAGTTTACCAAAGTTAATTTCACCTAGCACCAAGCCTGAGATCCACTGTGAGTCAATAAGTACCAAAGAGCTGCTGGTGAATAAACACACTTTTTCGAAACTGTCATACTATGCAGTCCACTTGCTCATTCTGCACTAAAATGAATGGCTTTTTGTTTTTGTATTTGCTTTTAAACCTTAAACACAGCTGAAAGACAAGATCACAGAAAGGAATAAGCAGAAGGCAGTTGAAGCTCCATTATGCCAGAGCTCCAGTATCTGTGTTATGAAAAATAGAATCTCAAGTAGAAAGTAGAAACTACAATATGTGCAAGAAACCCCAGACTCAACTTGAAGCCATTTCTTGCCGTTCCCATGATGATTTCCAACTTCTGGTGAGTCTTGGATTTTACAGGATGAAACAGACTTTGCTTTACTTTGAGCAAAGTCGGGGATACCCTGGGGTTTACTGGAAGCGTCTGTATCCTGCAGCTTTGGGGCAATCTGGACAACGGACCTGTCCAGACAGGCACTGTCCAGACAGGCACTGGTGCCATTCCCATTTGCTCATCAGTCCGTGCCATTACCACTGCCACTCCCAGCCAGACAGAGAGCTCTTTGAAAGCTCCTGGAACATCATGGCCACCTCATTTTGACATCTACAGAGGTGTCTTGTATGACCAAGAAAAAGAAAGGGGATTCGCCATTTAGTTCCCTGTTAGTAACACAGGAAGCTGTTGATATCAAAAGAGAAAATCCACAATGGCTGGGAGATATTACAGAGTTATATGTCTGGCTGGAAATGTGGACTGGTCCAATTTGGTTGCAAGAAAGTGGGGTATCAACTTTGCCATGGCTGGACTGTGTGGACACCCACAGGGAGTTTGACCGAATGCATCTGGTTGCTCTAGGGCTGGCTGAAAGCATAAATGTTCTAGAGTGGCCCCAGATTGAGCTGCCAATATAAATAGACCCCTAACTGTACAATTGTATATTAAAATGATATCGTCATTATTGGTTTATTTGTGTATTTTAGGTATTATTTGCCAAACTATTAAATGTAAAGCATCTCCTAGGCAAAAAAAGGAGCTTCTTAGGGAAGAACGTGCTGCTCTGTAAATATTCCTTTATGGGGCATTTGCTGCCTAAGGAGATGTGGGTAACCAATGGGAGAAATGTAATGCAATTCCTGCCTGTACAACTTGTGATTTATCATGCTAGAAAACAAATACTGAGCTTTTCTCAGCCTAACATCTCCCACCTATGATTAACTATATCCTACATCACTCCTGTATGTGCCAAAAGCTTGTGAGGTTTCTTTAAATCTCCCATTGATAATTCCAGATTAGAAAAGATTGTTACATGGCACAAGCATGCCACATGGATGAAACTAAGCTATATACAATTCAAAGGTTGCTGGTATTGTCACCAATCACAAAGCCTGCTAGAGGAAAAAAAATCTATTTGGGAACTGTAATTTAAATTTTAAAAGTATGATAATGAATGTAATTTTCCAGTGGGTAGAAAAAGCGTCTCTCCTATTAATAGCATTTTTCTAACTATTTGTAACTATTTTGCTTATATTTGTACTTAGTTCTCTTCCCCGCCACCCATCGCACCCTCTCCAATCCACAGATGAAAAAATAAGGACTGCTTCTGGCAGAATGGTCAGCAGATAAATCTCTAGTTGCCTCCAATGGAGAAAAGGCTACTGTTTGAAAAGGCTTTTGAAACCTGGCCTTGGTATAGGAAAAGAAGGCAGTTTGAGCAGCAGCCAATGAAATTTGCCTTGGAAGCAAATCATGTAAGTTTGGCCGTTCAACCTGTAGACTCAAGCTGGAATCCTGCTGGTGAACTACACTGGTGTAACTGCATTGGCAAAGCTACTGACAGCAAGAAGAACATTGTGTTGTCAAAGGCTTTCAAGGTCGGAAGAACATTGAAGCAAGCAGTGGGGCTTTGGAGAAAGTAGGGTACAGGAGAAACAACTAGATCAGTGGTTCCCAAAGTAGGCAGTGGGGCGATCCAAGGGGGTGCTGGGAGGCTCAGGAGAATTTGGGGGCGGCTGAATGACCATCTGTCAGGAGTGTTTTGATTGTGCAGTGGTGACTGGCCCTTGGAGGCTTGAATATTATTATTATTTTTATTATTATTGAGAGTCTAAGTGGGTCTGTGTGACCATCTGTCAGGCCCAGAACAAGTGTTTTGATTGTGCTTTTGAAGTTGGGACCTGGCCGAGCAGCAGATGGAGGCCAGCGGCTGGGAAAGTTCGGGGAGGCTGCTTCTCAAGGAGATAGCTGACTGGCCCTTGGAGGTCTCTTTCAACCCCAGAATATTATTTTATTATTATTATTATTATTGCGAGTCTAAGTGACCATCTGTCAGGAGTGTTTTGATTGTGCTTTTGAAGTTGAACTGACTGGCCCTTGAAGGTCTCTTTCAACCCCAGAATATTATTATTATTATTATTATTGAGAGTCTGAGTGACCATCTGTCAGGAGTGTTTTGATTATGCTTTTCCCTTATGGCAGAAGGAAGTTGGACCTAATGGTTACTCTTGGAGGTCTCTTCCAATCCCAGAATATTATTATTATTATTATTATTATTATTATTGAGAGTCTGAGTGACCATCTGTCAGGAGTGTTTTGATTGTGCTTTTGAAGTTGGACTGAATGGCTCTTGGAGGTCTCTTCCAACCCCAGAATATTATTATTATCATTATTATTATTAAGGAGAGTCTGAGTGACCATTCGTCAGGAGTGTTTTGATTGTGCTTTTCCCTTATGGCAGAAGGAGGTTGGAATGGATGACCCTTGGAGGTCTCTTGCAACCCTAGGATTCTATTACTGTGAATTCTTCCCAAACCCCTCCAGTATTTTCTGTTGGTCATGGAGGTTCTGTGTGCCAAGTTTGATCCAGATCTGTCATTCATGGGGGTCTTAGTGGTCTGTGGAAGTCAGAGCTGAATTGGCTGAAGATACTGCAAATCCCATCATCCGTTGCTCATACTCCCCAAAACATACTGTTTTTGCAATTTTTTCTGAAATTCAATGTTTGTAATTTACACCATTCTTTACTATATTTTACGAAAAAGGTAGAAACATTAATACATACAGTATATCTTTCTGTTTAATTGCTATTACATTAAAAAAAATAATTTCTAGGGGGGCGGTGAGGTTTTTTTTTTCTGTAAAGGGGGTGGTAGGCCAAAAAGGTTTGGGAACCACTGAACTAGATGCTATCTTCTCATGACCACTGTGTGACTCTGGTAAAGAAGCAATTGCTAGCACAGTTCCCCAACAGGATTCCTCTTTAAATCCACATAAATAGGTTGACAAAATCACCTTCCAGCTATTATTTAGTAAGGTACTGTGAGAAGCATTCAAATTCTGACTTTATATGGATCCAATGTCTTCCTTTCTCTCTAATCGAATACTGCCACACAACTGAGGGGACAATCGGAAACTCAGTCTAGAATAAGTCAACATGTTTCTTAAATACATGACAAATCATCATCATCAGGTGGATTTGGGCTCTCTACTTCTCATTTGGATTCATAATTTTTGCCATGAAGAGGATACTCTCAGTCTTTTCTTCTAAAAGCATAAATATGAAAGGCCTTTCAAACTTCATAACCAAAGGTGTAGACATTGGTACCAGGTCCATGGAGGATGCTGCAGCCGCTTCTGTTCCTCTCTCATCTATCAGCATCATTGCTTTATGAATGGCCTAAAAAAGAACCAAAAATTGTGAATAGGTAAGACCTGTCAATGGATAGGTAAGAATTCAGTATATTCTTCCTGACTGTTAATGAATGTCTTGTCAAAGGTTTTAATGGCTGGAATCACTGAGTTGTTGTAGGTTTTTCGGCCTATATGGCCATGTTCTAAAAGCATTCTCTCCTAACATTTTGCCTGTATCTGTGGCAAGCATCCTCAGAGGCAGGGCCGTAGCCAAGATTTTGATTTGGGGGGGGGGGGGTGAGTTTGATTGGGGTGGGGCTGAGTCCGAGTGAGAGAGGGTCTACCCTAGCAAACCTTTTGTATTGTTATCCCAATACCCCCGTGCATATGGGATATGGCGCAGCTGGCTAAGTGTCAGCTGCATAAGATCTCTCTGACCAGTAGGTCATGAGTTTGAGGCCTACCCAGGTCAAGGTGGGTGCTCGACCTTTAAGTGTAGCCTGCTGTCGACCTTTGCAGACTGAAAGACAGTTGCATCTGTAGTAGGAGATTAAGATACCACATTAAGTGGGGAGGCAAATTTTGACTAAACTATGAGGTCATTAAGAACTCCAGGAACGCTGGAGGAATGCGGAAGGAACAACAAGGGACGCTGGGAAAGCTGGGAGATGAGGAGTGCATCAGCTCCGCCTGGTGGCTAGAGTTTGCCTCTGTTCGTCTATATGTTTGTACTGTGTACTGTGTACAGGGTATACTGTGTTCAGTGTGTACTGTGTATGTGGAAACGGCAGGGATTGTCTGCTAAGTATGTGTACCTGTAATCCACTCTGAATCCCCTTCGGGGTGAGAAGAGTGGAATTTAAATAAAATAAATAAAGTAAATAAATATATTGAGCATGGTGATCAGATCATGATATGAATAAGCATAACAGTTTAAATAATGTACCAGTAAGATAATGTACCATTCTGAGAATTTCTGGGGCGAAACGTTAGGAGGGAATGCTTCCAGAACATAGCCATATAGCCCGAAAAACCTACAACAACCCTGTTAATGAATGTCTTACAAATAAGCCTGATTATATCTCCTGTTTTCTATGCATTTGGCAAATTTATCTCTAAGATTCTGTCAAGGCAACATTTGTCCACAATTCCTTTGTAGCTGGTGGCTTTAATGTCAGGTATGTGGTAACACTCATCCAGGATTGAATAGCCAACTGTTAGGAGTGCTTTGATGCATTCCTTCATGACAGTGGGTTAGATTGTAGGGCCTTCTGGTTTCTCCCACCTGTCTGGACCTTATCGTATGAAGCTGCTGTTCTATGGCAGTTGTGTGATCCCCAAACATACCAGGATTATCATCCTCACTATCATACCTCTGTATTTATATAATTGCTCTGATTCACTGATCCATAATTCTATAATAGTAGTTCCAGATGACGATGACAGCCCGCTCTCCTTCACTTCTACTGCTTCATAGTTTTTAACATATTTTAAGCAATATTGTAATTCCAGTTAAGGTTATTTTTTAAAAAAATTACAAATAAAACTTAAAATAAAGAGATGGAGAGGGGAGAGATTGGAAGAGGAGGTGACTCTCACCCCCTGATGTCACTTTAGTATGTGATAAATTATAGGAATATGGTGCAATCTGTGGCTATACATGGCTTTTCCTTGGGGATGGATTTATTATAGGGTTGAGTTTGACAAGTAACAGGATGTTCATTACATTATGTAGTAACCACAGTTTGCCTCCTTCCTACAATAAAGTCCCAATTTTCTATTGTCTCTATGAGTCTGTGTGGACTTTTAAGATGTCTAAAGCAGTATTTCCCAACCAGTGTGCCGTGGCACACCAGTGTGCCGTGAGAGATCATCAGGTGTGCCATGGGAAATTGGAACCTCCAAAACCCTTTCTTCTCCCTCCTGCCGAACACTTTTTCTTCTCCACTCAGGCTCCCTTCTTCCCAGCCTCGCTCTGCTCGCTTTGCCTCGCTTTGCTCTGGGGCGAGTCTGTGCAGTAGCGCCCGCACAGGTCACATCTTCCTCCCTCCCCCTCCCCTCCTGAACACGCTCACGCTGCCCCCTCAGATCAAAAGCAGCAATGTAGAAGAAAAAGTAAGTGTTCGGCAGGAGGGGGAAGAAAGGGCGTGAAGGGGAAGGGGGAGGAAGAGGTCTCTGTCAAAAGCTGGCATGGGCAATCTTGGACCTTCCGGGTGTTTTGGACTCCAACTCCCACCATTCCTAGCAGCCTCAGGCCCTTTTCCTTTTCCCCCTTCAGCCACTTAAGCAGGAAAGGGCCTCAGGCTGTTAGGAATGGTGGGAGTTGAAGTCCAAAGCACCCAGAGGGCCAAAGCTTTCCCATGCCTGTTTTAGGGACCTTAAGTGTTGAGCCTCCTTCCAACATTGTGATTCTGGATAGACAGAAAACAAACAACAATATAACATGACATTGCTTGAGTCCACAGTGCTCTCTGGGTGTAGGTGAACTACAACTTCCAAACTCAAGGTCAATTCCCAAGCAAACCCTTTCAGTACTTTCTGTTGGTAATGAGAGTTCAATATGCCAAGTTTGGTTCAATTCCATTGTTGCAAGAGTTCAGGATGTTCTTTGATTGTGTGTTAACTAAAAATCCCAGAAACTGTAACTCCCAAATGTCAATGTCTATTTTCCCCCAAACTCCATCTGTGTTCACATTTGGGCATATTGAGTATTCATGCCAAGTTTGGTCCTGATCCAATATTATTTCAGTCCACAGTGCTCTCTGGATATAGGTGAACTACAACTCCAAGACCCAAGGTCAATGCCCAACAAAGTCTTATAGTATTTTCTCTTGCTTATGGGAGTTCTGCGTGGGAAGTTTGTGTCTTTCTGCCATTCCTGCCAGGATATCTATGTTGTGTTCATCAAAACAGGCCCAGGTTGCACACTGAGTGTATAAATACATTTAAAAACGTATTAACTATATGTATTACTGTGTTAGAGTGTCATTTTGTGTCATTTTGGTTGGTGGTGTGCCCCAGGATTTTGCAAATGTAAAAAATGTGCCGCGGCTCAAAAAAGGTTGGGAAACACTGGTCTAAAGTGTTGAACAATTTTGAGGATAGAGTTCAGGACCTTAAACAGCATCTCAAAATTTAAAAAAAGCTCTGAAATAGCTCAGCACATTTTCATTATACAATTATGGCAGTTTGATATCACTCTAACTGCTGTGGCTCCATCCTAACATAATTCCTAACATAGGAGCCCCAAGTAGCACAATGCTGACAGGACTGAAGACCAATAGGTCAATGGGGGGAGCACGGGTGAGCTCCCTCTGTCAGCTCTAGCACCCCCATGCGGGGACACGAGAGAAGCTTCCCACACGGATGGTAAAATGTCAAAACAACCAGGCATCCCCTGGGCAACATCCTTGCAGACAGCCAATTTTCTCACACCAGAAGTTATTTGCAGTTTCTCACGTCATTCCTGACATGGAAAGAAAACACCTAGGTCCTCTAGCAGAAATGTTTAAGTCCATCATCCTGTTACAAATTCCAGGATTCATAACCATGTAGCTTCACAGTTAAAGTAAAATCAAGTTGCTGTATATCAGGGTTGTCCAACTTCTACCGGACCGGGGGCCTGACTTCCGGTCACTGATCACCTGAGTTTTGGAGTTGTAGTTCACCCATATCCAGAGAGCACTGTGGACTCAAACAATGTTGGATCAGGACCAAACTTGGCATGAATACTCAATATGCCCAAATGTGAACACAGATGGAGTTTGGGGAAAATAGACCTTGACATTCTGGGATTTATAGTTAAAACACAATCGAAGAGCATCCTGAACTCTTGCAACAATGGAATTGAACCAAACTCTCTGGCATATTGAATTCTCATTACCAACAGAAAGTACTGAAAGGGTTTGCTTGGGAATTGACCTTGAGTTGTGGAGTTGTAGTTCACCTCCATCCAGAGAGCACTGTGGACTCAAATAAGGATGGATCTGGACCAAACTTGGCATGAATACTCAATATGCCCAAATGGGAACACTGGTGGATTTGGGGGGGAAATAGACCTTGACATTTGGGAGTTGTAGTTGCTGGGATTGGTGGTTCACCTACAATCAAAGAGCATTCTAAACCCCACCAATGATGGAATTAACAATCTTGGCACAAAGAACTCCCATGACCAACAGGAAATACTGGAAGGCTTTGGTGGGCATTGACCTTGAGTTTGGAAGTTGTAATTCACCTTCCATCCAGAGAGCACTGTGGACTCAAACAATGATGGATCTGGACAGGAGAAGGAAGGAAGGAGTGGAAGAGAAGGATGGAAGGGAATGGAGGGAGGAAAGGGAGGAGGGAAAGTGAGAAGGAAGAAAAGATAAAAGGGTGGCAGGAAAGGAAGAAAGGAAGGTAAAAGAGGGGCAAGGAGGGAGGGAAAACAGTTGAAAGGAAGGACGAACGGGTGGGTGGATGGGTGGGTGGGTGGAAGGAAAGAAGGTGAAAGAGAAGGACGGAGGAAAGAAGGAAAGAGTGGAAGGAAAGTGAGGGGGGAGTAGAAAGAGAGAGGGAAGCGGGGGGGGGGGAGAAGGCCAGGCGATGGAGGCGAGGGTGCTGAGGGCCTGAGCGCCTGAGCGCACGTAGCAGCAGGAGGAGGAAGCGAGAGAGGAGAAAGAGAGAGCGGGCAGGGGCAGGGAAGGAAGAAGGATGAAAGGGTGGAATGGAAGGAGGGAGGGAGAAGAAATGTTGCTCACCATAATGCTGAATGCTTCCTTGCAATAACACCTTCCTGGGAAGGGAGGGAGGGAGGATGAGAAGGAGGAAGGAGCTCTGCCGAGCCACATGGAGCGCCCATGTGGCCGGGTCGCTCACTGTTGCTTCTGCCACCAACACCACTGATCAGCTGCCACTATGTTTTTACTGAACCCACCATGGAAATTAGAGTATGAACATCCTTCCTTAAATCCTGTTTAGTAGGAATGAAGTAGCTGTGCTCCTGCAGTGGACAATCATCTTGTCATGGGTTAGAAGGTGAATGGAGAAAAGAGGACTATTAATTCCCGCACAAGTTTCCCCCCCCCTACTCTTGCCATCATTGAACTTTTGTGTTCCCAGTAAGTATGAGAAAATTAGAGTTCCTTTAGATCATTTGGGGTTCATCTGAATTGTAGGGAGATAATGATTTAAGACAAATCTCTGAAATGAAACCAAAGGATCGATCGGAGCAAAAATGATAGGCTGGATATGGTGTTCTATTGTACACCACCACACTGGAACGGCTACAGCTTTGAAAAGTTTTGCAGAGTACAACTGTCAGAATTGTCCATGCGAAGTCTCAGAAAATAGCAATATAGATATGTATATTTATTCTAAAAATGTTGTTATCTGCTCAGAAAAAAAAACCCCGATTTAATTTTGATGTTCATGTTTTGATGCATTTGCTCTGTTTTTAATTTGTAATTGTGTCATGTTATCTATGGCTCAGGTCCAGCCTATTTGCGTGACTGAGTCTCCCTCTATGAACCACCTCGAGCCTTAAGGTCCTTGAGGGGGGCCCTTCTCACAGTCCCACCACTCTCACAAGCATGGCTGGTGGGAATAGGAAAAAGGGCCTCCTCGGTTGTGGCCCCCTGGCTTTGCTAAGCTCTGCCTAAAGAAATCAGACAGGCGCCCTCTACCTAACTTTAGGAAAGAACTAAAAACCTTGATGTGGAAACTGGTTTTCGAAAATGGTTGATTACTTTTGAAAGTGTGTTTTTATGTCCTCTGTAAGCCGTCCTGAGCCCTCGGGGAAGGACGTATATAAAACTGAATACATAAATAAATACATAAATAAATTATGAGGGTGGTCTTTTAGCCTTGACCTTTTGTTTTTAAACTGGTTTTGCCTCCGCAGTGCAAAATGTTTTTAACCTGTGTATTTATTTATTGTGATATCATTTTTAAATATTGTTTACGGTTATTAGTTATATATAATGCCTTGTCTTTTTGGTTTCTTCTTATGTGTGTATTGCGACTTGATTCTGTGGAAAAGGAGCGGGATATAAATACAGTTCATTATCATCATGTTTGCTGTTAGCTAAAACAAGTCCTTATATTGTGAGAAAGGTGGGATAAAAATTAAGTAAGCAAATACATAAATAGACAAATTTCCATTCCTGTATGAAGTGGGGAAAATACTGTCAATTTACCTCTGAGAGCCTGTGCCGCGGTTGTCCTGTGATTCCAGACAGATCTGCTTGGTCAGTGAAGACATCAACCACACCCATAGTGTACATTATATCTTTTAGGTGAAGTTCTCCAATTGCCATGCACTTTGGAAGATACACATTGACAGAGCTATAAAAACAAGAGAAACAAGGAATTGTCAACTACATCTGAAAATTGATGCAATCCAAGCTCGCTGTACATTATGGTCCCCTTATCTACAGATTCAATAGCCATGGTTTTACTTACCCATGCTTCAAAAAATACCTCCCTTGCCTAGGAAGTGTTTAGGAGTTTCTCTAGGTCCTTCTATGCAGTTCTATCATATGCTTTAGACCCAGGTATAGTCAAAATTTAGGGTTTATAACAATCCCCACCGGGAATGTGGCGCAGTTGGCTGGGTGTCCCCTGCATAAGATCTCTACTGACCAGAAGGTCATGAGTTGAAAGACGGCGTTTAAGAGGTGACTTGATCGAAGTGTATAAAATCATGCATGGGATAGAAAAGGTGAATAAAGAAAAAAATATTTTCTCTGTCACACAACACAAGGGCACTCCCTAAAGCTCCAAGGCAGGAAAGTTAGGACTAATAAAGGGAAATATTTCTTCACCCAGAGGGTCATTGGGTTATGGAACTCACTTCCAGAGGAGGTTGTGACAGCTGTCAGCCTGGACAGGTTCAAGGCAGGATTAGACAGATTCATGGATACCAAGGGAATCAGTAGCTACTGGGACATCCAAGTGCCACCTCTGTGTTAATGGAGGCAGGCAGGATTTTCCCTGGGTACTGGTTGTGGGGGGTCGGGAGCAGGCGAGGGTTTTGCCCTCCTTTCTGCTAGAGATCCCTGTGTACAACTAGTGGGCCACTGTGTGACACAGAATGCTGGACTAGATGGGCTGAGGCCCGATTCAGCATGGCTCTTCTTATGTTCTTATGTTCTTATGAGTTCGAGGACTGCCCGGGTCAAGGTGAGCTCTCGACCTATTGCGTAGCCTGTTGTCGACCTTTGCAACCCGAAATACAGTTGCATCTGTCAAGTAGGAAATTAAGGTACCACTTAGTGGGGAAGCTAAATTTAACTGATTTACGAGGCCATAAAAAGATCTCCAGAAAACACGCTGAGGAATGAAGGAGTGCGATAGCTCCCTCTGGTGGCCAGATGTTAAATTGCCTCTGTCTGTCTTGTGTGTCTAAATGTAATGTGTACATTGTAATCCGCCCTGAGTCCCCTGCGAGTTGAGAAGGGCGGAATATAAATGAAGTAAATAAATAAATAAATCTATGGTTTTAGATAACCACAGATGATCTTGCAATATACCCCCTGTGGATACATTCTACTTGAATGCAGTGATAAAATGAATTGCCCCTCTTTTAGAATACAAAGAGTTATTGTATTTTGGAATGCTCTGCATTTACAATCTCTAGCAAAGAAAGGAGGAAGGATATTGCACACAAGCAACAGAACAGTTCCACGTAAATTTCTTTTCTTTTGAGAGTGATGCAGGTAAGTTGGGGAAAGACTCCCAAATAAAACTCTAGGGAGATGCTGTCCGTCATTATAGGGCAGTGGTTAGAAAACATGTGGACATCCAGATTTTGTTGGAGTTTCAATGGAATATAACAAAAGTATGGCCCATGATTCAGGATGATGGAAGTTAAAGACTAAAAAAAGTTGAAGAGCCACACATTTTCCATCTTATCTAGGCAGACCAGCAGATTGATTCAGTAATACAACACAAATTTTCTGTGATCAGGCTACTGAATTACATTAGCCTTTAGTCCGATCCAAGAGAATTTTGTTTTTTACTTTCTGAAAGGTTAATGTTTTTAATGACTATGAAACTGAAAGTAATGTAATGCTACTTCAGAGAAGAGTCCTTAGTTAGCTGTTATGTCACCTCCACTAGCTGCCGATCCAATTCCGAGCACAATTCAAAGTGCTGGTTTTGACCTTTAAAGCCCTTTACGGTTCTGGCCCAGCTTACTTGTCCGAACGTATCTCCCCTTATGGAACACCTCAAAATTTAAGATCGTCCGGGAAGTCCCTGCTCTCGATCCCACCTTCATCGCAAATACGTTTGGTGGGGACGAGGGACAGGGCCTTCTTGGTGGTGGCCCCTCGCCTGCGGAACTTGCTCCCCAGCGAAATTAGATTGACACCTTCCCTCCTTTCCTTCGGAAAAAAGGTAAAGACGTGGCTTTGGGACCAGGCATTTAGTTAGATACTGGACAAATTTATTATTTATTTATTTATTTATTTATTTATTTATTTATTTATTTATTTATTTATTGAGGCTTCTCAACCGCCGACTCCCGGGGGCTCGCGGCGGCTCACAAGAGCCAGTGGCACAGCGCCAAAGGTTAAAACATAAAACACTTAAAAACACAATTAAAACATGCAATAACAGTTAAAACAATAAGCAGCAGCAAATATAACAGCCGAGTGAATATACACTACTCACCGAAGGCCTGCCTAAACAAATAAGTTTTGCAGGCCCGTCTAAACGGGAGTAGATCCCTCAGGGCCCTGGCTTCGGCCGGGAGGGCGTTCCATAGCCTAGGGGCTATCACAGAGAACGCCCTCTGGCGAGTGGATGTTATGGCGGACATTAACTGATGATAAGGCTATTGAAATGGACTGCACATTGACATGGTTAACTTGAATACGGAACTGGAGTGTGTTTTGTTTAATTAATGTTATTTAATAGGTTAATCTATTTTAATGTATTTTACAATGTAATTGATGTTTATTGTTGTTATGAAATGTTGTTAGCCGCCCTGAGTCCCCCTTCTGGGGTAGAGAAGGTCAGGTTACAAATGATTGATTGAAATAAATGAGCCGAAAATTGTGTTTGGCTCACACTTTGTCCAACAGAGCAATCTTGTACATACCTACTCAGAATTAAGACCTAATATATTCAATGGAGTAATATATATGGGGTGGTTGATCCATTTAAAAAATGATTCTAAACTTGGGGGGGGGTGATTTCCCTTGCTGGGTCGTTATAGAAATACTTCCGAAAAATGTTAAATAAATTTCGTAATTGAAACGTAATTACTAACGAATTTTCATTTTTATTCGTTACGCCAGCTGGGAGGCTAGAATGGAGAGCTTGCTCTCCTCTCTTCCCTACTCCCCCCCCCCCGAGCTCAGAAGCATCGCACATTGTATTTAATGCACGCTGCCTCTCAGCTGGGGGGGGGGGGGGGCAGGGAGGGAAGAAGAGAGAGCAAGCATGCCACTCCTCCCTCCCTCTCTCCCTCCCCCTGAGCTCAGAAGCATCACACATTATATTTAATGTGTGATGCCTCTCAGCTGGGGGGGGGGGCAGGGAGGGAAGAAGGGAGAGCAAGCACTCCACTCCTCCCGGGTTGGATTCTGAGCTGGCAGGGGCCACCCTTCCCCTCTGCCAGCCGAGTAACCAACCCGGGTTAAAGGGAACGCGGATTGGATTCTGAGCTGGCAGGGGCGAAGGGAGGTGCCTCCCTTCCCCTCTGCCAGCCCGGTAACCAACGCACGTTCTCTTTAACTCGTGTGTCAGATGGCGACAGGAGGGTGGAGGGGGCAACCTGGCACCCTCCTCTCGGCATCCGAGACCCAAACGGGGGTTATTTTTAACCCGTGTTTGGGTGTCAACTGGCGAGAGGAGATGCTGCCTTCCACACCCCTCTTGCCAGCTGACAACCAAAGGCGGGTTAAAGATAAGAAAGGGTGGAAATAACCTAATAACGCACCCTTTATGTAAATGCTGACCCGGTTTCGATTTAGAAAGGTCACTTCCGTGTTGGACGATGAGGGTCGATATAGGGTCAAAATAATTTCAAATATGAAATATTAACAGATTTCAAAGTATTTAAATTGGAGATATCCACCCTATATATATATGCAAGAAAAGCAAAACAAATAATATTGGTATGGCTTTTAAAAAAACCTCACACACAATAATTTGTGTCACTTAATAGATATGCTATCAGTTTTCCTAATCTTCACAGAAACCTCTTACAAAAACCTTGTTTTCAAAAGATCATCCCTCAGTTGTCATTTTAACCTTCAATCCAAATCCCTTGGCACCAAAGTCCAAACTTGAAGACAATTACCTCTTTGTAAGTATTTTTTTCCAGGCCCTCAAAGCTCCACACGATAAGCTTCTGGCCACCTTGTCCAGTTGCCCTTTGTCAGGTAGGATGAAATATGCAGCAGCATGGCCTTCATAGGGCATTTTCAAAACACTGCAAGAACGCTCATCATCACGGCCAGCTTCAAACATGCCCATCTGGAACATCATGGGCACTTTCACCACATTGTAGCCATCTATATAGAAGTTCTGCATTTCAGTGTACTTGGGATTGAAAGGCTTCTTCCATTTGGCTGACAAAAAGAAGAATGCATTAGTGGACAATTAATTAAAACATTGCAATTCCTACTGGATCTTTTTGTATGCAAGATAATATTTATTTATTTATTTATTTATTTATTATAGTTCATTTGGGGAATACAGTGTTCCATGGCGACATCGCTAGTACATAAAACCACATTAAAACATGGTTCATAGCGTGGCTCTCAGTCCGATGAGCCTAACTATGAACTTAGGATAGTTCATTTGGGGATTTCAATGGTATTAATTTAAAATATATATCATGGTATTTTGGCTGTTTTGTGGGGTTTTGCCACCACCACTCTCCAAGTGCTTTTCCCTCCTCAGTCCTCCCTCCCTCCCTCCAGCTTTGAAGAGCCTTTCCTTCTTTTCCATCACTTTATTTTAAGTATATAAAGACTTAAAATAGTGTATAACTACTAAAATAATGTATAAATATTAAAATAAATAGAGCATCCCTACGTCACGGTTTTTCACATATTGCGGGAGGTCCTGGAACGTAACCCCAGCCATAAGTGAGGGAACACTACAACATTTCCAGACTTAACTTCCACCTTTGATTTGAAGGTGCAACATGGAATTCATCGTTTGGGTTTTTTTTTACTTTATAGATTATCCATTCATCCATCCATCCAGCCTTTGGCTTGTAATCTCTACATCTTGATAGTTCTTTCCTGCTTCCCTCCATTTCTCTCTGTTGTTTTTGTTATTGCTGCTGAGAATAATGTTGTTCCTGTTGTTGTTTTCTACCTTCATCTTCCTCTCTAAATCTCTTAGTCCATTCCTAAAATAGTAATACAATTTGTCCATGTAACCCAGATTGTTGGAACACATGCCAATTCTCATGACCATAACAGCTGAAGTCCAGAGGTTTGAGGGATGAGGATTTATTTATTTATTTACGTCATTTATATTCCGCCTTTCTCACCCCGCAGGGGACTCAGGGTGGATCACAATGCACATATACAGGCAAACACTCAATGCCATTTGACATACAACGTATAAGACAGACATAGAGGCAATTTAACATTCCAGCTTTTTCTGGCCACCAGGAGGAGCTGTTGCATTCCTTCACTCCTTTTGTGTGTACTTCCTGGAGATTTTATGGCCTTGTCAATCAGTTAAATTAAGCCTCCCGACTCAAGTGGTACCTAAATTTCCTACTTGACAGATGCAACTGTCTTTCGGGTTGCAAAGGTCGACAATAATAATAATAATATTATAATACTTTATTTCTAACCTGCACCCATCTCCCCAAAGGGGACTTGGAGCGGCTTACATGGGGCCGTGCCCGAACAACAAATACAAAAAATAAAACAAACATCAGGACTCCCACCAAGACAGCCGAAGGGTGACTTAACCTCTACAAACCACTCCCCTCCTGATGTGGCAACTGCTAAGTTGGGAAGCGGTGGTTATAGATCCAGGACCTTCTGGGGGGCAAGTTTCAATAACTGGAGCAACAGAGATCTAGCGGACTCCGCCAACTTGCCCCTCCAACCCCTAGACCGGCAGGGCCAAGGTCCTGCTGAGCAAGACAGGCACCCCCACCCTTTTCGGAGGGTAGGCAGGGAGCCAGATACCTAGTCGAATCGTCAAAGAGGGATGGGCAGGGGCGGGCAATCCGCGTGATCTCGGGTAGGGGTAATAGGGACGGTAGCCGTAGGCCTTATGAGAGAGGGAGGAGGAGCCGCGGGAAGGCTCGTCCTCCCTCTGACCTACGTGCTATCCTGAAGCACGCAGATGGTGGGCTCCCAAATTCCTCTCCTCCAACTCTGATCCTGGCCAACGCTAGATCTGTGCGTAACAAATCTGGGACCATCAGGGATCTCCTCCTGGAAAAGAAAGTAGACCTTGCCTGTCTCACAGAGACATGGCTGCAGGAGGGAGATTACGTCATCTTGCACGAGATCGCATCCCCAGGGTTCGTGGTCAGCCATCAGACGAGGACAGAGAGGCGGGGGGGAGGGGTGGCTATTCTCAGCCGAGACACTATTAATTCCAGGACGATTCCGACGGCGAACATTCCTGGGATGGAGTGTGCGGGCCTGGTGTGGGATCTGGGCAAGAGCGTAGCCTTCCTGTCAGTGTACCGTGCACCCGACGCACCGGCAGGAAGCCTGCCTAAGCTGCTGGAGGTGGTTGCGGAGTGGGCATTGAGGTTCCCTAAACTCATTGTTCTGGGGGACTTCAATGTCCACGCCGACACCACCTCCCCATCAACAGCAGCCATGGACCTAGTGTCTACCATGGAGGCACTAGGACTCTCGCTCTGTAAGACTGGCCCCACTCACCATGCAGGACACACATTAGATCTGATCTTCGCCGCCGGAATTCAGGTGATCCTAGCCTCCATTACGGAGGTTCCATGGTCGGATCACAAGGTCCTGGAAGTCAGGCTGGGACTCGCCCCCCCTCCCGGTAAGGGTGCAGAACCCATTTTGGTTCGCCCAAGGAGACTTATGGAACCCACTAGGTTCCTGAATGCTCTAAGGGGTTGGGAACCCACCAGCGACTCGGTCGATGGGCTAGTGGAGCACTGGAATACCAACCTCTCCGCGGCCCTAGACGAGATCGCCCCCAGGCGTTCTCTCTTTCCCCGGAGTAATCGCTCGCCATGGTACACCGAGGAGCTGCGGGCGATGAAACGGAAAAGGAGACAACTAGAGGACATGTGGCGGAGTCTCCGTGACAAAGCATCGAAATCAGCTTATAAACAATTTAAGGAGGTTTATGAGCAAGCTATCAAGGAAGCAAAAAAGGTTCACTACTCTTCCTTGATAGAGTCAGCTAGTTCACGCCCAGCCCAATTGTTTAGGGTAATTCGGTCATTGACAACAATCCCAACTGTCCCAAATGATAGGGGTTTGGCTCCAACGGCTGAGGCCTTTCAGAACTTCTTCGCTGACAAGATTTCGACCCTCCGCCGGGACATTCCTGCCACTCTTGATACAGTTAGTGAACTCGAGACCCCGCCACTCTCGGTGGGCCCACCTTCACCCGCTTCCTACCGCTGGACGCAGCAGCTGTCGATGGGTTACTGACTGCAGCTAGACCAACTACTTGCTCCCTCGACCCGTGTCCCTCCTGGCTGGTTAGATCTTGCCGGGAGGGCCTACGTGGCCCCCTGGGCACGATCTTAAATAGCTCCCTTGAGCAAGGAGTCTTCCCAGGGGGATTAAAAGAGGCCATGGTGAGACCGCTGCTGAAGAAGCCGAATTTAGACCCTTCGGCTCCCTCCAATTACAGGCCTGTTTCCAACTTGCCTTTCTTAGGCAAAGTAATTGAGAGGGCAGCAGCGGATCAGCTGCAGCAGTTCCTAGAAGACACAGCTGGACTTGATCCCTTCCAGTCCGGCTTCCGTGTTGGGCACGGGACGGAGACCGTACTTGTCGCCATTACAGACCAACTTCGCCGCCAGCTGGACCAGGGTGGATCAGCACTGCTTGTCTTGTTAGATCTGACAGCAGCGTTTGACACCGTAGATCATGCACTATTGACCCACCGTCTAGCCGCTTCCGGGGTCAGGGGGACCGCCCTTAAATGGGTGGCCTCCTTCCTCCGGGACCGGGGACAACGTGTGGAGGGGGTGGGGAGGTCTCCGAGACTCCCACTTGACTGTGGGTCCCCCAGGGGCCATCCTCTCCCCTATTATTCAATGTGTATATGCGCCCCCTGGCCCAGCTGGCCCGCGACTTTGGTCTGGAGTGTCATCAATATGCAGATGACACCCAGCTTCTGCTGAGAATGGACGGCAGGTCAGACGCCGTACCCGATTGTTTCCACCGGTGCCTCGAGGCCGTGACTGGTTGGCTGCGTGCCAGCCGGCTGAAGGTGAACCCATCGAAGACGGAGATACTGTGGCCTGGTCGACCTGGGCTGGGTGGGTGCCGGTTGCCTACCCTGGACGGCGAGCGGCTTAACCCATCGCCGTCAGTTAAAAGTTTGGGGGTTGTGCTTGACTCCTCGCTGACCATGGAGGCCCAGGTCTCCATGGCCAGCAGGACGGCATTCTATCACCTCCGACAGGCTAGGCGACTGGCACCCTACCTGTCCAGGAGGGACCTGGCCACGGTGATCCAAGCGACAGTCATCTCGAGATTAGACTACTGTAATGCCCTCTACGTTGGCCTTCCTTTGTCAACGATCCGGAAACTCAAGTTAGTGCAGAATGCCGCGGCTCGCTTACTGGCAGGAGTGCCAGCGAGAGAGCACATTACACCTACTCTTCGGCAGCTGCACTGGCTTCCTAACGAGTACCGAATCGTCTTCAAAGTGTTGGTTTTAACCTTTAAGGCCTTGTACGGCCTAGGGCCTGCGTACCTGAGGGACCGCCTTACCCCGTATGTTCCCCCGAGATCACTGCGTTCAGACGAGCAGAATTTGCTGCTAATTCCATCAGTCCGCTCCTGCCACCTATCGACGACAAGACAAAGGTCTTTTTCCGTGGCGGCACCAGGGCTCTGGAATGCCCTCCCGGAGAGTACCCGAGCCATTTCGGAATTGGGCCCATTCCGGAGGGCATGTAAGACGGCTCTCTTTGGGCTGGCCTTTAATTAGGCGCTGGACAATGATACCCTTTCTCTGTCTTCCCAACCCATGCTCTGACTATGTAACCATTTTAATGTGGCTTGTTTTATTTTGTGTTTTATTGATTGTATTGGCCGCATGCCATATGTTATGTCATGCCGCTGTGTAATTCCGATGTGATCCGCCCCGAGCCTGCTGGGAGGAGCGGAATACAAAAATGAACTATAAATAAATAAATAAATAAAACAATAAACACAATAAAATCAGTAAACACATTAAAAATACATCTATAAAACCACAACAACATAAGTGAATCTACGAGGGGGTGAGCCACATGTACATATAAAATGTTTAAAAACTCGGAGGAGATGACAGGAGTAGTGTCAACACATAAATGAACTACACAATTGGTCGAGTGCTCACCCTGACCCGGGCAGACCTCAAACTCATGACCTTCTGGTCAGTAGAGATGTTATCGCGAATCGACTAAAGTCGCTAACCACTAGAAACGGACCGAATATACGGATTGAGTTTTAAATGCGAATGGCTTTTTAAATGTTTTTATTGTTTTTATATTTGATAATTTTATTGTAAATTTATGATGTTTTTGATTTCAAATGTTAGCATTGAATACTTGCTGTTTGCTGGTCTGAGTCCCTCTTCAGAGGTGAGAAGGCCGGGGTATAAAAGTTTTAAATAAATAAATAATCAATTATGCAGCTGGCACCCAGCCACCTGCACCACATTCCCGGATCAATTTAGATCTTGCAGATCTCACAATAAAGAATGTACAGGTTCACTGTATTTGAAAGTAATTCAATGTGTGTTGAAAATAAATATCTTTCTACCGTTTACCATGGAATAAAATTTCACATCTTGACCTCTTCCAGAACTCATCTCACTCAGTAGCAATTGTACAGTAGTGCCATTGATGGGCAGCCTGAATTCAGCTAACCACATGCACACAGAAATTTGGCATTACAAGCTGAAGCTATGGGAGTATCTCAGACACTCCTTCTCTCTCCCTAGGTATTCATCACATGCAGAAATACATGTTATAGAGCTAGCTTTCAGAAAACTTCCTAAGGCAACATAAGTATTAATACAAGTCCTGCCTCCTAAAGAATATGGGAAGATTTCCAAATTTTCACTGGGATCATGCCAAGAGGGGAAACAGATAAAATCACCTGCTGTTCAGATATGCACTGGATTCAGAAGAAGCCCAAAGTCTGGAATGACTTTGGAAGCCTTATCTCCTGCTGATTTGTGCAGGGAGAAGTAAACAGAAAATGCTAAGCATTGTTTCTGTGAAAACACTCTTAAGTTGTAGGGGGAAAGTAGGGGAAGGAATAGCCTTGGGTGACTGATAACTTAGCTTTATATTCTAATCCTAGGACACATTTTTAGTGAAGTTTCCTTAACTTCTGATCTTTAAGGTGGGGAAAAGACAAGACGGTGAGCCTGCTGAGCTGTTTTTCTATTTTATTTGAACTTGTTTTTAAGTATTTGAACTCATTTTCAACTCCTTGCAACTTTCTTCCTTGAGCACCTCTATGGGGACACATACCATCCACAGAAACAAAAAATGATGCTAGGGAGGGAGGTAAACCAAAATGCCTCCTCCTCTTTAGAATTCTCCTTACACAAAAACAACTATGCGAATTGAGTATTCTTTATCTGAAGGAAGTGTTTTGGATTTAGTTTCCTTTTCAGACTTTGCAATATTGTATTTCCAAATATGTGCAAAATGAGGTATGTTGGAGATGGGAGTCAAGTCTAAACAGATAATTCATTGAGGGTTTGCATACATGGAGAACACAATGTTGAATATTCTTCCATAGAAAACATCATCACCATAAAGCTCAGAGAAGGGGAAACTGTTGGACTTCAGATGTGTATGAATGACTATGAACTACATCCCAACATTATGGGTAGGATTACATATGGCCATTATTATAATTTTTTTAAAGGGCTTCCTCCTGTGAAATTACCATAATGCCAAATGAGCAGAGATGCCAAGTGTCTCAAGGGGTATCTGAACTGTAGAATTAATGCAGTTTGACATCACTTTAACTTCCATTGCTCAATGCTATGGAATCATTGGGGGGAATTGGCTCATGCTTCACCAAACTACAAATCTCAGAATTCATTGACCAATTGTAGTTAATATGGTGTCAAGCTGCATTAATTCTGCACAGTAGATGCACTCCTGCTGTACCTGTTCTCATTTCCTGGTATCAAGGCATGACATGAGGGTGATAATAGCCATTAGTAATGCACAGAAATAATGCAAAACATTTTTTAAACCCCTGAAAATAGCAAAACAACAGACAACAAACTATTATCAAGGTGATCAAAGCCATTCTTGTTTAACATCTAAAGAGCTATGAATTAAATAATAGTCTTGTTTTCGAATGTCGGATACATCCGAAATTCGGATATAAAATATCCAAAATTCGGATATAATTCGGATGTTTTTGACTTTTGAAGTGATTATGAAGAGAGTTAAGGAAACTGGAAGTGGATTTGGCATTTCGAAGTCTCCGTCGCCATATTCGGATATGGCTCGTATGCCATTTCCGCCCTTCTCTATTCTTGTCCCATTGCGTTTACAATGTTTTAAATGTTTATTAATGTGTTAAATGTGTTCAGTATTTTGTACCACTGTGGCTAGTTTTGTCTGTAGTAGCGGTCAAAAACGGAGGGAAAGGGAAACCCCCAAGTTTTGACTGTCCCTTCTGCAGGTTATCGCGCATTGCGCAATCGTGGACACCATTAACGAAGCCATTCCGAATTTCAGAATTACATCCGAATCAATTTCGAAAAAACTGCTGAAAACTTCAGAAGTCTATCAGATACGAGGCACCAGCCCCCCCTACACCCGAAGCGAGTTTTGATAAAACAGGCCTAATAAATACATCCTTCTTCTTAAAGAGACGCTCTGTACAGTCTTGGGCAAGCCACTTAGTTTCTCTATACACCCATTGTTTTCTAATCTGTTATATGGGAATAACTATGGTATGCTTTCATGATTAACAGGTATGTTGCTGGGAATTCATTCATTAGTCGTTTGAAGTGCTATGATACTAGACACGTGAAAAGAACAAGGAGCTGCATTATGTCTATAATTAATCAATCACTCAAACTATAAAAGCTTTAAATGCCAACTGGCCTAAATAGCTAACAAAGCAACTTTAATCCCATGTTCTCAGATGAAGGTGTCAAAGGAATTGATTTCACCACAATACAAAACAATGAAGGGTGGCATTAAAAACAAAATCCCATTGTTAGAAATGGTCCCTATTTTTTCTGGCTTTCCTTTGTCTACTTCCTCCTTATTCTTGTTATATATTACTAGCTGTACCCGGCACACGTTGCTGTGCCCTATTTAGGAGATGCGAGAATGTCTGAGTATGTAAGGGTTGGAATTGTTGTTAGTTATGGTGTTGTTGGGGCCATGGCTGTGTCGTTGTGGGTTGTTCTGGTGGGTGGGATGTTGATGTCCTGGGGAGTTGTTGGTGTGTGGTGTTACTGGCGTTCTGCATTGCTTGTGGATATACAATGTTTTTTGTCTTTCCGTCTGCTGTGTTGATGTAGAGATTGATGCTTGTGTGGTTGGGGTACTTTGGAAGTGAGTGGAGGTACTTGAAATCCCATTATCCATGGTGTGTCCTCCTCTGAACTGCAGTCGGATGGAGTGTGGGTCATGGGGGGCATTGTGTGCCACGTTTGGTCTTTATCGGTCTTGGTTCTGGGACACAGTGGTCTGTGGGGAATAATGGGTTTTGAAGTAGTACAAATCCCATTATCCATGGAGGTACTTCAAGTCCCATAATCCATGGTCCACCCTCCTCCAAACTGTAGTAGAATGTAGTGTGGGTCATAGGGGCTCTGTGTGCCAAGGTAGGTTACTGTAAATTCAGGCCATACACAATGTCCCATGAGCTGAGGCCTAGTCAGGAACAGCAAGTTAATGAAGCCTTACTGTCAATTCAGGCCATACGCAATGTCCAATGAGCTGAGGCGTAGTCGGGAGAATCAAGTTAATGAAGCCTTACTGTCAATTCAGAGCGTAAACAGCATTCCATTAAGTGAGGCCTAGTCAGGGAAATTAAGTTAATGAAGCCTTACTGTCAATTTTGGGCGTGGTCTGTGATTTGTAGGGGTGTAAATTTTCTGTGGGAAGTGAATTGGGTGTTTGTGTTTGTGCCTCAGCCCTTTGCCTTATCCTCCTCTGTTAGTTTATTATGGGTCGGAATGTTCATGTTGGCTGGCCAGTGCAGGAGTTATGCAAATCCGTCCTTATTGGCAGCCAATCATGTTGTCAGAATGTAGAGGCTGGGAGAGTCGTTGGCAGCCCCGGAGGATGCTGGGAAATGTAGGTTTTTTTACTCGTTGTTTTGGGGGCCTTTTAGGTTTTGGGGGGGAAAGTTTCTTTGCTACAAACCTACCTTGCTTGAGGCCTATTTCTGTTGGCAAGTTTGGTGTTTCTGCGTTGTAAATGTTCTCTGTTTGGGACGGTCGTTCCATGATGGAAACCCCTTTATATAATAGATTGACTATGCAATTGAAACTAGAGATACTGTAATTTCTATTATTTTAAATATCTTTGGGTGTTTTTTCTTGTTGAGTATGTGTGTTTCAAATAAATACATACTCTAACATGCAATCCTCCATATCCAGTCACGAATAGCATGATCCAAGAAGAGTTTTATTGTTTTGGTCCTACTGCTGGATCATCTACTATGGTGGTTGCTTTGTTATAATTTCCTGTTTTCTCATTTTTCCCAGCCATCCTCTATATACCTTAGTTCTTGTAACTGAATAACGACCTTTCAATCCACACTGAGATCTTTTAATTCTTGAGTCTATTACACAACTGAGGTTAGAACTTCAGAATTTGTTTGATTCCTTAAAATCTAATATTTTTTAAAATTCCTTATCCTCCATCCAAAGTCAATGCTTCATCCCCCTCCTTCCAATGAACTTATTTCAATAGGTTTTATTAAATTTAGTAAAGATAAAATCATAGAATCGTAGAGTTGGAAGAGACCTCATGGGCTATCCAGTCTGACCCCCTGCCAAGAAGCAGGAAAATTGCATTCAAAGCAACCCCGACAGATGTTCATCCAGCCTCTGCTTAAAAGCCTCCAAAGAAGGAGCCTCCCCCACACTCTGGGGCAGAGAGTTCCACTGCTGAACAGCTCTCATAGGAAGGTCTTCCTAATGTTCAGGTGGAACCTCCTTCCCTGTAGTTTGAAGCCATTTGTCCATGTCCTAGACAGCGGAAAACAAGCTTGCTCCTTCTCCCTATGAGTTCCCCTCACATGTTTATACACATGGCCATCATGTCTCCTCTCGGCCTTCTCTTCTGCAGGCTAATCATGCCTAGATAATTGTGAGTTCTTGTGGCCATTGTATTTTTATCATATTCTTTCATTAAAATCAATGCATATTAATGAAAGGGCATGCATGAAACCCATCCCAGCTAAAACCCCAATTGCTCTAACAGCAGTTGGGGGAGAAAACTCATCCTTTCTCATGGGTCCTGAAAATTGTTTCGAGGTCTATCTAGCGAAATGGATCAACATGGGAAATAAAACAATATTAAAAATTTGCAGCCACTCATTAACTGGTTGTTGATCAGATCTCCCACATGTGCTCTCTAAAATGCCATGGCATCATGTCCGAGCATCACAGAACTAAAGGAAAGCTTCATGTAGGAGTAAGCATGGTTTTTCTTTAGTTTTTGGGCAAAACAAGATGCAGAGAAACCTTGGGGCAAAACAAGGTGCACATCCCACCCACCTACCCCCTTCGTTGCCTGAGCCCTGGGAGAGTAGCATGGCTGTGAAGACTGCCTTGGCAATCTCTGATAGTAGTCTCTCTCTCTCTCTCTCTCTCTCTCTCTCTCTCTCTCTCTCTCTCCACAGACATGGCACTAACAAAGGTCCAGATCTTGCTGGAGCTTCCTGGAAGATCTGGACCTTTGCTGATGGTTTTTTAAACCTGAAATGAACCCAGATTAACAGGTTGATTCCAGAGTAAATCATATTTGCATGGGGTGTCATTTGGATGCCCCGGGCTAATGCGCCGTCTACACTGCATTATCTGGCAGTGCAGATGGGCCCTAGAATACTGCAATACTGAAATGATGATTACTGATATTATTTCTAAGTCTCTAGAGACAAGACGGAAGGAGCATTCTTTATGTGGGTCCAAGAGAATGAGAAGGGGGCAGTTTGGGAAATTCCAGTATTTTTATTCCCGCCCTTGCTCCTTGCTGTTAGAACAATTGGGGTTTTACTTAGAGCTGGGTTTCATGTAATGCTAAGCGTCTCACATTATCTGTAGATAATATCACAGTCTTGTCTTACCTTTCAAATACATATAGCTAACCAATAGTATTTCAGTAATTGGGTCCACCCCATCAACAAGCTTGGCAATCTTCCCATGGGTTTTCCTTTCAACGTAATTATTGATGTGCTGTTCCGTTTCGACTGTGTTCTTAAAGTTTTCCAAATAAATGTCTCCTCCATAAATATTTCTGAGTCCATATAAGAATTGCTCTTGTGGGTGAAGCTTCTTTTCTACAAAGAGGCAATTGCCCATCTCCATCTGGAGGCCGGGTCCTACATTGTTAAGCATGTAGATGAGGTCATGGAAGCTTTCATGGATTGTTTTTTCTTGGATTTCTGATGGCCTGAAATCCAGTCCTCTAAGGATCTGATCTAATGTGTTGGCCCTGGCACCTAAGGCCAGCATGGCAAAAGCAGAGGAGATGCACATGGGAGAGAAGACAATGTTCTTCTTTCTGGAATAATGCCGCTGACCTCTGATGGAAGAAACCTCCCTGAAGAACTTAAATGCAAAGTCAGAATTACTGTTGACTAGCACCTGGTTTGGCATCTGGCGATTTCTTTGGTTGGGCTGATTTTCACGATTACCATATATTTCATTTCGGTAGTTGTTGTTCCAACTGCTCCAATTGTTGTTATTGTTGGGATGACCAGAATTGTCTGGATAAGGATTGTTAGCAAGGCTCCCCGCAATTAAAAAGAAAGGGAAGAATAAGATTTTCATTTTGCCCCTTTAGCAAAACAAGAGAGAGAGAGAGAGAGAGAGGTTAATTCTTATTGACACATTCTTTTTATCAAATTCTTCTTAGCTGGAGGTTATCTCAGCTTCTTGGCACATTGAACTCTGGCAACACAGTGATATCTCCTATTTCTCATTCTATTATAAAATAGCATTTGGACTACCACATTTCCTTGTAGACTACCAAAATGTTTATTTCCAAGGGAAAATGAAGCTCACTAACAATAACCACACTTAGTCATGTGATTCGTGTTCCTGGTTTGCTGCTCCTCCCACAACCTTTCATCATGGGATCCAAGCCTCTCATTTTCTTTGCCCCACTTACTGGTATATGGACATACTCTAGATTGCTAATATTGTACATAGTATGGCTGGATATCTCCAGTTTAAATTACTTTATTTTTCGTATTTGAAATTATTTCTATCATATATTGACCCTGGGGGTCCAACCCGGAAGAGAAATTTCAAAACCGAACCCTGGCCGCCATTTTTTCTAAAGGTCACGTTATTAGGTCGTATTTGGCCTACAACTCCCAGAAATCTCAGCCAGTTTACCAGCTGTTAGGATTTCTGGGAGTTCACAGAGAAGTTCAAGAGACATTGGGAATAAAAATACAATTAAAACCTGAATGTATGGTGTTGGGGCTACTTGACTTTAAAGTGGAGGATAATGTGGAGAAGTTATTTGTTTGCTGTATTTCTGCGGCCAGATTAGTCCTAGCAAAGAGATGGAAGGAAGTCAACATCCCGGAGGTCGAGGATTGGAGTTTGAAGCTGATTGATATCATGAACATGGATCGGCTGACCCAAGCGCTAAAACAAGAGACAAAGTCTAAGAACACAGATGGGACTAAAATCATTACTCACTTCAAGAAGAGAAAACCAGATTGGACTATAACATAAAACTATGTAATAAGGATCAAGGCCTAGACCAAAAGAGTGCGGTGATGCTTTATACATAATAATTAATGTCTAAGGAAGACGAGGGGGAGGAAGGGCAGGAAGTACCGATAAGGAAATTCTTTTAGTGTGTTAGTGTATTTGTGTTAGGGTGAAGGGGGTATTTTTGTAAATGTGTATTGTCTATTTTATGTTTTTTTTTAAATTTAGAAATCAATAAAATATTTTAAACCAAAAGGATTTCTGGGAATTGAAGGCCAAAACATTCCTCTCCTTCCTTTGCGCGTTTTTCCCATCCAGGGAAGGAGGAGGGCAGGTTCGTCTGCCCTCCTCCTCCCCTGGATGGCAATAATGCGCGTTATCCCCATCCAGGGGAGGAGGAGGGCAGACGAACCTGATTTCCTCCTCCCCTGGATGGGGATAACTCGTGTTTTTCCCATCTAGGGAAGGAGGGGGGCAGATGAACCCCCTCCTCCCCTGGATGGGAAAAACGCGGGTTATCCCCATCCAGGGGAGGAGGAGGGCAGGTTCGCCTGCCCTCCACCTCTCTTGGATGGGAATAACCTGTGTTTTTCCCATCCAGGGAAGGAGGAGGGTTCATCTGCCCCCCCTCCTCCCCTGGATGGGAATAACTCGTGTTATTCCCATCCAGGGGAGGAGGGGGGAAGCACTCCTTTCTTCCCCCCTTGCCCCTCCCAGCTGCCAGGCATCGCGCATGATGCCTGTCAGCTGGGAGGGGCAGGGAGGGAAGAAGGGAGAGCAAGCCCTCCATTCTAGCCTCCCAGCTGGCATAATGAATACAAATGAAAATTCGTTATTAATAACGTTTCAATCACGAAATTTATTTTTAAAAAATTGTATTAATTTCTATAATGAACCAAAAAATGAATCCCCCCCCCAACCGAGTTTAGAATCAAATTTTTCATGGATCAACCACCCCTAGTACATAGTATTAGCAATCTAGAGTATGTCCATATACCAGTGTGACTTTGGACCTTATCACATTATATTTGGGATTCACCATGCACTGCCAACCCATTGCCCCATACCCCTTATTGCCCAACTTACCTGGAACCCCATCCCATCAGGGGAAGCACCTGCAACTTGGCTTCACCCCATTGTTTTAAAGGCAATACAGAAAGCCTCCCGTGTTGCTGTGGTGGTGGTCTACTCCACCACCACTTGCTCTTTCCTTTCACCACATAGCCTGTCTGGAAGTACATGTGCACAGTGTAATGGGCTCCATGGCAAAAGAGAAGAAGCAGTGTACAATGGGCAAAGTAGCCTGTCTGTTGAGGTTGTAAGTATTGCAAGTCTGACAAAATGAAGTTGACCCAGTTTTGCCTCAAATTCATTATTCTGTACTTGTTGTATTGCCCACCCTGGCTTCTTATACAGTTTTAATCATATTTGCAACAGCTGTCTATAGCATGTTGTTATTATTATCTTCCCTGGGGCAGGCAGAACATAAGCTGAGGAAATATTTTCTGTTACTGCAAAAACTGAATTGTGGACTTCCTGTGATACAATGCTATTACAAGTTCCAACCAGTGGATGACACCCTTGCTCAACATAAAGTATTTCATGGAGCTACTATGAGATTGAATTACATACAATTCAGTACCCGCCTAGGCCATGGGCAAGAGGATGTAAAAGTATTGTGGCTGTTAACGGCTATAACATGTACACTTGCTCAATGACTGATAGAAAATTGTAGGACCAAATGAAAAAATATAATATTTCAGGTGGTTTTCACAATTGAGAAAATTGTTTCATAACTAACAATTAGTTAGTTATGAAACAATTTTCTCCACCACCAGTGGTCGCCAAGAGTCCTCCAACTAGACTTACTGCATGTCCCGGGCCCCAGGGAAGTAGGCCTCGAGTCCACAAGACGTAAGGCCTTCCCCATCTCTGCCCCTGCCCTGTGGAACTCTTTGCCTCCCCACATGAGGGCTATGCGCGACTTGCGGCCCTTTGCTCAGGCACTTAAGACTTGGCTTTTTAGCAGACCTTTTAATGTTTAATACAGTCTACATGGTTACTGCTGTACGTTCCTATGCAATGTTTTATGTAAATCGCCTGGAGCATTGAATGGAGGGCGATTAATAAGTGAGCAATTGAATTGAATTGAATTAATCTGACTTTGTCTCACTTTAGGCACTCCACTCCAGAGTTTGCTGGAAACACCTGAGTATCCAGCTTTGTGCCAGTCTAGCCAATGGATCCGGTCAATTTTGGACTGGTCCCTTCTCCAGACAACCACTATAGGCATCATATTTTCATGCCTATATTTTCATGGGCCAGATTTAAACCAAAGTAAACTTTCTGGTGTATACATGGTCATTGTCTCCAATAATTGAACTTGTCTTAAAATATTGAAATAGCATTAAAATGAAATAATCTTCCTAATATTAGATTCACTGCTATACAAGCCTATAGAAGACATTTACAGATAAGCCTGCATGTAAAACAGGAATTATCATAAATTATTAATTGTCCAACACTCTCATATACCAGTATAGCTGAGAAATTTACTTACAGCACAGTCAATATTGCTCTGTTGTTCTCTCCGTGTTTGCGCTGCTCCCTCTTTGATCCTTTTGGTTGCTAGAGTGAAAGCAGAGCATCTTTTTGGTACCAGCAAACTAGTTCCGAGTCTGACTCACCCAGACAGAGAACTAGTTTTACTGGACACTGAGTTCTTCTGAAAGTACATGTGACCTTGTTTACATTATGACAACATCTGTCTCCTTGATGATTGAGAACCATTTTTCATTTAGATGAACTTCTTCAGAATGTACAATGAAATAAACAATCTGCATTTCAATTGTTGCAACCTTCCAACTCATTACAAATGAAAGATTTATTTTTTAAAAAAATGGCAATTAAAACTAAGTGTTTTGAATGAGTTGAGTAAAAACAATCTCTTTAGAAGGCATCAGCCCTGTTTTTTAAATTGCATTTAGTTCCACCCTTATGCATGTCATAGGCTTATTAAGGGAAAGTTGGCTTTGAATGCAAGCTCTGAGAAAGAACAGCATTGATTAACGAGTGATGAAGAGTTCCATTAATAATAATAATAATAAAAATAATAATAAATGTTATTTCTAACATGCCTCTCTTCAAGGCTTGAAGTGAAGTATAGCATACTTCAAATACACAGATTACAACATAAACTACATATATTAAAAGACAAAGATTAAAACACATTAAAATATGTGTTGTTGTATGCTATCAAGTCAGCTTGTTCTTATGGCAACCCTATTCATAAGTTAGCTTCAAAGTATCCTGTCATCAATAGCCTTGCACAGGTCTTGGAAACTCAGGGCCATAGCTTCCATTATAATGTCAATTCAATTTCCGTTATGTCTTCACTTATTCCTATGGACTTCAACTTTCTCCACTACAATGGATCTTTGGTATCCTCTAAGGTTTGGTTCCAGGACTCACATGGATGTCAAAATGCTCAGGTCTCACTATATATAATACTACAAGTCGATTCTGATGTAGTATATAGATTAGGGCTGTCCAACTTCTACCGGACCGGGGGCCTGAATTCCGGTCACTGATCACCTGGGGGGCCTAAGGGTCTGCCCCCGCCCCAGCTCTGCCCCCGCTCCGCCCCTCCCCCCGCTCCACCCCCGCCCCTCCCCTGGCTCCGCCCCCCATACTCAATATGCCCAAATGTGAACACTGGTGGATTGGGGGAAAAATAGACCTTGACATTTGGGAGTTGTAGTTGCTGGGATTAGTAGTTCGCCTACAATCAAAGAGCATTCTAAACCCCACCAATGATGGAATTAACCAATCTTGGCACACAGAACTCCCATGACCAACAGGAAATACTGGAAGGCTTTGGTGGGCATTGACCTTGAGTTGTGGAGTTATAGTTCACCTCCATCCAGAGAGCACTGTGGACTCAAATAATGATGGATCTGGACCAAACTTGGCATGAATACTCGATATGCCCAAATATGAATGCAGATGGAGTTCAGGGGGAATAGACCTTGCCATTTGGGAGTTGTCGTTGCTGGGATTGGTAGTTCGCCTACAATCAAAGAGCATTCTAAACCCCACCGATTCTCCTTCCTCCTCCTCTGCCTGGGAGTAAACAGGGACCTTTGTCTTGGTTTACCCCCAAGGAGAGGAGGAAAGGGAAGGCCGGAGCGGCCGCCATGAGGCTGGGGATGGCCGGCCGTGGCCTTCCCTTTCGCGGCGCTCCCACCTCCTCCTTCGCCACCGCCGCGAAAGGGAAGGCCGCAGCCGGCCATTCCCAGCCTCATGGCGACCGCTGCGGCCTTCCCTTTTGCCGCGGCAGAGGAGGAGGCTGCTGGAGCTGCTCCTGCAGCAGCCTCCTCCTCCGCCCCAGTGAAAGGGAAGACCGCAGTGGCCACCATGAGGCTGGGAATAGCCGGCTGCGGCCTTCCCCGCCACCGGCGCTCCCTCTCCGCCACCTCCGCCGCCGCCTCCTCCTCTGCCTTCGCCACCTCCTTCACCGCCACCTCCTCCACTGCCGCCTCCGCCTCCTCCTCCACCTCCTCTGCCACCGCCACCTCCTCAGCAGCCGCCGCCACCGCCGCCCCAGCAAGGCCTCGAGCAGCAGCAGCAGGCGGCCGCGAGCGCGCCAATTGGTGGGGGGAGGGAGGGAAGTAGGAGGAGGAGGAAGGGAGCCTGCTCCTCCCCCCCGCCCCGCCCCGCCCCACCCCTCACCCCGCCCCACCATGAAAAATTTTTTTAAAATTCCAAAAAAAATTCAAAATGTTTTTAATTTTTTTTAAAAAAAGCAGATATCTTGCAGGATGGTAGGGGGCCGTGGGGAAGGGGCTGGGGGCCGTATATGGCCCGTGGGCCACCAGTTGGACAGCCCTGATATAGATGATGTATATAGTGGGACCTGAGCATTGTAATATACATGTGAGTCCTGTAACCAAATCTTAGAGGAGACCAAGGGTCCATTGTAGTGGAGAATGTTGAAGGCAATAGGAATAGATGAAGAAATAACTGAAACCTGGGGAAAATTTACCTACTCAAGAGGAAGAAGTCCCCTCCACCCCTAAACAAACTGCTCCCAAATACTGGTTGAGACACAAAAAACAACAAAACAAGCAAAACCAAAATTTTCGGAAAGCCCCGGACAGACGCAACCCAACTTAGTGATGAACCTATCCAAATACCAATTATCCCCCCTGGAATTGAGAGTCCTCAACAAAGGACTCTCCTTTGTTCCTACCCCCAGATGTGATGTACGAAATATAAGAACCGACTTGGCTACTCTCTTTCGCTCTATAAGGTTGAAAGAACATTTTGCAGATGCCCCTATCATTTCTACCTCTGGGACCTCCAGGTTTAAACCCAGGAGTACGTTTGTAACCCCCCCCCTTGTATCCCCTGCCATTAGAACCTTTGAGAATACTATCATTAGAGAAGCCAATAAGATTAACCACGCTCAGGATCTATGTAAATCTAACATGGCCAAAGAGGAATGGCTTACAGCCAAGAACCTAGGATCCAATCCGGATATTATTATAAAGAATTCGGATAAAGGTGGCTCTATCGTGGTTTTAGACCAGGAGGTTTACGTAAACGAATGTTTACGCCAACTCCATGATGTCAGGCATTACAAGAAACTGGATTTTGACCCTACCACCAGATTTGCTTCAGTTATCAGGGACACAATTGAGGAAGCGGTGGCAACAGGTATAATTGATGACAAATTAGGAGGGTATTTGTACGTTAAATTTCCAAAAACACAATTTTCTACGTCCTGCCCAAGGTGCACAAATTAAAATTTCCACCACCTAGGCGACCAATTGTAAGTTGTTGTGGAGGAATGTTAGAAACCCTGTCTCGTTATTTAGACTCGTATCTTCAACCAGGGGTGCCCACACTTTTTCATCATGCGAGCTACTATATGAACAATCAAGTTGAAAAGATCACCTGTTGTGCATGTGAGCGTGTGTGCGCACGCGCGTGCACGCGCTCCTACTGCAGCCTTCCATCCGCGCGGGGCTTCTTTCTTGCCTGCCCACAAACTAACCGCCGCATGCACCTGAGAAGGGGATCCTCCTTGCCTGCGCACGTGCTCTCTCTTAATGTCTTTGTTGCCTTCCTCCTTCCTACTGCGTGCTTTTGCGAAGCAGGAAGTCCCCATCCCGTCCTGCTTCTTGCGTGCACAGCAGGTCCCTCCCATGCACGTAGCAGGAGGGTATTTATAGGCGCACCCACCAGTGCTCCGGCCAGATATGGCTTCGGCAGCGGCTCGGAAGGCGCAGGCTGCTGCCTGGGCCGGGAAGCTCAACCGAGAGAGGGACCCACGTGAGGCTGGAGCCTCCCCACGGCAGCCTCCCCCCTCCCTCCTCCCTCGAGGCTTCCTTACCTGGCAGAAAAAGGAAGAGTGGAAGAGGTGCTTCCCCAAAGTGACAGATGCAGCAGGGGGGGGCCCTTCCTTCCTTCCTTTTGAGGGTGTCACTCAGAAAGGACGCCCAAGTGGATGGCTGGCAGGAAGGAGGACCCCTCCCACTGGTGGCAGTCCATGCCCACAGGGGGGAGAGAGGGGGGTGGCTCCTCCTAGCCGGCTCTGAAGAGCCACCCCCCCCCCTGTGGGCCCTCGCCGCCTTTCTCCTTCGAGGGCGAGGGAGGGCGAGGCCGAGAAAGGAGGCGAGGGTGCAAGCAGCAGCAGCAAGTGGAGTCTCCATCCCCGCAGGAACACAGGAACACAGCGGAGCCCTCCCTCCTCGTCTCCAACCAAGGAAAGAAAGCAGCCCCACACAGCTCGCTTGCCCAGGTCTCGGCTTGGAATGGGAGTCCTGAGGGCAGCAGCAGGGTTTGCGGCAGGGCTTGCTTGGCTTTGTCCCACTTTGCCCAGCCTCCTTTGCCTCTTTCTCTCTCCCTCTCCTTCCAGCGCCCGCCTGCCTGCCTGCCAAAAGGATCCGAAAAAGTTCTCCTGGATTTCTTTCTTTTCTCCTTGGCTCTCTCTATCTCTCTCACACATACACATTCCCTCCATCCCTCCCACAGCCTCGCATCCTATCCGTGCACATGCCTTCGCCTTGCTCCCCCCCCCCCAGCAGCAACCAATGGGCAGTCATGTCACCACACCGTGCGTGGCAAGACATGCGCCAGGGCCCGCCCACTAAAGCCTCATTTTGGCAAAAGAAGCCCCGCAAAGGCGGCGGCAGGAGCACACGTGCGCACGCATGGCAGGAGCGCGCCATCCAGCTGGTGAGGCCCAAAGATCACTTGGAAGAGGGCCGAAGATCACCTAGGTGCTCCCGATCACCATAATGAGCACCCCTGCTTCAACCAATTGTACAAGGGACCAAGGCCTTTTTAAAGGATACTACAGATGTTATCAAGCAGTTTGAAAGCCTATTTTACCTAATCAAACCTTGGTTTCTGCCGACATTGTCTCTTTGTATACTTCCACACCTCTGCCTGAACTAAAAACTGTAATATTTGATTACTTAAAGGAGAGTGTGAATGACCCCAATTGTGTGAAATTTCTAATACAATTATTAGATATTATCCTAGATTACAACTATTTCACCTTTGAGGATGAAATATACCTCCAAACATCCAGAGTTAGCATGGGACAAGCGGCCTCACCATCATTAGCCATTCTTTTTATGGCCCATTTAGAAGATACCTTCATTTTTCTGAGACACATAACACCTTCTCCTCGGCCATTTCCCACTACCACCGGTATATTGACGACCTCATATTTCTGGTAGATGGGACCATAGACTTAAAAGACGGCGCGATGGATGAACTCCTGGAACCAAAATGAACTCCTGGAACCCCGTCAACTGCAGCCGTGGACCTGGTGTCTACCATGGAGGCACTAGGACTCTCGCTCTGTAGGACCGGCCCCACCCACCATGCAGGACATACATTAGATCTGATCTTCGCTGCCGGAATTCAGGTGATCCTAACCTCCACTATGGAGGTTCCATGGTCGGATCACAGTGTCCTGGAAGCCCGGCGGGGATTGCCCCCTCCCGGTAAGGGTGCAGAACCTATTTTGGTTCGCCCAAGGAGACTTATGGAACCCACTAGGTTCCTGAATGCTCTAAGGGCTTGGGAACCCCCAGCGACTGATCGACGGACTTGTGGAGTACTGGAATACCAGTCTCTCCACAGCCCTAGACGAGATCGCCCCCAGGCATTCTCTCCTTCCCCGTAGAAATCGTTCGCCATGGTATACCGAGGAGTTGCGGGCGATGAAACGGAGAAGGAGACAACTAGAGGACATGTGGCGGAATCTCCGTGACGGAGCGTCGATATCGGCTTATAAACAAGTTAAGGCGGTTTATGAGCAAGCTATCAAGGTCGCAAAAAGGTCCATTATTCTTCCTTGATAGAGTCAGCTAGTTCACGCCCAGCCCAATTGTTTAAGGTAATTCGGTCTTTGACAACAATCCCAACTGTCCCAAAAGATAGGGGTTTGGCTCCTTCGGCTGAGGCTTTCCAGAACTTCTTCACTGACAAGATTTCGACCCTCCGCCGGGACATCCCAGCCACCTTGGATACAGTTAGTGAACTCGAGACTCCGCCGCCACTCGATGGGCCCACCTTCACCCGTTTCCAACTGCTGGGCGCAGCAGCTGTCGATAGGTTGCTGACTGCAGCTAGACCAACTACTTGCTCCTCGGACCCATGCCCCTCCTGGCTTGTTAGATCTTGCCGGGAGGGTCTATGTGGCCCCCTGGGCACGATCTTAAATAGCTCCCTTGAGCAAGGAGTCTTCCCAGGGGATTAAAAGAGGCTATGGTGAAACCGCTGCTGAAAAAGCCGAATCTAGATCTTTCGGCTCCTCCAATTACAGGCCTGTTTCCAACTTGCCTTTCTTAGGCAAGGTAATTGAGAGGGCAGCAGCGGGAGCAGCTGCAGCGGTTCCTAGATGACACAGCTGGACTTGATCCCTTCCAGTCCGGCTTCCGTATTGGGCATGGGACGGAGACCGTGCTCGTCGCCATTACAGACCAACTTCGCCGCCAGCTGGACCAGGGTGGATCAGCACTGCTTGTCCTGTTAGATCTGACAGCAGCGTTTGATACAGTAGATCATGCATTGTTGACCCACCGTTTAGCCGCTGCCGGGGTTAGGGGGACTGCCCTTAGGTGGGTGGCCTCCTTCCTCCGGGATCGGGGACACGAGTGGAGGGGGGGGGAGGTCTCCGGAGAGCCCCACTTGATTGTGGGGTTCCCAGGGGCCATCCTCCCCCTTGTTATTCAATGTTTACATGCGCCCCTGGCCCAGCTGGCCCGTGACTTTGGTCTGGAGTGTCATCAGTACGCTGATGACACCCAGCTTCTGCTGAGAATGGATGGCAAGCCGGACTCCGTACCCGATTGTTTCCATCTATGCCTTGAAGCCGTGACTGGCTGGCTGCGTGCTAGCCGGCTGAAGGTGAATCCATCGAAGACGGAGATACTGTGGCCCGGTCGGCCTGGGCTGGGTGGGTGCCGGTTGCCTACCCTGGACGGCGAGCGGCTTAATCCATCGCCGTCAGTTAAGAGCTTGGGGTTGTGCTGGACTCCTCGCTGACCATGGAGGCCCAGGTCTCCGTGGTCAGCAGGACGTCATTTTTCACCTCCGTCAGGCTAGGCGACTGGCACCCTACCTGTCCAGGAAGGACCTGGCCACGGTGATCCAAGCGACGGTCATCTCGAGATTGGACTACTGTAATGCCCTCTACGTTGGCCTTCCCCTGTCGACACTCCGGAAACTCAAGCTAGTGCAGAATGCCGCGGCCCGCTTGCTGGCAGGAGTGCCAGCGAGGGAGCACATTACACCTATACTCCGGCAACTGCACTGGCTCCCTATTGAGTACCGGATTGCCTTCAAGGTGTTGGTTTTGACCTTTAAGGCCTTGCACGGCCTAGGGCCTGCGTACCTGAAGGACCGCCTTACCCCGTACGTTTCCCCGAGATCACTGCGTTCAGATGAGCAAAATCTGTTGTTAATTCCATCAGTCCGCTCCTGCCACCTATCAACGACGAGACAAAGGGCCTTTTCAGCGGCAGCACCAGTGCTCTGGAACGCCCTTCCGGACAGTGCCCGTGCCATTACGGAACTGGGCCCGTTCCGGAGGGCGTGTAAGACGGCCCTCTTTGGACTGGCCTTCAATTAGGCGCACCGACAATTACCATGCTGCATACCTCCTCACCGATGTATGACTATGTAACTGGCTTTAAATGTGGCTTTTATGTTTTTTATGTTTTACCGACTGTAGGGCCGCTTGTTGATATGTTTTTCAACCGCCGCCCATGTATTTGTGTTGTGATCCGCCCCGAGCCTGCTGGGAGGAGCGGAATATAAGAGCGAACATAAATAAATAAATAAATAAATAAATAAATAAAACATAGCATTCACCTTTAATTCGGATATAAACAGGTGAACTTCCTTGACTTAACCATTTACGTAGAAGGGGGCTCCCTTAAAACAAAAAACTATAGGAAAACAGTGAAGCGGAACTCTTACCTTCACTATGGGAGTTTTCACTCCCACCCCTTGAAACACAATCTCCCCTTCAACCAATTTGCCCACATAAAGCGCAATTCATCCTCCACCCTGGAATTTGAAAACAAAGCCAAAACTATGCATAGGGAGTTCCTCCAACGAGGCTACCCTGACACATTAGTTTCTAACACCCTAACCAAAGCCAGATGTCTAGAGAGGGAATCCCTTCTGTCCCAACAACCTAAGGAGAAACGCCATAACACGGTTTGACCACTTACCTTAACACCACATTCCAAGACACTAATCAACCTAGTACGAAATTATTGGCCTATCATCTCCCATATACCGGGGTTGGAACCCCCCCCCCTCATTCCTTATAAGCGCACTCGCAATTTAGGAGACACTTTGACACACTCGAATCACCACTACAGAAAACCAACTAGTAATTTGAGTGGGGGTACAAAAATTTGTGGGCACTGCTCTATATGCGACAATATATGCACAGACAAAATGATCCATAGCCCATCTCTCAATAGAGACTTTGAAATACGTTGCTTCGCTACGTGCGCGTCTTCGTACGTCATGTATGGAATCACGTGTTCCTGCTCCCTAATTTACATAGGAATGACCACCAGGCAATTAAGACAACGTTTTATTGAACATCGTAACAGGATTAACACAGGCAACACTGACCTCCCATTCTACACCCATTGTCTGTCAAAAAATCATGATCCCAGGTCTCTACGCATTAGAGTACTGCATAAAGTAGAGCCCCGCCCTCACACCAACATGGGCAGTATCTTGAAAGATCCTGGATCCTCCGTTTGGATACAGAGTACCTGAAAGGGTTAAACGAAATCATTAGTGTGCAGTCCCTAATTACCTAAATTGATTCCACCTGAATTGACCTTATTTACCCCTTTGGTACCTATTCACACTCACCTTTATGGTCACCTCACTACTTCGTGGTGAGGTTATGTCTCGTCGTTTCTGACAATCGGTATGTATACCTTATACCTTATGTACTTGCTATTATGGGTTATACACCTGGTTATGCCCTATGTTAAATGTTGTACCCTTTTGTAGATAAGGACTACGGCTACACCGATGAAGGGCTTGATAAAGCCCCGCCCGGGGGCGAAATGGGGAAGTGGCCTCCAGAGTGCAGGCACCTCCAGCCCGTCGGCCTTTCTTCACATGATTTATTGAGGAGCTAATTCCTGCCTCCTTTAGTCCTATCTTTGTCGGACTTATTATACAACTAGAGCTTTATTCTTGGAACTAATTGGACTACTGGACTGTGTTGCTGCGAATTTTAATTGTGATGCTGCGATTATACTTGTGAAGCTGCGATATATTTGTGAAGCTGCTATATAATTGTGAAGCTGCGATTAATCCGGATTATCCTTGTAGACACTTGGATTCGCCACAACTCCCATAGATGTACATGGGTTCTGGTATGTCTTGATGTATACCTTTGCTCTAGTTCTGCATAAATTTAATACTTTTATATTGAATTGACCTTGTAGTGTTACCTTGACTGTCTCTTAATGAGACATGCCACATTATCACAGGATGTCTATGCCCAACACCACAGGAGAAATTGCACTGTTTAGCTGGCATTGCACCACCTGATATCAACAGGGAGGGTTTGCTTTTTGAATTTGTTTTCTAGCTGTGTGAATAGATATGGAGGGCCAACTGTATCACTACTGGAGAAAATGGTATGCAATCTGCACTTTAGTAACTTCAAAGTATTGTATTACAAACACATGAGTGTGAAGGCGTTTCTGTTTAACAACTTATTAGGAACTGACTAAAAGGACAAGCTCAGTGGGAGGACAAAGAGAATGAGGAGTGTCATTATGCAAGCTACTGTCACCATGGTTCATTTCTCCCACAAGGCATTAAAGCAGGCTCAATTTAGGGTGCAATTGGCATGCAAATCTAAGATATGTTTGGGAGGTTACAAATAAATATTAGGTGACTGGAAAGCTGGAAAGCATTTCTGAGAATGTGACAGAGAATATTTCATTCAATCTGAATACCTGTTTTTATAAAAAAAAATACCTGCAGATCCAAAATGCCTAACATGCATGGTGCAGAAATATACCACTAGAATCCAGGGTCATTCACTGGAACTATATTTATTTATTTATGTATTTATTTACTTCATTTATATACCATTTTTCTCCCCCAGGGGGACTTAAAGTGGTTTTCACAAATTTATGGTAAAAATTCAATGCCTTGTAACATAAAAAACCTACTATAAAAGCAACTGTAACATATAACTATAAATTCAATTAAACCATATTAAATAGAGAAACAACATCTAGACATTTAAACTTGGAATTAAAAACATTTAAGATAACCATTAAAATTACATAATCAAGAGACCATATGGGCCATCCAGTCCAACCCCCTGCCCTGCAGGAAAAGCACAAACAATTTACCCCTGACAGATGGCCATCCAGTTTCTGTTTAAAAGCCTCCAAAAAGGAGTTTTCACCACACTTTGAGGAAACCACAGTTAGTTCCACTGTTGAGCAAGTTCTTCTTAATGTTCAAGTAGAATGTCCTTTCCTGTAATTGGGGCCCATTACTCCAAGTTCTAGTCTCCAGAGGAGTGGAAAACAAGCCTGCTCCCTCTTACTGTTGACATCCTTTCAGATACTGTGCAATTTTTTTTTGTAAGAATGCCATAAGTCATAATTGTTTATGTTAAGTCTGTACATACGACCCTATTTAAGACACCCCCCCCCCCCAGAGGCACATCCCCCTCAAACACAAATGAATCAAAACATCCACCTCTGAGTTTTTGTATGTACGTTTGTTTGTTTTCCTATGTCCCCCTCTCCCTCCATCCACTTCCCACTCCCTCCTTGTGCCCCTGAAGTGGTAGCAGGGCTGCTCCCCCCCCCCCCAAACTCTCTGTTGGCCTCCCTTTCAAAGGGAGCCGCTTGCCTAGTGGAGGAAGATGCCCCAGTGAGGGCTGCAAGCAGGTCCTGCCCTAGCTGCTCTCCCTCTCCCTCCCTACAGCCATTCTCTCCCTGTGGTCTTTGGCAAGGCCTCCCAGATACATGGCTTGCCACGATGGAGAGTGGGAGATCGAGAGAGGGAGAAGCCGCTTCCAGCTGGTGCAGGATCTGGAACTATAGCTCAGCTCTTGTGGGGGTTTTTTTTAATAAAGAAAAGAAAAAATATCTTATTTATCATCACTTCGTATTAGATAGGAATTGTTCGAAACACTTTAGAATCAAAACATAGGTTGCACACATTTTGTAAAGACAAATGAAGCAGTTTTTTTGAGTTGCGCACACCCCTATCATGTCTCCTCTCATCCTTCGCTTCTGTAGCTTAAACATACCCAGCTCTTTAAGCTGCTCCTCATAGGACATGGTCTTCAGTCAACTAGGATGGCTTTAAAAGGGATTGTAAAATGCACTGTTGATCGGTCCATCAGTTGCTATCAGTCAGGATGGCTATAAGTCACCTCCAGTAGTGCCCTTAGTATGGAGACAGCATTCAAGGAGCATGACATGGAGAATTCAGTTACTCTCATGAGCAACTGGTGGGCTTTCGGTGGAGAATGGATTAACCATTGCTTGAACAGAATGTGGAATTAAATAGGCCAGTGGTCTGAACCAACACAGGTCTTCTTTTGATCTCATGGATTAATAGCTCATGCCTATGGACTCTTGACAAAAATGAAAACCTGTAAGAACTTCTATACCTGCTAACTGGTTCAAAGCTCAATATGGATAATTATGAACAATATGGTTTAAATACGAGGAAGAATCAAATTACAGGAGAATTAAAAATAAAGTTGTTGAAGAACCCATGGGGTGCTATGACAGGTGGCAGCAAACCACAGTTTACAACTGTGGGAAACATGGAAAGAAGATTTCTTTTCATGAAATACAAAACCCTTCCTTAAAAGTGTGCCAAACCCAGGGATGGTCCAAGTGTTCACATGTACAGAGTGAGAATTTCATGCCATGCCCTCCCACTGAAGCCACAGCATCTATCCAGAGCTCTAATTAAAGAGGGAGGCAACAGCTTCTGGCAAGCCAACCTGCACTAAGCTTCAGCTTCAAGGAGTTGTGTTTTCATGGTGGCCTAAAGAGATGCCAAGTCTATTGATAGCAAAGTGCTGTAGAAATAATATACAGAAGTAACATAGGAGTCTTTGGTGTATTTTCTTCCAGACTACATAGTTTGTACCACCCTCCTTGCATCAATAGACCAGTCCTCTTGAAGTCAACAATGCATGGCAATCTAATGATTTGGAAGATGAAAGATGCCCAATGAAAACCCAATTACATTCCAAGTGAGTCCAAAAAGGTGCTATAAAATGGGCTGGGTCAGGTAGAGAGGAAAGGTCAATCTCAAGGTGTGGTTTCAGTGGTATCTTTGAAGCATTACACAAGAGATAGAACTTTTTCTGACACTCCCAGATCTTAAATTTATTATTCTCTTTCAACACAGCAGCAAGTGGTAATAACAAACATAAGAAGAAAGCTAGAGGGATGGAAATAGAGTAATAGTAGTAGTGACAGAAACAGCTGTGGGCACATCAATAGTAAAAATAGTAGAGTTGAAAACTGCAAGTCCCAGATGTCCAGACAGCATGAGAAATTAAGGCCCCTTCCACACAGCTATATAAAATCCACATTGAACTGGATTATATGGCAGCGTGGACTCAGATAGCCCAGTTCAAGCAGATATTGTGGCTTATCTGCCTTGATATTCTGGATTATATGGTTGTGTTGAAGGGCCCTTGGGGGGGGGGGGGAAGTAGAAAATTTTGCAATTTTCTTAATGTGAACAGAATATTAACTGGAACTGTCCCTGCCAAACCGAGACAACTGGAGGCTATGCTTTCCCTCTTGGTGTACCTTGAGGAGTTTGGATGCATCTACTTCCTCAAAGACTCAGGTTCATGGGGTTAACTCATCCTTTCTGCCACTTAGTTCCACTAACTCCAGCTGAGACAATTGAGAGGGTTAGCAACCAAGTGGGAACTGGTCTCCTGGGGTAACACACATGGTGGTTATCCCTTTTAGGGGTCTAAAGAGACAGGTAAAGAACTCTTAACTTTGGCAGGCCTTTATAAACTGCTTGCTCAACGTGAAAGAACCATGCATAATGCGATGGATTTGTATGTCACTTGCAGCCCCCCCCCCCCCAGTTTTGTTTGCTTTGGGGCTTTGTAGGTAAATGGGAACGGTTGGGGGTTAAAAGTATAACATTTTGGGGTATTTGTGGGAGAATTTTGGAGGCAATTTTGCCCCACCTAAAATAATGGGGGAGAAATTTGGAGTGAGGCTTGGTAGGATACAAAAAAGAAGTTTATTCTCCATGTAGCCTTATTTCCTCCAGCCTTGGACAAGGTCTTGGGCCAATCAGAAAAAGAAGCAAATGAAAGTCAAATTTTAGTACAGCAACCTTCTCTATTTTTGTATTGTAAGACTTTTACCCACAGTTCCGATGGGTAAATACCTGAAGGAGCATATCATATAACTGAATGCATTCCTTCATGCTGAGGGAAACTACCAGAAAGAGATGGGCAAGAAAGAAGCATATGTGACAGATTTGCCAGAAATAAGGCATGGTTAACCTTAGGAGAAATTGTCATAGCAGATAACTTCCTCCTGCTTGTGCCCTACCATAACTCCAACAGAAGTCTTCCAAGGCAGAAAGCAGGGGTGGCTCTACACAGACACTATAATGCAGTTTGAAACTGGCTTGAGGGTGGGGTGTATACTAAACACACACCCCAATGCACATTGCGTTAAAAAAAAACCTCACCAGAAAGTCAGAAATAAGCCAGATAATATGCTGCAGCCTATCAGAGTACAGTATATACTATGTGGGACTTGAAACCAGGATTGGAAAATGAGGAGTGCTTATCAGGACATCATTAGCATTTAAAAATTCCAAAACATATTGGAAACTTGTAGAGATAAGATCCTCAAACGTACTATGGAGCCAATAGAAGGTTATCAGCAAATTATTACTTTCCTTAAACCTTATCTGATCCATTCAGAACCTACTAAAGCCTACAAGCCTGGTAAGGGAAGCTGGTTCAATGGAGAATGTGGGAGGCTAAAACAAGTCCCATCCCTGTCTACCAGAGCAGCTAACAAAAATGAGACTGAACAAATTTATAAAAGCTTCACAATGTAAGATTTAATTTTCATTTATTTACTGTATTTCTAACCCGCCCTTCTCAACCCCCGAGGGGGGACTCAGGGCGGCTTACAAGGCACAATTAGATGCCGTCACAATTAGATGCCGGCACAATACACAATATAAAAACACTACAGTAGGATTAAAACATCAGCATTAAAACATTAGCTATCCAGTTAATTTAAAATTGTATCAATACAATCCACATTCAATCAATCAATCAATCGCCGAAGCTGTATTTCATGTCCGTCGTTAAAAACAGTCCGTTCCAAATAAAGTGCTGCAGTTACTGTGCAAAGGCTTGGTCCCACAACCAAAATTTTATTTTCTTTCTGAGAGCTAGGAGGGATGGGGTTGATCGTATTTTGCTTGGAAGCGCATTCCACAGGTGGGGGGGGGGGGCACAGCCGAGAAGGCCCTGTCTCTCGTCCCCGCCAGCCGCAATTGAGTTGCTGGCAGAAGCGACAGCAGGGCCTCCCTGGTTGATCTTAAGCTACGAGGTGGGATGTAGCAGCAGATGCATTCGGGCAAGTAAGCTGGGCCAGAACCGTATAGAGCTTTAAAGGTCAAAACCAGCACTTTGAATTGAGCCCGGAAGTGGACTGGCAGCCAGTGGAGCTGACACAACAGGGGAGTGGTATGTTCCCTGTATGTCGCTGTAGTTAGTAACCTGGCAGCCGCCCGTTGGACTAGTTGAAGTTTCCGAACTGTTTTCAAAGGCAGCCCCACGTAGAGTGCATTGCAGTAATCTATTCGAGATGTGACAAGAGTGTGGACCACCGTCGCCAGAACAGACTTCCCAAGGTACGGGCGCAGCTCTTAAAAAGGAAGAAACTTGAAGCTGACATGCAAAATTGCAATATGGTGCATTCAGTGCTAAGACCACTGCAACTTCATTTGGATACTCAAATTTCAGCTCTTACATGACAAACATATTCTGGAGAAATATTCAGTGTCCCAGAACCTGCTGAGGGAGTGCTTATTCTCCTGACTGGCCACCAGTTTCTCCAGAGGAAATTGAAGGCCTGCTTCAAAAATTTAAAACAGGAAAAGCCCCAGGAGAGGATATGCTCCCACCTGAATTGTTTACACAGACACCATAAGGCAGTTTGAAACTGGCTTGAGGGTGTGGTGTACACTAAACACACACCCCAGTGCACATTGTAGTGCACATTAATCCAGAAACAGTGTATTTTTTATTTTAAAAAACCTCACCAGAAAGTCAGGAATAAGCCAGATAATATGCTGCAGCCAATCAAAGTATATAACATGTGGGACTTGAAACCAGGACTGGAAAATGAGGAGCGCTTGTCAGGACATCGCTAGCATTTACACTTTTTTTAAAAAAAAAATCCAAAACATAGCTGGCTGGCAGGTAAACAATTACTTCTTCAGAAGGGCAACCATATCATTTCCACGAGGAGCCTCACTTTCTACTCCTTTGTTGTCATTTCCTGTACCCTGCCATGGTCCATCACAGATACCAAATGGGCATAATGCACATCAGTGCATCTCAGCAGGGAAAAAAACATTATTGGGTTCGGTTTTGATGTACACTTAGCAGATACAATAACAACTGTCTCAGCTTCAAACCAGTTTTCTGAGGTTTGTGTAGGCCAGGGGTGCTCATTAGGTAGCTCACAAGCTACTATGTTTTTATGGCTGAATATTGTTTTTAAATGGAATGATTGTAGATGTTCCTGAGGGATTGTATTTTAATGTCCTAATGTATTTTAATGTGTTGTATTTTAATGTGTTGTGGGGTTTGGGGTTTTCCGCTGTTGATGTGGCATCGAATTGTGCCGTGCTGTAAGCCGCTCTGAGTCCCCCCTCGGGGGTTGAGAAGAGCGGGGTAAACTCCTGAAATAATAATAATATAGATCTTCGGCCCTCTTCCAGGTGATCTTCGGGCCTCACCAGCCAGATGGAGTGCTCCTGCTATGCGCGTGTACACCCTGCGCACACGCGCACTCCTGCTGCTGGCTTCCGCTCTTACGGTGCTTCTTTTACCTGCGGGGCATTGCAGGAAGAAGGAAGAACGAGGCGGGGCCTCTGGAGGGAGCGCCCCACCTCTCTCTTGTCCAGAAGCAGCTGTGCAGCCTCTGTCGCTGGCAAGACAGGCAGGGTGGAGTGCTCTCTCTGGATGGCCCGCCTCGTGCTTTCTCCTTCCTGCAATGCCCCGCAGACGGAAGAAGCGCTGCGCAGACAGAAAACAGCAGCAGGAGCACGCACGGTGGCGGGAGCGCGCAGCGGCAGGGGCAGGTAGATCTTTTGGACTTGGTTGCTTTAAGAGTAGCTCGCATGCTGAAAAAGTGTGAGCACCCCTGGTGTAGGCAATCTGCAGTAACACCCATTCATTTCCATCCACTTCCTAACTTGAATTAAGTGTCTGTGTAGAACTGCCCAAAGACAGTGGCATAGCTTAGAACCCAGTAGAAGTTCATGCTACCACCTTGTTTGCAGCAAGTAATATGGGAAACCTGACAACCTCCCCCCTGCTGAGGGATCAAATGATAAGATGCAAAGCTATCAGACCACCTGGTGTTCATCATATTGATAAGGACAGTACACTGATTTGAGAGGACTTTAAGGTTACATCTACATCAGCTTGTACGGCTGACACCGTTAAAGCTCTACTTCTAGCTTTGGTTGTGTGGAACTGGATCATTGGTTTAGACAAATACAGGGAGGAAAGCTGGACCTGAACCCTATGAAATGTTGCAGTGTTTTCTTTTCCCACTGAAGGATTTCAGATTTAGAAGAACCTGCCTCTGACTTAGAACTACAACAAACCTATAACTGTTGTTGAAAGAGTAATCCTGCTTGGTATACGAAAGTGCGGAAATTTAGCCACTGTACATAAATTTAAGATGAAACGGCAGCTTGTGAAACTGCAAAATAATGAAAACTACAATAAAGATACTTCTCTCTCTCTTCCGTTTGTTCTGTTCCTTGTTCATCTGATTCTTTTCTTTTAGTTTTTACCCTCGTCTCATGAATGTTTGCAGCAAAGAAACACACCTTTGACATCTTTCTTGCTTGTTGACGGAACAAAAAGAAACATTTTCTTCTGATTAAGTGTGTTATTAAACGTGATGGTTGTGCACCATTTATTACTGCCCAAGTCATTAAATTCCCCTAAAGCCTTGCATATGCCTGCAGATTGCAGCTAGAGCGCCCTGCTGTGCTGTGTTCTTCCTATCCTTCAGGAACGGCTGGAGACCTGTGAGTGACATGCAGTCACTCTTAGAGCGTTTCTCCCGCTGGAGCATAAGGAGGCGGCTTTGCTAACTCAAATATTCAAATGTCAGCATGGGGGTGAATACACTTTCCTTGATAGCTTTGCTTGATTTTAAACTACATTATCATTTGTCATGCACAACAGGAAGGGGTGATAATAACTTACCACTATGAAACACCCGTTTCATGTGTTATAAGGTTGATTTTGGTGCAGGCCTTCGCCCCCTCCCCTTTACAACCCTGAATAAAAAAATCTACTAAATTACAAGTACGTGTGTGTAGATGGGGGTGAGTGAAATATGTTGATTTTAAGTTTCATCTTTTTTAATGAAGTACATCTTCATTTATTGTCTTCCACTTCTGTCAACACCTTCGATACCACTCGTTTTAGAATTTTGTCCTAGTAGAGTTATATTTCTTCTAAATTACAGAAATCAGTATCGTTATAAGGTATAGCATTAGTATAATGCTATACCTTGTAACAATACTGATTTGGCAGGGATTGTCCTCATTTCTGTATGTGTCATTCTACATATTAAAATGAGTTAGCTAAATACTTGAATTTTACTTCAGCTGTAGGAACAGGACATTAGCGATTGATGGAATAATTATATGAAATTGAACTTCAAAATACTGGACTGGGAGACACCACCAGTCCAGTAGATCAGAGATATACAGAATGCTACTCTCTAGATGTTCTTTCACTGAGGCTCCCAGTATTCCTCACTATTGACTATACTGGCTATGACCGCTGGGAGATGCAGTCCTAGAACAACCTAGAAGTAACACTTTGGCCATTCCTGCTACAGAATCATACTAAAGAATAGAAAAGAAACACTGTGATGTTTTGGTGTTTATTGAGTTTATTGTTGATGTTTTCTCACCCCAGAGGTGAGAAAAGCAGTATCTAAATATTAGGCCTGTTTTATCACGGAAAAATCGTCTTCAAAAGTCGATTCGAATGTAGGTGGTGGTAGCACTTTGGTTCTGAAAGTCTTCTGAATTTTTGAGTGAGTTTTTCAAAATTGATTCGGATGGATTTTTGAAATTTGGAATAGCTTCGTTAATGGCGTCCGCGATTGCGCATGTGCAGAAACCTGAAGAAGGGACAGTCAAAACTTGGGGGATTCCTTTTCCCTCCGTTTTTGACCACTGCTACTGACAAAACTAGCCACACTGGTACGAAATATTGAACACATTTAACACATTAATAATGTCATGCCCCAGCCTGACTCCATAGCCAAGCCAGATAGAAGCCATACTAAATCCAAGACACCAGCCAGGCCTGAAAGAAAACCTTTGCAGAGGCCTCCCTGTCAGCCAGCGGTCAAGGCCAGACGCAGCCTTCTTTCTTCCCAACCTGATAAGAAACGCTGGGAAAGCAAAGCCTCGCTTTCCTCCTCTTCTCCAGGTGCAGCCGCTAGCGAGCTGACATATTTGCCTTCCTCGGGAGGCTTGGGAAAGTCAGGCCCACAAACTGTTCCTGAGAAAGAGTTGTGCCAAAGTCAACGCCTCCGAGGCCAAAACAATGAGAGACCTATTTAAGTTGGTTCCCGTTGGCGCTCGGGATCTCGCGCCAATGTTCAGCTTTCCTTGCCAAGCTCCACGGAACCCAAGTCCAGGACCAGGCCTCGGAGCCTCCACGTCACGGTACTCAAGTATTCAGCCAAGCCATTGTTTGCCAAGGATTTATCCCGGATTTTAGCCCATTGGGGTTTCAAGACTATTTCTTCATTATTGGATCTTTGAACTCTGTTAGAACTATTGCCTTGCAATACTTGGATGCTGGAAGCATCAGTGGACTATATTTTTATCTCTTTTCTTTTCTCCTACTTATTCTAAATAAAGCATTTAATCACGGCTTCTTCGTGGTGGCTTACTGAGGGATCCTCCAGGTCTAGGTTGCAACAAATAAACATTTTAAACGCAATAGGACAAAAATAGAGAAGGTCAGAAGTGACATATGAGCCCTTTTCGAATATGGCGATGGAGACTTCGATATGGCAAATTCACTTCCTGTTTCCTTAACTCTCTTCAGAATCGTCAAAAACATCTGAATTACATCCGAATTTCGGATGTATCCAAAATTCGAAAACAGGCCTACTAAATACTGTAAACAAATGAATAAATTTGTGAATTACAAATTATATTGAAAAATTATATTGTTGATTAAAGTTTTAGGAATTAAAATAATAAAATATAGATCAAAGTGGTACAGTTAACAGCAGTACATCAACCAATCTCATTAAAAGATCTATTCCTGTGTGGCAAGGCATGGCCCTTGCAGTCTATTCCAATTCTGTGAATCTATGACTCTATGATTCTGTGAAAGCCTTTTCATTAGGAATACTGTATTCTCCAATGTCTATGGGAATAATGATCCTACCTGCCAATCATTCTAGGAAATGAGTTGCAGCACTTAGGAATGACCACTTCTATCTCATATCATTATTTCATGATAAGGTGGTGGGAATGGTCTCTTCTGAGGATTTCAAAGCCTGAACAAGCTCATAACATCTTTCAAGTAGTCTGGATTTTAGCAACAGAATATTTAGTGTACCTAGATGAAGGTTACATATCTCACTGCTTAAATCTGAGCATTGGCAGAAATTTGATTTCAGGTTTACCATATTTCAACAACATTTCCAACTGTTTTCATATTTAGAATGCAAAGAACATGGGAATCACATTTGAATATTTGAGTAACCAAACTGACAGAGCCCACCCGTCCAGACACAGGGCTTTGAAATTTGTTAACATTAAAATATAACCCTCAAATGTAGGAGACACTGACAGCTTTTCCCAACTAACATAAATAAAACAAAACTAAATAAAATAAAAATTATGACATTTGAGTTGAGTCAATAGCCAAGTTATATGTATTATTAGAGCTGATTCAAAGAAAAAAATGTGCTCAACAGCATAGAAAGTTGGTTTGCAATTTGATATTTTTCAGCTTAATATTTTTGCAATAATATGACTAGTAAAAACTGTACAAAAACTTCTTTCTCTCCACTAAAATCAATTTTTTGTCATCATACCCATCATAGACTATCGCTCATGGCCAAGTATGATTGCCTTCCAAGTGTAGAGTCTTGGGAGTATGTCTTTAGGTGTGGTGTTCCAGCCTGGTACATGTGGACAGCACAGGGATGATGGGTTACCAGATGAGTTAGCCAGGGATGAAGGGTTGCCTGGTGAGCCTGCTGTTAATGAGCAGGTAGATGATGAGGAAGAAATGGATGTTGATTCAGAGTTCGGCAGTGAGAGTCAGGACGGCCTTAGTTCCCAAGAGAGTGTTTTCACTCCCTCGATATCAAGCGAGAATTTCAGAGATGGAGAGGATGAGGTTTCCCAGCCTGATAGCACCACACCTGGGAGCTCTAATGAGCAGAGCTTCGACAGAAGGGCGAGCATCAGATCCACCTGAAAGGATTGGGATTTGAAGAAGGGGGTGCGGTGGACACATAGAAGTTAGATTCCTTTATTGGACCAGGCTGGGAAGGGTTTTGCCAGACCTGAAGCTATGTTTAGCTTGGAAGGACTCAGGCTCAAGACTCTAAGTTCACGTTTGACCGCAGGAACGGTGTGCCTTGCTTCTCAAGACTCTAAGTTCACGTTGACAGCAGGGGCGGTTTGCCTTGCCTACGGAGGATTGCTTTCTATGGGATTTATGCCAGTTTGAGGACTATACCGGACTATCGTTGGACCTGCTTTGATGCGTTGCTTCTTCTAACTTTTGGACTATACTTTATTGTAAATAAAAGTACTTATACAGAGACTGCTTGTGTGTGCGATCTAGGGGGTACGGCCACGATCTGAGGTGCAACAGTAGGTGACTGTAGAGATCTATTCTAGATCTGCATGTTCTTTTGCAGCGAGGACATCTATTTCCAGATGGAAGGCAGTCCTGACAAGTGTTGTCTTGACATGCCTTCCTCTTGACATGTTTCTCCCTTTCGCCCTCCATTCATTCCTCTTCGAATTCCACAGCACACATGACCTTCTGTTAGAACGCTCAAGGGACAGGGCTTTCCCATTCTTGGTGTCTATGCCATAGTTTTTAAAGGTTAGCTTTAAGCTCATCTAAATCTCTTTTGCTGTCCATCTACATTCCGTTTTCCATTCTTGAGTTGAGAGTAGAGTAACTGTTTTAGGAGATGGTGATTGGGCATTTGTACAATGTAGCCAGTCTAGCGAAGTTGATGGCAGAAGATAATTGCTTCAGTGCTGGTGGTCTTTGCTTCTTTCAGCATGCTAACAATTCTCTGCCTGTCTTCCAAGAGATTTGCAGGATTTTTTTGGAAGCAACACTGACAGAATAGTTACAGAAGTTGAGAGTGATGTTTGTAGATGGTCTATGTTACACAGACATATAATAGAGTTGGGAGGACAATAGCTTTATAAACAAACATCTTACTATCCCTACAAAAATCCTGATCTCAGACATTCTACTTCATTCAAAAAAATGCTAATGAAGACTTCAAGGAAAAATTTTACTGTCAGCTGGACACCATTCTATTGGAGATGCTTAAGGAGGACCAAATCATCCTCCTGGGTGATTTTAATGCATGCATTAAACAATATTTTGACCCATGGACAAAATCCCGTCTAATGTGTGCATTAAAATCACCCAGGAGGATGATTTTGTCCTCCTATATGGAAAGATGGGGTTGGAAACAGCAACTCAGATGGCATCCTACTTCTCACCAAATATGCAGAACACAGCCTTTTCATCACCAACACACTCTTTCGCCAGAAAGACAAGTTTAAAACATCATGGAAGCACCCCTAGTCAACATATTGGCACCTAATATACCTTCCAGAGACTGGCACAATGTGCTTTTCACATGACAAGTGCTGATGGCCATCAAGTTTGCCTCCAGATTGCCATCAAGTTTGCCCCCAACTCTAAGGAAGAAAGATAAGATATAAAATGAACACCAAGCCCTTCAAGAGTCCTCTAAATGAGCCCTTCTCCAAACAACACTAAGGATCATCTACCCAGGGAACACCCTGAAAATGTTGAGGAGCATTGTAATACACTTTAGACCACTATTATTACAGCCTGTGAAGAAACCATTGGATACCAAACTAAGAAACATCAGGACTAGTTTGATGAAAATGATAATGAGATCCAACAGTGAATCGATAAGAAAAGCCTTCCAAATATGGCAAAGAGACACCAGCTATACTACTAAGAAAAAGATTTACACTAGTGCAGAAGCTGAAGCCCAAAGAATGACTAGAGAAGTCAAAAAATCCAACACCTCGTAGATGTCCATGACGCATGGGAATCCTTTAATGCCATAAAGATTATCTATGGCCCAAGAAATCATGACATACACCCTCTACATTCATTGGATGGAACTAAATTTCTAAAGCATAAAAAATCAATTGCACTACAGTGGAAAGAGCACTACCATGACCTCCTTATTCACAGCTCCAACATGGCTTCTCACAAATCCCTCAACAACAAATCAGGGATGAGTTTGTAGCATTGTCTAGTTTGGAGGAAGTCAGTAAAGCCGCCATTCAATTAAAAAATAACAAAGCCAGTGAGCCTGATGGGATCCCTGTTAAAGAGGGTGGGACCTGAGCTGAATCAACAACTCCACCAGCTCATTGAAAAAGAAGATCCCAGGAGACCTCAAGGATGTCTCTATCATCACCTTTTTCAAAAAGATGGAAACTATTGAGGTATTTCCCTTTTAACTTCCTCTGGGAAAATCCTCGCAAACTACCTTCTACCTATGCCCCAAGTTGTCATACAAGCAGTGAGAAGGGAATTGGGTCAGCAAATGCAACATAGTTTGAAAGAGAACCTGTCTGTATTGAGAAAACATTCACACCACCTACACCCTCTTGACTCCAATATGCTTTGACGGAAATACCATTGTCCAGAAACATTGTTTTCCCAGACCTTAATGACATTAAAACCTCCCACCTACCCACACATACTCATTCTTTTCATTTCCTTGACACATGAGCCAACCATTTAGATCCCTCATGTGTCTTAATGAAGGGCTGTGGCATAGAAGAAAATAAGAAGCTCATAATTAGGACTTCACAGTCATCTTGACAGCACACTTTGCAGCATCAGCAATCACAAAAGGTGGGGATCTTCAGGAAAGGATGTTTGGGTAGAGATGTGGAAAGCAAACTATTACAGGTTGTTTTATCTGATTCTCCATTCCTTGGCTTTCTCTATCTCCTCCCCCATGAATTTTAGATTGTAAGCTTCATGTAGACCAGTGGTTCTCAACCTGTGGGTCCCCAGGTGTTTTGGTCTATAACTCCCAGAAACCCCAGCCAGTTTACCAGCTGTTAGGATTTCTGGGAGTTGAAGGCCAAAACATCTGGGGACCCACAGGTTGAAAACCACTGGTGTAGACCAACCTGTTTTCTTGCAAGCTGGCACAAAAGTAGGACCATCACACGATGCCCATTGCCAGTTTGCCACCTCCCCATCAACAGCCCTTGTTTACATCTCAGTTCCAGGGCATATCTTATATGATGGGGTATCAGTGCTTCTGTGGAGGCATGATGTCCTCTTTAAAAATTGCTAAGCACTTTGGAAATGTTTAGTATTATTAAAGACATTTAAAAAAAGGAGGGGAGTGGCACAGCAGGAGGACAAAGTTACACTGCTTACTTGAAAATGCAGCTTTGCACTATCGAAGTGTTGCAGTCATGCAAAACCAGTAGCTGTGTGGTAGCAGATGATGATAATGCCAGTAAGTAGCCAATATTCCACATGTGGGAACACTGCAGTATAGCAGCTTCCATGAATTAATGTCCATCAACACTTGTGTCAAAATAAATAACAGCCGTCAACACAACCACCAACTAGAACTGATAAAAATTGCTATACTGTGATCAGCTCCTGCTGCCCTAGGATGTATTTACACCACAGAATTAATGCAATTTGACATAATTTCAACTGCCATGGCTCAGTGCTATGGAATCAATGGAGTTGTAGTTTTACAAGATCTTTAGCCTTCTCTGCCAAAGAGTCCAGTGTCTCACCAAAGTACAAATCACAGGATTTCATAGCATTGAGCCCTAGCAGTTAAACTGGTGTCAATTTGCACTAATTCTACAGTGTAGATGCACCTCATGCCCTCTTCTAGGATATTCCAATTCATCATATGTGTGTGTTCTAAAAAAAACCCCTAATCATACAAAATTGTGAAACAGCCTTAAATCATATTCAGCATACATTTCCAAGAAACTTTACTGGATACCAAGACTGAATATTGGTTGCCGGGATGTCTGTATGTGTAGGCATTTTAGAAGCCCATCTTATTAGGATTCTAATATGTGAGTAGAATACATTTCCCAAAAGTGACCACTCCTAAAAATATGCTGATGTTGATCACTGTCCCATCCTGAAAACTTCGCCATCAGCACTTTTGGTTTTATATCTCACGGGGGCTAGACAGAGTTCTAGATAATCAATCAACACCCCAATAGCCTATTTCCCTGATGGGTGCAATTTTGTGTTGTAGAATGTTGCCTGGATAGATACCTCAAATGTGTTACCTAAGTCCATAGACAATGGAGACAGTTTATACCCAGTGATCCTTATGAAGATTCCCCAGAGATGTATGCTGTAGCTTGCTAGAAGCCATGCTACAAAGTCTGTTGTGGCACAGAGGATGACCCTAATGAAATATGAATTCTCACTCACTCTGATTTCAGGTTGGTTTTGGATAACCAGTCACATCAAGTCTAGACGCTAAAATATTGATTTGGTACCTTATTGGGAAATGTATATTCTTGTGAAGTTCTTGGCTTTTCTTCGCGAATGAAGATTCAGGAAGGACTAATCCCACACTTTCTACAAGTGCGTTGATGACGGAAGATGGATATGTCCTTCGAGCCTGTGCAATGGATTTTTCTGGTGGAGCACAGTGTGCACAGAACTGGCCTCACCCTTTAAACCAAGGGTTCAACTGCTGGGGCCTAGCAAGCTTGGACAGTAGCAGTGAGGTCCTCAGGTGGTAGGTTTGGTTTGAGTTTCCTTCTCTTAGATGGTTGACCTTACAGGGTTAGACGAGCACCATCCCGTTTTCCTTCTCCTAGGATGGTTGCCAAAAGGCTAGAGAGCCCATCCTGCCCATTGATGCTCTTTGTCAGACCCTTTGGTTGTGACCTATCTAGCATGGAAGGCCCTACCAGTGGCTATTTTGCCACCAGCAGCATAGCTAACAATTTCAATAGGGTACGCAAGCCTCTCCCCCCATGACAGGTAATGGCACATTAAATCCATAAAATCATTTATATGAAGTGATGCCAGTGAGAATAATAAGAACTATGTGATGATTATAAAGCTCAAGGGTTATTAGGTTATGGTTAATAGTTATCTGACAGAGGGGAGAATAGCATGGTCCATTCCTCATGGGATGAGAGCCATAGTTCAGAAGCAGAGCTGATGTTTTGTCTCTGACCATAACTGTTTCAAATAAACTAATTCCAGGGGATTTTGTATTGCATGTAATGAATTTGACTAACACAGTCAGCTCTCATTCTAGCCTGTATGAATTTGGATAGGAGCCTCTTCATGCAGAAGAAGAGGAGCATGGATATAAATGGCCTTGCAACTAAAGTAATTCATGACTATATTTATATGTTCAAAAACCATACAATGATGCCACAATGAACCAATTATAAGAATGTAAAATCAAAGGTGACCAATAATGCTGTACTTTATTTGAGAGCTATTAGTTTAATGAATATTCAAAAAGCTTAGAGAAAAAAAGAGATCAAAGACAAAAAGAAGTCAAATATTTCATGTTGAAATAGTCACTACTGACTTCAGCCAGATGCAGGGCTCCTTTGCTTTTCTCCTGGCGTTGATGCTTCATTCCCTTTGCTGGCTTTGGCAATTTCGTCAGCACTTCCCATTGAGACTTGGAAAAAGAAGAAGCCACTTGCTTCTGCTGTTGATTTGAGTGGGTGGATGGCATGCCACATTTGCTAAAGCTCTGAGCCAAAATAGCTGCTGTTGTGGGAGCTTGGGCAAGATACTTTAAAGGAACTTTCTGACTTTCCCTAAGCAATTGCATGGGTAGGGAATGCTAAGGGGACTAGCACATTGCCTTGTGCTTACTTGGTTCTCAGGATTCACTGCTGTCAAACATGAAACCAATTGCTTCAGTTTCATCTTTGGGTTAATTTTCTTGTCAACAACTGTAGGGAAGCAGGAAATTTGAAACTTGCTCAGGATTTGACTTCTGTGTGATTGTGTCTGTGGTCACACACGTGTTCTGCCACCCTGTCATTGCCAGTCATCTATTTCATGGTTTTTGTCAGTTTTATCCCATTCTTTCTCTAAGGATACATCCAGACTGAATAATAAGTCACTGAAGTCATTCCTGTTTTGCCAAGTTTATACTGGGTTATACTGTATACTGGGTTAACTGGGTTAAGATAAAGTGACCTGAAAAGCTGCCATAAAAAGTCTCCAATGATAGTGGGAACTGACAAAAATATTGTAAGATAAACAGAACATGTTTATCTTATCCAAGCCCAATTCAAAGTGCTGGTATTGAGTTGACCTATAAAGCTCTATATGGTTCTGGCCCAGCTTACTTGTCCAAATGCATCTGCCTCTACATCCCCATTTCGCATCTGGGGAGGCCCTGCTCTTGCACCCGCCAGCATCGCAAATGCGGTTGGTGGGGATGAGAGATAGGGCCTTCTCGGCGGTGGCTCCTCGCCTATGGAATGCACTCCTAAGCGAGATAAGATCGACTTCATCTCTCCTGGCTTTCAGAAAAAAGTTAAAGTCGTGGTTCTGGGACCAGGCCTTTGGGCAGCAGATGTAATGTGCACTTTTGGACATTGACTGGATTGGTGTACGGTAGATGACACTGTGCTTTGTTTATGGTTTTAAATATTGGTGTATATATTGATTTTAATGACTATTTAATGGTTTTAATGTTTTATATGTGATGTTGTCTATATTGTTGTATTTGATTATATTTATGTATTGTGGTGTAGCAGCCTGCAGTGCTGTGAATGTAAGCCGTGCTGAGTCCCCCTTCGGGGTGAGAAGCAACGGGATACAAATAAATAAATAAATGTATGGATCTGCAGAATAAAACAAAAAAGAAAAGGAACAAAATATGGATCCACTTGAAGAGAGAGACGCGCGTGAGAGAGAAAGCAAGAACCATGTATTTGTTTTTGTTGTAGTTCGGCCAGATGGTTTCACTGATGCTTTAGAGATGATTGTGAGATTTCCTGTGGGATTTCCTGGGGCACAAAGTTTCATGCCAGTGAAATGATGGTTCTCTCTGTGAGCTAGCTGGCTTGGCAAGTGCAACATTAGATAAGGAGTCAGGCAAATCGCTAAGTGACTCAGAAGGCATCCAAGGGAAAGTACCTGGAGCTACGGAGATCAACAAACGTCTTTGTTTACAGATCAGAGCAGAAAAGAGACTCTGTAAATCAAAGAGATTAGGTGGGGAATGGAATGATTTCATGGGTGTCTATTAAATAGCAAGTTGTTTACCTTAAGGTTAGTTCAGGCAACGTAGCATTCAAATGAGAAGCTAGGCCTGAGTTCTCTGGTTCTTGTTTCAAGTCAAGCCTTGGTTTTGGATTTTAGTATCCTAGAAGTTTTCTATGTTTTTGATTTTGTAATCCTGCTCAAGTGATACTAATTATACCCTTTGCTTGTGGACTTATGCTGCACTTATGATAATTTGGCTATTCCTGGACCGTGTTACCTTTGGATCTGTATGAGACATTTGAATTACTGTTTGGTTATCATCTATTGCTAAACCTTTTTTGGATTATACATCTTTCTTTATTCCTGATTTTTTTCATATATTTTATGTGTTTTTACAATAAACTGCTTGCTTATACTCTGGTCTCTTGTGCGGTGCTGTGGTCATAGGTGTTTCCAGGCCTGGGGGGCAACAATTTTATTCTAACCAGAAAAATATGTCTTAAAATAAAATTGTTGGAAGAGTTGTGACTGTAATGGATTTATTTACACCTATGGCTGGAGTGCCTCAAAATAGACCAATTTTGGCTTAACGTTATTGGTGTTGTCAATGAAATTATAAAACAAACAAAAAATAGGCCATTGCCTACATTCCTTTTCCCTACCACCTGGTGAAGATGGTAGGGACAGACCTGGGCAATTGCCGGCCCTCCAGGTGTTTTGGACTTCAACTCCCAGAAATCCTAGCCAGTTTACCAGCTGTTAGGATTTCTGGGATATGAAGTCCAAAACACCTGGAGGGCCGGCAATTGTCCAGGTCTGGTGTGGGATATTTGCTTGATGAGGAGAGGACGGGAACTGAGGACAAGAAAAATAAAAGACAGGTTATAATCATGTTTTGTTTGCTGAAAAGTGACATTCCCATTTTGTATATATGAGTGTACACTCACAAAAGCTCTCAGATCCTTCAAAGGATCAGGAGTTATGAAAAGATGTTCTGCATAATGTCTAGTATGATTTCCCACTGGAGTGGATATCCTCCCAACCCTGCTATATGTCTGCAAAACGTGGACTGCCTACAGACGTCACACTCTAATCCTGTAATGATTCCATCCGCATTGCCTCCAAAAAATCCTGCAAATCTCTTGGGAAGATAGGTGGATGAATGTCAGCATGTTGGAAGAAGCAAAGACCACAAGCATTGAAGGGATGCTACTACACCATCAACTCCGCTGGAGTGACCACATCGTCTGAATGCCTGATCACTGTCTCACAAAGCAGTTACTATACTCCCAACTCAAGAATGGGAAACAAAATATTGGTGGACAAAAAAGACATTTAAATATGAGCTTAATGTCAGATTTAGCATGAGTAGCCTTATAGAGAAAAACTCTAGCCCCTATGACTCCCAGTGTGATTGCATAGCTCATAAAGAAAAAACACATGAGACTATAGCTTTAAGTAGAAGTACAAACGTCCAAAGTGTATTGACAGCATACAGCATAAGAAAAATACAAAACATATGAATGGCTTTCTCAGCAACATAAACAGTTTCTTCATTCAGAGATAAGAAGGCAAAAACAAAATTCAGTCTCTCTTACACAGTCCATAGAGTGACCTTGTTTCTTCTTCCATAATCTTTCTCTTCTCCTCCGGCAACAAACTGAGAGCAAACTTCAACTCATACCGAGTCACACGTGGAGCACAGAACACAATCTTCAACGTTCCATCACGCTCAAGAATGCAAGCACACAGCAACTTACTTTATACACAAACTTTCAATTATCTCATTAATTAGTGAAGTCAGCTGCAGTAGAAACAGCCCTAATCCTTAACAAAACTTAGGAAAAAGTATAACATAAACTCATAGTAGCAACATGCCCCTTCACTTTTTTCTAAGTGATTCTATTTTAACTCTACTAAACCCAACTTTCGTATTACTTCACAATGTTTTGCTGCTGTTAATGGCTTTGTAAAGATATCTGCCAAATTCTCTTCAGACCTACAATAAACAATTTTAATAAATCCTTCCTGAATCAAGCTTTTTACATTTTGATACTTTACTGCTATGTATTTTGTTTTATTCTTCAAGCTTTCACTTTCGGCCATAGCTATACAAGTTTGTGAATCATCATATACAGTAATAGGCAGTTTACATTCAAAACTTAAATCATGTAATAATTGTTTAATCCAAATTAACTCATTTGCGGCTTCAGATAACGCAGAAAAAATTCGGCCTCAGAAGTAGAAACTGCAACCGTAGTTTGTTTTCTTGATCTCCAACAGATTGGAGACTTCCCATACTGTATTATATATCCGCTTACAGATTTTCTGTCTTTTTCTTCAGCGAAAGAACTGTCTGCATACATTATCAGTTCTTTATCAGCTTCTTTTGGAAAACATAAACAATAATTAATAGTACCTTTTAAATATCTGATTAACCTTTTCATTGCTAACCAGTCACTCACTGTTGGTTTTGATACCTTTCTGCTAAGCAAACCTACTGCATATGCAATATCTGGTCGTGTCCAATTTGCAATATGTAAAAGACTTCCAACAAAAGAATGATATAACTTTACATCCTTCAATTCTTTCGTGTCTTCCAATCTTAGAAAATCTCCTGTTAAAGGAGTTTGCACAGCATTGGCATTTTGCAAACCTGCTTTAGCAATAAGATCTGAAATCTTTCTTGTTTGATTTAGGAACACTTCCCCTTCATGGCTGACTACTTCGATGCCTAAATAATGTTTTAAACATCCCAAATCTTTTAATCTAAAATGCTTTGCCAAATACGTATACACAGTTTGTATTTTAGAATCAGTTTGAGCGGCGATACAAAGATCATCAACATAAATCAAAACAATTATTCTATCTTCACCTTCACCTAGTGTATAAACACATGCATCTGCTACACTTTGCTTAAAACCCAATTTTACCAACACATCATGTATGCACTGGTTCCACCTTCTCAGCCCATATAATGCCTTTCGAAGTCTATAAACCTTTCCTGGTTGAATTTCATATCCAGGTGCCTGCCTCATATATATTTCTTCAGTAATGCTAGCGTTGAGATATGCTGTCTCAAAATCAAAATGTTTCAACTTAAATCCTTGTTGCTCAGCTAAAGCAACAATAATGCGCATAGACTCAGCTTTGGCTGTAGGCGCAAAAGTGTTGTCATAATTTACGAATTGCCTTTGTGCAAAACCTTGGGCTACAAGTCTAGCTTTGTACTTACAACTCCCATCAGGTAAGTCTTTCTTTCTAAAAACCCACCTGCACCCAATCACTGGTTTATCTTGTGGTACATCTACAACATCAAACACTTCTAAATTTAACAAAGAATTAAATTCTTCATCCATTGCCTTTTTCCATTTACATTGCTCCTCAGGATTACAGCTAGCTAAATCTTGGAAAGTTTCAGGTTCCACTTCTGATTGAGAAGTCATTACACCCTGAACCACAAACCTATCAGGAGGTATACCTTTGGTTGTTCTTTGTGACCTTCTGGGAATTACAACCTGCTCTTCAGCATCAGTGTCCTGTAAATCTAACTCAGGTTCCTCTTTTACTACACCTCCATTTTGTTCCTCAATGCTATTGTCAGGCTCAGATTTTACATCTACCTCTGTTGATGCATGCTCCTTTAAATGAAAAACACGTCACTATTCTGATGAATATGTTCCCAGCCTGCATTCTTTTCAAAATTTGCACTCCTTGAAATGACTATTTTACTGTTGTCCTTAATAAAACGATACCCCTGGGTATCTTCCTGATATCCAAGAAAACGTAGTCTCTGCCATTTTTCTGACCCTTTGTCCTGGTTTGTCTAGGTATCAGCACATTTGCATAACTGCCAAATATTCTAAGGTGTTTTAGAACTGGACTTTTCTTATGCAACAAATAATATGGCGTATTATTTACACATGAACTCCAACTCCTATTCAAAATATATGTCGCTGTTGAAATTGCTTCTGCCCAATACCTATTAGACATTTTTGCATCTTCTAACATGCAGTCCTTCATAGTTTTCAAAACGCCTACTTTTCTTTCTGCTACCCCATTTTCGGCAGGCGAATATGAATTTGTTTTCTGATGTCTAATTCCTTTTATTTTTAACCAGTCTTGAAACTGTGTCCCCATAAACTCACCACCACGATCAGTCCTTAAACATGATACTTTGAAAGGAAACCTTCTCTCAATCATGGCTACCCATTCTTTGAACTTACTGAAAGCCTGAAATTTTGATTTCAAAATGATACAATAAGTAAACCGTGAAAAATCATCCACTAACACAAATATGAATCTTGCATTTCCAAATGAAAGAGGAAATGGCCCTGCTAAATCAGCATGTATTAATTCAAAAGGTCTAGTGGTTGTGTTTAAACTTTTCTTAGCCATTGGATGTGCCTTCACTTTAGCTTTAGAACACACAGCACAATCCAAATATTTTTGGCATGGCTTTACCTCTAAATCAGTCACTTTTGATAACTTTTGCAGATAATTAAAATTCACATGACCAAAAACTCTATGCAGGTAATGAATACAATCACTATGTATTGGCTTGTTATTCACACAAGAAACATTTGGTGAACTGTCCTTGTTACTCATCACATATACTTTGTTTTCCAATTTACCTTTTGCACATAGCTTATTTTCTTTCCATACAGTACATCCACTACTATTTAGTTTAATGTCATACCCATCCAGGCACAATGAAGATGCACTTAATAAACAAAAATCAAGCTTTTCAACTAACATAACTTTATCTAAATATCTTCCCAAACTAGGAACAAATGCTGAACCCATAAGACTGCACTCTGCTAATGATCCATCAGCTAAAACAACATGATTAATTTCTGGCTTCTTAGTGTCCTTTAACAATTCCAAATTATTAACTACATGCTCTGCACAACCAGAGTCAAGTAACCATGTGGCCTCATCATACTTAGCCTTTGGTAACACAGTCATTACATTTCTGTCCTGCCACCTGGGGTTCCTCTTCATTTCTTCTTTCTTCTTTTTTTCTTCTTGGGGCAATTCTTGATAAGATGATTAACATCTCCACAACTGTAACATCTCCTTATGTTACACACAGCTGGGCTTTTGCTGCATCCAACCCCTTCACAAGCTGAATTGTTAAACCCAGAGTTTGTTTCTTTAAGAAACTGCTTTCTTCTTTCTTCCTCAAGAAGCCTTGCAGAAACCAAATCCAAGGTTAATTGTGCTTCAGGCACGCTCTGCATACTAAACACAAAATTGTCCCAACTAGTGTCCAAAGAAGATAACAAAATGAAAGCTTTGTGGTTTTCTGTAAACACCATTTGTCTGTTTTCCAACTCCATCAACAGGTGTCTTAGCTTTTGTAAATGCTCAGCTATGTTGTCACCCCTCTTGAGCTTCAAATTATAAAGTTGCCGGGTCAAAATAATCTTTATACCAGAAGTTTCAGTTTGATAAACTTCCTTTAACTTCTGCCAACAATCTGCTGCAGACTCAGTGTCTTTTATGTAAATTAATTGTGGGTCCTCGACAGCGAGAAAAATTGTAGCTCTGGCCCTCTGGTCTTGCCTCTTTACTTCTTCACTTGAAGCTGCTGTAGGAGGCGTCTCAACAACAGACCATAAATCTTCTCTGATAAGAAAACTCTTCAGCTTGATATTCCAAGCCATATAATTATCAGCATTCAAACGCTCAAATGGCAAACTTGATATATGCTGAGCCATGGCTGCAATACTGTCTCTACTTAAGCTCAAAAAATCACACCAAAAACAAAATTCCAGAGTTCTGGGCTTTAGAGTTCTTTTTCAACTATGCTAGGCATACTCTGCATATTAGCGTATGCGTATGCTGGGCCCATAACCCATGTCAGATTTAGCATGAGTAGCCTTATAGAGAAAAACTCTAGCCCCTATGACTCCCAGTGTGATTGCATAGCTCATAAAGAAAAACACATGAGACTCTAGCTGTAAGTACAAGTACAAACCTCCACAGTGTATTGACAGCATACAGCATAAGAAACATACAAAACATATGAATGGCTTTCTCAGCAACATAAACAGTTTCTTCATTCAGAGATAAGAAGGCAAAAACAAATTCAGTCTCTCTTACACAGTCCATAGAGTGACCTTGTTTCTTCTTCCATAATCTTTCTCTTCTCCTCCGGCAACAAACTGAGAGCAAACTTCAACTCATACCGAGTCACACGTGGAGCACAGAACACAATCTTCAACGTTCCATCACGCTCAAGAATGCAAGCACACAGCAACTTACTTTATACACAAACTTTCAATTATCTCATTAATTAGTGAAGTCAGCTGCAGTAGAAACAGCCCTAATCCTTAACAAAACTTAGGAAAAAGTATAACATAAACTCATAGTAGCAACACTTAAAGCCAACATTAAAAGCTGTGGCATAGACACCGAGGACTGGAAAGCCCTGACCCTTGAGCACTCTAACTGGAGGTTATCTGTGACCAGCAGTGCTGCAATATTGGACGAGGCACAAATGGAGAATGAAAGGGAGAAATGTGCCAAGAGGAAGGCACAGCAAGCCAACCCTGTTGAGGACCGCCTTCCACCTGGAAACTGATATCCTCACTGAGGGAGGACATGCGGATCAAGAATAGGGCTCCACAGTCACCTACATACCCACCACCAAGACACTACACTTGGAGGACCATCATTCTCGAGCTATGAGAGATCGTCTAAGTAAATAAGTAAGATAGCATGCTTATGTAAGACTTGTTGTAAACTGTGTTTAATTAATGTGCTGATGGAGAATTTATCTCATCAGGGGATTTTTGTTGTTTATATTTATCTATTTTCCAGTTTAAAAATGAAATTAAAAACCAAGTCTTATGACACAAAACAATTTTTGAATCGCTATAGTTAGAGGTTTTGAACTTTCCAAATGTTACCGGTTTTGCAGATGATGCCAAATTAGGAGATATAGCTAGCGAATACATCTGAGAACAGTATCATGACTCAAAATGTCCTCAAGCAATGAAAAGCTGATCCAAAAATGACAAAAGTAAGGTACTATACAGGAAAAATGAAATGCAAGTGATATAAATATAAAGACTCTGAGGCCAATAGATTGTCAGAAAACCCAAGTTGAAGAATGAAATTGAGAACCGTAACTCAAACTGGGAGCCCATTTCTGTGACAACAAAACACAGAAACTCAGGTCAATACAGATGCACTTCTTGTTATCCAATATATAACACATATTGCTCTGTTCTATATACATTACTGAGCTTGCATTCCACCTTATCGTATGTATTCAAGGTGCTTTCCAACTTTATTAGTCAAATTGCTTTGTGACTTTATCTGACCTACTTTCCCCTCACATCTCTATTTCTAATCCAAGCACTCAATCCATAATTCACCTTGAAATGGAATCATATGGCGCAATTAGCCCTTAGTAATCTTATATATATAAAGGAACAGTCGTCACGTGAAGACTACCTCAAACAGAGAAACCTTACAACGCAGAAACACAAAACTTGCCAACAGAAATAGGCCTCAAGCAAGGTACGTTTGTAGCAAAGAAACTTCCCCCCAAAACCTAAAAGGCCCCCAAAACAACGAGTAAAAAAACTACATTTCCCAGCATCCTCCGTGGCTGCCAGCAAATGCCATTGGCCGACATCGGCCCACACAAAATGCAGAGAGGAAGAGTAACCATAGCAACGCTGGCAGGAGCCATCCAAGGCTAGGATAGAATGCTGAGAGATTTCAGTTGTCAGTTGGTGTTTGAGAGTTAAACTGTCAAAACCAAACTCTATGAGGGAGCAATTCTCCAGCAATTCCTACCCACACAACACAACACAACTTCCAATCACAACCCATCCCACCAACCTTACGGGACCCCGTACACACAACACCTACAAACACCACAAACAAAAACCATTCCTTCCACACAGACAGAAACTGACCCAAAAGACAAGCCATGCCTTCTAAAAATAACAGCATTGGACGACACACTCACAATGCTACATACATCAAACAAAAAAGGGCAGAACAAACACCAGAACAGAAACACACTGCGCAGCAGAGACACAGACAACAGGTCACTGCACAACGCACAGCTGAGAACCAAATGCAAAGAACTGCACGACAAGAAGTAGTGGGAACAACAAAGACGCAGAAATGCAACACAACAGCAGCGCACAAGGAGTGCAGAAACACGACGTCGCAACACAGAAAACAAACTTCAAAAACACCACAACCAATTCCACCGCCTAGCCTTCAGATACAACGCTGCAGAAGACTACAGCATGGTGCCAGAGGCCGACATTGGCACCCTAACGCACATCTGCACACACTGCAAAGCCCTGAAATACCCAGCAGAAACAACAGGAATGTGCTGCCTAGCCGGTAAAGTCTCTCTACCACCACTTGCCACTCCTCCACAACCACTACAGACTTTGCTGAGTGGACACACTCCAGAATCAAAACACTTCCTCCGCTATATAAGACAATACAACTCATGCTTCCAGATGACATCATTTGGAGCACACATAGAAAGTGCGCAATTCATGCCTACATGACCCCACCAAGACCATAAGTAACATCATTTCCAACCCTTACATACTCAGACTTTCTCGCATCTCCTAAATAGGGCACAGCAAAGCGTGCCGGGTACAGCTAGTTACCAATATAGCACGACATGTCTGCAAACCCTATGCTTGCCCTTTAGTATGAAACCCTTTCCTGTGAAAAGCTTAGAGCAATCTGCAAACAAATTAGCATTTTCAAGATGAAATGAAAACACCCTTGTTTATAGTATTCATTTTCCAAAACATTGATAGCTAATCTATGTATCTAAAACTTAAGGATCACATTAATGACAGCTAAATGGATGAAATCAATTTTTTTTGCTGTAATCTGTAAGTCACTCTGGGATGAGAAGAGTAGAGTATAAATATAGTGCATAAATAAATAAATGAAAATATGAGGGATTGCAGAACATGTTTACTGCTCACTTGAGATGACACTGAGGCTGAATCAGGAAGCCCCAAATCCAAAAGGTCAAGCCACAGAGAGTCCCCAGTATTCCTCTTGGCCCATGGCCCAAGTTGCACCAGTGCCAAACCTTCTTTTTTCCTTTTGCCCCACCTCTGTGCCATATCCCACTACATCAACCTCATCCCTCCCAACAAGCCCAGCCACCATTGCCTCCCATTACCCCATCTGTACAACCTTTACACAGCAAATAGCACATAAAAGACATTTCAGCAATACATCACAAAGCAATAGAAAAGGGCACCTTTCCCCAGCCCTCCTCAGCACATGCAATAACATTTCTAACCCCATAAGCAGATCACATTAGAACTATGAGCATGCACATTTCCCCCTCCTTCCTGCCTCCAAGCAACAACAGCCAGGCCACATCCCACCCAGGCCTATGCTAGGTCGCTGCAGTACCACCACCCACCACTAGGTCCCGAAACGCCTTCCCCACTCCCCACCGCAAGGTAGACTTTCCAAAAAGTTAACCAAAACGAATCAAAACACCTTACAAAACAATAAACAAACACTCTGCCATTTCTCCCATCGTTTCCTCTTCCTCCTTCCTCTCTCCCTATCCTTTCTCCGGCCTGGGGGAAGCATATCCAAGCTCAAAAGCGGTAGCTTTTGGGGCAATTTTGGCCCAAAGAGATCTCTTCAGGGGGGTAGGTGAGGGCCTCGGACTGATGCTACAGGAGATCTAGTTTCCCCAAGTACAATGACACCTTTTGCCTTTCTTCATGCTACATTTCCCCGGATTATTCCTGGACTGCTCTCCCCAGCTGATTCCAGCGAGAGCCTTGCTACATCTCATAGATTATGGACCCACAGAGACTCCCTTTCTGGATAAGCCGTGTCCGATGTTTTCCGGAGGGGTTTTGCCCAGATCGCAGGGGGACTCAAAGGGAACCCAGATCTTTTGGATTTGGGAGATGCAGTTCGTTCAAGGACACAGATCATGGACTAATTTATTTCATTGCTTTTGGATTGGACCCGTACAAGCGGGCTTGCCCAGGATTGGACATGGACCCCCCCTCCCCTGCATTATGGACTTTGTAGTCATCCAAGACACTTTTTCCAGTTGAACGTTTCCTGCTCTTTCCCTTTTGCCTCATGACTTTGCCACCCCGTTGCACCTCAGGCCCCAAGGACTCTGCAGCTTCACAAGGACAGTGATGCCTCTGGTACTACAACTCCCAGGAGGAAAGCAGCGTTGTGCTGCCTGTTCTAAAGATCATTTCTCTGGGAAGGGGGGCTGCATGGGAATAATCTGGGATGTTTGTTGGGGAGATCTCTGTTCTGTCTTGTCTACATTGTAACCCTTATGTGTCCCCCTTTTGTGTCACTGCAACATTTAGGATAATGTCCTCAGCTGAGCGTTCCAAAGATTAACGTATTACAATATCATCTCCCAGCCAATTTCCTTGCACAAACCATATCTAAGGTAGATATCAATTCCTTCTCAGGTCTATCTGAACTCCATATTGATAATCTACCCGCTTATGTTCCTCCAGCCTCGGAGACTTTGGCCGCTGGATGGACATAAGCTATGGCATTCCCAAACCTCATATTCATAAACATAATTGGGTCCAAGTGGGATTCGGAACCCCACTGCCAATTGCCATAAGTCATAATTGTAGGTCATTTTAAACTGAGAAACCATTTTTCCTGCTCAGCCAAAACTCCCAAACAAAGGAAGCTCTGGCTTAGGACAAAGCCATTAAAGAATTCAAATTGACAAAAGACCAGGTGAGCTAGGAGCTCCAAAATGGACGCTCGCCCACCCCCTGGCAATATTTAAACAAAAGGTAACTTCCTCTCCACCCAGCCGTTTCTTTGTGTTCCTTTCCTGCCTCATGCAGCCCCAATTTGATTGGCCTATTTTGAATTTAGGCGCAATTTTCTTGTTGGCCGGCTCCTTTGACAAACAACTGTAAGCAAGGTTCTAACCAATGAACTGTAGGCAGGGAGGGCGCTCAATTCAAATGTAAATGAATGGTTTTCTATATATTTGCCTGTATTCCCATTAAAGACTATGTTTTGCCTTTGGAGACCTGTATGGTTGGCATTCATCCTTTCATCAGCTGAGAAAGAATTCTTCTCTCGGTCCGTGCGTGCTTCCGGTTTGGGTGAGAACTGAATTGGGTCTTGGTGGGATTTGTAGTTTTAGGAAGATCACCCAGATTTGGGCCTTGATCCCCGTGGTTTAGGGGTGGCTTGGACTCTGTCCCCCTAAGGGAAGGGTCCTCTATAATCCATTGTTCGGCAACAACACTGCTAACTGAGGACCCCATCGCACTACACTATTATATCACTATTATTCCTCTTTACCTGCCATGGCAACATTCTTTGGACTTCTTGGATTATAGTTTAGTGAATCCCAAGAACCCTCTGACTAAGAATTCAGAGAACCCTTCCCTAAATTGCAAATTTCAGGATTCCAGATGATGTTGCCCTGACAATTAAGTTGGAATAATAGCACTATAACAGATAGTACAATCTTTAAAAGTCCTGTTGGAAATAAAGAGTTAAGTGAACAGTTTATACCTGTTGCAGTATCTGAGTAGATTTCCACTGTGGAGTAATCAATTAATCAGCTGTGTGCTGAGCTGTGTTTGGGGAGTGGTTTCCTGGTTGCTATAAAATCTCTCTGCTGTGCTAAATGTGGGGGGATTGAAGAAGAAGAAAGTCTGGCCGAGCGTTTGGCTGATAAGGAGGAGGAGAAAGAGTTTGTTTGAAAAGACACGCTGATATCTTTGCCAAGGCTAATGACAAAGAAAACTGAAGACTCTGTTTATCCTGTTACTGTTTTGTGGTAGTTTTGTTTTTCTCTGGAGAACCACTTCATGGATGCAAACTACTGTAGCAGAAGGATCTGTGAGTCTCGGAGCGTGAGCAAACAAAACCTCCTGTATCTATGTTTGTGTTTTTGCACTGCCATGCAAGAGAATTTATCTTGTAGTGGATATATTTTGCTGACTGGACTATACTTTATGAATTTTACAACATTAAAGAACTGAAGTCAACCTTTGCAACAAGAAACTTCAAGTGTCCTAAGTTCTTCCGCTTGCCGCTGTGTTTTTCCTTTTAAGGTGGAGTTGGGAATTTTATTTCCATCATTCCCAGCTTCCTACATATTTCAACAGGTTATGGGCCCAGTACCTCTATGAACGATGTTGTTTCTGGAAGTTCTACTGGGAGTAAATTTTTCTTTCTACTCAGGAGTAAGAGGACAAAGTGTGGAAGTTCTACTCGGGAGTAAATTTTTCTTTCTACTCGAGAGTAAGAGGACAAAGTGTGGAAGTTCTACTCGGGAGTAAATTTTTCTTTCTACTCGGGAGTAGGAGGTTTGTCTTCTGGAGTAAAGTATTTGGACACTTTTTGTTGTAATTTTTACAGTCCTGAAGTTTAGAGATGGCTGGAATGTTTAAGTTGGCATTTCAGAAACTAAATGGTCGAAATTATCTTACATGGGCTGAGAAGATGAAATGCTATCTCATCACACAAAGTTTGTGGAAAGCTGTGAATGCCCTCCCAGCTGATGATGACGATGAGGAACTGGAAATGGACCAAAAGCCAGAGCCTTTATTCTGCTTGGGGTCGAAGACCAGCAACTTGTCCATGTGAGAAGATTAGAGCATGCCAAGGAAGTTTGGGATTGCTATAAAACTCTTTATCAGAGACCTAGTGCTGGCTCGAAAATTGTTCTTTGCAGGAAACTGTTTTCTCTTCGATTTGAGAGTGGATGCATAGAAGATCATGTGAATGCTATGCTGTCTATCTTTTCTGATTTGGAGCAACGCGGATTGCAGTTTGAAGAAGACTTGAGAGCTCTTATTTTGTTGGGGAGTTTGGGAAAAGGTTTTGATATTTTTGTTGACTGTCTTGTAAATATTCAGGATAAAGATTTGAATGTTGATTATATTTCCTCAAAACTCTATGAGTGGGTGGCTCAGAAACAAGTTAGAACTTCTGTTTCTAATTATCACAACAAAATAGAGAGACAAACTAAGTCTGTTTATGAGTCTGAGGCAGCTTGCATAGCTAAAGCTCATAAAAATTTAAGTTGCTGGCGTTGTTCAGAAAAAGGACATTTTTCAAGAGATTGTAAAAGCCCCCAATGAATACCCAAAAGAAAAATGTGAAACGTAGTTTTACAAAGCCCAGAGATAGAAGCTCTGATTTTTCTTTAATTGCCCATGTTGTGGATGATAGCTGTTTAGCTAGTTCTTGGGTGATTGATTCTGGAGCCACTCGAAGTTTAACTAAAGATTTATCTTTGCTTCATGATTTGCACGAAGCTCCAGTGACCTCTATCACTTTGGCAAATGGTCAGAGAGCAAGTGTAAATAGGGCTGGGGCTGTTTTTATTGAAAAACTTGCTTTAAAGTTAAATGAGGTCTTGCATGTTAATAATCTGGCATATAACATCTTAAGTGTTAAAGAATTGATGAAAATGGGTTATGCTGTTATCTTTGAAAATGGTGAATGTTTAATCAGAAATTCTTATGGAGTCAGGATTGTAATCAAGGAAGAAAATGGTCTTTTTCTACTCAAAAATGTAAATGTATCTGTAGGATGTGTAGATGTTGAGAATTGCCCAGGTAATGGACAGCCGATTCATAACAAATGTGTTCATCTATGGCATAGAAGGCTAGGTCATTGTGGATGGGATAGAATCATCCAAACTGTGAACAAAACAGGTTTGGATATATGCAAATGCAATAAGTACTTGGACTGTACTATATGCATGAAGACAAAGTTAAAAGCCACCCCGGTGGCTAAGACAAGTTCCAGAGAGACTAGTGAAATTCTCTCTTTGGTACATATGGATTTATGTGGCCCATTTACAAATTCTTTAGTGGGTTCTCGTTATTTTCTCATTTTGGTGGATGACTTTTCTCGTTATAATTTTGTGTTCTTTCTTCGAGAAAAATCTCAAGTTGTACAAAAAGTTGACGAATGGTTAAGGCTTATGCGAACTCAATTCCCAGAACACCGTGTAAAATCTGTTCAGTCAGATAGAGGTGGAGAATTTGTTAACAAAAAGATGAATGCTTTATTTAAGAAATATGGGATAAAGCACAGATTATCTAATGCATATGTCCACCAGGAAAATGGGATTGCAGAAAGATGGATTGGTACGTTGCGCAGCATGGGAAGAAGTATGCTGGCAGATGCAGAGATGCCTAATAGGTTTTGGGCAGAGGCGGTAGCAAACGCCAGTTTTGTAACCAATAGATTATGGTCCAGAAGTGTTGGACAAGTTCCTTATTTTCTGTTTTATGGAAAGAATCCAGATTTGAGTTTTTAAAGAATATTTGGAAGTACTGCTTATGTTTTAGTTCCTTCTGAACAGAGGAGGAAAAATGAACAAGCATGGAAACAAATGGTCTTTTTGGGATACTCTTCTGAATCAAAAGGTTATCGGTTCTGGAGTAGTGGTAGTCGAGTAACTATTTCCAGGAATGCTAAATTTGAAGAAAACACCCGTTGGGAGAAGATCCATGCTAATCATGAGATTTTCATGCCTTTTGAGAACAAGTTAGTTGCGGATTCTATGGAAGTAAAGGAAGAGGGTTCTCTTCAGAATGAAGAAAGTGTGACTTCTGGAGGGGAAACTGAAAGCAAAGATGAGCAGGTTGACGTAGTTCCTCGAAGGTCTTCCAGGTCTAATATTGGTGTTCCACCGGATCGTTTGCAAGTTGGTCTGGTTATGGAGGATGCAAACTGGACAGAGCCTGTGGGCTACAAAGACATGTTAAAAAGGCCAATATCTGAACAAGATAATTGGAGGAAAGCTATGGAAAAGAGTTTAACTCTTTAATGGATCTAGGAGTTATGGAGGTTTCCGAGGTTCCATCAGAAGTTAAGCCTGTCAGTTGTAGATGGGTATATAAGCGGAAGGTATCAGAGCAGGATGGTTTTGTGTTCAAGGCGAGACTAGTCGCTCGCGGTTTTCGAACAACGATATTTGGAGAGCTATGATGATGTGTTTAGCCCCACTGTGAAAACAGAAACTTTAAGACTAGCTTTATCTGTAGCCTGTCAGAGTAAATGGGTGATCCATCATTTTGATGTGGAAACAGCATATTTACATGCTGATCTTGAGGATAGTGTATATATGACTGCTATTCCTGGTTTTGAAGATCACCTGCGCTCAGGTGTTTACAAATTACAAAAATCGTTGTACGGGCTGAAGCAAAGTGCCCGAAATTGGAACATGCATCTGGACAAAGTATTGTCTGATTTAAATTTCCAGCGTAGTAAGGTGGATCCTTGTTTGTATTTGAGAGGATCGGGAGATCAACAGATGTGTGTTGTTGTTTTTGTTGACGATATTTTGTGCATGGGTAAAAATTCCAAAGTAGTGGGTCTAGTTTTTAAGAAACTGGCAGAGAAATTAAAAATTAAAGATTTAGGTTTGGTAAAAAAATACCTTGGAATAAATTTTGAAAAAATTGAAAATGGCCTGAGACTGAATCAGTCTGACAAAATTGTTGAATTGTTAAAGAGAACCAGGATGTCTGATGCTAAAGTAGCCAATACCCCTATGGCAGTAGAATTTCTTTCTAGCGTGGAGGGGAAACCTTTCCTAAATAATTATGTCTATAGATCAGTAGTGGGTAGTTTGTTGTATCTATCAAATGCTACTAGGCCTGACATAAGTTTCGCTGTGGGGGTGCTTAGTAGGAAAGTTGAGAATCCCACTGAAACGGATTGGGCTGGAGTAAAAGAGTGTTGCGGTATTTAAAAGGTACTGTATCAAAAGTGTTGGAGATTTGTCCAAACTCATCGGAAAGTATTGAAGTTTTTTCTGATAGTAGTTTTGCAAATATGGTTGACAAAAAGTCTGTGTCAGGTTTTTTGATTAAGTTTGCTGGAGTTCCAATTTGTTGGAAGTCTCGGAAGCAATCATTTGTGTCGCAAAGTACGACTGAATCAGAATTATCAGCTCTGAATGAGGCCTGTAATGATATGGAATTTATACAAGGAGTGATCCGAGATATGAGAATGGAACAAAATGAACCTGCAAATGTGTTTGTGGATTCACAGTCTTGCTTGGCAATAGCAAAGTCAGAGGGACTTAAGAGCCGAACTAGATATCTGGGTGCAAGATATGCAAATATGCAAGAATTGGTCCGGAATAAAAGGATTTGTTTGTATTATGTTCCCAGTGAAGAAAATGTTGCAGATGTCTTCACCAAACCACTAAGTGGTGCTGCTTTCGTTAGATTTGTCGATTCGTTATGTTTAATTTAACTCTTTAGGAGGGGTGTTGGAAATAAAGAGTTAAGTGAACAGTTTATACCTGTTGTAGTATCTGAGTAGATTTCCACTGTGGAGTAATCAATTAATCAGCTGTGTGCTGAGCTGTGTTTGAGCTGTGTTTGGGGAGTGGTTTCCTGGTTGCTATAAAATCTCTCTGCTGTGCTAAATGTGGGGGGATTGAAGAAGAAGAAAGTCTGGCCGAGCGTTTGGCTGATAAGGAGGAGGAGAAAGAGTTTGTTTGAAAAGACACGCTGATATCTTTGCCAAGGCTAATGACAAAGAAAACTGAAGACTCTGTTTATCCTGTTACTGTTTTGTGGTAGTTTTGTTTTTCTCTGGAGAACCACTTCATGGATGCAAACTACTGTAGCAGAAGGATCTGTGAGTCTCGGAGTGTGAGCAAACAAAACCTCCTGTATCTATGTTTGTGTTTTTGCACTGCCATGCAAGAGAATTTATCTTGTAGTGGATATATTTTGCTGACTGGACTATACTTTATGAATTTTACAACATTAAAGAACTGAAGTCAACCTTTGCAACAAGAAACTTCAAGTGTCCTAAGTTCTTCCGCTTGCCGCTGTGTTTTTCCTTTTAAAGTGGAGTTGGGAATTTTATTTCCATCATTCCCAGCTTCCTACATATTTCAACAGATTTACAAGGTCACCCACTGTGTTTCCATGACCTGATCACTTAGGCCAAAGGCCTCCTGGGGCTGATCCATTCCACGGTAACACAGGACAAGGCTACTTTAAGGCAACCTTGTCCTGCATTCCCAAAGTTGGGGGAAAGTCTGAATTTGGGCTCAGAATTTGGGCTTTCTCCTCTCTGAGGACCAGTGGGAAAATTGGGGTGGATTCCCAAACAGAACTGGCTGCAACTGTCCCCATTGCTATCCCATATTCCCCAGGCTTGGGTGGCCTGAGAAAACAGGATGGGAGCCCCCTTCCTCATGCCCTCCATACCACTGCCATGGGACCTACCTGTTCCACCCTATTTGTCCTGAAATCAGGACAAGGTATGACAGTATTCATATCATGGTCAGAGAGCACTGCAACAACAGGGGGGAGGATGCAGAGTGCCCCTCCCAGTGATGCCAAATTATGTTTTCATGTTGCTGAATGGTGGGGACTCCACCTGATCTTTATGTCAGGGACACTTATTGAGGTCACTCTGTTGTTTAGCATACTGGATCAGTCATGAAATAAGTGTTAGTATAGGTGTGCTCTACAACTGACTGATAATTCAAGCCCTGGTTTCCTGGAGTTCTAGTGCAACTCAAACAAATGTACCCCGCAACCTCTAAGTCCCTTGCAATCTAGTTGTGCTAACAGCAACCACTTTGCATCTACTGGTCATTGTGAATTGCGTGGACTGCACCCTGGCGATGAATATGTACCATGTGGTGCAGCTAATCCATAAAAATCTAAGCTGTGCCTGAAGCTAGACCAGGATAAAAGCAATGTGCATGCCACCTAAGAGTTTCAAGGATTTTCATAAGCATGGATGGTGTGGCAAATAAAGAAACTCTGCCTTTGTCTTCCCAAACTCTCACATTTCATCCCACTCATTTTTTTCACTCTCTTCATCTTATCACTGTGATTTATGACATCCTGTATGTCTTTGTTGCTGCCACCCACTCTTCTTCATCTGTTGGCTTCCAGGCTTGGAACTCCCCAAAACAGCTGTATCCATTCCATTCAAATCTCTTTCACAAAAATGCCCCACCCAGAAAATGTCAACTTCAACACCATTGTTACACAACAATCAAAAGAAAAAGAAAAAAAATCCCAGTTCTCTTTTGATAACCATCTCAGGGTGTTGTTCTCTCCCTTTCTCCTTCTGTCACTCAAGTCACAAGAAAGGTGGTGTTGCCCTGGTAATAGTGAGGACAAGCAATAAACAAAGGGGCTTGCTAATTGGCACTATATATAATAAATATTGTATGTATAAAAGGGGAGGGGATAAATTAAGATATTGTTTCCATCAGAAGGAGGAAAGCATAACCTTAACCCTCAGGGTCCTTCCACACAGCCATATAACCCAAAATATATAATATAATATATAATGTATAATATAATAACCTTATAATATATTGTATATACATATAATAATGATAATATTATAATGTAATACAATATAATACTACTTCTAATAATATGATATTATAATTATATATTTTATATTATATGTAATATTACTAATAATATTACAGTATACTGTTATAGTACAATGTAATATATAATATTAATATTGTGCTATGACAATAATATAATATATTGTATTTACATTTTACAAATGCTCTGAGTCTCCTTCAGGGTGAGAGGGGTGGCATATAAATGTCGTAAATAAATAAATAAATAAATATCAAGGCAGAAAATCCCACGATATCTGCTTTGAACTGGCTTATCTGCGTCCACATTGCCGTATATCCCAGTTCAAAGCAGATAATGTGGGATTTTATTCAGCTGTGTGGAAGGGGCCTCGGGCACCAAGAAGAGGACAATTTAATCCCTAAAAATCTTATTTTCATTGCAGAATCAACACAGAAATAGCCCTATATTTTCATCTATGTAATTGTAAACAATGTTCTGCAATCTTGGGTTTGAGAATTGGACCACAATACTGAAACTCAGCCATGCAGAATGCAGCAGCTAGACTCCTGGAGGGAATACCGGCCAGGAGCCATATCACTCCAACTCTGCAGCAACTGCACCGGTTGCCACTCAAGTACTGGATCACCTTCAAAGTGTTGGTCTTGACCTTTAAAGCCCTATATGGTCTGGGGCCGGTGTACTTGAGGGACCGTCTACTCCCATATGCTCCCCAGAGATCCCTTTGGTCAGAGGACCAAAATCTGTTACACGTCCCTTCCATTAGGTCCTTACACTTGTCATCAACCAGGCAGAGAGCCTTTTCCATCGTTGCACCAAGCCTGTGGAATGCCTTGCCGGCGGAAGTTCGGGCAATAAACGAGCTACCAGCCTTCCGGAAGGCGTGTAAGACAACTCTCTTCTGGCAGGCATTTAATCTTTAAACCATGTCAATCTGTATGCTGACAGAAACATTGTTTTTACACTTTTTAATGTTCTTATCGTTTTAGTGCTATGTTACATTGTGCATTTTGTAAACCACCCTGAGCCAATTTGGTGGTATATAAATTGAAACAATAAATAAATAAATAAATAACCAGAAAATGATCTCAAAGACATAAGAGGAGTCTGGGGGGAAAACATATCAGGCAGCAAACTGGTTGTATAGTTGTCTCTCAATGTTTGTGGATTTGATATTTCCAGATTTGAATAATATATTTTCTCTAAGAATCTAGGAATCATTGTTTGAATTATATATTTTCTCTAGGAATCTTTACATCATCCAGGATTATGGTATGGTCAACTCATTGTGTCATATTGGAGGACCTAAAGATTTCTAGTAATAAAACTTTTTTAGTTTTTTTAGGCCTTCCAATGTGAGTCTGTAGGTAACTTACAGTGGAAATTGATCATAGAGTTACACTGCTGGACCTAGTTATTCCTAGATCCATAGGCCCAAATGATATCATGTTGTCTTTCTGCCCCCATTCCCATCTGATTGTGCCTATCTTTTTGATGCACTGATGATGCCCAAGTGCAATGTGTTTTCTGCTGATCTGGAAAGCTCTGGGATCAAATGGGAAAATAAATGGATGCCCGTGGAAAGTCTGCCTGAAGTCTCATGGGAGTATTGAGTAATTTCAGTTCTGGGTTGCTGTGAGTTTTCAGTTCCGCTAAAATCGTGGGTTCAGGGGCCTAGCGTGTCTAGCTTTTTGAAAAGCCAAATCAGACACAGATGGGTAGAAGGCAAAATCAGAGGTTTATTCTCAATGACCAGGGAGGTCATTGAGAATAAACATGCCAAGGGGAAGAGGATCAGAAGGGAAGAAGGTTCCATCTACACTGTAGAATTAATACAGTTTGACACTACTTTAACTGCCGTGGCTCAATGCTATGGAAGTCTAGGAGCTGTAATTTTGTAAGGCAACCGTATTCTTTGTCAGAGAAAGCTAAATACATTATAGAAAGAGAAATCCCATCATTCCATAGCATTGAGACATGGCTGTTAAAATGATTTCAAAATGGTGCATTAATTCTATATTGTAGATGCACCCAGAATCTTGAGTCCTTCCCAGTAAAAAGCAAATTACTCCAACCTTGCCTGCCTATCCTCATTAATAACTTTATTTGGCTTTGTTTAGCTACAGTTTGTTTGGTTTCCATCTGTGAAATGTTGGAGGGTATGCTATGCTAGCACTGGCCTTTCACACATTGCTTTTCTTGCTGAAGGTTAACAGCAAAAGAAATGTCTGCCCACAGTCATGGACAAACTTTGGATCTCCAGGTGCTTTGGAATTCAACTATCACAATTCCTAACACCCAGTAAAATACCTGAGATTTCTAAGAGTTGAAGTCCAAAACACCTGGGAGACTGAAGTTTGCTCATGCCTGGTCCAAGGTGTTGGTCTTCCTTCTTTCTTTGCAACAAGGAAAACACTATTGTAGAACACACCAAGGTGAGTTGGTGCTAATCTCCAGACTAATTGAAAGGGTGGAGAGAGAAGAAAGAAGATGAGGCAAGGAGTCCATTTGGGAGGAATGTAAACTATGCAAATCTTATCCAGTGAATTCTAAAGGTGCTTCTACTATGAAACTGAGATATGACAACACTGGAATGGCTAATATGGAAGACAGCTGTGACATATACCTACAGCAAACTTTCACCTACTTTTTCTAGTAAAATACAGGTTGAGTATTCCTTATCCAAAATGCTTGGGATCAGAAGTGCTTGGGATTTTGGGTTTTTATTTTGGAATACCTGTTTTTGCATTTATGTACATAATAGGATATCTTGGAGATGGGATCTAAGTCTAAACACAATATTCATTTGTGTTTCATATAACCTACACGCATCAGCTGAAATATGTTAATAATGCCATGCATGAAGCATTGTTTGCATGCATTAGACCGGGCCTGTCCAACAGGCGCCCCGAGGGCCGTACACGGCCCGCCAACCCCTTGGTTCCGGCCCTCCTACCCTCCTGCAATAAATAAATAAATAAAAATTCCATTTTTTTTAAAAAATCCAAAAAAATACCAAAAAAGTGCGCATGTGCACGGCGGCGCAAGCGCCATCCACGGCCGCCACCCCCTTTGGGGGAGCCGGGGGAAAGTCCCGCCCTTAGGCGTCTGACGTGGCTTTCTCCTGACGCCTCCTCGCACGCACGCATGGGCGCCCCTCCCTCCTTTACTGAAGGAAGGAGCGGCGAAAATGCAAGCGAGGAAGTGGCGGGGGGAAGCTCCGTCAGACGCCCTACGGGCGGCGCGACTTTCCCCCGGCTCCTTCTCTCTCGCGCGGGCGGCGCCGTGCTCCTTCTTTCAGTAAAGGAAGAAGCGCAGCGCCTGCCCATGCGAGGGAGGGGGAGTCGGGGGAAAGTCCCGCCCCTAGGCGTTTGGCGTGGCTTTCTCCCGACGCCTCCTTGCACACACGCACGGGCACCCCTCCCTCCTTCACTGAAGGAAGGAGCGGCGAACGTGCGAGCGAGGAAGCGGCGGGGGGAAGCTCCGTCAGAAGCCCTACGGGCAGCGGGACTTTCCCCTGGCTCCCTCTCTCACGCGCGGGCGCCGCCGCTCTCCTTCTTTCAGTGAAGGAAGAAGCGCGGCGCCCGCCCATGTGAGGGAGGAGGAGCCAGGGGGAAGTCCCGTCCCTAGGCGTCTGACTTGGCTTTCCCCCGACGCTTCCTCGCACGCACGCACGCATGGACGCCCCTCCCTCTTTCACTGCGGCCCCCCAGGTGAACAGTGACCGGAATTCCGGCCCTTGGGCCGGTAGAAGTTGGACAGCCCTGCATTAGACCATCAAAAAACAAAGGGCATACTCAGTCATCCATATGGACAATTTTGAATTTTGGAATTCTAGATAATTGATTATGGAATTCCAGATAAGGAACGCTCAGCTGCTACTGACAATAACTGCTTTATCACATTAAGGCTTTAACGTGGGCACCCCCTCAATTTTGGTGTCTTCTGCCACTTGCAGAATTCCAGGAAATCTAATTTGGGAAGGCAAGGATCTCTGTAGCTGAGAATTCAAAAGGCCCCATGATAAACTACATTTCACAGAATTATGCAGGTGGCAGAAGATGCCCAAAATGCGGGGGTGTATAAAGCAGTAGGTGTATTTTCTGTGTTTGGTGGAAGGGTAGGAAATGTATAGTCCTTCAAATGGATGGACTGTAACTCACTAGCTAGCTTAGGGCCCATCCAGACAGGCTTAAAAACTTTCTCCCACTTCATCCTTTCCTTCTCCTTCTCTCCTTCCTTCTTTCCTCCATTCTCCCTCCCCCTTCCTTCCTCTGCTATTCCTTTTCCCGAAGTCTTCCTTTCCTTATCCTTCCTTTCTTTTCACTTCCCACTCTCTCCCCTTCTGTCTTTTCTTCTTTTTCCTTCATTATTTTACTTTTTTCCTCACTCCCTTTTCTTTCTTTTCCCCAGTCTTTCCTTTCCTCCCTTCCCATTTCCTTCTTTCTTTTCCCCTCCTTGTCTCTCTCCTGCTTTTCTTTTCTTCCTTTTCCATAGTTTGTTCTTCTTTTCTTTCTTACTCTCCCCCTCCCTCCTTTATTTCCTCTGTCTTTCTTTCTTTCCCCCCCCCTTCCATCTTCTCTTCCTTCCCAGAGTCCTGAGCATGCCTTTTGCAGAGCCAGGTCTGAAGTGTCCCATCATTCTGCCGGGGGAAACCTTTTCTCATAGTATGTACAGATATACTCACATTTAGTTGAATTCAGTCTTAAAATATATTATATATTACAGCATATGGCTCTCACTGAAGTAAATTTCTAAATATTTGGCTTTTATGGCTCTCTAAGTTGAAAAGGTTATTGACCCCGCGTTAGATAATAAAAGATAAAAGTTTTCATAAAATGTTTAAAAAATAAAGTCCTTAAACTTATTCAGATATGCAGTCTTGAGATTATTCTGAATATCAATATCAATGTTGCCAACAACAGGCTATTTCTAAATAGCAAGTGTCATTCTCTTCAATGGCAATATTTTACCCAATGTTTGTGACACCCATAGCTAGCTAGCATTTTGTGCCACCTGCTGGTTAAGTACTGAGTTTTCACATTTGGCTACAATCTATTTACATTGTGAAATACAACCAGCTTCCAAGAAAAAGAATTCTAAGAAGAAAAGCTTCAGACTGGGTTTCCTTTTGCATGGGACAGTGTACAGGGATATGGATGGTGTCTTTAATCTCCTTGCTTTTTTTATAGGTACAGACATATATCAGTTAACAAAACTTCTGAAAATGAAGCTTCCTTTTTGACGAAGTTGTTTAACACCTGCCCAAACTTTCCTTCCCCTTTGTTCTCCGTTTCAATACATGTTTTCAACAGCATGGCATTTGGAGGATAATAAGAAGGGATTGAGAAATACAGATTTTTGACTCTGGGTTGCAGCAGAATATCTGCAATAAAGCTTGAAACATGAAAGATTGGGGTCTTATTCTAGCTGATCCTGTTGTAGATGTCTTATACGTGCCTACAACAGGTAAGGTAAGCAGTTGCCAACAGTATTCCTGACTGAACATTCATGAACAGCAAAACAAGGGGGGGGGGAGAGGAAAGTTTAGCTTGTGTGCCGTCGCACCCGGGCTATGGATGCCTCTCTATCCCGGGGGATTGCTTTTTGCCTCCCTTTAAAAGCTCAGGGCTCCAAGGACCAAACTGGACACTTTAGTTAACTCAAACACTTTATTGTCCATAACATGAGTTAACTTCACTCAGGCACATTGCTTAGTTTTCCCCAAAAATAATAGCTGGCTTACTTTAGAGTTCTTTTTCTGTTTTTGGTCCAAGAAGCTGTAGCTGAAAAGCTCTCTGAGTTTTCTCTCTCAATGGCCTTGAGGTAGGGACACTCGCAGCCCCAGTCAGATGGCCGAAACTTGAAGTCACAAAGTCTTCTTCTTGAGGTCAAAAGACTGGTTTGGAGGTGCTTAGAACTCCTCAGATTTACTCAGCCTTCCGATATGCTGAGCTTTCTGCATGAATTCCAAGGAAAATCAGACTTAATAGTATTGAAAGATGGCCTGACCAAGGGCCTGGTCTGGCAAACCTTCTAAACACGTCCTTTCAGGAGAAGTCCTGGAAAGCTCTGGAATGTAAAATGGCTTGCTCCCCAGATCCCTGGGAAAGGGGACGGAACAAACGCAACTGGGTTCTGCAAACGATGATTGGCAGGTGCTAAGAACCAATCATTGCAACCAAACTTTTTGCAAAAGTGTGCAGGCTGCAAAAACACAATTCAACAAATGCAAACCTTTAAGAACTCATAATTTTCTATGCAGGTGGCACCTTCCGCGCCGTCACAGCTTGCCTCATCAGTTAACACACACAAAAAAACAACCAAAGCTATACATCTGATTTGAATCAACATAATGTTATAATTTGAGTGCCTGGCTAGGATTCTTAGAGACCAGCTATGTATCCCTACTTAGCCATGGAAACCTAGTGCGTATTTATTTATCGTATGATAAGCGAACCAAGGGCACAGTTGTAATGTATTTCAAAAACACAAAGTTTAAAAAACAATTCCACCGAAACATTAGGATAATCTCAAGACTGGCAGTGATATCTGCTGTCTTGGAGTGTAGTGGAGTCTCCTTCTCTGGAGGCTTTTAAGCAGAAGCTGGATGATCATGTCAGGAGTGCTTTTATTCGAAGTTCCTGGCAGTAATTGCACTGGGTAGCACTTGTGGTCTCTTCCAACTCTGTGATTCTACGTATGCCATCACAGTTGTAGAAATTGGTTCGAGTGGGATTTAATGGTGCTGTTTTTAATGAGGCGTGCCATTTTTAATGAATGTAATGCTCTTAATATGTAATGCTTATTTTTAATACATTTTATATTTATGCTTTTATTTAATGTTTAGTCCTGTATTGCTTTACATATGCACCTTGAATCTGAATTTTAAAGGAGCTAAGTATCCAAAGCACTGGACCGTTGCCCCCAGCTACTTTCAGCACCTTGGAGAACTCCATTGGAGTTCAGTCTAAAACCCCAGAAAAGATTGACTACCACCATTAACAGGGGTGCCCCCATCCACCACTAGGTGAAGCTGTAAGAACATTATCTTGCATGCTCAGACGCAGGACCATATGAGTTGGTGGCAAAACTGAGACTTACAAGTCTGGGATTCCATTTTTAGTCTCTCTAACCATCCATGCATTCTTGTGTCTCTTTACTAAGCATTCTTCAAATATTACTGTGAAAGATATATTTAAAGTCTTAGCGATTGGTGCATCATAAGCCACATCACTTACTCTGCTAAAGATGAATTTGGACAGTGCTGGTATGTATGCGGCAAACAAATTATAATACTCTGGGCAAAGTCATCTTCTTACATTTGCTTTTGATGTGCTATATCCTTCTCTATAAATTGGAGCTAACCACTTTCATATCTTTGATCTGTACCCACTTTGTGGACTTTTTGCCGTCTTAAATACTCCAATTTGGTTCACTGAAAGTTTTTGTTCTGGGTATTTTTATGTGTTTAAATCTTAACATTATCAAAGTTCTTGTCAAGAACATCACTGTTGTGACCTCCACATAGTCTCTAAAGGTAGCAATTTCAGCAATAACTATGCTTATTGTATGTTAACGCAGATTTTCAACCTATTCGTTTCTCTTACTGTGTCCTCATCACAATTATGGCAGTAAGGTAGTTTGCATTTTTAGCATCTCTAATACTACAAAAATGTGTTGGAAATTGAGCACCTACATATGTAATTAGCAACCTGAATGAGTGGAGAGGAAGAGAAGGAAATCCAATATTTTTCTCTGCCATCTTCTTCTAGGAAGTTGAGATATTATGAGGCTCTGCTTATTTTTTTAAAAAAAATTGTCATTTTTGTCATTTATTGTTGTTGTTACTCATAGAAAGAGACAACACAGGTCTTTTCCATGATAGCTGGAGGAAATCCAGCTCTAGAGGGTTTTAGAAAGTAAGTTAAGATTTCTGACAGCATGGTGTAGTGGTTTGAGCGTTGGAGTAAAGGTGCGACTACACTGAAAATCAATATAGATTGGCTAACAGCTCAGTGCAGTGGAATCCTGGATTTCTATTTTGGTAAGACACTAGCATTCTTTGGCAGAGAAAGCCAAAAAAAGTAACACTATAGTGGCATTGATCTATAGTTCCGCCAGCATGTTAAAGTGGGGTCAAATTACATTAATTCTACAGTGTAGATACACACTAGTAGATACACACTATTGTAGAGAAAAATCCTTAAGGTCACCATAAGTCTGAAATAATGTAAAGGCATGAAACAACAACAACAACAACTCCCTCGATGAATTTCCACAATTAAGTGAAGATACATTCATTTTAATAATTACTCTCCCTTAGGATATTTACTTTCTTTCATTTGGCAGGAGCTCAACACCAAGCTACTGTTCTCTGTTATTATATAGACATCCAATATTTCTTTTAAAAATGACAAAATAACTGATACTGGCTTCTCTTCTCCCCAACTCCATTGGTAGTAGATGGTATCCATTTCAGTGGGACAATAAATCTGCTCTAGATATTACTCTGACCCAAAGTGCTTACCCCAGACCCCCCCCTAAATGAGCTTAGGATCTTGGATAATATCTTTAAATTTCATACTAAATTCTGACATGGATTTGCTATCTTCACTGCTGCTGCTATTTAGTAACGCAGAGTGCCCCCCCCCCTTTCCGCCACTCTATAACTTGTGACTCAGTTGAGATTTGCCAACTTCAGATTTTACCACTAAACCAGAAATGCTGGAGCTTTATTTTAGTTTATGAATGCTTCATTTGCCAAAGTGCATATGTGCATCAGAAATAGAAAAATAAAACTTCTTTGAGAGGAAAAAATGTTTTCTATTTGTGTGTTGGCCCCATCCCACTTTTTGTCATGCTTATGCTTGCAGCACAATATTAATGCTGTGCCTTAACTCTGGACAGATTTCATTTCCATTCTTAAACCACATTGACTTGATGTTTTCAGTAGGTTTGTATATCCTGACAGTGGCAGCTGGCGAAGCACTTCACTAACTGGAACCACCAGCTTCTGTTGTGGGTCAACTGAGGGAAATTCTCATGTTTACAGAAACCAATGGAACATGGCACTGGAGGCAAGGACCATATTGGCAAGCATATAAGTGTTTGCATTCTCATGTTTTGAACCCTCACCCATCACTGCCACTCTTTGAGGGCGAGTCCCTATCCCCGGCTCCGGCAGTGAAAAGCCTGGGAGTGATTCTGGACGAAAAACTAACGATGGAGGCCCAGATCCAGGCTGCAGCCAAAGGCGCCTTTTTCCATCTCCGTAGGGCCCGACGGCTGGCCCCCTACTTACCACCTGAGGCGCTGAGAACCGTGGTACATGCCACCGTTGTCTCGCGTCTTGATTATTGCAACGCCCTATATGTGGGCCTGCCCCTGTCCACAACTAAGAGGCTGAAACTCATCCACAACGCAGCGGCCAGACTCATCTCTGGGTCATCAGTGAGGGACCACATTTCTCCTATTTTAAAAGATCTCCACTGGCTGCCCCTAGAGTTCAGAGTGCTCTACAAACTTTTGGTGCTCACTTTTAAAGCTCGGCCTAATATTGGGCCAGCCTACCTGAGTGCCCGGCTGACGGTCCAACGCAGCGAGAGGCCAGCACATGCCATAAATGGCGATCGTATGACCATCCCTGGGGTGCGAGAGGCTCGGCTGGTGGAGACCCGGTGGAGAGCCTTCTCCGTGGCGGCCCCCATGATCTGGAACTCACTGCCACCTGCCCTCAGAGCCACTTTGACCCAAACTAGATTCCGGTCAGACCTAAAAACCTGGCTCTTCCGCCTAGCGTTTGGGGCCTGATCGGTACCTTTGAATGACTGAGCCTTTCCTCGCCGTCTGTATCTATGTTTTTAAATTGCTGTACATTGATGTATTTTGGGGTTTTTAAATGATGTAAGTCGCCCGGAGCACCGGTGGTGGAGGGCGACTCACAAATATTAAAGTATTATTATTATTATTATATGCGTCATGCGATTATATATAAGGTTTTAGGGAAGATGACTAGCCCCTAACCCTACCATATATGCCCACATATGAAAAGAGATAGAAGGCTCTTTCCTGGTGAAAAACTCCGGGTATGAAAAGGATCCACTGTTGTCACTTATGAAAACTGTAGAGCACAGCAAGGAACTGTCAATATCCTTATAATATTCCTGCAGATTTTGGGAGCAAGCTTTAGACATTTCATTCTTGGGGCAAAGGAGGAGATAACTGTCTTCCAAGGGTCACTGGTGGAGTGCTGAATCCATTCTAGGTTTTAACCTGAATGTTTAAAGAAGCAAGGTTCGGGTTTGAATCTTACCCTCAAAGTAATGATTCCCAAACTTTGCTCCACCAAATGTTTTGAACTTCGGCTCCCAGAATTCCTGACTGTTGACCAAGCTGGCTAAGGTTTCTGGAAGTTATAGTCCAAAACACCTGGATGATCAAAATTTGGGAGCCACAGCATTAAATATTTCCTTTAACATTCTGGGAATAGATTCACCACCTCACAGACATGGGATCCACCAGTTTCCACTGCCTTCTTCATCTGAACTAGCAGCTGTAATTGAGGTGATGGGGCAGCATCTTCCACTGCATCTGAAATAACTGGCTATTTTAGGGACCGGTAAAAGAAGCCATCACAACTCCCTGTGATCCCTGTGATCCAAAAAGAGAAAGGGACAAAGAGAGAGAGAATCAAGAGTCAGATCTTAAGTCTCCTCCCTAGTGCATGCCTCCAGGCTGACTGAAATTGCTCAGTTGACTTCAACCAAAACAGAGGCATGAAACTACTTTCTGCTCTTAGCTAGTTATTACCTCTCAAGCTGGCAAACATTGCTGATCCTCTGGCAGAAATGCAAAGAAGAACGAGTAGGCAAGGAAACATGGTTGAAGGGTTTCTAATTAGCTTGTTTAAAAAGTGCTGTTGGGCAGTGGGAGATGAATTTACGCTGTGCTCATTTGGATCCAAACAGGCAAATTTCTTCTCTCAGCCATCTCAGCTTCTAACTACAACATTTCTATAAAGTGTGCCATGGCTGATTCTATGCTGATAAGGCCACATGGTACTTCTGTCTAGACACATTTACGGGAATGAAAAATGCATAACTGGAACTTGCTGAATCTGTTTTCCTCTCTGCAATTTCTTTTGGCAGCTTCTAGCACCCTGCCCCATGGAGTACACTTTGAAAGCTCCACTGTAGCATTTCCCCCAAAATAATGATCCACTTCAAGTCAGAAACAACCATCTCTTGCCATTGGCTTCTTGACAAGTGCCAATAGCAAGCGGGTGGCTTTAGTATTCCTCCAGGACTATGAGAATGAATAACAAACTGGTGGTAGTCCAGTTTATAAGACTTTTTGGTCCACAGATCCTCTCCACCCAGGCTGCTGAAGCCTTCCTCTTCCTGACAGTATGCCCCATCAAAGGAAAGGAAGCAGGGCTGATCTCAACGCTCACCTGCTCAGGCAAAGGCAAATTCATACCTTTTCATTGTCTATATATAGAAGCTAAATGGCTTGGGCTGACTTACCAGGCTGAGCAGATTGCGGCGCTGGGTGTCCTCGCCGCCATTATGGACCGGGAGGAGGGCTTCTTCCTCCCAGAAGCCCCTGGGTGGCAGGAGATTTTCCCGCCACCACAGCCAGTTGGCCAATGGTGGGGCTGGCCCCACCCTGGCCTGGCTTGTAGTTGGGGCCAGCCCCCTCTTCACCTGGGCAGCATACTTAAGGCTGCCTGAGGCCTAGCAGCAGGCACTAGACCTGCATCAGCTTTTCCACCCACCCTTCCTGCATGTAGCATTGCTTCGCATTTGATAGCTCATCTTGCTGTTGTTTGGTGTTCAGCTTGCTCTGTATTTTGTTAGCTGATCTTGCTGTTGTTGTGTGTTTATTTTGTCACAACTCTATGGCATGGCCCCTGGATCAGGGTGGTGTATCGCCCCTTGTTGGAAGGGGAGATAACGCCTGCCCCCCTGGGGTGCCGAGCTTATGGGAACCGGTGGCGTGCCGGTGGCACCCAGGGATGTAATTATCTTTGGACAGCAGCGGTTGTCCGACCCCTGATCCAGGACCCATGCATGGCTGCCAACCCTTTTTCCTGTTATCAATAAATGAGTTGTGGCCATATTTTACTCCAACTACTTGAGTCGGTGTCTTCTTGGTAACATGGGGGAGGTGTATCACCCATACACACGCAACTGGGATGACCTGGATCTTCCTTTGCTATTATTGATGGGACTGTATTGGGGAGAAGCAAAACAGATTGCATTGCATTCACAATACTCAAATACAAGTGGACTCAGAGTTCAGGAGGAATAGCTGAGAGGCTTCACTGCGCTTCAGAGTCTGCTTTCTAAATCACTTGTCTCCTTTAGAATAATAGTTGGTCCAGCCCTGAAGGAAGCAGTACAAGGAGACAGATATATTGACATCTGAATTCCCTCAAAAAGCCTTGGAAGAGTGTTTCCCAGAATTATCACCTGCCAATACTCTTAGTAGAACAAGGGAAGCCACTAATGTTGACTTTTCTAATACGGGGGACCTTGAAGTGACAGATCGCAAAGGTACAATCCCATATGTTTGCTACTGCTCAACTATTCCCTGATCAACAACGTAGGTGTGAAGCAGAGCAGGGAGATTGAGAAAATGAAAGTTTAAACCTCCATTTCCCATTTTCTATCCTTGCTTCTAAACCACTGCTCAACACAACAGTGTCAAAGATGATGGTATGTGGGAAATTGTGGAAAGAATCCCTATAGCTAACCTTCGTTGCTGATACAAGTATGCGCCTGATTATATGTGCATATATGTGTGTACCTGTTTGGTGTGAATCAATGTGTTCATGGCTTATATTGTATACAATAGTAGTTGGGGGAGTCCATGTCATGAAGTAGTCTGAACTTTATGGGTGCTATCTTGGGTGCAGAGCTTTTTGAGTGTTAGGATTCAGAACCCTGGATAACTTCCAGAAGTTGTAGTTCATAAAGTCAAAATACCAAAGGTCTGGACCAGCAATTCTCAACCTGTGGGTAAATAGATGTTTTGGCCTTCAACTCCAAGAAATCCTAACAGCTGGTAAACTGTCTGGGATTTCTGGGAGTTGATGGCCAAAACACCTGGGGACCCACAGGTTGAGAACCACTGGTCTGAATATATAATCCCTATATTTCCCAACCTCTGGCACAGGAAAGTAACCTTGGAGTGCCTTTGTTAACTGCCCCAAGTCCCTTTGGGGAGATGGTGGAGGGAAACAAGTTCATTATTATTATTATTATTATTCCTCTCTCGGCATTACTTCGCAAACGAAGATTGTTAGGAAGGACTCATCCCACGCTTTTTACAAGCATGTTGATGACTAAAAAGGCCAATTTGAAATAGGCAAGTTTGGTTGCAGAAAGCACAGCAGAAAGTCTCCTTGGGTGATGTTGTTTCCAAGTTACGGTTCTTTCTGCGTTGTCGTTTCTCTTCGAGACCCGTTCGCCGTGTCTTCTCGAAAGAGGCCGCAGCATTGTGGATAGTGCGTCTCCATGCCTCCCGATGTGAGGCCAGGGTGGACCATTTTTGGTGATCAATCTGGCCGAGCCTGAGATGTTGTTTCAGGGAGTCCTTATATCTTTTTTGGGGGACACCTCTCTTGCGCTGACCCGTGGCGAGTTCACCATAGAGTAGTATCTTTGGGAGGCAGTGGTCCTCCATCCTAGAGACGTGCCCTGCCCAGCGCAGCTGTGTTCTCAATAGCATGGCCTCAATGCTGGTGATCCCTGCCTGCTCAAGGACAGCAACATTCATCACATAGTCGGTTCAATGTATCTTTAGGATTGTGCAAAGACAGCACTGATGGAAGCGTTCGAGGAGTCGTAGGTGTTGGCGATAGGTGCCCCATGTTTCAGACCGCAGCAAACAAGGTCATTATGCTGGCTGTTGTATTGGATCACACATCAGACATTTTCCAAGTCTCTAGGACTGTATGGTGTATCAGCAAATAATGCATGCAGATCCCAGTAGGGATTATTATTATTATTATTATTATTAAAATAAAACAATGACATTTCAAACATTAAATTATTATTATTAAAATTAAAAAATGACATTTCAAACATCAAATCCAATCCTGGGCTTCCTGGAAGTTTTTGGAAGCTTATTTATTTATATACAGTATTTATATTCCGCCCTTCTCACCCCGAAGGGGACTCAGGGCAGATCACAATACACATATACATGGCAAATATTCAATGCCGTTTTTGACATACAAATATGAAAATTTCCTCCAGAAAATGTTTGGAAAAAGCCACAAACCTCCCTACAACTTGTCTTGCATGCTAACACAGATCTTCCTTTGCAACGTGTAGCATTGAAAATACCTGATCCTTCAGCCAAATGGGTTTTTTTTAGAACAAGTGAAATTTCCACCATAAACCTACAAGCTAAATGCTACCAAATATATCGTCCCCACTCCCCAGCTATGAAATTAATACAGGGATGCTCCCAACCATCTCTTCCTCCAGAGCGAAAAAATTGTCCAAGGAAAGAACCCATCTGTATTTAAAATGGTGAGATTTATATTAAACAGAAATGGATGGAAAAATATTTAAAATATTTTTAAAATTAAAAACTCATGTTTAGACAGCTGAAAGCTCCGAAGAATCCTGAAATGATAGGATTCTTATGGGAATTATGGGTGGCTGTTTTGCACAAAAATTGCATTTCCTGCATAGAAACTTTTTTCTTTTTTGCACACACATATAATTATGTTTTTATTGAAATTTTTGTGTGAAATAAGTGCTGAAATGTGAAAAGGTTTTTTAATGGTGTGTTTTTCATATGGAAGTTTAATGCGGCATATAGTGACAACAGCACAAATAGCTTATACTACATATCGGGAAAGTGTTAATAACCCTCAAGTGTAGATTGCCAAAAAGAAAGCATTGGAAATAGCAAAAATTGTTACATTAACATATTTATTAAGAGACAGATTTGAGATATTTTAAAGGCCTTTATTTGTGGAATATCTGAAAAGAATGGAAGGGGATTTAATGATAATAGAGTTTGAAGAGTGAAAATTTGGTCACTTGATTATAAAGATTGAGCCTTATTTGGTTTAGTAAATCGATTAAGGTATGAATTTATTTATACTTACTCTATATACTTGAGTAGAAGCTGACTCATAATAAGCCAAGGCACCTAATTTTACCTCAAAAAACTGGGGAAACGTATTTTATTTATTTATTTATTTGTTCCATCTTGTATTCCACTCCTCCCTGCAGGCTCGGGGCGGATAACATCGTAAAAACTCGACAGGCATGTCACATCCATGTCGCCGTACAATAAAATACAACATAAAATACAGTGTAGGTCCCGAGATAAAATTATGTACAAGCTGAAGCATTCCCTAAGCCAGGGTGCTGATTAAGAAGATGAGTACGCTCGGCTTGCTAGCCTAGCCGAAGGCCAGTTTGAACAGGGCGGTCTTACAAGCCCTGCGAAACGGGATAAGCTCCGTGGCGGCTCGGACACCATCCGGGAGAGAGTTCCAGAGTACCGGAGCCGCCACAGAGAAAGCCCTTTGCCTGGTAGCAGACAGGTGACAGGTGCGGACCGATGGAATCAGGAGCAGGTTCGACTCCTCCGAACGTAGTGATCTCGGGGGAATGTATGGGGCAAGGCGGTCCCTCAGGTACGCAGGCCCTAGGCCGTGTAGAGCCTTAAAGATTAACACCAACACCTTGACTCGTATTGACTCGTGTATAAGTCGAGGATGGGAAATGCAGCAGCTATGGGTAAATTTCAAAATAAAAATAGATACCAATAAAATTACATTGATTGAGGCATCAGTGAGTTAAATGTTTTTGAAGATTTACATAATTTTTTAAAATTTATTTATTTATTTATTTATTTATTTATTTATTTATTTGACTTATTAGCCGCCACTCTCAGTGGCTCAGGGCGGCTTACATCAACACCACGATAAAATCACAATCTACAATAGCATTAAAACCACAGAATAAAATGATTCCTAAAAGAAAACACAGTCTCAGAAGACAGTATATCACAGCTCAAAGGCCTGCCGGAATAGGACCAACTTGCAGGCCTTCCGAAAAGCCAACAGATTGCGCAAGGCCCTAACCTCCAGAGGTAATGCGTTCCAGAGGACTGGGGCGATGATGGAGAACGCCCTTCTCCATGTTGAATTTAGATAGTATTGCTTGACACTGGACACGGCTAGAAGGTTCCTCTCTTTAGATCTAAGTGTTCTCATGGGACAGTATGGGGTTAGGTGGTCCCTCAGGTACACTGGCCCCAGACCATACAAGGCCTTGAAAGTCAAAACTAGCATTTTGAAGGTGATCCAGTACTCAATAGGAAGCCAGTGCAGTTCATGCTGAATTGGTGTAATGTGGCAGCTCGCAGGAGCTCCTGCGAGCAACCGAGCTGTGGCGTTCTGCACCAGCTTGAGTTTCTGGATCACCGACAAAGGCAGGCCAATATATAGAGCGTTACAGTAGTCTAGCCTTGAGATGATCGTGGCTTGAATCACCGTGGCCAGGTCGTGCTGAGACAAGTAAGGGGCCAGCCTCCGAGCCTGATGAAGATGGAAAAATGCCACTCTGCTGACAGCGGAGATTTGGGCCTCCATTGACAGCAGAGGGTTGAGGAGGACTTCAAGGCCCTTTACTGAAGATGATGGGCATAGCGCCACGCCATTCAGGGCTGGAAGCTGGACATCCCTACTGCCCGGACGACCCAGCCAGAGGATCTCTGTCATCGCTAAAACTGTAATTTACGATAAGACTGCCCAACTCCAATTAAATTATTCTAACCTTCTTCAATGTAAATGTGGTTATGTATCCTTCCAATAATAATAGAGTAAAATAATAAATGTAATGAAAATAATAATAACAGAATAAAATATTAAATAACTTTGACTCGAGTATAAGCTGAGGAGACTTTTTCAGCCTCAAACGGGGCTGAAAGTTGGCTTATACTCAAGTATATATGGTAGTTGATACTAGAGTAGTTAGAGTATATAAATAGTCTGGTGATAAGGATATATTTAAATTATTTTCATCAAAGAATAAGTAATTAAGATATAAAGATATAAAGAGTTATATACTTTTGGTTGGAAGTCATTTCAATATGTTTAACATGTTCTTTGTTTGTTATATGCTTTACTTTGTGTGGTTTTGTTTTGTTCTCTTTATTTTTTATAGTTATTTCTCTGAATTTAATAAAACATTTTTAAAAGCTGTGGTTTTCAAAATCTTTCTTGAAGAGAGAAGAAAATTGTTAAAATTGCTCATTGCTTCTTTTGAGAGAGAGAAATTAGTTCTGAATTGCGTCCCCAATATTAAATCACTCAAAGGTCCTATTCTTTATTACATCCTGTATACAAAATGAAACTTGGTTCAGATCCATACCTCACGGTTCCCCCAGTAACCCTCATAAGAAAATCATTTAAAGGTCTGCAGTCCCAATGCATGCCTCCTAACTTTTTAGGTGGAGGATTCAATGAAATGCCATCAGACCGAGGATTCTGCATCTGTGAGTCTGGTGATGTCAATAATATTTATTTATTTATTATTTGGATTTGTACGCCGCCACTCCCTGAGGGCTCGGAGCAGCTTACAAACATATAAAAGCATCACAGGAGTAAAAACAACATATTAAACTAGACCAATAAAGATTTTTCAGCTTAGCAATCAAAGACTAGCCGGAAAAGGTGGGTCTTGCAGGCCTTGCGGAAAGAGAGTAGATCATGCAAAGTCCGCTCATCACTTGGAAGGGTGTTCCAGATTGACGGCGCTACTACAGAAAAGGCTGTGCGCCGGGTCGATGTGAGATGAATTGCTTTAAAAGTTGGCACTTCCAGGAGATTCATTTGTTCGGATCGAAGTGACCTCTGGGGTTGGTAGGGGAAGAGACAGACCCCCAGATACAGCGGGGGGGGGGGGTCCGGTGCTCGACCGGAAGCCAATGGAGCTGCTGGAGGATGGGTGTTATGTGACATCTCACTGGGGTCCCAGTGAGAAGTCGGGCAGCGGCATTCTGGACAAGCTTTAGTTTCCGGATCACTGACAAGGGCAGGCCAATGTAAAGGGCATTACAGTAGTCCAGTATCGAGATGACAGTGGCTTGGAGCACCGCAGCCAGGTCATCTCTGGATAAGTAGGGGGCCAGACGCCTAGCTTGCCGCAGATGGAAGAAAGCGGTTTTATTTATTTATTTTATTATTTTTATTTATTTATTAAGTTCGACTTGATATACCGCTCTCTCTGGAGCCCAGAGCGGTTCACAAGAATGGAAAAATAAAAACATAAAACACATAAATACATTAAAATACAGTAAATTACATTAAAACAATTCCAACCCTCTCCAGGGAGAGGGTTTTGCTCTCTCCCTGTTTATTGAGATGGCCATTGTATGATTACCCAAGGCACACATTCCTTGCTTACATTCTCTGCTCTTTGGCATTCAAATCCCCCTTGAATTAGAATGGTACATATTGCAAAGAGAAAGTAATATTTTTGTTACTAACTGAGATTGCTGATTTTGGCCTGGTTGCTAAAAAGCTGTGAGTTAAGGAATGAAAAAAATATGCAAAGTAAATAGAACGTCCCTTGCCTTTTTAAAGCTTTCTGTACTGATGTCTTAAGCTGGCAAGGGTTCCTGAATAGTAGTATTTTTTCTAAGTACTAGAAAGAAAAGCCTTGAAAATGTTTGATTTTATTACCTTTAATAATTTCAGCTTTTAAAGGATGTTTGATAAATGGAAACGATACAGTAAGTTAATTTTGTATTTCGCTTTTTGTGTGTGTTTAACTTTTATGCGCAGAATTGTGAGGGCCTACGGCTGCAAACAATAAAGTTTACATGACACGACACTGAGGCAACCATCAGAGCAGAAAGTTTGAAAGCCGTTGATCTGATGTCATTAGAGCTGAGAATTTTTCTTTGTTGGAATGGGAACTCGAAATGGAATCACATATTTGAATCTGAAAACATTTACTTAGCTATTGAGCAACTGCGGCTGAATATATATATGTAGCTTTTTTTCAAATGAATTGGTTTGGCAACATATGGAGCTCTCCCATGCAAAACAAATTTTAAAAGCCAGCGGGATCCTCCATTCCTTATTCTCTTCATGATGTTTTGCCTAATGTAATGAATATCAACAATTCTTCTACCTATCACCTATTATTGCTCAGAGGAAACATTTGTTTCATGCTCACATCAGAGCCGTCATCAATCTTAATGGCCTAACTGCTGGCAAAATAACATATTCAAAGGATTTTTTTTCAGAAGGGGGATTTTCTTCAGAGCATCTACAGCATCTGACTTCTATACATCAACTGTCTTGTTTCAAGAATTGAGAAAAGCTGCTTTTTAGACTACAATTCCCAACGTTTCCTCAGCAAGCATGGTGGGTTTGGGGACTTGCAGTACAAAAAAGTAACTTCTCCATACTGTTTCTTTTAGGTTATGGTGTGACAGATTAAAATCAGCTCTTCCTATCCACAGAATCTGCAACCATAGTTTGAAAATATTCCAAAAATGAAATTCTAAAAAGCAAACTTTTGTGTTTTATATGTGTGTGTGTATCATTTCATGTAAGGGAGACCATTTTATTACAACATTGCAGATAATTATCTTCCATCCCTCAGCACAGCTGGGGGTGGGAAGTTCTTTACTATCTCCTCCTCCGAAGAGATGAAAAGAAAATAGCTCCAACCAGAGCTGTTTTCTTGGGTAGGAGCTGCAGAAGTTAGGCGCCACCCCTGGAGTTCATTTTGAATGTCAAGCTGACCCATCCTTCCACCCATAACAGTATAATTAATTTGTCACCTTTGGAGCTGGGTAGAAATTTTTACCCTATGTTCTAGGTTTTTTCTCTCTTGCCTACCTTATATTGTTCAAAGAGGGTAAATTGGGAGTGTTGTAATTAAGCCTTCGGCTGCTACTGCTAGTAGCAATGGGGAAGACGCTGGGTCAATAGCTTCAAACAGTAGTGTGGATTTGGGTGAGGTTCTGTATAAGCAAGCCCCTGCAGCTGGGATTAAGAGAGCTGCTAGTGATTCCAGTCTTGAAGGGATGGAATAGAGACCAAAGATCCAGCAAATACTTAGAGCTCCTTCTGATTCAGAAACCTTTGAAGGTTTCTCTAGGAATGAAGAACAGCAGTCGGAAGAGAGTGATGCCGAATTAGACTGGACATTGGTTCAGGAAGTAAGAGATGTATGTAATGAAGATTCTGGTGATAGCACCTTTCTGGGCTTCAATAGCGATCAGGATCGGCCTTCTGAACGTTCAGAAGCAGAATGGGACACTTTAAGCTTCCAAGATCGTTGGGAAAATTGGAGGACTGCAAAGGGTTCAGCAGCTGAAGGAAATGATGCAGCTGCTGTTCATGAACAGGGTGGGTCTTCAGACGAATCTGATGTGTAAAGGGCTATAAAAGAAATGGGTTTTTGGGGCTGCATTTGCGGCTGTCAAAAAGTTGATATCTGATTCTTGTGTCTGGTATTCCTGTGATCCTGATATTGTGTGCCTTGTTCCTGGTTCCAGTTACTCTTGCCTGTCGTGTAGTCCTGAGGTGGGCTTGGTCTCCGCTGAGTCTACCTCCTGACCCTTAGGTTGGCCTTTTCGACTACTCTTCTGGATCTTCCCACATCGGACATCGCAGACGGACGTCTTGTGTTTGTTTTGGGATTTTTTGCTGCTTTATTTTGTGGGGGTTTTTTCCTGGGATTTTTGAGGGCTTTTGAGCTGAGTTGGCTACTCTTTTGTTAGTCCTTTTTCCATTTATTGTTCAAATAAACTTTTGTTATTCCCTTTTATCCTTGGGCTTGGCTTCTTTGGTCTCTGTATTACGACAGGGAGGGTGTGGTTTTAAAAAGGACACATGCAGAAAATAGCAAGGGATATACACCTAAGGCACCCCCTTTGTTTGTAGGCTAGGAACAGGAACTCTCACCTGTGGTTCAAATAACCAAGGTGAGGGCAAACAGAAATGGCCTAGGAACTGGGAGAGTCTGATCTCAATAAATCCTTGGGGCAGAATTCTCTGTTACACTTCCCTTAGTGGTTGCCCAGGATTATTGCAGCCAAGGACCCAGGTGTTTCGCCCAAATTAGCCGAGGAGTAGGTCCGGGATGACCACTACCACAGCTTTATCCAAACCAAGTTCATGCCACCCTTTAGAATTATCTGCAAATCATAAAGTTTAATTTGGTAACATTAATAATAGTTTAACCCATATTTGTTGTGTGGTATCATTATTTCGGGGGTTGAATGACAAAGGAACTTAAATTGTTGTTGTGTTTCCAACACAAATAAGGTAAGGTCCTATACCTGGATGAAGCCATTACCAGTGAAGGTTCAATCAAATATATCTAATGGGCAGCATCAACTTGTGCATGGCATTTACAATCAAGTGGAGAAATATGGCTTGCAACCATGTCGACCTGGAGTACATGACCCTTGGTAGTGAGGAGACCGTAACTGGTCTTTCCTATGGCCAAAATAAATGTTCACCATGGTGTGAGGAAGTCAAACATGCCATAGACCTGTATTGTTGCAGCTCCAAGTGTTGAACATTAGTTGATAAGGAGCCATGTCTTTGTTTGTTCCAAGTATCCACAAAAAGAATAATGAATAATTACAAAACTGCATTTGTTGAAAAGAAAGCAAGACATTGTGTAGATTAACAAGCAACCAAAATAAAACATTTACACAAGTCCAATTGAGTGTGTAGGCATTTTCTCCCAAAGAATTATGTATAACAGAGCTGGGAAACCTATGTTGCAATAGTAATGTCTGGCATTCAGCCTGATTTTAAGCCACACCTTCTCTGTTAACTCGACCCTCTTTGGAAAACTCAATATCTGACCCATTGATGGCTTTATTTCCCACTCAATACTAGTATGTGGCCCCCATCACACTGCCCTAAGCGATTGTAGTTTTTGAAAGATTTTTTTTTCTGCTCCAAAAGCTGTTAACAGTAAAAAAAATCCAGGCAAACCTAGATATTTTTGGACTGTGGGGAAGCTGTTCTACATGGAGGTTATGAGATTTATAATTTTGTTTTTTGCTAACCAACTTGACTCATTTTGGAGAGAGAGGGTGGGGATTAGGGAAAAGCTTATTAAACATCAAATTGTATTATGATTTTACAAATTAAGCATCAAAACATTATGTTTTACAACAAATCGGCAGAAAAAGCAGTTCAATACATGGTAACATTATGTAGCAATTACTGTATTTATGAATCTAGCATCCAAACCTCGCAATGTATTGAAAACATTGACTACAGCAATGCTCTGTTTGTTTTTCTAGGCAGCAACACACAGCGGGCCTCTCTGCGCACCAGGGGTGTGCCGGGAGGGGTGAGACGTAGCCGGTGCAACTGGATGCTGTGCCCAATAGAAAAAGTCTGCACCGGTTGTGTCTTGTCCCCCCCCCCCCCCAGCCGGTGCGCAGAGAGGCCCACTGCGCATTGCTGCCTAGAGAAACAGCTGTGTATCTGGGTGGGAGGCAGACTGCATTGGATAATACAGAATGTTGAATGAGTGAAAGTTGGATAAGTGAGACTATGTTTCCAAAAATCAGATTATGTCAAATAGAATGCAGATACACACATATTCCCAGCATGTGCTCTTATACATGTCTCCTCAGAAGTAAGGATGGTTAAATCCATTGCAATTTCTTCCCCAGAGAATGCACAGCAAGTTATGACCCAAGCAAGTTTTAACTTGGAATCCAAAACATCTTTTCTCCCTCTCAAACCCATTTTGTTATAGATTCTGTGAGGTTCTGGTCATCTGTCAACCATCTGAATTCCCATGACTGAAATGAAGCCAGCAGACATCTCTAGAAACTTTCCCAAGAACGATATAATAAAGTTTATGAAACAAAAAATCTGGATCAGCCACTTCTACTGTTAGCATTAATAATCACATGTATAGAACATTGAAACCTTCCATGTCTTTTTCTATTTTCTATTTATTTAGAGCATTTATACCATGCCCTTCAGTAAAAAAAAAAAAAGCTCCCAAAGAGGATTTTAAAAGGTTAATTTCACAATTCCCTGCTTCTGCCTTACAATATAAAAAGACAGGAAACATCATTATTATTACTCCATCACACTAGAGAATGAATCCACTTTAAATCCGGTTGCTGCCTCCTGCAGAATTCTGGGGTTTGCAGTTGAGTGAGGCTGCTAAATTCTCCTTCCTAAACAACAAATCCCAGAATTCTGCAGGAGGCAGCAACCGAATGTAAGTTGATTCATTCTCCAGTGTGATGAGGTCCGAAAAGGGGATGTCAATGGGGATAGGGGATGAAATCTAACACATGCTGGTTGCTCTTCTCTCCTATGAATACATAGGTATGTATAATAATATTTTCATGTTCTACTTACGCTGTATTGCTTTTCTTAGCAGCTGGTTATCCATCGTTACTCATTTCAATGTTTACTTTATAGAACACTATGGACGCATTATATTCCATTGAGCCTTGATAAAGACAAGCACGAAACGGTTCCCTGGCCGCTTATGCAGCACTTGCTAGCCGTCGGCTTTTTTTCTAATGTGTATTTACCACTGGAGATCTCTCATTGTGGTCTCCGTGTCCTAGCATAGAGCTATTTACTATTTCCTTACTTCCGCGATTTCACTCCAGTTGCTTTACGCCTCTCCGCCGCAACCTACAGCAACCTGGCACGCACTTTCGGCGGTGTGCTCTCCTCACATCAAGCGGAGCCGCATCTCCACCTTTTGGACTCCAATTTGGAACTTTACAGTCTATATGAATGTTTTGCTACCAATTGGATTATCCCATCATATTTTCTTATAAAACTGGGTCTTTGTTATATCTCCGGACTATTGCGAGACTCCTCCCACCACAGCGGTGTGATACTGGTATTGTTTACACCTCGGCATCTGCCTATATTATTGTATATTGCTCTAATATATTATTGTGTACTCTTGAGGCTCTTTGCCTTTGTTTGTCTGCTCTTCTCTCAGTCAGTTGTGATGAAGGGAGGACCACTAGAATAACATTGTGTCTGGCTGCTCTTCTCTCCCTCGGACACCTGAGCATTGGCAATTGTGATGAAGGTAAAGATATTCACCAGCTTCTGGACTCAGGGCATAACTGGGATGCCAAACAGAGCAAGGGGCAACACCGTAGTGAATGCAAAAGGGCAATTCATGTTGATTCTTTACCTGAATTGCCCTTTTGCATAACTGGGATGCATCTACCTATTGTTTTTTCCCTCCAAGACCAAAGCGATTGCCAGGGCTGGTTCGTCCTTTAGGCGGACTACGCAAGCGCGTAGGGCGACGTCACCCAGGAGGGGCATCGCCACCTGGGAGGGGCGTCGCCGCGCCGGCTCTGCCCTGCCGCCCCACACTGCCCCGCCCCGCTGTTGCGCCGGCCAGGCCTCCGCAGCCGGCCCCCAGCTCACGCCGCATTGCCGCGCCAGCCAGGCCTTTGTTAGGCGGCCCCGCCGCCCGGGCCGCTCCAGCCGCACCTCCGCATGCGCGGACGCGCGGCTTTGTGGCTCCGCACATGCGTACTGGCTCCAGAGCGCACCTCCCTCTTTGGAGTCAGTGCGCGTGTGCGCAGTTTTGCGCATGCGCACTGGACTCCAAAGTGGGAGGCGCACTCTGAGTCAGTGCGGGTGCACACAGATTGGCGCATGCGTACTGGGCACCCCTCGGGAGCAACTGGGGGGGGCACAAATTTTTTTTCCGCGTACCCCCCGGGAACAGGTAGGTCCGCCCCTGGCGATTGCAAATATAGTCAAAGCATGTATGAATCCTTTGTTTTGACCATATTTTACCCTGGAAGCACTAGAAGATGTAGTGAGGCCCACAAACATTTTGGGGAGAACTTTTTAGAAATCTGGGCAATTGAAACTGTGGATATCAAATGTATAGATGAAGGGATCCTACTGTATTATTACAGACTATTTAGTTAAGGTTAATCCGTGTTGTTTTTTTAAAAAAATAAGAAACCTTCAATGTATTTGAAAATGAAACCTTCGATGTATTTGAAAATGAAATACAATAAAAAGGAGAGGATAGCAGTGGCTGTTATAATAAAGATGCAGCCTGCAGAACATCTACATGCAATTTGTTCTCATCCAGATGGGAGTTCATTTCCTAATTCGCTTTGATTCCATTTCATTTTTAACAAGGTGACGGAGGGCAGAGGTTAACTCGGAATGCAACAGGAAATGGAACAACAAATAAAAGCCCCCAAACAAAAAAAATAAAATAATAACCCTTCCTCTTTTCTGTAATTTGATCATTTATTGCTTCGTTTAGAAAGAGGACATGGCAAGCAGGGCTTGGTTAAATAACTTGTGCCCAGCAAAGGCTTGTTGGATTGGTGCCAAGGACTTCACTGCGAAATAGTACCAATAGGGAAGAGGAGTGGGATTTCTAATACAACACCTCCCTTGATCCCCACTCTCAGGCTATAAAGTCCTTCTAAGGGCAAAACAGAATCTCAGTTCCCTTCAGAACATATCCTTACATTTAATTCCAACCACAGGGGAAGAGAAGAGTTGGGGGAGACCTTGTGGAATTTCTTTGGCTTCTATCTAAGATACCTACTCCATCATTGCAGAGAAGTTACTTTTTTATTTGTAACCCTCAGAGACCCCCCAACCAACACCATAAAACTCCTATGGATTCTGGGAATCTACTTTTCAAGCTCTGGAGATGTAATCTATCTATTACAAGCCCTTCTAACCATATATATTGGACTCTAGTTCCCATCATCCTTTAGGAGAAGCAACTGGAACTTCATTTTTCATGTACTCAATCCACCCCAGCTGAATTTTATCAGTTGGCATGAGCAAGAGACAAATGTCCTCAAGCATTTTGTACACAGCATAAGTTTCATGTTTCGCATGAAAAGTGACCAAATAGTGTGCTGGATGCCTCCCTAAGTTTGGAAACAAGTGTGATACCAAGTTCTGAAGCAACGTTTCCTCAAAGTACATTTCAAGTTTTTCACAAACATTAGCCAGGGGTTGGATTCCTGGGCTTTCTGGACTTGCAACCAAAAGATTTGGCATAATCCTCTTGGGAAGGAGGCTGAGAATACAATCCTAGAAGGGTAATGTAATTTTTGGCTTGCCTCATTGATTCATGGTAGGTAGGTACAAAGAACTGTCTTTGCTGATTTCAGCTTGCATTCACTCCAAGGCCTACACTACCTGCGCTCTAGCCTTTGGCCAGCCTGATTCATTGCTTGTGGGTTTTCTGTAAACGGAGGTGAATTACAAGCTCCACCACACTGTACTGGGCACTTTAGGAGTAATTATATCAAGGCTCCTTTCCATCTTTCCATTCCATAGAGAAACCAAGGCTTCAATAGAACCTCCAGCTCAACAGGGCAACACACTAGTTGGTCCTGACTCACCACTTCAATACTTTTATAAAGAGTCAATTTGGCTCTCCACGTTTAATGGTCAACTGTTGCAGATTTGATTCTTCATCAATCTGATGAATATAGTGTCTTAAAGAATTTCTAGATCCTCCAGTGCAATTCTATGGAACTTCCAAAGGAATGTGACCGGGAATGTGGCACAGCTGGCTAAGTGTCAGCTGCATAAAATCTCTCTGACCAGTAGGTCATGAGTTCGAGGCCTGCCCGGGTCGAGGTGGGTGCTCGACCTTTAAGTGTAGCCTGCTGTCGACCTTTGCAGCCCGAAAGACAGTTGCAGCTGTCAAGTAGGAGATAAACGTACCACATTAAGTGGGGAGGCAAATTTTGACTGAATTATGAGGCCATAAAAAGAACTCCAGGCACACTGAGGAATGTGGAAGGAACAACGAGGGACACTGGAATGCTGAGATGAGGAGTGTGTCAGCTCCCCCTGGAGGCCAGATTTGCCTCTGTTTGTTTATATGTGTGTAATATGTCAAAATGTATGTACTGTACGGCAGGGATTGTCTGCTTGTATGTGTACCTGTAATCCGCCCTGAGTCCCCTTCGGGGTGAGAAGAGCGGAATATAAATAAAGTAAATAGATAAATAAATAGGGTTGTACTGGAGAAGGAGAACCTAGAGATGCCTACAAAGATGTTCTCACATGGAAAAAAATTTAGTATTTCCTACTTTTTCACAGTTGCCAAGGGAGCTTTTGTACAGTTAAAACTTGTGCGCCAGCTGCGCCCGTACCTTGGGAAGTCTGATCTGGCGATGGTGGTTCACGCTCTGGTTACATCCCAAATAGATTACTGCAACGCACTCTAAGTAGGTTTGCTTTTGAAGACTGTTGGAAACCTCACTAGTTCAATGTATGGCAGCCAGATTGCTAACTGGAGCGACATACAGGGAGCATACCACCCCCTGTTGTGTCAGCTCCACTGGCTGCCAGTCCACTTCTGAGCACAATTCAAAGTGCTGGCCTTGGCCTATAAAGCCCTATATGATTCCAGCCCAGCTTACTTGTCCAAACATATCTCCCTCTACGTCCCGCCTCGCTGTTTAAGATTGTCCGGGGAGGCCCTGTTCTTGGTCCCGCCAGCTTCGCAAATGCGTTTGGTGGGGATGCGAGACAGGGCCTTCTCAGTGGTGGCCCCCCCACCTGTGGAACTCGCTCCCCAGCGAGAAAAGGTCGGCTTCATCCCTCCTGTCTTTCAGGAAGAAATTGAAATCATGGTTCTGGGACCAGGCTTTTGGACAGCAGGATGTTGGAATTGGACTGGAATGACTATATGGGTTGACAGAATGTTTTTAAATGTTTTTAATTTAATGATTTATCTACTGTTTTAAATTGTTGTAATATTCTCGTATTTGTCTGTATGTTGTGGCATTGAATTATTGCCGAGTGTAAGCCGTCCTGAGTTCCCCCCTCGGGTGTGTGTGTGTGTGTGTGTGTGTGTGTGAGAAGGACCGGGTAGAAATGCTGGAAATAAATAATAAATAAATAAATAAATTGCAGGTGTCTTGCACTCCAAGTCCACAAAAATGGAGGTCTTACTGTATTACATATGCTAAACTTCATGCACACTTTCCTTGCCGCAAGTCCCATTAAGCTTAGTACTATTGAGTTATGAATAGTATTAACTATTTTGGATAGTATTCACACAATATTCAGCTGTGTCGTTAAGTCCATTTCACTGGCTATTGCTTTCACTGTTACCACCATGGTAAGGGTGCTCCATGTAGTCATGCCAGCCACATGACCTTGGAGATGTCTATGGACAACGCCAGCTCTTCAGCTTAGAAATGGAGACGAGCACCAACCCCCAGAGTCAGACACGACTGGATTTAATGCCAGGGGAAAACCTTTAACTTTACCTTACTATGAATGAGGGAGACTAAAAACTTTACTCATAATCAGACAAACAGAAACCCAATTATTACTGAATACACACATACATATATATTTCTTCTTTGTAAGATAAGCGGCCTATTCATTTGACCATCTGAAAAATGCGAGTACGTTTAGGGATGAGGAAGTGGGTGGATAATTGGCAAGGAACTTTTTCTGAACCTGTCATTGGGAATTGAAGGTCTTTGGGCTCTGCTGATGGGAGCAAGAGTGTGATGCATGGATGGAAAAAGCTGTCAGTTCATTACCAAAATATATAAGACCTCACTTTTAATTATTCACTTAGTAGCAGATTAGATCGTATTGGCTGCCAACAGGTTCACCTTTACACTCCTTAAGGTCAGCATAAATCAAAAGAAATCAGATGAGCTTGGACTGGTCAGAGCCACTTCTAACCCTTTCGTAAGTAAATCTAGTTACCAAAAAAGAAAAAGGAAAACAGAAGGGGGGAAGCGGGACTCTGCTCCATAAAGAAACCATTATTAACTCCAAAGAGCCAAATTTCCTGTTTTTTTAACTGCACAGCCTCAAGTTATATTCCAGGAAAAAGGTCCAATATTGTTTTCTTTTTGAAATAAAGAAGAAAATTAGTGTCAGAAACACAAGCTGGCCTTATAGGTTCTCGATATGAATGAAGCCTTCCAGGTTCGGCACTTGAAGTATTAACTTCACTAAACAGCACAAAATGGCATTTGTCATGTTGAATTTAGCTGCCTCAATCGGACAAAGTTCTGCTGAGCGCAGGCATATATGGCCTCCCCACCCCCACCCACCCCCACTAGGTATTGTCCTAATTATGGCGAGGAATGCACAGACAAACTGCAGGATTCATAGTTGGACCAACAAATTAACAAATGGGACATTTGTCCCAGATGTTCATTTTGTAAAAAGGCAACAAGGAACTGAACATGGCAAAACTCCAGCTCCGGACAGCTAACAAACAACAGAAACACCGTTTGCTAGTCTGGATCACCAGTTTGACTATTCCGTATCTACTGTGCCTTAGAAGGACATTCCTAGATTAATTAAATAATAGGTAAAGGTAAAGGTTTCCCCCTGACATTTATTTATTTATAATTTGGACTTGTACGCCGCCATTCCCTGAGGGCTCGGAGCGGCTCACAATCACATAAAAACACAACATGAGTAAAACAACATGTTTAATTAGACTAAAAAGTAAGGTTTTCCAGCTTAGCAATCAAAGGCTAGGTGGAAAAGGTGGGTCTTGCAGGCCTTGCGGAAAATAGTAAATCCTGCAAGGCCCGCACATCACTTGGAAGGGTATTCCAGATTGACGGCGCTACTACAGAAAAGGCTCTGCGCCGGGTCGATGTAAGACGGATAGCTTTAAAGGACGGCACTTCAAGGAGGTTCAGTTGTTCAGAACGAAGTGACCTCTGGGGTTGATAGGGGAAGAGACGGTCCCTCAGATACAACGGCCCCAGAACATGCAAAGCCTTGAAAGGTAACACCATCACCTTGAAGGTGATCCGGTGCTCGACCAGAAGCCAGTGGAGCTACTGGATTATGGGTGTTATGTGACACCTCACTGGAGTCCCAGTGAGAAGTCGTGCAGTGGCATTCTGGACGAGCTTAAGTTTCAAGTCCAGTCGTGTCTGACTCTGGGGTGTGGTGCTCATCTCCCTTTCTAAGCCGAAGAGCCGGCATTGTCTGCAGACATCTCCAAGGTCATGTGGCCAGCATTACTGCATGGAGTGCCGTTACCTTCCTGCCAGAGCGGTAACTATTGATCTACTCATATTTGCATGTTTTTGAACTGCTAGGTTGGTAGAAGCTACGTGGGGCTACCCTTGAAGACAGCCCGGAAACTTCAACTTGTCCAGCGATCAGCAGCCGGATTAATAACTGGGGCAAGTTACAGGGAGCGGTCAACTCCCCTGTTTAAAGAGCTTCACTGGCTGCCATTTATTTTCTGGTCCCAATTCAAGGTACAGGTGATCGCCTATAAAGCCCTAAACGGTTTGAGACCCGCCTACCTTCATGACCAGATATCCCTCCATGAACCAGCTTGAAGCCTCCTTTCCTCGAGGGAGGCCCTCTTGTCGCCCCTGCCAGTTTCACAGACTCGGCTGGTGGGCACAAGGGGGAGGGCCTTCTCCTCTGTGGCCCCTTGACTCTGGAATTCCTTGTCCAGAGAGATTAGGAAAGCCCCCACTTTGGAGACCTGAAAACCTGGCTTTTCTGCTGTGCCTTCGGAGAGTAGTTATTTACTCTTTACCATTGCTCTCCTCAATGCCCCCGTTCTTGGAGTCCATCCCCCCTCCTCCATAAAGGATGCCCTCCCAAAGGATGCTATTCCGCTTATCTCACCCTGAGTTTTAACACTTTTTATGTGTACCTGCGGCCCGTCCTGTCTTTGTGATTTTAGATATATTGTTTTATATTTATATGTATGTATTTTATTGTGTTCATTGCTGATGTTTTGATTTTATTTTATTGTAATTTTCTGTTTGGGCTTGGCGTCATGTGAGCTGCCGCAAATCCCCATTGGGGAGATGGGGGCGAGGTACAAATAAAGTTTATTTTATTTATTATTATTAAGCTGTGGCTGACAGCGGAAGCTCACGCCACTCCCTGGATTCAAATGTGTGACCTTTTGGTCAGCACCAAACACACTTTAACCCACTGCACCAAACACTTTTAGTTCCAAGCAATTTAGATAGGGGATACTCAATCTATTTGCTTTAGATATCACTACTGTCTTCCATATTAGCCCTTCCAATGTTTTCACCTCTGAGTTTCATAGCAGTAGCAATTTTAAACTTCACTGGCCAAGATTTGCATAGTTAACATTCCTTCCAAATTATTTATTTATTTGTTTGTTTGTTTCAAATATGTATACCTCATCCTTCTCAACCCCCAAAGAGGAACTCAGGGTAGCTTACAAACCGGCAACAATTTGATGCTGCAACATACAAACAAATATAACACACAAATTAAAACAATAAATAAAACATTAAGTTAATACAATTTAAAACATTATTATTAAATCCCAAGCATTTTGGCTAAGAGGTATCCCGTTTTCCCAAAAATAAGACATCCCCTCAAAATAAGACCTAGTAGAGGTTTTGCTGAATTTCTAAATATAAGGCCTTCCCCGAAAGTAAAACCTAGCAACGTTTTTGTTTTAAATCATGCTCCCCCTGGTGGCTGGAAGCTGTAATACCATCCCTGCTATACAAGTCGTCCAGAGGCTGCTGTGGGAGATCATGACAGTCTCCAGACAGTGTCTGAGAGCCAGGTACTTTACAGCCCTTATTTTTGTGGCCCTGTGTGTAAGGGCAAGTATATTGATTATATACTGAAAACTACAATAGAGTATATACTGTAATAACCATTCATATTTTTGGTTCAACAATAAATGTGAACTCTTCTTCATGGAAAAATAAGACATCTCCTGAAAATAAGACCTAGCACATCTTTGGGAGCAAAAGTTAATATAAGACACTGTCTTATTTTCAGGGAAACAGGGTACTCAGCTTGCATATTGGTTCACTGTTGTTAGTTTAAGTCTAGCTCTACTAGACATATTACAATCTGTATTGCAAGATAATAAAATCAAGATCCCATTCAGAAACTTCTAATGGCATGTAATTTAACCCAATTTCATCCTCTATGTTTGAGAAGGGCTTATTCCCTGAACATTTTAACAAAAATATTTTTGAGACAAGTGTGCAGCAAATGTGGCAACTGACAACACATGCCTCCTGTTGTGGCTGAATTCCCAAAAGCATATTCTAAACCTCTTCCAGTATCTGCACAGGTTAAAGTTATTGCTCATGTCCAAACCATGATAATAGCTGCATTTTTGACACCAACTCTTTATAATATATTTTTCCTTAAACAATGAATCATAAAAAATGATATTAAGATGTGTAAGCAACCTTGAAAACTCTTGTGTCGATTTTTTAAAAAATAATTATTTTGTTGAAGCACATTTTGTGAGCTCTCGAAAGCTTCCATGGTTGGAATCACTAGGTTGTTGTAGGTTTTTTCCAGCTATATGGCCATGTTCTAGAACAGGGGTGGGCAACCTACAGCCCACGGGCCGGATGCGGCCCGGAAGCCGATTCTGTCCAGCCCGGGACCTCATCCAACTCGGCGACCTGCGGGGGCTGATCGCCCTGGCGACCCGGAAGACTTGATCATCTTCCGGGTCGCCAGGTCAAATAAGCCACCTCAGATCGCTGACTGCTCCCCCTGCAGGCCCGGATTGCCTCCAGGGATGTTAGGCACTCCAAAGCCGCTGCTCCTCCGGCCTGTCTGCCGACACAGGCCCCACAGAGCCCACAATGGGATGGTGGCAGTGGCACTCCTTCCTCTCAGCCCCACCCCCGATGCCCTTCTCCCCGGGCCGGACAGAATCGGCTCCAGGGATGCAGGGCGATCAGCTGGGGAAAGGCTGGGAGTGAGAGAAGGCGGAGGCCTGCATCCTCCGATCGTCTGCTGCTCTGCTCTGCTCTGCTCTGCTGCGGTGGCGGCTGGGTCCGCTTTGCCATCCTCTGGGCTGAGGCCATTGGGCCATTCCATCTTGGGATCCTTCCTCTCTTGAGGATGTCAGCCTTCATCTTGGTTCGCACCTTGGCTTCTTGAATTTAATTTAATTTTAGTGGTTTTTATTATTATATAATAATAATTTATAATAATATAAAAATAATATAATAAATAATATAATGTATTGTTATATTATATTATAATTTCAATATATTATAATGTCTATATATATATACTATAATTATGATATTAATGCTAATAATATATGAATATTTCTTGATATATTAATATGTTAATATTAATGATGTGTAATATATAGTAAATATAGTAAATAAATAAATAATGTAGATTTGAATGTAGTTCAGACTTTAGGTGCGGCCCTCCATAATATTTTTTGGGTCTCGTGTGGCCCCTTGGAAAAAATAATTGCCCACCCCTGTTCTAGAAGCATTTTCTCCTGACGTTTCGCCTGCATCTATGGCAGGCATCCTCAGAGGTTGTGACCGAAAAACCTACAACAACCCATTTTATGACCCTCAGCCCACTCTATCAGAGTTTCACAAAAGGATAAACCGGTACCACACTATGAGACTCCTCATTGTTTTTCCTGTAACAGAATAACAGAGCTACCACACTGAAATTAATATCACATTTCAAGATACACTATTTCCCCTTCCCATCTTTTTTGCTCCATGTAAGAACGTTGCTGACCAGAAACAAATTGCTTAGAAAATTTACGGAGAGTATATCTTGATTGTATATTCCCTGTTCTGACACAGCTACCAGCAGCATATTTATTGGCCTCACTGCGCATCTATATGAAAATTTCAGAAACACTCTTGGGATCTCTGCAAACCTGCATTAGCACCAGAACATAACTGGGGGCTTTTTAAACACAGGACTCCATGTCAGCTTCCCCTTTCCTTCCTGCTTATTTCAGTGGGTCCCTGGGAAAGAAAGAAGAGAAATCTCTCTTGTTTCATAAATGCAGAGTTCTGATGGGACCACTTTGCTACAGATGCCTATAAAGGTGGAAAGCAGGGCCTTCAACCATTTCAAGGCATGCTTTTAGTATTTATTAGGCCTGTATTATCATGGAAAAAACGGCTTCAAAACTCGCTTCGGGTGTAGGGGGTGCTGGCGCCTCGTATCTGATAGACTTTCGAAGTTTTCAGCAGTTTTTTCGTACTTCCGAAATTCGGAATGGCTTCGTTAATGGCATCCACGATTGCGCAATCTGCAGAAACCTGGAGAAGGGACAGTCAAAACTTGGGGGATTCCCTTTCCCTCCGTTTTTGACCGCTACTACAGACAAAGAGTTGGACTCGATTTTACTTTGGCGAAAGGCTTTTTTGAATGTATTTATTGTATTTGTATTTGATAATTTTATTGTAAATTTATGATGTTTTAGATTTTAAATGTTAGCATTGAATACTTGCTGTTTGCCGGTCTGAGTCCCTCTTTGGAGGTGAAAAGGTCGGGGTATAAAAGTTTTCAATAAATAATAATAAATAAATAAAACTAGCCACACTGAAGACATTTAACATATTAATAAACATCTAAAACTTTTTAAACGCAATGGGACAAAAATAGAGAAGGGCGGAAATGGCATACGAGAAAAGAATGCCCTCCCAAGTTACTGGTGATAGGAACTCTCCTAAAGACTCTACTGGAGACTCTATTTTTGGGCCTGTCAGGCCGTCACGACGCCTCCAATGCTGGCCGGGTGAGCCAGCTTTTACACCGGCCCCGCACCATCCAGTTGGCCCTGTCCATGACCACACTCCATCGGATTTTATTCTGCCCCTCTCTCTAGGGACCGGGTGAACCCTGGTATCTAGTAGATGACTCCTATAGTTTGTTTTGTTATTGTTTGTGATGTGCAGAGTTGTTTGCTGTTAACTGTATTATTCTGTTGTAAACCGCTCCGAGCCTTCAGGGAGTGGCGGTATATAAGCTCGAATAATAAATAAATAAATATCCAAATATGGCGACGGAGACGTTGAAATGGCAAATCCACTTCCTGTTTCCTTAACTCTCTTCGTAATCGCTTCAAAAGTCAAAAACATCCGAATTACATCCAAATTTTGGATGTATCAGACGTTCGAAAACAGGCCTAGTATTTATAAAGCAAGCATTAGAGGAGAGTTGGGAAATCAGTAGTCCCCCAGTGATTAAATTCGAGCTCTGATCATGCTTCAGTATTAAGCACAATGACTAAGCCTGATGGTATGGCCGAACCAGGAAGCCCCAAATCCAGGAGATCTAACAGCAGAGAGTCCCCAGTATTCCTTTTGGCCCATGGCCTAAGTTGCACCAGTACCAGACCCTTTTTTTTCCTTCTGCCCCACTTAGTTCCATAGTTCACGACACCAACTTCGTCCCTCCCAGTACACCCAGCCACCGTTGCTTCCCCTCACCCCATCTGCACAACATTTATACAGCCAAATAGTACATGAAAGACATTTTAGCTAACATCAAACAGCAAAACAATAAAACCAGGACATTTCCCCCAGCACCACCAAAACCCACACATGGCAACAACACATTGAACCCCATAAACAGACCAGGGTCTGTTTTGCTTCCGAGGGGGGATTGATGCCGTGACGGACGGGATTCAGCTGCAGGGAGTTCCACAGTTCCTTTTTCCTCCATCTTGGGCCGGGTGGCACAAGAACAAAAAGCCCACAAAATGGCCCCTTCTTCCTCTCTCTTTACCTCTGCCTGAGCTCCATTTTCTCCTGACACAATAATAGCCACTGCAGCAACAGTAAGCACCCATTTCCTGTAAGCAACATCATTTTTGCCCTGAGGGCATCACCTGCCCTCGGCCACATTGTTCAAAAAAAAACTCACACAGTTGCTCCAAAGGTGAGTGGACCTTTTGCCCACTCACCATGAGGAGGATTTTCCCCACAGTTACCAGTTTGAGAGATCTAGTTTCCCCAAGTACACTGGCACATTTTGCCCTTTTCTTCCTGCTACATAGCCCAGGCTATCCCTGGACTGCTCTCCCCAGCTGATTCCAGCATAAGCCCTTGCCACATCTTACAGATTATGGACCCAAAGGGACTCTCTTTCTGGACAAACCGTGTCCGATGCTTTTCCAGAGGGGTTTTGCCCAGATTGCAAGGGGACTGAAAGGGAACCCAGGTCTTTTGGGCTTTGGGAGAAGCAGTTCGCCAAGGACACTTCCCAGTTGAATATTCCCAGTCTTTTCCCCTCTTGCCACATGGACTTTGTGACTCTCTGCCTCGGCAGGTCGCCTCAGAAGGTCTCTGCGGAGGGACCTGTGCGAGTAGGGAGGCCTCGAACTCATAACCCGAGTCTGTGCGAGCTGGGACCTGAAGTTCGCCCAAGGACACTGATCATGGACTCTATCTTGCTGCTATTCTCACTTCTCTGAGCTCAGCCCCATACAAGCGGGCACACCCAGGATCCCTACCCTCAGACTCTCTCCCCTGATCATGGACTTTGTAGTTTCCCCAAGGATGTTTCTTCAGTTGGACATTTCCTGTTCTTTTCTCTTCACATCATGGACCCTCAATGACTCTCTGCCACTGCTTTGCACCCCAAGCCCCAAAGGCTCTGCAGTTCCCAAGGACAGTAATTACATCAAGGAGGACTACAACTCCCAGAAGGAAGGCAGCATTGTGGTGCCTGTTTTTAAGATCATTCCTCTGGGAGCAAGAGCTGCATGGGAGATTGTAATTGGGATGATTGCTGGGGGAAATCTGGGTTGTCTTGTCTATTTTGTATCCCTTATGCGTTCCTTTTTGTGTCAATGTAACCTTTAAGTCAACGCCCTCAGCAGAGAGTTCCAGGGATTAACAGAGCACAATAACCCACTTTTCTACCCATTTTTACCTTGCACAAATAATAACCTTGGGGAGGGATGTTGGGTTTCTTCGTGGGGTGAGGCCCACTCTTTATGCCCAAGACTCCCCCACATATGTCCCTGTCATTCTCGGAGCTTGGCCAATGATTAGGGAATATGTAAGGTCATATAAACAGTACCCAAAACATGGTTGTTTCATGCGAGCTTCGGACCCTCGCAGCCAGCCCCAATAGCTACCTTTCCGGACCATTCTAACTAAGCAACCATGCTTTCGAACTCAGCCAGGGCTCCCTTTGCGGAGAGTTCCCCTGGTCAACAAATAATACATTTTTCTAGCCATATGATGCTTTGCACCAATATTGGGGGGAGGTCAGGTGTTCTGTGGAACATAGATTCCGCCATTATGGGCCTGGATCCCCCTCGCTCGTGTCCCCCCTTGGCCTCGGAGCTTGACCCCCAAGGGACTCATGGGCTCTGGCAAACCCAAGTCACTCAACCACCCCATAGCTGGACCAAAGTGGGCTTCGGAACCCCGCTTACCGGCTGCAATAACATATGATTTGGCCATTTTGAACTGAGAAACCATGCTCCCCGCTAGACTGAAACTCCCAGACAAAGGAGTTTCGGCCAGGACAAAAGACTCCCATTAAGGTACTCAAAGACAAACAATAAAACAGGAAGGTGGGCTTCCACATCGGGGGCTTGCCAGCCGTGAGGTATTCAGCCACAAGTTACTTCCTCCACCCAGCCGTTTTTCCTTTGTGTCCTTTCCCGCCTTGCATAGCCGGCCAGGATAGGTTTGTTTGAATTCTGGCGCGCCTTCTCCTATTGGTTAAAGCGCGCCGGTCTCCTCCTGGCCCAGCTGACTTTGACAGCTCGGCCAATCAGCTGGAGCTACACGTGGGAGGGGAGGGCGCCCGATTCAAATGTAAATGACTGCTTTTCTATATATTGGACTGCTTTTCCATTAAAGACTATGTTTTTGCCCTTGGAACCTTGGCGTGGCATTGCATCCTATTCAGCTGAATTAGATTCTTCTCTCGGTAGTGGCGTTCTTCCGTCTGGGTGAGCATTGATCTGGGGTACTTTGGGATTTGTAGTTCTGGGAAGATCATCCAGATTTGGGCCTTGATCCCCGCGGTTTAGGGGTGGCTTGGGCTCTGTCCCCTTTAGGGAAGGGCCCCTAGTCAGATTTCGGTAACAATGGGAGATAGAGTCCAACAACATTTGGAGCCTGACAGTTCCCCCTTGTGATGCTACAGGTCCAGCTGTTGTATGAAAGATGAAGAACAACACAAGCAGTCTTTAATGTGATGCTTCAGATGTTATGCGAAAGACAAGTTAGCAATCATCTACCCTATTTCTATGGAAAAACCCAACAACAGATGACCCATGAAGCCAAATGTAACACATCAGGAAAATGCTGTTAGTTGCCAATGTTGGGCACTTGCTGCTTACTTTTACTATCCAAGGGAGGAAGCACAATCCCATTTGTTGGGTCTCTCTTGGAAGGATGTGTGTGAATCATAGTATCACAAGGAATATTTGGAATTAGGAAGAACTTCCTGATGATAGGAGCTTTTCAGCAGTGGATTATGCTGCCTCAGGCCCATCTACATTGCCATATAGAATCCAGATTATCTGCTTTGAACTGAATTATATGGTGTTGTAGACTAATATAACCCAGTTCAAAGCAGATAATATGGATGTGTAGATGGGACCCCAGAGTGTAGTGGCATCTCCTTCTCTGGAGATTTTAACAGAGCCTAGATGACCATCTGTCAAGAGTGTTTCTACATGGCCCTTGTGGTCTCTTGCAGCTCTATTATGATTCTTTGTGGATCTGTAGAACATCTTCCTGGGTTCTCCTCCATGTCCTTCTACTGTCAAGTGGCTATGAAAGTTATTTTACCCCTTTATTTAATGCCTGGTGCCTACATTGTTACTTTTTTCACTAACAGGTGAAAACATCTCTTTTCATGAGGCACTTTAAATTTACAGATTCTATAGCTGTTTCTATTAACTTTCTGGGTATGTTTTCCATGATACAGTATTACATTGCACTTTATTCTTTCGGTTTTATATAATCTGCCTAGAAAATATGTTATATTGGGTGAATTAAAAATATAATAAACTAATAATGCAAGGAAGCATGTTCTTCAGGACACTATCAAGCAGAAGGAGGACACTATCAATCTGTCTAAAAACAAATGATAAACACCCACTGTGGACACGTTTATCGCTCCCTATCCTTGCCTGCCCCTTGCCGTTTTCTGTTGTCACTCACATTGTTTTAAGACCATAATCTGAAAGTACACAATGAAATAATGGCATAGAAAGCGGGGGGTTACAGACCAGTCTGTGCTTGTGAGGGGGACAACTTCGGGATGATGATGATAACAACGATAACAACAACAAGTGTTCAACTTGTGATTTTGTGAATCGAAATCCAGCATATAGATCTTGTTTGCTGTAACATACTGTGTTTTTGTGTGAATGCCCTCATTTTGCCCTCCTTTGGTTTCTACACTTATGTCACAATCCAATGCCTTCCGTGACCATAAAAATGCCCTTTGAGTGACAAGAGTGATTACTGCCTCAGTGGAATATGCTGCCTCGGGCCCCATCTACACTGCCATATAAAATCCAGATTATCTGCTTTGAACTGGATTATATGGCAGTGTAGACTAATATAACCCAGTTCAAAGCAGACAATCTGGATTTTATATGGCTGTGTAGATGAGGCCCAAGAATGTAGCAGCATCTCCTTCTCTGGAGATGTTTTAACAGAGCCTAGCTTGAGGAAAGTTAGATCTGGTACATATAACTAACGGCCCTTCCAGACAGACCCTATATCCCAGGATCCGATCCCTGTGGGTTTTTTGGGTTTTGTGTTTGCTTTTTGGCAGAGTTTAATCTTTTTTATTAATAACCCAGCAAACAAAAAGAAAACCCTCATTTACTCAAAAAAAAAAAACCAACTACCAGTTACCTCTCCTCTAGCTAAGGAAACATTAAACCCAAAGCAGAAAGGAGATTGAAGCATGCCAGGGGGGAAGGGAGTTGTTGTTTTATTAAAGGAAGCCCAGGGAGGGTGCTCCAGGAGGTCATAGCTCTTCCCTACCTGGAAGTGGGAAGCCTCTGTAAAATGCCTTGGAAAGAGTGTGTGGCTGATGGCATGTTGCAGTCCTGGGAGAGAAAGCCAGTGCATGCTGCCTGCAGTGTATCTCCTCTAGAGTAGAAACAGGGAAGAACTTGAAGCCTCCTTAAAACATGCACGTGGCTGCAGCACATCTGCTCTAGAGTAGAAACAGGTAAGAACTTGAAGCCTCCTTAAAGCATGCACGTGACTGCAGCGCATCTCCTCTAGAGTAGAAACAGGGAAGAACTTGAAGCCTCCTTAAAGCATGCACGTGACTGCAGCACATCTGCTCTAGAGTAGAAACAGGTAAGAACTTGAAGCCTCCTTAAAGCATGCACGTGACTGCAGCGCATCTCCTCTAGAGTAGAAACAGGGAAGAACTTGAAGCCTCCTTAAAGCATGCACGTGACTGCAGCACATCTGCTCTAGAGTAGAAACAGGGAAGAACTTGAAGCTTCCTTACAGCATTCACCTGACTGCAGCGCATCTCCTCTAGAGTAGAAACAGGGAAGAACTTGAAGCCTCCTTACAGCATTCACCTGACTGCAGCGCATCTCCTCTAGAGTAGAGACAGGGAAGAACTTGAAGCTTCCTTAAAGCATGCACCTGACTGCAGTCAGCATTCACCTGACTGCAGCGCATCTCCTCTAGAGCAGAGACAGGGAAGAACTTGAAGCTTCCTTAAAGCATGCACCTGACTGCAGCGCATCTCCTCTAGAGTAGAAACAGGTAAGAACTTGAAGCCTCCTTAAAGCATGCACCTGACTGTAGCGCATCTCCTCTAGAGACAGGTAAGAACTTGAAGCCTCCTTTTTTTCCTTTTTTTTTATTAACGGTTAATGCCTAGGTCATGGTTAACATCGAATATAACACTAATCCCAAAAGAAGATCAGGATAACACCAAAGTAGCCAACTATCGGCCAATAGCCTTACTTAACACCGATTACAAGATCTTCTCGGGTATACTAGCAAGTAGGCTAAAAGAAATATTAAAGGAGAGAATACATGAGGACCAAAGGGGATTCTTGCCTGGACGCCAAATAAGGGACAATACGCGAATTCTGCTGAACATCATAGAATATTACGATAAGCACATTGGGAAAGAATTGGGCCTGTTGTTCCTTGACACGGAAAAGGCCTTTGATAAGGTGAATTGGAATTTCATAATAGAATTGGGCAAAGAACTGGACCTAGGTTTTTCCTTCAATAATGCCATTAGATCAATATATAGTCATCAATCCACAAGAATCATTATTAACGGGCAACTTTCAGAAACTTTTAATTTAGGGAAGGGTACCAAACAAGGATGCCCGCTATCCCCTTTGATTTTCATCTTAACCCTAGAAACACTTTTGGAATGTCTAAGAAACAACAACGAGATTAAGGGTCTCCGCTTAGTTAATAATAGTTTCAAAACCTTGGCCTATGCGGATGATCTGGTGTGTGTGATGGAGGACCCCCTAACCTACTGGGATAAATGGTGGAAAGATTTGGAAGCATACGGGGAAGTAGCAGGCCTCCATATAAATAAAAAGAAGACAAACTTTTTAACGAAAAATATGAATAATAAAAGGAAGGAGGAACTTCAAACGAAAACAGGGATAAAAGTGGTGAAGAAGGTAAAATATCTGGGACTGCAAATTACGGCTAGTAATGCCCAACTTCTGCAAAACAATTATAATAAAAAATGGAACGAAATGAAAGAAAAAATGAAGAAGTGGGAGAAGTTAAATCTATCTCTTCTAGGCAGAATAGCCATAACTAAAATGAACATCCTGCCGACAGTATTGTACCTTTTCCAGAACTTGCCGATCCTGAGATCCAAGTCAACAATCAATAATTGGACAAAAGATATTCGTAATTTCATTTGGCTAAACAAGAAGGCAAGAATCAAGTACATCCATTTAATAGATAACACCAGAAGAGGGGGCCTCGCACTGCCGGATCTTCAATTATATTATGAGGCGGCCGCCCTGTCATGGGTACGGGACTGGGCGACATTAAAAAAGAAGAAGCTCTTGGCATTGGAAGGAGAGGGCCTCCGCAGAGGGTGGCACAGTTACTTATGGAGAGAAAAAGAGAAAGTGGAGAAAAATTTTAACAACCACTTTGTAAGATCAGCGCTCCTTAAGGTATGGGCTAAGTACAAAAGCTTCTTTTACATAAAAACCCCATTATGGTTCTCTCCGAATGAAGCTGACCAAAAAAGAGAAATACCATACGAGAGATGGCTGCACTACGATTCCTTACTCAAGATTAATAAACAGGAGATAAAATTAAAAACAATGGAGGAAGTCCAAAAAATAGATCCCAAATTGACGTGGTTTCAATATTGGCAGATCTTCGAAAACTTTAAAATAGACAATAGAAATGGCTTCGAATTGAAGGAGAATTTCTGGGATAAAATAATGAAGACGGAAAAAAAATTAATTGGCAAAACTTACCAACAACTTCTCCTGTGGGCCACAGAGAAGGAGCAAGTGAAAGATGTAATGATCAGATGGTCAAGGATGGTGGGACATACTATTGACATGGCACAGTGGGAGTTAGTATGGACAAGGAAACTAAAATATGCCTACGCCACTGAAATAAGGGAGAACTGGGCTAAGATGTTCTATCAGTGGTATCTCACGCCGGAGAAACTAGCCAAATATAACAAGGGAAAAACCTGTGAGAAATGTTGGAAGTGTGGCAAGCACATAGGAACTTTTTTCCATCTTTGGTGGGAGTGCAGAGTGGTAAAAAAATTCTGGTGGGGCATATACCACAAATTGAAAGAAATTCTTAAACTAAACTTTGAATTTAGACCAGAGTATTTTCTGTTGGGGATCTGTGATTTTCAGATAGAGACGAATGATGATAAGATTCTTTTCTATTTGACTACGGCCGCAAGAATATGCATAGCCCGACAGTGGAAAAGCAAAGACACAATTAAGTTTAACGACTGGATATTAAAATCTTTAGACATGATGAATATGGATTTGCTGACCCAAAGAGTAGCACGAAACAGAAACCCAGGGAGGGATACAAACTGGGAGAAATTCGTAGATTTATTAGGAGAAATAAATATAAATACTTATAATTTCAATTTAGGGGGAGACAAACCCAACTACTAAAAGTCAAGATGGTTAGACATATAAAGGATGCGATAAAGAATCCAAAGGACCGGATGAATCAAGGAAGGCATATGTGACAATGCTCTCCAGAGGTGAAATAAGGGTCGCCACAATGTGTCTAGGGAGTCACGAAGTTTGTTATGTGTGGGGGGATGGGGAGGAGGGCAGTGGGGGGGGGGGGGCGGATGCAGTGTTTTTTGTCATTGTCATTGTTTTTTGTCATTGTTATTGTGGTTGTCATTGTTGTATGTTGGCGGTCTGTGGCCCCCCATCCAGGGTTTCTGTATCCCGGGGTGGGAGGGGGGGTATGTATGGGGGCACCGGCTGGGGTCTTCGGTGCTCCGGGGTTTTCTGTTTTGTTTTAGTGCAAATAAAAACCAGAACTTGAAGCCTCCTTAAAGCATGCACCTGACTGCAGTGCATCTCCTCTAGAGTAGAGACAGGCAAGAACTTGAAGCCTCCTTAAAGCATGCACGTGACTGCAGCACATCTCCTCTAGAGTAGAAACAGGCAAGAACTTGAAGCCTCCTTAAAGCATGCACGTGACTGCAGCGCATCTCCTCTAGAGTAGAGACAGGTAAGAACTTGAAGCCTCCTTAAAGCATGCACCTGACTGCAGCGCATCTCCTCTAGAGTAGAGACAGGTAAGAACTTGAAGCCTCCTTAAAGCATGCACCTAACTGCAGTGCATCTCCTCTAGAGTAGAGACAGGGAAGAACTTGAAGCCTCCTTAAAGCATGCACCTGACTGCAGCGCATCTCCTCTAGAGTAGAGACAGGCAAGAACTTGAAGCTTCCTTAAAGCATGCACCTGACTGCAGCGCATCTCCTCTAGAGTAGAAACAGGCAAGAACTTGAAGCTTCCTTAAAGCATGCACGTGACTGCAGCGCATCTCCTCTAGAGTAGAAACAGGTAAGAACTTGAAGCTTCCTTAAAGCATGCACCTGACTGCAGCGCATCTCCTCTAGAGTAGAGACAGGCAAGAACTTGAAGCCTCCTTAAAGCATGCACGTGACTGCAGCACATCTCCTCTAGAGTAGAAACAGGTAAGAACTTGAAGCTTCCTTAAAGCATGCACCTGACTGTAGTGCATCTCCTCTAGAGAAGAGATAGGGAAGAACTTGAAGCCTCCTTAAAGCATGCACCTGACTGCAGCACTTCTCCTCTAGAGTAAGAAACAGCTTTAGGAACTTGTGCCTTTTAAATGCCTTTTAAAGAGTGTGTGGGGTGTGCTGGCCTGGGAGAGAAAGTGCACACCTGCCTGCAATGTCTCTCCTCTAGAGTATAAACAGCGGAAACATCTAAAATGAGTGGAAGGGAGCCTGGGAAGCCCCCCCCCCACACACACACATAATGGGCCAATAGAAAACAGATCTTTTGGCACCCCACAGCGAAAACAGATATCTCTCTTCCCTAATTTGGGAGGCTCCCAAAAAAATGGATCAAGGCCCCCACCGAAAGCCGGGAAACAAAGCGGATTAAGGTTTACCTAAATTGCACAACCCTAGTAAAGAAGGGAACTATTCAGCAGGGATATTAAAATACAGAAAAATACTGACACTAGAGGGCACCAAAACAGACGTGATGTCCTCAGTGCTTTTGTGGAAGCAGCCAGAAAAACTACAAATACATTTTAGAAAGAAAAATAATGTTCTTGGGTTTAGCTACTGAAGATTTGAAACAGACTTCTGCATAAATGTGAAAATATTCATTACATACAAAGCCTTTGTTTTCCAAACTTCTGATTCATTTCATGTTTCAAGAGTGCTGGGAAGTTTCTGTTGGAGCCATCCTGCTACCATTCCCAGCCCCTGGAGGCTCTTGGGAAAAGACAAAAATGCTTTCGTTTCAGAAAGCCAACACTGCCGCGATCAAGTAGATCTTGTACATCATCATCATAGACGATCACTCATGGCCGAGTATGCTTGCCTTCCAATGTGTCATAGCACATTTTGCAAACAGGCGGTGGTAATTCCTGTCCTGACAATTGCTAGCTAATTTCCCCCCATATTTCTGGAATATCTGTTTTGGTGAAAAGAGAAAGAGATGCAAAACAGGAGCAATGAAACGCAATTCTTCTGAGGAATGCCAAGAAGCCCTTGTAACACATTACTGTTTCCAAGGCATTTTCTCAAAAGGGATATCATCTCCCAATTCTCGAAACAAGAACAAATATTGTTAATGTGAGACATGAAATGGAGCCACTCAGCACTGTCTGAGAGCATGTGTTCACACGTGCATGAATGTGTTTAATAAGAGTGAAGCTTCACGTTACATTAATTGCATTGAAGCAATTGAAGTGCATAGGGTTTGAACATTTTAATAGAAATGTTGGGATCTTTCCCCATCGCCACTACCACAGTCTTGATCACGCACAAAAAAAACTCCTGTAAGTTGCTATGAGTCTTGTGTGTAAGTTTACTAGCAGCTGTACTTACTATTTAAGAATGCGCAATTACATGTGTAAGAGTTTTCACTCATTTATGTAACTCTGAACCGAATATGAGCATTGTGCCATGGCCAAAAAATGTTCCATTGCATATGTATAAATCACAAACATGTGCCAGTCAACATTGTGTTAGAAGTGATGCATATGAAATTACAGCTGGCCGTCCAGATTTGCAGGTTTGACTTCTGTTCCTCCGGTGTGGTTCTTTGTGGTGTTGTGGAAGTTGACCATAGAAATTCACAACAGGACATTGAAAGCTGAGTGATAATAACTACATGTCTTTTGTGTCTGGATTTGTCATAGCTCATTTAGGAATACAATGTACCTTATGATGCTACACTGATCAGATAATTCATGAACATCGGTACTAGGCATGGTTTAGAACCCAAAAATAGGAAATCGAAAATCTAATGGGGGGGATTTTTTTGATTAGTAATAGGAAGACTTACAAAAACATTTCCAAAAATTTCTAAAATGTAACTTAATTACTAACGAAATTCGTTAGTAGTTCGTATGCCAGCGCATGCGCATTCCAGATGGTTTTGGCCTACAACTCCCAGAAATCCTAACAGCTGGTAAATTGGCTGGGATTTCTGGGAGTTGTAGGCCAAAACTTGAATAAATCACACTGAATTCTAGATGGGACTCTCCAAATAGGAAGGAGGGAGGGAGGGAGGGGGTATTCTATTCTTGGAAGCAGCAAAAGAAAAGGAGGAGGAGCCCCCCCCCTGGCTCCTCACTGCCTCTCCCACCCCGATCCCGAGGGAGCGAGGGCCCAAGTTTTCCCAGGCTGGTCATATACCTACATTCCATGCACATGCAATAATACAGCAGTAATAACAATGGGTATAAGAAGAGGTAAAATTCAAACCGAAGTATTCTGACTGGTCCCTCCTCATGCGATGCAAACGGGCTCTTCTCTGTGAGCCCGGGAAAAGCAGTGTTTTCTGCTTGGGTGCACACACATACATATTCTTTGGGGGGGGGATTTGCTGCAGAATCTTCTCTATGAGCCCGGGATTCTGCAGCAAATCCCCCAAGAATATGTATGTGTGTGCTCCCAAGCAGCAAACGCTGGCTTTTCCCGGGCTAATTTCCCGGGCTAATAAGAGAAGAGCCCGTTTGCACCGCATGAGGAGAGACCAGTCAGAATACTTCGGTTTGAATTTTACCTCTTGTTATTGTTATTACTGCTGTATTATTGCATGTGCATGGAATGTAGGTATGACCAGTTGGATTACTTATAATATTAGGCACTTACAGTAGCATTCATTCTATTATACATTAGGTTGGTTTCTCACCCCAATACTCTTTGATGCTTTAGATCCTGGCAGGGCAGGAGAGGCAGGGAAGCCTGGAAAAAATGTAAACAGAGAGGTTTACTCAGAAGTAAATCCACAAAGGAGGGCCCTTCATCCAAAGTGCCCTCCTTTGGAGATTTACTTCTGAGTAATCCTCTCTGTTTACATTTTTTCCAGGCTTCCAGCCGAAAGAAGGAGCGAGTTTAGGGCTTGCCTTGCCATAATACTTATTGGCAAGGGAGGCGGGAGGGTGGTGAGAGAGAAGGAGGGTGCCCCCCCCCTTACGACCTAATAATGACACTTAAGAAAATCCTGGCCCCCGAAGTTTGAAAAAGAAAGTCCACTTCCTGGTTGGCGTTCCAGGTGCGGAAATACTCGAAAGTAGCATTTCTTACGAATTTCTTACGAAACGAATCATTTTCATAACTTTTTTCTCATGCCTAATCGGTACAAATGAGAAGTAGTCCTGTGGTATCTTAACAGTGAATAAAATAATGTAGCTATGGAAAATGTTCTACGATCACATTTGGCTGAGGTAATGCCTGGAAGGACAGGGAAAGAGACTAAGCCTGGACAATCATGGTTCTAAATGGTTCTAAAGTACTTACAAAACTAAAGTTCTGTTGGTGAAAACTAGGTGGCGCTGGTGCTTTGCTTCTATAGTGTTGCTAAAGTTCTGGTGGTGAACATTTCAGAACTCTAACAAAACTTTCAAAATCTAATTATTATTTCATTATTGGCAATTTTTAAGAAAGAACCAATATGAACTGCCATTTATAACAAAATTTTGAAAGTTTTGTTAGAGTTCTGAAATGTTCGCCACCAGACCTTTAGCAACACTGTAGAAGCAAAGCACCAGCGCCACCTAGTTTTCACCAACAGACTTTAGTTTTGTAAGTACTTTAGAACCATGATTGCCCAGGCCTAATAGAGGCACTGAATCACAATTGCCATAACATTTTTGCTATTGGCCATGCTGACTGGGGCTGATGGGAGCTGGAGCAAAATAAAAATTGAAGGGCTAGAGATTTCTCGTTACTCATATTGGCTGGAGTACTATTGGTCAGGGGTGCTTTGAATGCCAATTTCCTGCTTTTTGACAAAGGGTTGGACTGGATTGTCCATGAGGTCTCTTCCAGCTGTATGATTCTATGATTCTATTAGGTCAGCTCCATCCCTCCTTTCCTTTAGGAAGAAGCTCAAATCATGGTTTTGGGACCAGGCATTCATGTAGCAGGCTTGGCAGCAGTTGCAATGTTTATGAGAACTGATCCTTGACAGGCTTTGGACTGGGTCTTTGGGTGCTGAATCAGACTTGGATATGGCTATATGGTTGATAATAATGTTCTAAATTGAATATTTAACCTAATACTTTTACCTATTGTGTAATGTTGTGTTTTATTGTGTTTTTGTACAGTATATGTTGACATTGAATTGTTGCAGGTTGTAAGCTGCCCTGAGCCCCCACTTCCTGGAGGGGGAGGGGGTTTGAGAAGGATGGGATACAAATGTTTGAAATAAGTAAATGATAAATAAATTCTATGGTTACAACTGATACACGTAGGCCTAAATCCTGTTGTTAGTCCCAGTTAGAATAGATCTCTTGAGTCAGTTATTAAAAGGTAAATCAACTCGCAAGTAAACCTCATTGATAGAATCATAGAGTTGGAAGAGACCTTGTGGACCATGCAGTCCAACCCACTGCCAAGAAGCAGGAAAATCATATTCCAAGCACTCCCAGCAGATGGCCATCCAGCCTCTATTTTGCCAGAAGGTCATGGGGGATCTTGTCGAAGGCCTTACACTCCATCCACAGCGTTCCTTGCATCTTTCTACTATTGGTAGATTGTACATTCTGCCATCGCATCCCTTTCTCTCTACTGTTTAGAGAACAGATTGTTGTGTTGGAAGATAGGTTGAAAAAGAATTTGGCTTTTTCAAAAGTTGGCTTGTCAAAAGCTCTGGTGTCCATTACTTTGGATTTTCAGCTTTGTGTCTTAAATGTGGCTCTTATTTGATTTATTCTGACTAGAGTTACATCTGTTTAACATTTGGAGCATGAAATATTAGGAAACGCGCATTTGAAAAGAAAAATTGAGTGAATTATTGGACTGAGGAAAGGGAAAAAGAGATAACTCAGAAGATATAAAAGCAACTCTTTTCAAATTGCCTCTAATGTCCTTGTGGATACAGACCATTCTTGCTTCAGTTGGTTTTTAATGCAAATCTCAAAATGGTCACATTCCCATTCATGTTACAATTATCTCTCCGCCATTTCCTGTTGCCGGCTCACTGATCAGCCACTGATATATTTGGTGTTACAGAAGCTACACAGTGGTTTCGGCTTCATGCATGAGGACAATAATTTTATCAAGGATACCTCATATCTGACTCTTTCTCTGTGTGGATGTGATACCAGCACAGCAAAAAGTGCGTACCACATTGCATACCATGACATCATTATTGCTGTTGTGTGCCTTCAAGTCCTTTCTGACTTATGGAGACCCTAAAGCCAACCTTGTCAATATTTGTTCACCAAAGGGTTGTGGTTGCTTTCCTCTGAGGCTGAGAGAGAGGGTGACTTCCATAGCTGAGGTGAGATTTCGGTCCTGATTTCCTGAAGTCATAGTCTAAAGGTCAAGCCACTACAGCATGTTGGCTCTCTTGCCATTACCTTGACCATATGGGATGGGGGGGGGGTCATATGGCAAGAAAGGAGACAACAGAATTGGTTGAATGCATTGATTTGATTCTCAAACCCCTATATGTTCACTGCTTGAGTATTGGCATTTTGCAGCAATACTTCAGCAATTCAAATATAGAAACCAGGCATTAGTAAAATAGGTCAGGATAAGCCAATCCAAAGCAAGTAGAAAACAAGAATTGCTATTCGTGCATCTCTTGCTTGGGCTTGGCCTCATGTGAGCCTCCCCAAGTCCCTATCGGGGAGATGGTGGCGGGGTATAAATAAAGATTATTATTATTATTATTATTACCAGATGTCTAAACAATTTTTAACAGGGAAGTTGAATAAGCAAGATGAAGGCTCTTTCCAGCTTTTACATTAAGATCAGAAAAGGCAAGCCCTCCTTTACATGTTTTGGACCATGTTACCCAATGTCATTAAATTCCGTTTTGTTGGAGATTAAGCAAATGTGTATCCAAAATGTATCTTTCCGCCTGCAATGCGTTCCTCAATTAAGTCTCAAAAAACACAATGGATGTGTATTTTGATGTGGACAACAACAACACACATTCTGAATAGTAAACCAAATGTGTCTCTTATGCTGCTAAGACTTTGGGAAGATTGGACTGATAGTCTCAAGCAGCACGTTTTGGATGTCCTGAAAGGATAGCACATTATATACTTTTCTATGAGTCAGTGTGGTGCTGTGGTTTCAGTGCTGGATTATGACTGGGGACCAAGGCTTGAATACCTGCTTGGCCATAGAAATCTACTAGATCGCAATGTACACTCTCTTGCCAAGAAATCCCAGTGATAAATTCACTTGAATCCAGTGGTTCTCAACCTGTGTGTCCCAGATGTTTTGGCCTACAACTCCCAGAAATCCCAGCCAGTTTGCCAGCTGATAGGATTTCTGGGAGTTGAAGGCCAAAACATCTGGGGACACACAGGTTGAGAACCACTGCTTTAAGGTCTCCATAAGTCAGAAATGACTTGAAGTCACACAACAATATGATGATATTTTACTCGACAGAGATGAAGACAGTTGCTGCTGGGATAGTCTCGGTTTACGTCAAAAATGTTGGCTGGATTCATGCACCATGATTCTAGGGGATGCCGTTCGTTTTCTTGCCTCAGGTAGGAAAATGTCTTGGGTTGGATAGGAGACGTTGCACACAATATATGATAAGCTGCACGATTGTTGCACTAAGTAGGTTCTTCACATCCTTGCATTTCTAGCACATGAGTCCATGTTACAGCAAATGCAAAGGGAAGGAAGGGGCTAGGCTACATCCCTTGGGAGGGTCTTGTTGAATAAAAAATATGCTTTGCAAAGCAGATGCAGATGGTTCAGTAATACACGCTGAACCTTTTCTAATGAAGTCTGCTTACAATAAAGATATAGAGGAAAAGTCATTTTCTTTTCAAAAGTAAATGTTGGCGTTACTGAAGTTTGCAGAAGTTTTGATCGTTTGCCAGCAGGGCTTGACGGAGTCATGATATTGCTATACTGCAACATTTTTGTTGTTTGGGTGCTCAGAAGATTGGAGGTGTGTCTATTATTTTTCACAGAATCATAGAGTTGGAGGAGGCCATAAGGGCCATTGCTAATACTTGTTTTTTAGTTGGCCCTCCACATTTGCAGGACCAAGGAATTCCTATAAGGAACACTTTTCTATAGGTCCTCCAGTGCTATTCTATAGTCGGTTTTTAGTATTGACCATAGAGTTGAGCTGGAGGACTCTGAGATGAATAATTACGACTAAATAAATAAATTAGAAAACCAAAATACTTCTAGCTCCAAACATATGGTAGTTAATGTATACCTTAAGTTTTTTTAAAAAAAAACATTCTCTAGCGAATGGGTAATTATGTAAAAAGTCCTTGATTGCATAATTGAGGAGCCCCTACCGGCGCAATGGGTTAAACCCTTGTGCCGGAAGGACTGAAGACAGACAGATCGGAGGTTTGAATCTGGGGAGAATGCAGATGAGCTCCCTCTGTCAGCTCCAGCTCCCCATGAGGGGACATAAGAACATAAGAAGAGCCATGCTGAATCGGGCCTCAGCCCATCTAGTCCAGCATTCTGTGTCACACAGTGGCCCACTAGTTGTACACAGGGATCTCTAGCAGAAAGGAGGGCAAAACCCCTCACCTGCTCCCGACCCCCACAACCAGTACCCGGGGAAAATCCTGCCTGCCTCCATCAACACAGAGGTGGCACTTGGATGTCCATTTCAGTAACTACTGATTCCCTTGGTATCCATGAATCTGTCTAATCCTGCCTTGAAGCTGTCCAGGCTGACAGCTGTCACAACCTCCTCTGGAAGTGAGTTCCATAACCCAATGACCCTCTGGGTGAAGAAATATTTCCCTTTATTAGTCCTAACTTTCCTACCTTGGCACTTTAGGAGTGCCCCTAGTCCTAGTGTTGTGTGACAGAGAAAATATTTTTCTTTATTCACCTTTTCTATCCCATGCATGATTTTATACACTTCGATCAAGTCACCTCTTAAACGCCGTCTTTCAAGGCTGAAAAGACCAAGGCGTTGCCACCTGATTTCATAAGGGAGCTGCTCCATCCCTTGGATCATTTTTGTTGCCCTTCTTTGTACCTTTTCCAGTTCCGTTATATCCTTCTTGAGGTGCGGTGACCAGAATTGTACACAGTACTCCAGATGTGGCCTCACCATAGATTTGTAGAGAGGCAATACAACATTTGCCGACCTATTTTCGATTCCCTTCCTGATCATGCCAAGCATAGAATTTGCTTTTTTCACTGCTGCAGCGCACTGGGTTGACATCTTCATTGAGCTGTCCACCAAAACCCCAAGATCCCTTTCCTGGTTTGTCTCAGAAAGCTTTGATCCCATCAGTTGATAAGTGTATTAGGGGTTCTTTGCCCCGATGTGCATGACTTTACACTTGATTAGGTTAAAATGCATTTGCCACTTTGTTGCCCATTCACTCAATTTCGAGAGATCTTTCTGGAGCTCTTTACAATCAGTTTCATTTTTAACTACCCTGAACATAAGAGAAGCCTCCCACAAGAATGGTAAAACATCAAACATCCAGGTGTCCCCTGGGCAATGTTGCCGCTGGTTAAAAGCCTGGGGGTCCAACTGGACCCTCTGCTGACGTTGGAGGCTCAGGTCTCCACCGTGAGCAGAGCAGCGTTTTTCCATCAGCACCAGGCGAGGCGGCTGGACTACTGTAACGCCCTTTACATTGGCCTTCCTTTGCTGGTAATCCAGAAACGGAAGATGGTGCAAAACGCTGTGGCTCGACTGCTGGCTGGAGTGACACTAACATGCCACATCACACCAGTCCTCCAGTGTTTGCACTGGCTTCCCATCGAGTACCGGATTGCCTTCAAAGTGCTGGTGTTAACCTTTAAGGCCTTGCATGGTCTGGGGCCAGTGTATCTCCCTGCACATTCCCCAGAGACCACTACGGTCCATGGACCAAAACCTATTGGAGGTTCCATCACTCAAGATTTGCCGATTGTCATCGACTCGGCAGCACACCTTTTCTGCAGTAGCGCCTACCCTGTGGAATGCCTTCCCGGCAGAGGCACGAGCAATAATGGAGTGACAGGCCTTCAGGAGGGCCTGTAAGACCACCCTGTTCCCCCAGGCATTTAATCTCTAAGGTTGTGCTTTCCATTCTGGTCCTAATCTGTTTTTATTCTGTTTTTAACTACGTTGTGTTGGTTATTCATTGTTGTGAACCAGCCTGAGCCTTTTTGGGAAGGGTGGTATATAAATCGAAATAATAAATAAATAAATGTCCTTGCAGACGGTCAATTCTCACACACAAGAAGCGACTTGCAGTTTCTCAAGTCACTCCTGACACATGCAATAATTGCATCACTGTAGACTGGAAAAAATTTTACACACTAAAATCCCAGACTTCTGTAGAGTTTGGCTATTCTGGGAATCAAGAAGTTTGCTGGCTCTAACTAGTCACTGTTAATTTTAAATGAACATTAAAATATAATTTACAGCCACATTACTTTTTCAAAACTAGTGTTGCCTCATTTTTAAAGCAAAAATAATCCTAAAGTGTATATAGTTTCAGATTATAGTCTAGGGGTTTGAAAGTTAATATTTTTTTAAGTACAAGTAAAAACATCGACATTAACAGCATAGTTTCTGCTCATCAAAGTCCCACGTTCCATTGAGTGCTTGGTTTTCAGCTCTATAAATCCTAAATGTGCCATTCATTTAATTTTTCCAAACTTTAACTTACAGCTGTTCAACATTTACTTCACTGAATATTAGGAAGTATGTTCTGAAAAAAATATTCCTTTCACTTGTCAGGCTTACAAAAGAAAGGAAACAAATCTGAAGTTTGGTAGCTTACTGTTTACTAGATAAATCAGCCACTTCGCTAATAGGCTGCGCTTTCCCACCCCGTGACCTGCTTTTAAAATGAAATATGAATGCACATTCCCTTTAGGATATACTTTAAACTCTAAAATGCTCTTTCCTTCAGTGCTTCCCTCATGTGTTTCTAATTTATCTTTTCTAATACAATGAATGAAAATATGAAACAAGAGGCACAAAAGAGATGAAATATTCTAATCTCTATTATGAATGCCACAAGTACTTTAAATTATCACTTAGAGTGAAGGAAACCCTATAGAATCACAGAATTGGAAGAGACCTTGTGGGCCATACAGTCCAACCCCCTGCTAAGAAGCAGGAAAATCCCATTCAAGGCACCCCGACAGATGGCCATCCAGCCTCTGCTTAAAAGCCTCCAAAGAAGGAGCCTCCACGACATTCCAGGGCAGAGAGTTCCACTGCTGAACAGCTCTCGCCATCAGGAAGTTCTTCCCAATGTTCAGGAACCTCCTTTCCTGTAGTTTGGAGGTTCCACCATTAGGAATGACAGGTAAGGTAATTTCATTCAGGTAGTTTGACTAGAGTGGCCACCTAAACAATGCATTTTTTTAAAAGCAAGGAGATGTACAATGAAAGAAAACAAAGGAAGATGGGCATACAATGTGGTTGTAGTGATTTGAGGGACTTGGAGTACATCTACATAGACCACTTAATGTGGGTCCAGTCCCAAGTGGCAATACTCTGGATTGGCTCTGAGGGTGGCTGGCTACACTGCCTACCTTGCTGCATTGTCAAGACAGTCGAGACAATCCAGTGAGACCAAGCCTGGTCCAGCCCCTTTGGATAGCTACTTTTACCAAAGACTTCCTGGCCATTGCTCAGTGCCTTTGTGGGTGTCATCAAAAGTGCCTGCATGACTCAGAGAGGGGAGAGTGAAAGAAACGGAGTGATACCCATGCCCTCTCCAAGTCAAATGTACACCTTTAAGAACATCACAGGGAATATCTGAACAATGGCAAGGGGATCCTCGGTATACCATAGCTGCCACTATGGCTATTGAAAATGCTTATCCCATTTCTGTTTGGAATGAGGCCAGAGGGGATGTCCAGCCCCTCGGGTAAACTCCAGAAAAGGAAGGAGTTGAGGGCAGGACGGCAGGTTTGGAGCCAGGATGCAACTCTGCCCCTGAGAGCCCGCATGGCAGAACAATGTGACCATAGAACAAAGACCCATGCAGGTGAAATACAAATACAGATATAAACAGCCCCTAGGGGGCGTCACAGGTTGGATAAGCAAAAATGTTGGATAATAAGGCAGGATTAAGGAAAAACCTCATAAACATCAAACACACACACAAGTAACTGGGTTTTTTCTCCTCTTGTTTTGATGTGCATGTGTATTACTGCTACGTCTGGTTTGAATGTGTACTTCAAGCCTGTTATTTAAAGCCGTCCATTCCTGGTAGCATGTATTAAAAGCAGAAAACACCAAATTGAATTGGAATAATTCTTGCTCGGGGATCATTGAGGGTTCCCGAGGCTTGTGGTAAGATCAGAACTTCAGGATTTGTTTTCTTCATTGGATTTGGCAACCCTGTTTGTTCAGACTGATAATTTCCCTGATCTTCTGTCCCAACTTTCTTCTGGCTTTGCTCGCTCCCTTATTAAAAGTACTTGAGTTCTCTCTTTTTTTATTAACTCATAAAAACTGGAATTGTTCTTGGAATGAATTGGTAAAAAAAAAAAGAACTGGAAAGTTAGTAACCTGAACTCCCCAAATGAAACAGCATTTGCAGACAAATATTGTGGCTGTGACAGACACAGCAAAGGGAATTCAAATATGAATGGCCTCTCTTTCTTTCTTTTTTCATGTATTGCACCACAGGGTCCTGTCCTATTTCTCTTTTATTGAATCTGCACATGGAACCAACAGGGAGCAAGGCCATTGTCCAAACCAGAATTAGGTATGTATAAGCCCATTCAAATCAATATACTTAAGTGCACCCAGGATAAATTCCATGCAAAATAAATGTTTTTCTCATTTTTTCATCTACCATCAGTTTATAGCATGTATAGTATCTTCTTTTTCTCCTCCTCCTCCTCCTTTCTGCCTCCATCCAGTTTTTAGGAAATACTAAATTCACGAGGTGCTGATCTTTGGTGTAGGATCACCCCCATTTACAAGGTAAGGTCACCTGGTGACACAATTGCAGGGATCTGGGTGGTTTTTAAAAGCCTCGGAAAAAGGAGCCTTAACTTATAGCAAAGGTATCTGTCTATAATACAGAGAGAGGAAAAAGAGCAAGAAAAACACACAAGATAGATGAGGCTGCAGCCATTTGCTCCTGCCTGTGCCCACTGGGAAGATTAAGATTCTGCCCCTTCCATTTCCCCCTGCTGCCAAATCAATTGAGCACAAACCGCTTTTGCCCTCTGAACTAAACGGAGGATTAATCAGAACTGTCTGTGCCAAACTGGAAGAGTTGGGTGTGCAGTTCAAAGTGTTTATAGGGTTGAGTTGTCTTGAAATTAAATATGCAATGAAGATCCAATTAGTTTTGCTCCTGTAAGAGACACAAACTACTCATAATTGGGGAGCTGTGTGTATGTATGTGTGTGTGTGTATATACATACATACATACATACATACTAGGGGTGGATATCTCCATTTTAAAATACTTCGAAATCCATTATTTTTCATATTTGAAATTAATTTCAAAGTATATTGACCCTAACCCGGAAGTGGAATTTCTATATCGACCCCGGGACGCCCATTTTTGTATTGGGCACGTAATAGCTCGTATTACGTTTTTGCCCTCAGTTGAAGCATTTTCCAATTGGCTAATGGAGACCAGGTGGTAGCATGAAGCCACCTGCTTCCCTTTAGCCAATCAGAGTCGAGTCCCCTCTTCCTTCTCTGATGCTCCTGCCCCTCCCCTGCCAAAGGAAATAAACCGGGGCAGCCAAGGCTTGGCTGCCCCGGTTTATTTCCTTTGGCAGGGTAGGGGCTGACGCAATAAACCTTTCCACGGTTTAGATGTTAGCAGGGGGGGAGATGCGGACGCAATCTCCCCCCTGCTAACCTTGTCCCAGTTTACTCCCAAAGAGAGGAGGAGGAGGGGGACGTGAGTCCCCTGCCTCCTCCTCTCCTTGGAAATAAACCGGGACCCTTCTCCTGGTTTACTTGCAAGGAGAGGAGGAGGAGGGAGACGCAAGTCCCCCACCTCCTCCTCTCCTTGCAAGTAAACCGAGACCCTTGTCCCGGTTTATTTCCAAGGAATGGAGGAGGTGGGGGGCAACCCATGTCCCAGTTTACTCTCAAGGAAAGGAGGAGGCGGGGGACGCAAGTCCTCCGCCTCCTCCTCTCCTTGGAAATAAACCGGGACAATGGCATAGAGGAGGGTGGAAGGTGCAGCCTGGCACCCTCCTCTCGCCAACCCAGACCCAAACGGGGTTATCTTTAACCCCGTTTGGGTCTCGGTTGGCCAGAGAGGAGTGCAGGCAGCACCTTCCACCCTCCTGTCACGCATGCGTGGAACAAATAACGTAATAATAACAAAATTTGTTATTAATTACGTTTCAATTACAAAAATTATTTTAAAATTTTTGGATTAATTTCTATAACGAACCAGCAACGGAATCCCCCCCCCCCCCCCAACGAATTTAGAATCAATTTTTTCATGGATCAACCACCCCTAATACATACATACATACATACATACATACATATAGAGGTAAAGGTTCCCCCTAATGTTAAATCTAGTTGTGTCCAACTCTGGGCGGATGGAGCTCATCTCCATTTCTATACTGAAGAGCTGATGTTGTCCATACACACCTTCAAGGCCATGTGGCCAGCAATGACTGGATGGAGCGCTGTTACCTTCCCACAGAAGCGATACCTATTGATCTACCTACATTTGCATGTTTTCAAACTGCTAGGTTGGCAGAAGCTGAGCTTAACAGCGGGAGCTCACCTGGCTCCCCGGATTCAAACTGCCAACCTTTAGGTCAGCAAGTTCAGCAGCTCAGTGGTTTAACCCACTGCGCAAACAGAGTGTGTGTGTGTATGTATATATATATATACAGTGTGTATATATATATATATATATATATATATATATATATATATATATTCGACACCGCTGCAAGCAGTTTTGCAATCTTTGGGGAGTCATTATAGAGCCTGTCATGGTAAGTGTCTGCAGTTCAAATTTGCCACTAACCAATTGCTCATAAAACTGTGCCATTAAGGGTTTCTATAGAACATTTGGCACTTTATATAAGTTGCATTTCCCTGCCCCCATCTTGGATTTTGCTTTAGGAATTTTTTCAAAGAAAAAACAAAATTGTGAAAGTAAGTGCAGTTTGTGGTGAATGAAATGAATGGAGAGAGTCTCTACAATGTTCAAATTTTTCTGTTGCACACATCTGAACTGCCCATTATTTCAAAGCTGTGGCTTGTTCAAATGTCACTTTTGGGCAGGGCTATTACAAGAAAAAGAGATTCAGGATTGTACTTCCAACATCCATGATGTACATTTCTTGAACACCAGACGTACATCTAGGATTCACAGTGATATTCCCATTGTCGTTTAGTGTACATCTCTTGAACACCAGAGCACTTAGCAAAGGGAGCATTTAAATGTTTACAAATGAATTTGGACAGGTGCTCTACTCTGCAGATGTTAATTGTTTGCACATATCCATAAGACCCGATTGGCGGGGACGAGAGACAGGGCGTTCTCAGCAGTGGCCCCTCCCTAGGGACATTAGATTGGCCCCCTCCCTCCTAATATTCTGGAAGAAAGTCAAGACCTGGCTGTTTGAGCAGGCTTTTGCAGAGGAAATGTAATTATGGAATTGAGACCTATAGAACGATGATGATGCAACGGAAACCGATTCTAATACGGAGACGCTGAGATTTGTATTTTACATTTTTAACTGTGAATTTTTGATTAATATGGTTGTTTTTATTAATTGTTATGTATTTATCTGTGGGCATATGTTTGCCATTGTACACCGCATCGAGTCACCTTTGGGCTAAGAGGGGCGGTATAAAAGTATAGTAAATGTGGCACAGCTGGCTGGGTGTCAGCTGCATAAGATCTCTAATGACCAGAAGGTCATGAGTTCGAGGCCTGCCCGGGTCAAGGTGAACTCTCGACCAATTTGTGTAGCTCATTGTCGACCTTTGCAACCTGAAAGACGGTTGCCTATGTCAAGTAGGAAATTTAGGTACCACTTTGTGGGGAGGCCTGTGGCCAGGGGAGCTTTTGCACAGTTAAGACTCGTGCGCCAGCTGCGCCCGTACCTTGGGAAGTCTGATCTGGCTACGGTGGTCCACGCTCTGGTCACATCCCGAATAGATTACTGCAACACACTCTACGTGGGGCTGCCTTTGAAGACAATTCGGAAATTACAATTAGTCCAACGGGCGGCAGCCAGATTACTAACTGGAGCTACATACAGGGAGCATACCACGCCCCTGTTGTGTCAGCTCCACTGGCTGCCTGTCCACTTCCGAGCTCAATTCAAAGTGCTATACAGTTCTGGCCCAGTTTACTTGTCCAAACGCATCTGCTGCTACATCCCACCTCATAATTTAAGATCATCCGGGGAGGCCCTGCTGAACTCCTGCTGCTTGGGGGAGGAGGAGGAAGGGCCGGGCGGCACCGAAGAAAAAGAAGGGGCCGGGGCGCCGCCTCCTTCGGCCGTTTCCCCAGCCAGCCTCCAATCCGCCATGACTCCCACCATGACTCTTGCCCCTCGCTCGCTGAAGCTGCGCAGAGGAGGAGCCCTGCCCACTGAAGCCCATCCACCGCTCATGCTCCTCCTCTGTGGGAGAGCTGAAGCCAGGGGAGGGGGCTCCCACAGCTTCTCCAGCCTTGAGGAGGCAGTGCCAAGGCAGCAGTGGCAGAGCCAGCACAATGCTGGCTTGGCACTGCCCCCTCAAGGCTGGAGAAGCTGTGGGAGAGCTGAAGCCGGGGGGAGGGGTGGGGCATGGCGCGGCCTGGTTCCGCCCCCTTCCCCAGCTTTGGCACTCCCAGCAGCTGCTCCCAGCAGGCCACCATCCCCCAGCCGTTCTTTACTGTGTTAGAGTGTCATTTTGTGTCATTTTGGTTGGTGGTGTGCCCCCGGATTTTTTTAATGTTAAAAGTGTGCCGCAGCTCAAAAAAGGTTGGGAAACACTGCTCTAGCAGACTATTATGTCGAAACGGGGTCTTCTGAGCAGGGGAAGTCTCAAGTCCTCCTTTTAAAAAAGGGTGAAGTGGAAATTCACTAAAGTGAATTTTTATGTATTCAAAGTCATTCCCTCACCAAAAAAAATTAACTACCTAACCATTTTCCATACTGGAAAAATGGAATGTTGGCTCCATGCATTCATTCATTTGTTCATATTTTTGGTCTTTTGAGTTTCCTCTCCTTGCACTTCTGCCTCTATAATTCCAAAGATTTTTGGATTACAAATTGCATGAAAACCACAAAAAGTTAACGACATTAGACTTAACTTACTGGGGCCTTTTTTTTATTTTGCAAAGCCAAATATAGTAAGAGTTCCTTTTAAAACATTTTATTGCCTATTTTATGCTTTGAGAGCCATAGAGAGTGCACGGTTTCCAATGCACACGTGACTCGGAGGAATAAAACAGCAGTTAGGCTTGTAAAAAACATATTATTTTTGAAAGCTGTAACCAAATGAAGCGGAAAAGTCTTGTGTGCCGTTCCTTCTTTTATATGAGGATATTAAGTGTAACTTCAACCCCGCATAACAATGTATCATCTGTTTGGGATTGGGAGGAAATCAACTTTTTAATATTGTAAAATGACACACGAATTAATTCTCTAATTGAAATCTATGATCTCAGAGTGCAATAAACTGATAATCTAAGTCCAGTCGTTGGCGTTTCAGACTGAGGATTAAATATTTGGAATTTTATGGTGCTTTTTCAACTGAGGGGGAGAAAGAGCAGACGCAACCCTTGCATGCCTGCCTTTATATTCTGGTTAAGGAAAGGAACTCACGGCACTCCAGAAGGTCTGAAGTTCTGCGACTCGCAGGCCCAGCCATTCAGCAGTGTTCACTATCTGTTAATAAAACACACACCCCTTAAGGTCTTACTCCATCTGTCTGCATATATAAACCAGGACTTGTCAGGTGTTTATAGCTGGAGAAACGCCTCACACCAAACAGAGTGTAAGACATGTGCAAGTTTTATTTTATACTGGGAACGTGTTCAAATCTGGTTCAAACTGGTTGAGAACTTTTTCACCTCTCTGAGTTCTATAGCCCAGGTCACACCGGGCCCAAAAACGGGTTGTCAGCCTTGGACTTTATCACAAGAGGCAGACAAACTGGCACCTTTAAATAGTGGTTCACAACTTTCCTAATGCCGCGACCCCTTAATGCAGTTCCTCATGTTGTGGTGACCCCCAACCATAAGATTATTTTTGTTTCTTCTTCCTAATTGTAATTGTGTTACTGTTATGAATTGTAATGTAAATACCTGATATGCAGGATGTATATTCATTCACTGGACCAAATTTGCACAAATACCCAATACACCCAAATTTAAATGCTGGTGGGGTTGGGTGGATTGATTATATCATTGTAGTTGCTGGGATTCATAGTTAACCTACAACCAAAGAGCATTTTGAACTCAACTAATGATGGAACTGAAGCAATCTTGGCACACAGAATTCCCATGACAACAGAATATTCTGGAAGGGTTGGGTGGGCATTGACCTTGAGTTCACCTACACCACTGATTCCCAAAGTGGGCGGTACCACCCCCTGGTGGGTGGTGAGGCAATCCAAGAGGGCGGTGGGAGGCTCAGGGGGTACTGCAAATCCCATCATCAGTTGTCCATATTCCCCCAAACATATTGTTTTTGTGATTAATCACTATGTTTTAATTATGTTCAATTTGTAACAATGAAAACACATGCTGCATATTAGATATTTGCATTAGAATTCGTAAGAGTAGCAAAATTATGGTTGGGGGTCACCACAACATGAGGAACCTTATTTAGGGGTCACGGCATTAGAAAGGTTGAGAACCACTGCATTAAACCACTGCTGGGGTTTTATGTATTTTAATATGTTGTTCTAGTTGTTTTAAATTGTATAGCATTGAATCTTTGCTGTTATGCCGGTCTGAGTCCCTCGATAGAGGTGAGAAGGTCGGGGTACAAAAGTTTTAAATAAATAAATAATACATATATCTTTCTGTTTAATTGCTATTAAATTTTTAAAAATAATGCCTAGGGGGGCGGTCAGTAAAAAAATTTCTGGAAAGGGGGCGGTAGGCCAAAAAGTTTGGAAACCACTGACCTACACCAAGAAAGCACTGTGGATTCAAACAATGATGGATCTGGACCAAATTTGGCAGGAATCCTCAATATGCCCAAATGTAAACACTGGTGGAGTTTGGGGAAAATAGATCTTGGCACACCTGCTCTCCTGTCCCTGCTTGGAAGCAAATGACAGGCCTTCTCTGCCAAAGGGGTTCCTAATAACATCAGAAATATGTGTTTTCTGATGGTCTTTGGCGATCCCTCTGACATGACCCCTTGTGACCCCCAGGGGTCATGTCCCCCAGGTTGAGAAACTCTGCCTTTGAGGATGATCCCCATCACACAATGCTATGAGCATCCTGCTTCTGGTCTGCCTCCTCTCCTATGCCTATTTCTCTTATCCTGAGCTACTGATGGGTAAAACCAATCAACGGGGTGTGTACAATTCCTTTGGATGGAAAGATGAGTCTCACATGTTCTTCCATTGTCAACAATGGGTTAGATCTTCCTGGAACATAAATGGAACTTCTGGCTGCAGGATCAAAGAACAGTAAATGGAATTCAGGGGGGGGGGAGCCAAAAACGGGACCGAAAATGGCACTTTTTTGGTGCATCATGCCATGCTATTGCTGTGAGCCGGTGCATGGGCGGGAGGCGGGAGGCTCTGCCCCGGCTGCAAAATGTTCCCCCGTCCTTTTCAGCCTCTTGGGAGTACGTTTAGCAACTCGGTCCACCAGAAGTGCTCTGTCCAAATGGTGTATTTGTAAAACTTTCATGCATGCCCCATTTGGACGGAGTTGCTAAACGCACTCCCAAGAGGCCGAAAAGGACAGGGGAACATTTTGCAGCCGGAGGCGTGAGGCTCCGCCCGGCTGCAAAATGTTCTCCCGTCCTTTTCATCCTCTTGGGAGTGCGTTTCCCAATAGCACATGCGCGAAACTAGCTGACTGCGTGCATGCGTGCTCTGAGGCGCGCACGCACATGCGCCATCTCCACCAGGTTGGAGAGCCAGGGGGCACCAAAAAAATGTTTGCTTACTACTATTTTTTACCTCCGTCCAGTCCTGGGTATAGGATAGGTTGTCAAGTCTAACCAAAGACATTTTGCTACCTAAAATAAAACAGCAAATGGACTCATTCCCATTCCAAGTCCAATTGTTCAGAGATATGCATGTCATTTAGCATATGAGGCACAAAGTGGCAAGAGCACCTCTCCATGGGATTGAAAAACAAAACTATCAGCATATAAATATTGTGAAATTAAATAAATAAATAAATAAATTTGCTGCTGTTTCTTCCCACAGATGTTTAAATGGACACTTTGTTCTGCCTTATAAGAGAAACCAGCTTAAGTGCTTTACCAGTCTTATTTCACCAGGGATTTTAAGCAGGTAACGCTGCCTTGAGATTTGCAGATTTTGTAAAACTCACAAGACTGTCCCTTTTCCATTTTCCTCCACACGCAAGTCAAAATTATTGTAAAACATATTTTTATATACATCTCATGACTACCCCGCCTGCCTGATTTTAGCAAGCTTGCTCCACACCCAACTAAATCTGGACAAAACCCATAGTGATTGTAAAAATGCTTTATGTGCCATATGATTTGCACTTAATGCTCTCTTCCCTTTTATTTGCTGCAATTTTGAAACAGGTCTGTAGCCAGAACGAGAGAAAACAAAGTCCACCCGAAGTGTTCCTCTGCCCTTCACCTTCACACTAAGCATTGATTGGCCATTGAACTCAACAAGCTGTGCTTGCCCTTTCTTTGGTGCATATTCATTTTATGCTGAATGGCATGCAACCAAATGATGTCAACTAGACACAATGTGCTTACAAGTTTTATATCTCACCTACTTTTAATTTAACAATGCTGACCGCACTTGTTATGTCTAGGCTACCTAATCTCAGCGTTTCCAACTAAAGCCTTCTTCTGGAATTCTGCAATGCTTATAAAATTTAATAAATTTAATTCAGTCGTGGGACAACTCTGGCAGTTAAGAAGCAAATTCCCAAGATGCAAGCTGCATCAGTGGGAAAACCTCCAAAACCAAACTATAGAAACCCAGAAAGAGTTTTAAAAGCAGGGAGGGAAGAACTAGAGTAGTGTTTCCCAACCAGTGTGCCGTGGCACACTAGTGTGCCATGAGCGATCATCAGGTGTGCCGTGGGAAATTGGAACCTCCAATACCCTTTCTTCCTCCTCCTGCCAAACACTTTTTCTTCTCTACTTGGGCTCCTGTCTTCCCAGCCTCACTCTGCTCGCTTTGCCTCACTTTCCTCTGGGGTGAGTCTGCACAGGAGCGCCCGCACGGGTCATGTCTTCCTCCCTCCCCCCTCCCCTCCTGAACACGCTCACGCTGCCTCCTCGGATCAAAATGGCGGCAGAAGCGGCAGTGTAGAAGAAAAAGTAAGTGTTCAGCAGGAGGGGGGAAAGGGTGCGAAGGGGAAGGGGGAGGAAGAAGTCTCTGTCGAAAGCTGGCATGGGCAAACCTGGCCCTTCCAGGTGTTTTGGACTCCAACTCCCACCATTCCTAGCAGCCTCAGGCCCTTTTCCTCCCCCCCCCCCTCAGCCACTTAAGCAGGAAAGGGCCTCAGGCTGTTAGGAATGGTGGGAGTTAGAGTCCAAAGCACCCAAAGAGCCGAAGTTTTCCCATGCTGGTTTTAGGGACCTTAAAGTGGTGAGCCTCCTTCCAACATTGTGATTCTGGATAGAAAACACACAACAACATAACATTGTTTGAGTCCACAGTGCTCTCTGGATATAGGTGAACTACAACTTCCAAACTCAAGGTCAATTCCCAAGCAAACCCTTTCAGTAACTTTCTGTTGGTAATGAGAGTTCAATATGCCAAGTTTGGTTCAATTCCATTGTTGCAAGAGTTCAGGATGCTCTTTGATTGTGTGTTAACTATAAATCCCAGAAACTGTAACTCCCAAATGTCAAGGTCTATTTTCCCCAAACTCCATCTGTGTTCACATTTGGGCATATTGAGTACTCATGCCAAGTTTGGTCCTGATCCAACTTTGTTTGAGTCCACAGTGCTCTCTGGATATAGGTGAACTACAACTCCAAAACTCAAGATCAATGCCCACCAAACTCTTATAGTATTTTCTCTTGATTATGGAAGTTCTGTGTGGGAAGTTTGTGTCTTTCTGCCATTCCTGCCAGGATATCTATGTTGTGTTCATCGAAACAGGCCCAGGTTTTACACTGAGTGTATAAATAAATACATTTAAAAACATATTAACTATGTGTATTACTGTGTTAAAGCATCATTTTGTGTTATTTTGATTGGTGGTGTGCCCCAGAATTTTGTAAATGTAAAAAGTGTGCCGCGGCTCAAAATGGTTGGGAAACACTGAACTAGAGACATACAAGGCACAAAGCTGTCTTGAAAACAAGAAAACAGGCTTATTTTCTACTGCCCTGGAAACTAGGATGTGGAACAATGGCTTCAAACTACAGGAAAATAGATTCCACCTGAACATTAGGAAGAACTTCCTAACTGCGAGAGCTGTTCACTTCAGCAGTGGAACTTTCTGCCCCGGAGTGTGGTGGGGGCTCCTTCTTTGGAGGCTTTTAAACAGAGGACGGGTGGCCAGAGGCCGGAGGTTTAGCACAGCGGTTAGAACAACAACTGCTAAAGATTTTATCAACCAAATGTTGCAGGTTCGAGACCCCGGGCTGGTTTGGGCAGCCAGCTGCCATTTTTAGAAATTTTTGGAAAATTTCCTGCCTAAGTCTTTCTGCTTACCTAAGCAGTCCAAAACAGATTCCCTAACTGTGATTAGAGAAACCATGCCTACTAACTGTGATTAGAGAAATTAGGGACCGCTTTGCGGGAAAGGCCGATTGCCGGAAAGGTGGAAGTCCTAACGGGCTGGCAAGCTCTTCGTCATAGCAACAGCACCCCGGTGTCACAACTGGAAGAATTTGACTCAACTGGAAAAGAACCTCCTACTGTATATGTTGTATGTGATGTATGTCAGATATAAAAACGGCAGGGATTGTCTGCTTGTATATGTACTGTAATCAACTCTGAGTCCCCTTCAGGGTGAGAAGGGTGGAATATAAATAAAGTGTATGTGTGTATATCTGTTGGAGGTACTTTGAATGTGATTGTCTTACCTCTTGGTAGGGGGTTGGACTGGATGGTCCAAGAGATCTCTTCCAACTCCATGATTCTGAGGGAAAGATTTCAGGAGCAGAAATCTTACTCCTCTTTCTTTTCCATCGTTTACTTTGGGAGGGGGATGGTCTTGTAAGAAAAACAAAACAAAACAAACCATAGAGAATCAAATGAAGAAGAGGAGAAGAAGGAGAAGATCTGGGTTCTAAAAAGGTGTTCTTTATTTGCTAAAAAAAGAGCATTAAATGGTTTCGCCATCTTGTACTATTGTCTGCTATCGCAATGCCTATTGTGCGACCTAATGTGGTTTTATATGCTGTTTTAATCATGTTCTTTAACTTTAACTTTTAACTTTATTGTGTTTTTATTGTGTTTTATGATATACTCTGTTTTATTATGTACTTATTGACCTGTTGTGAGCCGCCCCAAGCCTTTGGGGGGGGGGGGTAGACAAATGTGAAGAAATAAATAAATAAATAAATAAATAAATATGCTTTTATGGCTTCTTCCGGGGCTACTTCAAATCAGGGCTACTGAAATATCTAACTTAAGAGATCCAAAAATATTTCCTGATAGATTATTTGGAAATCTTCCTCTGAAGACAACTGTAAAGGCATCACCCACAAACTCAAAACCTTTGCTCTTTCGAGCAAATAAAAACCGCCTATCTAGCATCCTGAGAGGTGTCTCCTTTTCTTCGAGGTATTTTTTGTCAAGCTAAAAGGGTGTAACATTGACTTTTTAAAAAAACAAAACCACTTGGACCTTCCTCCATACAGAAAGAGGATTATATGTAGCTAATATATCAAATATACATTTTTGCCCCCATAGCATTTATGGTCTTTGTACTAGAGTTATGCACACAATTTGGACAAAGTCCAGAATCCAGATAGTTACAGTCTCATTCAGTGGAAGATTCCTGGAGCTTAGATTGAATCACCTTGGGACAAATAGCTAAGTGGATCGCATCATCTAAAAGTACTTTAATGTGCTTTTCAGAGAGCATCAGAGACATGCTTTGGCTTGGGTGGAGGAGGAGTAAAGGTGAGAAAAGCCCATTTCCCTCTGTTCCATTCATGGATGGATGAGGAAAAGTTGGAATGGAATCGAAGTGAAAACTCTGGCTTCTCATCTGAGACAAGAGACTCACTAGCATGACTGAAATTTCCAGTTGCTGGAAGGGAGAATTTGCATGGCATGTTTTTCACTTGTTCCCATTACTTAACCCTCCTTGGAGTTGGGTAGAGGCAATAGAGAGAATGCCTGCATTAGTGCCTTGCATATGGGTGCACTTATTTGTTTGTCCTTATCTTAGGGAATATAGTTTTTAAAATAATACTCTAGAGCTGCTTATATTCATTCAGTAGCATATGAGAGATAGTTAGAAGCAGCTTTTGTCATTTCTCTTTGTTTGAATTAAATTGAACTACCGCCAACACCTGAGCATCAAGTGTCAGCGCTGACTCCAGGAGGACCCCCAAACTGCGGACCTGTGACTTTAGGGGGAGTGTAACCCCTTCCAGCACAGGTTGCCACCCAGTACCCCGGTCAGACGAACAACTGACCTGGAGGACTTCTGTCTTATCAGGATTGATCCTCAGCTTGTTCCTCCTCATCCAGACCGTCACAGTGGCCAGGCACTGGTCCAGTATCCGAGGGGTTTCCTTGGAATCTGGTGGGAAGATTGGTGGAGTTGGGTGTCATCTGTGTAGAGGTGGCACCGTACTCCAAAACTCCGGATGGCCTCACCCAGCGGTTTCATGTAGATGTTAAATAGCATGGGGGCAGGGGCGGTCTAAGGTAATTTCCAATGGTAGGCGACCACTATTTTGGCGCCCCCCCAAACATTATTTTGCCCACTCCAAACATTATTTTGGTGCCCCCCCCCCCAAAAAAATTTACGTGGTACCTTGCGCACGCTCCTTCCATTCCTCCCGTGCACCGCCACTCCTTGCCCTGTGCAATTTGAAGGCCTCCGAAGGCCCCTCCTCGCGCTTCCTGGTTCCCCCTGCCAGCCCCACCCACGAGGCATTGCAGAGGGTGGGGAGCGCTCTCCCATGCACTGTGCAACGCCCCATGGGAGGGGCCGGCAGCAGGCACTAGGAAGCGCTAGGAGAGGCCTTCGAAGTTCAGCTCCGGCGGTTCTGGGCATGCGTGAAAATGTTCGCGCATGCTCAGAAGCTGCTTGCAAGCAGCAGCAGGGAGTTTTGCTTCGGTGGCGCAGCCAGCCCCAATCTCTGCTGCTGCCTGCAGCAGCTTCTGAGCATGCGCGGACATTTTCGAGCATGCCCAGAACTGCCGGAGGTTCTGGGCATGCGTGAAAATGTCCGCGCATGATCAGAAGCTGCTGCAGGCAGCAGGCCAGCAGCAGGGAGGTTTGCTACGGCGGCGCGGCCGGTGTGGCGGTGCCCATCCAAGATGGCGCCCCACGCGGCCGCGTAGGTTGCTTACATGGACAGACTGCTCCTGCATGGGGGACAGAGTAGATCCTTGCAGGACCCCACAGGTCAATGGCCAGGGGTCCGAGCAGGAGTCCCTCAGTTTCACTGACTGGGAACACCCCTCCAGGAAGGACCAGAGCCACAGTAGAACCATGCCTCCGAGTCCCATCCCAGCAAGTCTCCCCAGAAGGATACCATGATCGACGGTATGGAAAGCCGCTGAAATGTCCAAGAGAATGAGCAGAGTCACACTCCCCGTCCAGTCCCTGTGGAGGTCATCCACCAAGGTGACCAAAGCCATCTCGGTACTGTGCCCAGGTCTGAAGGCAGACTGCGAATGATCCAGAAAATCAGGGTCATTAAGGAATCCCTGAATTTGCGAGGCAACCACCCACTCTAGAACCTTGCCCAGAAAGGGGAGGGTGGAGATAGGTCTGTAGTTGTTACAATTTGTTGGGTCAAAGGAGGTCTTCTTTAATAAGGATTTCGCCACTGCCTGTTTAAGGCAGGATGGAAATTTCCCCTGGCCCAGTAAGCCATTTATTATCACAACAAACCATTCCAACAACCCCTCTCTGGCCAGGAGCAATATTAGATTCCACTTTTCATTGGGAAAGGCTGCCATCAGGGAATGCAGATTATATCCTTAATGCTTGGTCTGTGCAGGGTGCGATTCATAGAATTTAATTAATTTAATTAATTATTTAATTAATAAAATTATCTTATTATAGGATTAAGACATTCTGGAAAACATCAGGCTGCCAGCCTATTTCTGGGCATAATACAAAGTGCTGGTTGTGACCTATAAGAACCTATTATTATTAATTTACTTACTTCATTTCTACCCCGCCTTTCTCGACCTGAGAGGGGACTAAAGGTGGCTTACAAATTTGGCAAAAATTCAATGCCACGCAGGTAAACAATAAAACACAACTCATCAAAATATAAACAATCTAAGCATATAAGCAATTAAAACTCATAACAATCTATCAAGCAGATTAAAAACTACATATAAAATGCCAAGTCATGATGTCATGTCCAAATCATGTCCCAAAATCCATAGTCCATTATTCAAGCTATTAATGTCTCATTCCGTAGTTTCCTATTCACTAAACACCTGTGTAAAAAGCCAGGTCTTAAGTCTCTTTTTAAAAACCAGGAGGGATGGGGCCTTCCTGATGTCACTGGGGAGGGAGTTCCACAGCTGAGGGGCTACAACTGAGAAGGCCCTGTCTCTCATCCCAACCGTGCTTGCGAAGAGGTTGGGACAGAGAGCAGGAACTCCCCAGCCAATGTTAAAGCTCTTGTAGGCTCATAGATACATTCCCTCTATATGGTCTAGGCCTGTTTTATCATAGATTCGGATGTAGGGGGTGCTGGTGCCTCGTTTCTGATAGACCTCCGAAGTTTTCAGCAGTATTATCAGAATTCATTCGGATATAATAATAATAATAATAATACTGTTTATTTCTATTCCGCTCTTCTCACCCTGAAGGGGACTCAGTGCGGATTACAATACATATACGACAGACAATCCCTGTCGGAGACGTACAGTTTTACACATAGACAGTACAGGTTACACATAGACAGTACAGTGCAGTTTTTATAGAAGGGTTTTTTTTTCTTGGCTGCGTCACAGGGTAACGGACATGCGGGTGGTCATCCAGATGTCACTGCTCCAATTACGTCATTGTTGTTGTTATGCGTCTTAGCGTCACAAGGGGGTGCTGTTGTTCCATCCTCATGACGGGAGCCTTCTGCATTTCTGCATTTCCCTCTTCCGCATTCACCTCGCCGGCCAGAAAGTAGTTCTGTAAAAAGCCCTTCCCCATTATTTATATAATGGTCCCCATTGGTGTTTGAACTGCTTGGGTGGGCAGTGGACTAGGCTCATATATTGTTATTAGCTGGTCATCCAAGCCAGCTCGGGGGGAATTGAACCAGCAACCCTCAGGTTGCAAGCACAGCTGTGTTACCACTGTGCTATCTCCCCGGCCCAATATACTTCCGAAATTCAAAATGTGAAAGGAGTTTAAGCCGCTGTGGACAAGGCTTTCCTTCCCTCCAAGGCAGGAAGGAAAGCCACGTCCACAGCTGGCATTTCACAGCTAGAGAAGGGCAGAAATGACATAAGAGCCTTCTCCGAAAATGGCAATGGAAAGTTCGAAATGGCAGATCCACTTCCGGTTTCCTAGACTCTGCTCGGAACCTGTTCAAAAGTGAAAAACATCCGATAAACATCCGAAAATCAGATGTTTCCAATGATGTGCCACAGGCATAAAATGCACTGTAGTATAGGAATAGGCAAGTTGATTGGCCATACCCCCTCTACAAACCTGTCTGTGTCCTGAAATCCTCAGGAGAGGTCAGCCTTTCAATCCCACACTTCTGTGGATATAATTAATGACAACACATGAAGTGCAGCCCATCTGTAGCCAGTAGTTCTCCTCCTAAAAAGCAAATACGTGATCCCAGAAGCCAGACCTCTGAGATCATAGTCTTCAATTTTCAGGAGCAAAAAATAAAAAATAAAAAAGAGTAAAAATATTAAATTGGTAGATCAGATTAAATGTGCTAACTCTAACTGTACCATTGAACTCTAACTCTACCACTATTCATTATGTGTTAACTCTAACTCTGCCATAGATTCAATGTCTAACTAAGACTAACTATTGAAAAACTTTTCCGGGTTTTGGTCTAAGCCAGCCTAAAAGGGAAAGTATCTTTCAGGAGCAATCTGGAGGCCTTTAGGTAAAAATCCAGAAATGATTGAGATTTATATCTTTCCTTTGACTGGATTGGGAAATTATTCCATTAACAATAGAAATAACACATCATTTTGGGCATTGATCTTAGACACATGGAACAAAGCAAACCAGAGCTATTAGATCTAGAAGACGGGAATAATTGCTGCACATAGATCCAAGAGGTAAGAATGGCCTGTGGATGTGCAAAGCCTTTCATGGTATTTGGTGGTCTTTAGACACTCTATTTGCTTATTGACTAGCTGCTCCCGTTGGGAAGCTGGATCAGCTTCAAGGTAACTGCCCTGTCAAGCCACTCCAGATCCGCATTGAATAACTGTCCAGGCAAGATGCACCCTTAGAATCATAGAGTTGGAGGAGACCTCGTGGGCCATCCAGTTCAACCCCATGCCAAGAAACAGGAAAATCTAATTCAAAGCACCCCTGACAGATGACCATCCAGCCTCTGCTTAAAAGCCTCCAAAGAAGGAGCCTCCAAAGTAATCCGCGGCAGAGAGTTCCACTGCTGAACATTTAAGCAGATGGCCATCCAGCCTCTGCATAAAGGCCATGGTCTTCCCATATCTGAAAGCCTCCAAGCATATTGGACAAGAAAACCATACTGGCTGGCAGGGAGTGATAGGTTGTGGAGTCCAACACATCTGGAGTCCACCACTTTGAGAGGCTGCTTGGTGGGCTTGACTCTCACCAGCATATCTGTTGTAATATTGTCAGCTTCATTTGCCAAAATAAATGTTTAGGAAGTTGCTGCTGCCATCTTGCTCCCCCTAGTGGATGATTCTACACATTCTTCCCCGGTTGAATCCAATCCAGGCATAAAGTTAACATTATGGGGTCAATGTAGTAGACATATAGTAGTCTAGCTTTGGCTGGCAAAAGCATTACTTCCACAGTTGGAGCTGAAGTATCTAAAGAGCTGGTTTTCAACCCAAACAATACTGAAGAATCATCAGTCAAACTACTTGCCTTTTGCCAGGTTTACTCTAGAGTGGAGCACATGCCCAATATCTATAATATCTACAGCCTGAGTGTCCCTTATCCGAAATGCAAAATAATCCAAATCCAAAACTGGCCACATATGATCACGACATCTTTGCTTTCTAATGGTTCAGTGTGTTTCATAATGAAAATATTAAAAAATATTGTGTATAAAATAAATTTCATGCCACACATAGATTACGTAAGATTGTCCTCCAAGTGCGGTGTCCTGGCGGTAGGTACGTAGGTGACTGTGGGGCCCTATTCTTGACTTGCATGTTCTCCCACACTGAGGGCATCGTTTTCCAGGTGATAGGTGGTTCCAGTTGGGGTTGGCTTGACGCGCCTTCCTCTTGGCACGTTTCTCTCTTTCACCCTCCATTCATGCCTCTTCAAATTCTACAGCACTGCTAGTCACAGCTGACCTCCAGTTAGAGCACTGAAGGGCCAGGGCTTCCCAGTTCTCAGTGCCTATGCCACAGTTTTTAAGGTTGGCTTTGAGCCCATCTTGAAATGTTTTTTTCCAGAAGGTGTACATGAAACATAAATGAAGTTCATGTTTATTGTTTAGACAAAGGTTTTCTGTTCAAGATATCTCATTATGAATATGCATGTATTTCAAACAAAAAAAGGGGGGGAATATGAAACATGTTCGGTACCAAGCCTTTCGGATAATGGATATTCAACCTGTACCTAGCTCACATGATCATCATAATTGACAGTTGCTCTTACCAAGCCAGGGCTATGTATGTACATATCTGAAGAATCCAGCTTGCATTTGTACTAAATCACATGTACTACCTTCTCAATGACAGAAAGCATCTTAAGACAGCTTTTACAACACTTTGTTTTTCCTTCACCAGACTAACCATATTTAACTTATATTGTATTTATTAGGCATGGTTTCGAACCCAAAAATGGTGATTCTAAAATCAAATGGGGGGGGGGGATTTTTTTTGATTAGTAAAAGAAAGACTTACAAAAAAATTTCCAAAAATTTCTAAAATGTAACTTAATTACTAACGAAATTCGTTAGTAGTTCGTATGCCAGCGCATGCGATTCCAGATGGTTTTGGCCTGCAACTCCCAGAAATCCTAACAGCTGGTAAATTGGCTGGGATTTCTGGGAGTTGTAGGCCAAAACTTGAATAAATCACACTGAATTCTAGATGGGACTCTCCAAATAGGAAGGAGGGAGGGAAGGAGGGAGGGAGCGGGTATTCTATTCTTGGAAGCAGCAAAAGAAAAGGAGGAGGAGCCCCCCCCCCCCTCGCTCCTCGCTGCCTCTCTCACCCCGATCCCGAGGGAGCGAGGGCCCAAGTTTGCCCAGGCTGGTCATATACTGACATTCCATGCACATGCAATAATACAGCAGTAATAACAATGGGAATAAGAAGAGGTAAAATTCAAACCGAAGTATTCTGACTGGTCCCTCCTCATGCGGTGCAAACGGGCTCTTCTCTGTGAGCCCGGGGAAAAGCCAGCGTTTTCTGCTTGGGTGCACACACATACATATTATTTGGGGGCGATTTGCTGCAGAATCTTCTCTATGAGCCTGGGATTCTGCAGCAAATCCCCCCCCCCCCAAGAATATGTATGTGTGTGCACCAAGCAGAAAACGCTGGCTTTTCCCGGGCTAATAGAGAAGAGCCTGTTTGCACCGCATGAGGCAGGGACCAGTCAGAATACTTCTGTTTGATTTTTACCTCTTGTTATTGTTATTACTGCTGTCTTATTGCATGTGCATGGAATGTAGGTATATGACCAGTTGGATTACTTATAATATTAGGCACTTACAGTAGCATTCATTCTATTATACATTAGGTTGGTTTCTCACCCCAATACTCTTTGATGCTTTAGATCCTGGCAGGCAGGAGAGGCAGGAAGCCTGGAAAAATGTAAACAGAGGTTTTACTCAGAAGTAAATCCAAAGGAGGGCCCTTCATCCAAAGTGCCCTCCTTGCAGATTTACTTGAGTAATCCTCTCTGTTTACATTTTTTTCAGGCTTCCAGCCGAAAGAAGGAGCGAGTTTAGGGCTTGCCTTGCCATAATACTTATTGGCAAGGGAGGTGGGAGGGTGGTGAGAGAGAAGGAGGGTGCCCCCCCCTTACGACCTAATAACGACACTTAAGAAAATCCTGGCCCCCGAAGTTCTATAAAGAAAGTCCACTTCCTGGTTGGCGTTCCAGGTGCGGAAATACTCAAAAGTAGCATTTCTTATGAATTTCTTACGAATCATTTCATTTTCATAACTTTTTTCTCATGCCTAGTATTTATATATTTAAGGATCTCAAGACAATATATAATAAAATTAATTATTTTTATTTTTTTTTAAATCCATCAATAATAACTAAAAATTGATGTAGTGGTCTGTTGGATGGGGCCACTGGGAAGTCAGGAATTGAATCCCTGTTTGGCCATGGAAACCTACTGGGTGACCCATGATAGATTTGTTGTGAGGTCTCCATAAGGCAGAAATAACTTGAAGGCGCACAACAAGAATTGGACAGATTCGCATAAGGTCAAAAAATTGCTCCATTAGCCATATTGGCTAGGGGATTTTAGGATCTGTAGTTCAAAACAGTAACTTTTATTTTATCATTATTTCTGGTGTGAGAGAATTGGCTGTCTGCTGAGACGTTGCCCAGGGGACACCCGGATGTGTTACCATCCTGTGAGAGGCTTCTCTCATGTTCCCACATGGGAAACTGGAGCTGACGGATGGGAGCTCACTCTGTCTTGCAGATTTGAACCGCCGACTTTCAGGTCAGCAGTTCAGCTGGCACAAGGGTTTAACCCATTGCACCACCTCAGTTCCAGTAACTTATCTGAGCACTGCTGATTCCTCTTACAAAATCAAGGTCCAGTGAAATTGCCAACTGCATTTTTGGACAAAAGAATAGAGAGAAGGAAATACGTAAGCTCCCCTTGTGAGGTCTGCTTGTCTCATAGCATTCCAGCATGTTACTTGTATGGTGTAAGATTCAGCCACAAAAAGTGGTCATCACACCCCATGAGTCTACATGCTTCGGTTGTTGGAGTATATGCCACAGACCTTCTGGCCGTAAACTCAAAATAAAAATAAACTGCAAACACAAATAAACCCTGTCAACTAAAGCAGGCCGTTTCAAAAGAAAGGCTTTGGGTCTGTATCAGTACTAGGCTCAACAGTTGTGTGAGGGAGGAACATTTTAAAATCACTGGGTTGCTGTGAGTTTTCCGGGCTGTATGGCCATTTTCCAGAAGCATTCTCTCCTGATGTTTCACCCACATCTATGGCAGGTATTCTCAGAGGTCGTGATGTCCTCACAACCTCTGAGGATGCCTGCCATAGATGTGGGCAAAATATCAGGAGAGAATGCTTCTGGAACATGATCATAGAGCTTGGAAAACTCACAGCAACCTGGAATAGTATTATTGCTACTGGTGAGGATATGTTTTTAATGTTGTATATGGCTTAATTATTAGGCTGAATGTTTTTAACTGTATTTTTATGAATGTATGGCATCAAATTTTGCCAATTCTGTAAGCCACCTTAAGTCACCGTAAGGCTGAGAAAGGTGGGCTACAAATGCCGCAAAATAGATAAATAAATAAATAGATTTTCACGTACAAATGTGAATGTTATTTTAAAGTGGTCAAAAATACTGAATAATAGTTCTGTTCATAATTCCCAATTACAGCTGATCCTACGAATCAATTGTGAAATCATAGGTGAACACATGCCAAGCCCCACAGTTTCAGTGGGTTTACTCTAATTGGGTTTGACAATATAACTTAGGCCAGGGCTGTCCAACTTCTACCGGACCTTGGGCCGGAATTCCGGTCCCTGATCACCTGGGGGTCCAAGCCCTGGCTCCGCCCCTCCCCCGGCATTGCATAAATATACAATTAAATATTATATTATTTAAATAAGGGGAGAGGGAGGGATGGATGGAACACATGAGGGGCATAAATATACAGAATATCAAGGCAGAAAATCCCACAATCTCTGCTTTGACCTGGAATATATGACTGGCCACATTGATCAGCATTGAATGGTCTTGCAGTTGAAAGGTCTGTGTGCTTTCATTCTGCCAGTTTACCCCTGGCTGATTCCATTCAGTGCAAGTCATCAAAGTAAACTTAGGTAATTGCAAAGAATGTAAATAATTCTGGGGGGAGGAAAAGAAGGGGGAAAGGGGTGGGAGGCCTTTCTTTGAGCTCCCTCTCATTCAATTCCCCCCTCCCTCCTTTTCTCCTCCTCCCCTCTCCTATGGCTGGCCGGTTCTCTCCTTCTCATTAAAGAGACAGTTCATGAAACGCAAATGAAGGGGTCAGAAAGGAAGGGGCTTGTGTGTGTGTGTGTGTCTGAGAGAGCCAGAGAGATCTTCCCTTTGCGCTGGGGAGAGGTGTGCCCAGGGCAGGTCCCCCTCCTCTCTCTCTCTCTCTCTCTCTCTCTCACTCACTCACTCACGCTCTCAGACACACTCCCTCCCTCCCAAACCCCTTTTGCTTCCCTGGCGCTGAGGGCCTGAGCGCCTCCCAGACGGAGCAGCAGCGGCGCTGCCGAGGGGGAAAGCCATGCGGTCGGGTCGCTCTTCCTGTTTGCTACCAAGGGGGCGGGGCCCGAGAGACATCACTCCCTCCCATTGGCCCCCTCCCTCAGGAGAAGAGGAGGCAGCCAATAGAAAGCCAAGGGGCGGGACCAAAAAATAAAAATAATAAATAATATTTTTTTAATTGAAAAAAATATTTTAAATATATTTTAAAAATTATATTATTTATTTCAGGAGGGTAAGGGGCCGTAGCCAAGGGGCTAGGGGGGCGTGTACGGCCCCAGGGCCGCCTGTTGGACAGGCTTGGTCTACGGTATCAAACGCTGCTGTTAGATCTAACAAAACAAGCAGGGCTGATCCACCCCTGTCCAGCTGGAGGCGAAGTTGGTCTGTAATGGCGACAAGCACAGTCTCCGTCCCATGCCCAATACGGAAGTCGGACTGGAAGGGATCAAGTCCAGCTGTGTCTTCTAAGAACTGCTGCAGCTTATCCGCTGCTGCCCTCTCAATTACCTTGCCTAAAAATGGCAAGTTTGACACAGGGAGCCGAAGGGTCTAAATTTGGCTTCTTCAGCAGCGGTCTTACCATTGCCTCTTTCAAACCCCCTGGGAACCCTCCTTGCTCAAGGGAGCTGTTGATAATCTTTCCCAGGGGGTCTCGTAACCCCTCCCGGCAAGCCAGGAGGGGCACGGATCAAGGGAGCAGGTAGTTGGTCTAGCTGCAGCAAGTAGCTTATCGACAGCTGCTGCGTCCAGCAGTTGGAAACGGGTGAAGGTGGGCCCGCCGAGTGGCGGCGGAGTCTCGAGTTCACCAACTGTATCAAGAGTGGCTGGGATATCCCGGCGGAGAATCGAGATCTTGTTGACAAAATAGTTCTGGAAAGCCTCAGCTGTGGGAGCCAAACCCCTATCATTTGGGACCGTCGGAATAGTTTTCAGTGACCGAATTATTTTTTAAAGTTGTGCTGGGCGTGAACTAGCCGACTCTATCAAGGAAGAATAATGAACCTTTTTGGCTTCCTTGATAGCTCACTCATAAACCTCCTTAAATTGTTTATAAGCCAATCTCAATGCTCAGTTAAAACAGTTAAAACTTGGCTAAGTTAAATATCCCCATCTGTAATGCAAAGAATCAAGTAGAGTTGAACAGCCTCGAAACAGTTGCTGTTATTCAGAATACTTTTGCTTTTGTGAAAAATTGCCAAGATTCCATTGTCATTTCACGAATGCTTGGTAAATGCTTTTTCCTCCCATGCTCTGAGAAATGATTTATGAAGTGTTTGTAACTCCAAGACATTCCAAAAGCCTCTTGGATGACACAGCAGAACTATCAAGGCTTGTGATTAGTGTTCTCAAAAAGATTGTATTTGTGGTGTAATTTGTAAATATATATTCGTTAGCATCTTTTCACTTTCTTCTGCAGATCATGATATGAATAAACATAACAGTTTAAATAAGGCATTATCGCGGACCACACTGAGAATTTCGGGGGGGGGGGGCTGAAGCCCCTCAAGCCCCCACCCCTACCCCGGCTACATGCCTGTGTAGTAAGAAACAACAGCAATTTTAGTGATTAAAGGATTGGAAATAAACTACTTCTTTAAAGTAACTTTGAGTCAATCCCATGTTAACTGGGGAATTCAGAACTCTGTAGTCCAAAGAAGTAACTTTTACAAGTTCAGTGCATACATATATAAACTCAAAAGTGTTTGATTCAAAGCTTACCCTAAATAATAATAATAATAATAATAATATTGAACTGCAAAGACTCTGGCACAAACCAGTAAAGGTGAGCCAAGTGGTGATCGGCACGCTAGGTGCAATGACTAAAGACCTTGGCCTGCACCTGAAAACAATCGGCACTGACAAAATTGCTATCTGTCAGCTGCAAAAAGCCGCCCTACTGGGATCTGCACACATTATTTGCCGATATATCACACAGTCCTAGACACTTGGGAAGTGTCCAGTGTGTGATCCAATACAACAGCCAGCAGAGTGATCTTGTTTGCTGTCGACTCATCTTGTAGTGTTTCAAATAATAATAATACGATCAAGGCTATCAACACCTGAGCCATCCCCGTCATCAGATACACTGCTAAAATTGTGAACTAGACACAAGCAGAGCTGGATGATCTGGACAGAAAAACAAGAAAACTGATGACAATCCACTACTCATTACACCCACGTAGAGATGTCGACAGACTTTACCAGCCCAGAAAATCAGGAGGCAGAGAGAGGGCTTCTGCAAGTGAGACAAATGTTAGAAGAAGAGAAACATGCCCTGGAAGATTATGTGAAAGGCAGTCAAGAACTAACATTGATGGAAGTCAATAGCAGAAAACTGTTTCAAGTGCAAAAGACAAAGAGTGAATACCGTAAAAATACAATGCAGAGCAGAAGAGAAAATTGGCAAAAGAAGGCTCTCCATTGACAGTTCCTAGGAAAAATTGAGAGCACAATTGACAAGGAAAAAAATATGGATGTGGCTCACAAATGGAACTTTGAAAAATGAGATGAAGCCCAAAAACAAGCCATTAGAACAAATGCTATCAAAGCCAGAATTGAAAAATTAACTGCAGATTCCAAGTGTAGATTCTGCAAGGAAGCAGATGAAATGATGGATCGTATACTCAGCTGCTGCATGAAAATCACACAGACGGACTATAAGCAGAGGCATAATACTATTGCTCAGATGAGCTATTGGAACTGGTACCACAAATACCATCTGCCTGTGACAAAGAACTGGTGGGATCACTAGCCTTCCAAATTTTATCCACGGGATGTTATTAATTCTCATTACCTGTGTAGCTTGTATGCTACAGTGTAATAAAGGTCTCTGGACCATAATAAATATGTATCTATCACAAACCTGAAAAGGTTACAGAAAGTGAACATCAAACTACTCTGGGACTTTCGAATTCAGACTGACAGAGTTTTGGAGCACAATACTCCTGACCTCACAAACGTGGAAAAAAAAACAAATATGGATCATCGATGTTGTAATACCAGGAGAATTGATGAGAAGCAACTGGAAAAGCTGACATGATACGAGGATTTAAAGATTGAACTGCAAAGTCTCCAGCACAAGCCAGTAAAGGTGGTCTCAGTGGTGATTGGCACACTGGGTGCAATGCCTAAAGACCTTGGCCTGCACTTCAAAACAATTGGTGCTGACAAAATTACCATCTGTCAGCTGCAAAAGGCCACCCTACTCAGATCTTCATGCATTATTCGCCAATACATCACACAGTCCTAGACAATTGGGAAGTGTCCGACGTGTGATCCAATACAACAACCAACAGAGTGATCTTGTTTGCTGTGTACTAATCTTGTTGTGTATCAAATAATAATAATAATAATAATAATTTGTTACCCACCCTCCTTATGGCTTGAATACAGTTGTTGGACACTATAACTGGGCAATTCCAGGAACTCAAATCAAAGGAAGTAACTTTTTTAATCAAGAAAGGAAATAAATAAAGATGTAAATGTGAAACATATGATATCCATAAGAACTTATACAACCAAAGATTTCCGCCAACAAACAGTCCAAAAATTCAAGCACCAAATAAATATAATGGTGCTCTTGCTATTTTTAGTTCTTTTATTTATGTTCTGTCCCTGATGCCACCCGGCTGCATGATGCTCCCCATCCAATCCACAGCAACATGGCTCCCAACCCCTTATGAAGAACACAGTATGGAATTGGGATTCTATATCTTGCAGAGGTTTGGGGGTCTTTTTTCTAAAGATTTGTACCAATCTGGATTTCTTTGGGGATAACACAAAGTCTACATGAGGCTCATGGGTCCAGGCACTTCCCAAAGACATACTGCTCTAACGTATACTCTATTTAAATAAACCCATGTTGGCAGTTGGCTTCCTATCTATTCCACATCAGAGAAGGGTGGCTTTCTCCACCACAGAGATTGAATAACTTGCGGGGGTAAAATGAGCCTTATTGAAGTGGTGTTTAGAGAGAAGAAATTAAGTGATCCAGGCATTGTACCAAATATATCCTTCTTGGTCAAACGAAATCCCCCACCTCACCCTCTCCCCATTCCCTCATTCTGCGGCTTTGCTATGCTAAATTGGAAAGATGTGGAACTGGAATAGGCGATGTTTCTGAAGTTTAATGAGAACGTCAGTTAAATTCCTCAACCCAAATCCTAACACGCCCAGTTCTTCTATTATGGTTTATCGAGTTATCCTTGTTTCGGAAAGAGTGCGCATAGCCACATCTGCAGTAAACACTGCAAGTAAGTAATCTTTGTGTTAGATCTTTGGAAAACACAGAATTACGGTGCTGGAAAGATCGGCAATGTCATGAAGACCAACCCAGAGGCAGAATCCCATTTGAGAGGTTTGGAGGGGGAAGGACAGGAAGGATTAGTTTGACAAAATAACAATGGAAGGCAAAGCCAGCCAACAACTCCTTCCCTTGAGCAAATTGCTGCTCCACCGACAGTGTGCTCCCTCCTTCCTAAGGGCAACCCCATGCTTCATGTCTCTCCAGCCATCTCTGATGGAACAGATAGCATGTGGAAGCATTTAGCATTCTACACAGTCAGACTTGGGCCACTTGCCATGGAGGCAGCAAAAGATGAAGCCCATCCCAACGAGTTAAAGCAGCCATTCTATGTTACACCCACAGCCAAAGTTTCATTTCATTTAGTTGTGTTTTTTTTAAGAAATCTTAAAGAATTGCAAGTGGCTGAGGTCTTTATTCAGTGCCATTTCTCACTATAAAAATTAGGTCAATTTCCTGTGTGGCACATTTAAGTGTAATGTTGCAACTGTGTTCTGGAGAAGCCTGGGTAGTTTATTTTACTTATCATTTCCAATTTGTGCCCTCCCCTCCAAAAGCAATTGAAAGAATTGTTGTCTTAGAATTAACTGTGTGCACCATAGTTGCCTTAACCTACACTCTGCAATCAGGCAGTTCAGATACATAGAGGGAGGCAGATTGCCACAGATCTGCATCTACAGATAACAATAGTTTCTCTGAGTTCTAGGAGTTAAATGTTGACACAGGATTGCCTGAGCCCTAGGAGTTGGGGTGGTCATAGGAGGTTGCAGATGCTGGAGACTCATTACAATCATTCGTTGGGCAATACAGCAGCATTTGATACAGTCGATTACGATCTTTTGACGCATCGCCTTGCCGTGGCCAGAGTGAGGGGGACAGCCTTAAATTGGCTGTCCTCTTTCCTCTGCAATCGGAAGCAGCGAGTGCAAAGGGGGGAGCTGGCCCCACAGGGATTCTCGCTACCTTGCGGGGTCCCTTCAGGGAGCTATACTCTCTCCCTTGTTATTTAACATCTATTTGCGACCACTCGCTCAACTGGTATGTAGCTTTGGGCTGGAGTGTCACCAGTACACTGAGGACACCCAGCTCATTCTGAGGATGGAGGGCCGGCCGGACTCCGTACCCGATAATTTCCATCTGTGCTTTGAGGCCGTCACTGGATGGTTGCGAGCCAGCAGGTTGAAGGTGAATCCAGCGAAGACTGAAATCCTATGGCTGGACCGTCCGGGCGATAGGGATATCCAGTTGCCGACCCTGGATGGCGAGGCATTACGCCCATCATCATCAGTAAAAAGCCTTGGAGTCCTTTTGGACCCCCTGCTGTCAATGGAGGCCTAAATCTCCACTGTCAGCAGGACAGCATTTTTCCACCTGCGTCAGGCGAAGCGGCTGGCTCCCTATGTGTCCCGGAATGATCTGGCCTCGATGATCCAGGCCATGGTCATCTCAAGACTTGACTACTGTAACACTCTTTACATTGGCCTTCCCTTGACTGTGATCCGGAGACACAAACTAGTGCAGAACATCGCTGCTCGGCTCCTCGCAGGGAAGCCTGAGAGTTGTCATGTAACACCTATACTGCAGGACCTGCATTGGTTACCAATTGAATTCCGGATCACTTTCAAGGTGCTAGTTCTTACTTTTAAGACCTTGTATGGTCTGGGGCCAGTGTATCTAAAGGATCGCCTGTTCCGATACAATCCCCCGAGATCATTGCAGTCAGAAGACTCGAATCTTCTTTGCGTCCACAGTATTAGATCTTTCCGCCTAACGGCAACCCGATGAAGGACATTCTCCAACATAGGCCCGGTGCTATGGAATTCTCTGCCGCCTGAAATTCGGGCTCTGTGAGACCTAAGCTCTTTCCACAGAGCATGTAAGACTCACTTGTTCAGACAGGCTTTTGACTGCTGTTTAAAATTTTAATCATTGTTTTATTGCTTGATTTTTTGGTATACTTCCTTGTAAACCGCCCGAGCCTCTGGGAGTGGCGGTATAAAATCGAATAAATAAATAAATAAATAAAAGAACGCTTTTTTAAAAACTATTGTCCTTCTAAGTCTTGCACACCTGCTTAGACTGTCTACATACATGCATATGGACATGGACTGTCTACAAACTTTACTCTTGACTTTTGGTATGATTCCATCAGCATTGCCTTCAAAAATCCAGCAAATCTTTGTGAAGACAGGCAGACAAACGTCAGCATTCTGAAAGAAGCAAAGGCCACTAGCGTTGAAGCAGTGATCCTCCACCATCAACTTCACTGGACCGGCCACATTGTCCAAATGCCCAATCACCATCTCCCAAAGCAGCTTAAGAATGGAAAATGGAATGTCAAGAGACAACAAAAGAGATTTAAAGATGGGCTTAAAGCTAGCCTTAAAGGAGGTGGAATATACACAGAGAACATGGAAGCCCTCACCCTTGAGCATTGTGTCTGGAGGTCACTTGTTACCAACAGTGCTGTGGAATTCGAAGAAGCTCGAATAGAGGGCAAAAGGGGGAAATGTGCCAAAAGAAAGGCATGCCAAGCATACCCTTGTCGTGACCACCTTCCATCTAGAAATGTACGGTTTCACTGCGAAATACTATGCAGATCCACAATAGATCTCCTCAGTCACTTTCAAATCCACTGGCAAGACTATACCCTTGGAAGACAATCATACTCGGGCACAAGTGATAGCCTATGACGAGCAAAAAGGAGGGATTGTGCAGCTCCCGGGCATTATTGAGTAGGATATGCTAACCTAATTCAGCACTTGTGTCTGAGGATAGCTGTCTATAAACCACTGGTCCTTTAGTATGGAGTATCACAGTATTGGCTTATGTTTCATTTGTCATCCATTGTAGCTTTAAAATGTGTAGTCATTTATCACATGACTCAATTAATCTGTCCCGTGACCAGTGATGGCTAGTGACTTTCATGTCATGAGATGGTCAACTTTCTCTTGGCCTTTCTCTGGAATTCAAAAGAACTTAACTAAGGTTCAGCACATACAATACTTACTTGAACCATGAACCTGATGTTCTACTACAGCCACTGTTGGTCTTATCACATGAGCTACTAGAATCACCATGCATCATGACAAATCTGGTGGGGGGCATCAAGAAGGTGTCACCCCATGCCCCATTTTTATTTATTTATTTTGGGATTTATTAATTGCCCATCCCAGGTGGCTCTGGGCGATTTACAGTAAAACACACAGCTAGTACCTGAAACATCTAAAACATCTAAAGTATCTAACATCTAAAAACATCTAAAAACAATTAACAGTCTAACAGTTCTCAGCCGAACGCCCTCTCAAACAGCCACGTTTTACAAGCTGTGCGAAAGTCTTTTAGATCATGGGTGGCTCTGATGTAAGGAGGGAGGGCGTTCCAGAGTGATGGGGTGATCACCGAAAAAGCTCTATGCCGGGTTGATGTCAGATGGGCATCCTTAGGGCCTGGGACCTGTAATAGATTCTGATGGTCTGAGCGAGGTGATCCCCAGAGTCGACATGGAGAGAGGCGTTCCCGTAGGTATGCTGGCCTCTGGCCTTGCAAGGCCTTAAAGGTTAGAACCAGCACCTTGTGAGTAATACGGAACTCGACCATAAGCCAGTGCAGTCGGTATAGAGCAGGTGTTATATCTTTCCTCACGGGAGTTCCCGTGAGGAATCTGGTCGCTGCATTCTGTACCAGTTGAAGTCTCTGGGTCATTGGCAAAGGGAGGTCAACATAAAGGGCATTACAATAGTCAATTCTTGATATTACCATGGCATGAATCACTGTGGCCAGGTCATCCCCGGACAGGGAGGGCACCAGCTGCCTAGCCTGCCGAAGATGGAAAAGAGTCCACTAACTGACGGCGGAGACCTGGGCCTCCATTGTCAATAACAAGTCAAAAATGACGTTTTGCCTGGCTTCCCCTTTTTCTGATCCCACAGGGGGAAGCATCCACTACCCAGCTTCCCGCCATTGATCGTTATGCAACATGGGAAGCCACTCGTGTTAGCACAAACAACAGTGTAGGGGTGCCTAATGGTCAATTAGACTATGTACCCTGAAAGTTCAAATGAAAACGCAACCCCAAAGTATGCAAAATATAGCTATCTATTCAATGGTAGGAAGTATCAAACACATACATGGAAAAAGATACAATATCTCAATGCAATTGAGAGGCGCGTATGTCTCCCCCCCAGGGCAAACAGAAACAGTACTTGCAATGGTGCCGTAGATCGTGCTGATGAGAATCCAATCCTTGCTGTGCGTGCACAGCAAGGCCGTCCTGGCTCGGTGTGAGCCGGCATGGGTGAGGACGGCGCCGGATGATGACGTTGAGCGGCGCTGGTAAACACCGTCGTGCACGCTGTGTTGTTGTGATGACGACGATGCGTAGTGGGCGGGGAGGAGGATAGCCCGGGAAAGGCTAATAGCAATGACTGGGAAATCCCAGAAGCGGAGATCCCGGGGAATCCTCAGCGTCCTTCTCTAGAGTAGCCAGTATTCTCGTGCCCCTCCCTTGCCGGATAGGCGGCAAGGCACGTCAGTGGAGCTCCTCAGGAGGGAATCCAGGGGGCCAAGGATTGGATTCTCATCAACACGATCCACGGCACCATTGCAAGTACTGTTTCTGTTTGCCCTGGGGAGACATACGCGCCTCTCAATTGCATTGAGATATTGTATCTTTTTCCATGTATGTGTTTGATACTTCCTACCATTGAATAGATAGCTATATTTTGCATACTTTGGGGTTGCGTTTTCATTTGAACTTTCAGGGTACATAGTCTAATTGACCATTAGGCACCCCTACACTGTTGTTTGTGCTAGTTTATAGACCAGCCTGCTCGTTTTTTCACTGAAGCCACTCGTGTTGCCATTGCAGTGGCATGCACCAGACCCAATCCATTAGCATGACAGAGCCCCATTGGAAGTAGCTCTAGATGTGGAATGGGAACCAGCAAGTTCTGTGGTGCAAATAGAGAAGAACCAGCATATGCTGCTGACATTACCCTGTACCATGAGGTCATTTGTCATTGATACATACCAGATTGATTTTGTACCTTTTTGCAATTGTACCAGTTTATCAAATCATGGTCTCATTATTGTGCTTCTTCATACCATCATAACCCTGCTTTCCTGCGGTACCACTATTCCTTGTTTTTGCTATTTTTAAAGAATTTTTGCAACCCCAGCTTTGAAAACAAAAAAAAGCAGTTATAACTACAAACTATAAAATAAAAGGAAAATGGACAGCTTGAGAATGGTGAGGAGATAATCCCTTCCCAGGCATCACTTTCCTGCCAGGATGCTGGCACAGAGGCAGAAGGGACTCATCATGCCCAAGTTGGTGACGAGAACACTGTGGTATTGGGAGCAATTGATGGGTTTTACTGTTTTTAGCTAGGGATAGAAGAATTGCAAAGAGGAGGGATGCAATGGCAATACTTAGAGAGGATGCATAACTCTACTGGCATAGAAATCACCAGATCTTTCATACTTTTTTATGAGATGTTTTAAGCAACTAATCCCTTTCACCCGAACAAAAGGAGGGGAAAAGAGGCCACATGAGAAAACATGAATACTTTGTGTCCTTTTATAATTTAATCAAAACTTGGTGTATGCCTGCCCACCCTCTGAATCACGTTACTACATTCTAAGACCTGGTATCCTTGTTTCTTGCCAACAGAACACAAAACATGATATCATAATTCTTTGTTAGGTGGTGCACCATTACCGAAGTGATACTTGACTATTTCATGCCAGATATTATATTTTGAATTATTTTTTCATCTTGTGAGAGTAGCATTTTTTTCCATATCCTGTGCATCTGTTTTGTACTTATATTAAATACATACATTTCCCTTCCATCTGGATATTGGACACACAGATCCTGGTCCTGGCAGAAGTTCTGGGAACTTGTAATATGGCTGTAGGACTGCATGACGACTCATTCCTTTCACTACAATGTATATGAAAAATTATTGTGCCAAAAGAAAAAAAAAGTTTTATGATGATGGTGATCGTCATCATAATGCCAACATGATGTGATATTAAGTGCTCTTGCTATTAATTTTTGCAAGAAGGTGAGATGGCAAAATGATATCATATGTTCATCCTTCCCACATTATGTTTAGTAAGACAAAGGCACTCAAAGTGACAACAATGGTTGCTCTCTTAGTTCAAGCTCAATTTTTATGGCCAGTTCTAACTTGTTCGGTTCCGTTACACACCTGCATATGAGGGTTGTAATAATTTCTTGGCTATTCCCTACAAAATAGACTCCATCGATCAAATGTTGAATTGTTGAAGGCTTTCGTGGCTGGAATCACGGGATTGCTGTGAGTATTCTGGGCTGTATGGCCATGTTCCAGAAACATTCTCTCCTGACATTTCACCCACATCTATGGCAGACATCCTCAGAGGTTGTGAGGTTTGTTGGATACAAGTGGGGTTTATAAATCTGTGGAATGTGCAGGGTGGGAGCAGGCATGTAGCTGGGGGGAAGGGGCTTAGCGGGCTTCAGACCCCCCCCCCCCGAAATTCTCAGGGTGGTCCGCGAGAAGGCCTTACTGGTACATTAATTAAACTGTTATGTTTATTCATATAATGATCTGATCACCATGCTCATTATATCCCACATTCATGGGGTTATTGGGATAACAATACAAAACGTTTGGTAGGGTAGTCCCTCTCTTACTCAGACTCAGCCCCTCCTGAATCAAACTCAGCCCTCCCCGAATCAAAATCCTGGCTAGTGGCTATGGCCCTGGGTGGGAGAAAGAACTCTTGTCTGTTGGATGCAAATGTGAATGTTGAAATTGATCACCTTGATTAGCATTGAATAGCCTTGCAGCTTCAGGGCTTGGCTGCTTCCTGCCTGTGGGATCCTTTCTTGGGAGGTGATTAGCTGGCCCTGATTGTTTCTTGTCTGGAATTCCCATGTTTTTGAATGCTGTTCTTTCTTTACTCTCCTGATTTCAGAGTTTAGAAGGGGGAGGTTTCCTACCAGTATTTAAAAAACTCTAAAATTAGGACAGTAAGTAAAGAACAGCACTAGAAAAAGGGAGGAAGCAGCCAAGCCTTGAAGCTGCAAGGCTATTCAATGCTAATCAAGGTGATCAATTGCAGCATTCACATTTGCCTCAAACAGACAAGAGTTCTTTCTCCCACCTTGGACATTCCACAGATATATATAAACCCCACTTGCCTTGTATCTCACTCAAACCTTCGGAATGCTATGGACTGTGGTGCAGCTGGCTGGGAGCCACCTGCACTACTGACCGAAAAGTCATGAGTTCGAAGCCAGTCCGGGTCAGAGTGAGCTCCCGACCAAAATTGTGTAGCTTATTGTCGACCTTTGCAGCCCGAAAGACAGTTGCATCTCTCAAGTAGGAAATTTAGGTACCACATTGTGGGGAGGCTAATTTAACTGATTTACGAGGCCATAAAATCTCCAGGAAGTATGCAGAGAATGAGGAAACAACAGCTCCCCTGGTGGGCAGAAGCTGGAATGTTAAATAGCCTCTGAGTGTCTGTCTATGTATGTTGTGTGCATATGGCATTGAATTTTGCCATGGATATGTACATTGTAATCTGCCCTGTGTCCCTGCAGGGTGAAAAGAGCGGAATATAAATACTGTAAGTAAGTAAGTAAGTAAATAAATGCTATAAGGACAAAGAAATCAGTTGGCTACAGTGTGAATTGGGCAAACAAGTGAAGATTGAGAGCCAGTTTAGTGTAGCTGTTTCAATGTTAAAATAGGACTTTGGAAGACCAGAATTTGAATGCCTGTCAAGCCATGGAAATCCACTGGGGGACATTGAGCTGGATACACATGCAGTTTTACGGGAAAGCAAACCATGAGTCAGAGTTGACTTTTTGAAGGCATGTAACAAGAAAGACAACTGAAACTGTGGTGATCTTGTGGAAATGCCCAGAAATGTTGGATACATCTAGAATATATTGTTAAGGTTAAATTTACAATGAGGTCACAGTTTTATTTTTTGGAAATGCTGGGTGACCATGAAGGCCCCTTCCAGACAGGCCCTATATCCCAGGATCTGATCCCAGGTTTTCTACTTTAAACTGGATTATATGAGTCTGCACTGTCAAATAATCCGGGATAAACAGAAAACCTGGGATCAGATCCTGGGATATAGGGCCTGTGTGGAAATGCCCTTAGGCCCCTTCCATGTATCTGTATAAAATCCCACATTATCTATCTGCTTTGAACTGAGTTATATGGCAGTGTGGACTCAGATATCCCAGTTCAAAGCAGATATTGTGGATTATTTGCCTTGGTATTCTGGGTTATATGGTTGTGTGGAAGGGCCTTTAGAAAAAAAACAGTTGGGAGTATGCTACAAGTTATTATAATGGCTGCAAAAATTGTCCGCGCTCAGAGATAAAGGAGTTGGTTATTCCAATACAAGAAGAATGACTGATGAAGATTTGTGAATTAGTTGTGATGAATAAATTAACTATGCTAATTAAAGAGAAATCTTTTTTAAAGTGAAATTTGTTCATTATCTTTTCACAACAGCGATGGGGGCATTTATCAATTGCAGGATTCATGACTTAGCAGAATGTTGCCAAAAATAGAAGTGTGGCTATGTAGTATGATTTAAAGCCGTGGTTCCCAAAGTGGGCGGTACCGCCCCCTAGTGGGCGGTGAGGCGATCCAAGGGAGCGGTGGGAGGCTCAGGAGAATTTGGGGGGCACTGAAGCCCTGTAAGGGGGTGGTGGCGGGATTCCAACTCGCAAGTGCGTGAGTGTGCCCATTGGAAACCCCGTGCAGGCGCTGCCTGGAAACCTCCTTCCTCAACTCTGCCCACGGCACAGTCTTGTATCACCCCTTCCAATCCAACGGGTCCCTTGGAAAGAAGGGGCGATATAGGACTGTGCCGTGGGCGGAGTTGAGGAGAGGAAGGGGGCACACACTGTGGTTTCCAGACAACGCCTGCCCAGGGATTCCAACTGGAAGGCTGAGACAGCCGCTCGCTTGCGAGTGTGTGCCTGTCGATTGGTCCAGAGGAGAAGGAAAGCCTCAGTGTCTGCAAACGCCCCCTGAGTTGCTGCGGCGTTTGCAGGCGCCTCCTGGGAGATGGCCATGGCACGAAGGAAAATGCAAGCAGCTCCCAATTTCCAAGGTCCAGTATTCTCTATTGCTCAAGTTTAGTTCAATTCCATTGCTGTTTGGAGTTCAAAATGCTCTTTGATTATAGGTGAACTATAAATCCCAGCAGCTTCAACTCCCAAATGACAAAATCAATCCCCCACAACTCCACCAGTGTTCAACTTTGGGTATATTGAGTACTTGTGCCAAATTTGGTCCAGATCCAGGGTTGTTTGGGTTCATAGTGCTCTCCAAATGTAGGTGAACTACATCTCCCCTAAATCACTGTCAATTCCTCTCAAACCCCTCCAGTATTTTCTGTTGGTCATGGGGGTTCTGTGTGCCAAGTTTGGTCCAGGTCTGTCATCCATGGGGTCTCGGCTGTGGAAGTCAGAGCTGAATTGGTTGAAGGTACTCCAAATCCCATCATCTGTTGTCCATAGCCCCCCAAACATATAGGCCAAAAAAGTTTGGGAACCACTGATTCAAAGGAAGTAGATTAAAAAGGAATAATAGCCATCAGCTGAAGAATGGAAAGTTTATAGCTCTTTTTTTGTTTGGTCAAGTTTTTGTTTGCTTGTGCTTATGTCCCCCCCCCCCCCAAATCTTTCTGTCTTTTTAATAGTTGTTTGGTTGTAGTCATAGGTAGTGTATAGTTTTGTCGTTTTTAATTTGTGTGTGTGTGAGAGAGAATGTGTATTCCACTTGGGTGTTATATTTGTTTCTTTTCTTGAATAAAAACTACAGAAGAAAACAGCATAAAATTGCAGCCCAGGTCATAGGAACATCACCCATGACAGCTAAAAGCTCTCACAGAGCGAGGAAAGGGTCATGGTACCAATGTCTCACCTGAACAGTCGGCAAGTCTGAATCAGACTCAGATTGTCCAGACTGTCCAAAGCTGTAGGATAATCCAGAGGTTTCAGCAAACTTTACCACGTTCCCAAACGTGCTCAAGGCAGTTTAAAGCTGGTTAATCTGCAACATTCATTGGAAGTCAGAAAAGCAAAGCTTTGGGGTTGGAAAGATTAGCCGTTTACAAGGAAGCAACACCCGACTGTATTTACTCAGTCTTCAAGGAGGCTTTTTCCATGTCCCCCGACTGGCATAAATCTGCCCACACAAAGCAGGTGAATAGCACTGAATGAAACATGTAGAATAATCACAGGATGTCTTAAACCTACACCTGTTGATAGATTCTATATACTAGCTGGCATTGCGGCCCCCCCCCCCATGTGTGATGGGAAGTTGCTGCCAATTGTAAGAGAAATAAAGTTGAAAACTGTGAAAGTCACCCACTGTATGGCTACCAGCTTCCTCCCAGTAGACTTAAATCAAGGAAACGTTTCACAAGCACCACCATTCTTCTAAATGTTCATCCAGCAACGCCAAGAATATCCCTGTGGGATATGGAACCCTCCCCCCCCCCTTCCCAAGGGTTTTCCTCCAGAGGCAAACCAAGAACGTGCAACTTGGAAATCCCTGAACAGACTTGGAAGTGAAGGGGGCAGATCAAAAGACAACTCGGCAAAATAGTACTACCTAGAATAATCTTTCACCTTGAGCAACTGTGGAGCAGGACAAACAACTCAGTATCTGTATGCTTGCCCACAATGCCCTGCCTCATGCACAGAGAAAGAACTGTTTAGAGCTACAGATAATGCAGTCACTGTTACCCATTTTTGTCTAAAACTATTTAGCTGCTTATGATCCCATTTGATCAGTTCTAAATTTATTTATTTGTGCAATTCTTTTGACACGAAATAAATTTTAAAAATTTGAAGTCAGCAAACATCATGGAACAGCAACTCCAAAGTGAGTCCAGGTTTTCTTGCCCATGTAGACTCACCTTTAGTCTATGAAAATTTATGCTACCAATAGCTTTCTCTCAATCTATTGCTATCACAATGTTTTTCTTAACTGATGGCATCTTAATGATATCTATATGATAATTCTGCTTGTATATCATAGCACCGGGATTGTGATGCAGCTGGCTGGGTGTCAGCTGCATAAGATCTCTACTGACCAGAAGGTCATGACTTTGAGGCCTGCCCAGGTAGGAGTAAGCTCTCGGCTAATTTGTGTAGCATGTTGTTGACCTTTGCAACCCGAAAGACAGTTGCATCTGTCAAGTAGGAAATTTAGGTACCACTTTGTGGGGAGGCTAAATTTAACTGATTTACGAGGTCATAAAAAATCTCCAGGAAGTACACAAAAGATAATGAAGGAATGCAACAGCTCCCCCTGGTGGCCAGAAGCTGGGATGTTAAATTGCCTCTTTGTCTGTCTATGTGGTATTCCAGCCTGGTTCTCAAGTTCATGATGTGGGTTTCAATGGAGATTTCAATGGGGATGTGGACAAAAAAATTAAACGTACAGAATGAAGTTGTGATTCCCCGGGTCCCTGCAGATGGGAATTCTGCTGCTGAAGACTGTTTGCTTCCCAGGCCTTCTCTAGATGAAAATTCTATCGTCAAGGAAACAGAGTGCCTGTTTCTGATAAAATAACAGGTGAGGATTTTAATGAGCAAGAAAGGGAGTCAGGAGAAGCTGAAGGGAGGTTTGATCGCAGGGCAGATTTCTGTGAGAAAAGACAGATTGCTCAAGGTCAATGTAGAAGCGAGAGAATTAGACAGAGGGCTAGGATTTCAAAAGGGAATTTGTTTCTTACTTAAGGTGCCCAGCCAAGCCCTTGTTAGATTCCAGGCTTTGTTTCAGACCAGACATCATGTTCAAGAAATCTTCGTCTCTGATCTATGGATTATGATTTTGCTTAGTGTCTCGTTTCTTCTGGATTTTTGGATTGCCTTGTTTTACCTTGTCTCAAGTTGCTGTATTGGATCTTTGGACTGTCCTGTATTAATTTGCTTCAAATTATTTGATTACAACAGTTTTTATTCCTGTTTTTAAACTGACTGACTTTGCTGGATTGCTTATCATCGAATTGCCTTATTTCCTTTTTAACCTATTTACTGGAACTATATTGCTTCAATAAAAGAACTAGTTTTTCAAGTACTGTCTGGTGTCTGAGTGCTTCCAGAAGGGTAATTCTTGCCAGAGTTGCAACAGTCTATATATGTTGCATGTCAATGGCATTGAATGTTTGCCTGTATATATGCATTGTGATCCACCCTGAGTCCCCTGCGGGGTGAGAAGGGCGAAATATAAATGATGTAAATAAATAAATAAATAAAATAAATAACAAAAAAATCTTTGTTAAATTAGATCTCAAAAAAGCAAAAATATTTCCATAATATTCTTCCTATTTGGAAACTGTATTGTTTTTGAAAAGTATTTTGGGAGAAACAGCTACTCAAAAATACTTCTGTATATAAATGCTGAAGAATCATGTGTGAATGTCATGCAGAATAAATCCCAAAGTACTAAAAAGAAAATTCCACCCTGGATGCTTATTGGCACTCAAGAAACATATTTTTTTTTTACCATTTCCCAGATATTTGTTAATTTCTTCCCTTCCTTAGAATATGGTCACTCTTTTTAAATACTCAAAACATTCTGATAATTCAGGATTTCCACAGGTTCCCTACCACTGGTAGCGTTCCTCAGTTTCACTGTCTCTCAGATCTCAGTTGAATAGTTTGGCTAGATTGAGATCACTTAAGTAGATCACATGTCTGTGCCTATATTTGTCCTTCTTCTGTTTGTTATATCTCCTTTTCCCATCTCCTGACTGTCTTCCTGTGTGGCTCACAAGTTTTGACATATCAGAGCTCTAACTTTATACTTTATGGCAGTAGTAAATGACATCTTGTGCACATGCGGTTTTGATATACAGCATGTTGGCTAATATTACAAGTTTTCAGAAGCCAAACTGTTTGTAAATATGATTGCTAATGACAGTTTGGCAGCCATATCAGGAAGTGGACAAACAGAGATTCCAAATCTGGCATAGACAAATGCCAGGAAATATTTGATCAGCACTGCTAGCTTGACGGGGTGGATGGAGGACTCTGATTCTGGCTCTCTCCGATGCAATAAGAGACGAACAGTGTTGATCCGATATTCCCCATAAATGTGGCTTGTAGTCTGATTGAGCAAGTGTTTCTACAACAAAGTTATCCATGAGTCCAGCTGTAGCTTCCCGTCTCAAGCATAAGCCAGAAGAATAAACTAGTTCGTTTGTAGCACAATCCTCTCTTTACATATTACAAAAGGAAGATCTTTTGTCTTAAGTATATACATGTATAGGATTGCAACTTCACAAAGATCTGGGCTCCCCGCTGGTATGAAAGAGCTTGATATCTTTCTTACTTAGGAGATTGCCATATAACCTTTTAAATTGCTACAGCTTCCTCAGTAATCAGATAACGTCATCTTCATTCATGCTAAATTGGTTGGAAATTTTTAAGAAAATGATTGAGGCCCATCTTTTGGTTTCTGAGCCCATATGCACCGAGTTCTAATACTAGTGTCGATGAGTAGAAAACCCTTCTGACACTGGTTGGAGGGAGAATGGTATGGCTGTGGTGTACATTGTGAGCTCAAAAGTATAGCAACAACAACACAGCAGCAGCAGCAGCAACAACACTTTATTTGTATTCTGCCGGTTTGAGTCCCTCTACGGAGGTTGAGAAGATCGGGATGCAAAAGTTTTAAATAAATAAATATCTCCCCATGGAGACTCAGGGTGGATTCCATCATATACAGACATATAAAGACACAAGGTAAACATTCAATGCCTTGAAACAATGAAACACTGATACACAGATAAAGCTAAAGGCTTCCCCGTCATCTCCGGCTATGGGGGTGGTGCTTATCTCCATTTCAAAGCCAAAGAGCCTGTGTTGTCCACAGACACTTCCTAGGTCCTGTGGCCAGCATGACTGCACGGAGCACAGTTTACCTTCCTACCAAGGTGGTACTTATTGAACTACTCACATTTACATGTTTTCGAACTGCCAACCTTCCAGTCCGCAAATTCAGCAGCTCAATGGTTTAACCCATTGTGCCACCACAGCCCAAAATTGACCCTTTCTTCTCCTGTCCCAGAATCTAAAAGACAAAACACAAAAGATTGGGGAGTTCCTGTGAAAAGAAGTGGTTTAAAAGACTGGGAGTTCCCAATGCAAGAAACAATTTGAAATATCACAGAGTTTGCATTGCAATAAATTGTTATAAAGAACTTGATGATCCCATGAAGTCATGTCGTTTCCCACAAATTTTCCCTATCTCTTTCCCACGTAATTTCACTAACATATGAAGCTGATTCTCAGCTCTGATCAGTAAATGGAAACTTTTGCTTATCTCCATAACACCAGCTGCTTTCCCTTGAAAGTTTACTGTTTTACTTAATTCTTCTTCACTAGACCCCTTATCTAATGATGTTGTTTCTGGCTCCTGTGACTGACCTTGGAGCTCGGCACTGTCTGAGTCAACTTCGCTTTCCTGGCCTGAATCTTCAACACGTTGAATCTGGCCTGAATCTGTATCATTTTGAATCCCAGGAAATCCTACAATCTCTTCTGAGTCATCAGTGAACCCATCAGCCCCTGGTTGCTGAGCTACAACACAAACATTCTTTGGAAACTTCTTCCTTGGAGGCTTTTAAACAGATCCTGGGTGGCCATCCATTGGGGGTGCCTTGATTGTGTTTTTCATACATGGCAGGAGGTTGGATAATTGAATCCAAACAGTTCATTGAAACAGGTCAGGTTTCACACTAAGTGTATAAATACATTTAAAAACATGCTAACTATATGTATTACTGTGTCAGAGTGCCATTTTGTGTCATTTTGGTTGGTGGTGTGCCCCAGGATTTTGCAAATGTCAAAAGTGTGCCGCGGCTCAAAAAAGGTTGGGAAACACTGATCTAGAGAAGGAAATTCAAATCAAACCTATGACCTGAGGACCTCGCTGCCACCGTCCAAGCTTGCTAGGCCCCGGCAGACGAACCTTTGGTTTAAAGCAGGGATACTCATTAGGTAAGGCATTCTGGTAGATCGCAGGCCAGGTGGGAAGAAGGCTCAGTCCCACCCCGCAGGCTCCTGATGCCACCCAGGTGCAGAAGGAGATTGGACTGGATGGCCCTTGGAGGTCTCCTTCTACTCTTAGAACCTGTTGTTGTTGTTACTATTAGTAGTAGTAGTAGTAGTAGTAGCAGCAGCAGCAGCAGCACAGGCTGAATGAATATTATCATCATTATTATTTTGAATAAATTCAGGGGCTTATTATACTCACATTTAGTTGAATTCAGTCTTAAAATATATTATATGGCTCTCACTGAAATAAATTTCCAAATATTTTGTTTTTATGGCTCTCTGAGTAGTGGGTAGGTAGATCCTTTTGACTTGGTTGTTTTATAAGTAGCTCGCATGCTGAAAAAGTGTGAGCAGCCCTGGTTTAAAGGGTGAGGCCAGTTCTGTGCACGCTGGTCTCCACCAGAAAAATCCATTGCACAGGCTCGAAGGACACATCCAACCTCCTTAGTCATCAATGTGCTTGTAGAAAGCGTGGGATGAGTCCTTCCTAAGAATCTTCATTCGTGAAGTAATGCCAGAGATGTGCCATATGGCTACTCTGAATCACAAAGCCTTCAATATTGAGCTGTCCTATTCCAATGTCAAAATATATTTGGTCACCTTCCATGTATGGAACAGGACAAAGCAGCTCAGTCTTGTCCTTCGCCGTCGGAATATCTTTTGTTCCGGCCTGAAGCAAAATATTTCTAGTTCTGAAGCGCAGCCACGCAAACATGTAGTGTTGAACTCTTTGGTTTGCATCGACACACTTTACAACAACAGCAGTAGTTTATTTGACATAGTTAATCAAAGTTCTAGCACTTACAAGTCCTCTGTGGAAAAAAAAGTCCATATATTCAAGAAGTGAAAGTGATACATTTTCAAGAACAAGCTCTCAATATATATTCATACTGTAAACTTTCAGCTATGTGTTTCATTATAGTGGTGCCTTGGAGCTTTTAAGGGGTTTACAGCTTGGCCATAATTATTCACCACGGGGTACCATTTGGCACAAAATTGATACTTTCCAATTCTCTGCTCTTCTTAATGAAGAGCTATTCACTCGGAGCCCCGTTCAGCTCTCCTCCCTATCAATATATTCACAGAGTTTAACTGAAGAGGTTTGCAAAAAGATTATGTGCAAGGTTTCATGAAATGATTTCCGTGATGTATTCCTGAATTTAAAAATTGCATTGCCATAAAATACTGGGATTTCATTACACTAGGCTCCCTCCCTGACTAAGTGTCTGATGGGCAAATGGCTTTGATTTATGCGTGAACCAAAATATTTTATGCCACACGAGCTCCACATACAAGAAGGTTTGTGTGTCTCTATTCACTATACAGAAACTCAAAGCTCAGTACAGATACATACAGCACTTTCCATACAGATCCCCTCCCTCCCCCCCCAAAAACACCCTCCAAGAAGTACTATTTCACAGACTGATTCCATGCGTATTTACTCAAAAGTAACCCATACTGAGTTCAGAGAGATTTCTTTTCCTTTTAGAAGCAGAAAGCAAAGTAAATGTAATTCATTACTTTTTCATTTCAAAAAGCTAGCTCTTTTTTTAAAAAAAACACGCAGATAAATTAATCAATGTATCATCAATACACAATGTTTCATTCGGAAAAGATTGCCATCATACAAAAATAATTAATCAGAAGAAAAAATGTGAATGATTAAAAATATATAATATAAATGTTTTAACAATGGCTGTCACAAAACAAAGCCATCTGAATACAAATCCTAGGCCAATATTTTCATCCAGACATCATCCAAGTTTTCTTGCCACTTTAGACTATTCCACATTGACAGGCAACACACATATCTTGTATTGTCAAAGGCTTTTGTGGCTGGAATCACTGGGTTGTTGTCAGTTTTCCAGGCTGTTTGGCCATGTTCCAGAAGCATTCTTTCCTGACATTTCGCCTGCATCTATGGCAGGGATCCTCAGAGGTTGTTTGCCATGTTAGGTATTTTAGGTATTTTATTATGCCATTGTATATAGTGGGACTTAGGCATTCACAAATGTTGTTGTCTTGGAACAAAACTTTAGTACAGACAATCCCCAAGTTACAAACAAGATATGTTCCTTATCAGGGGTGCTCATTAAGTAGATCGCGATCTACTGGTAGATTGTGTAGGGCATCCTAGTAGATCGCAGACAGGGCAGGAGGAAGGCTCAGTCCTGCCCCGCAGGCTCCCGACACCACCCAGGTGCAGAAGGAGGTTGGACTGGATGGCCCTTGGAGGTTTCCTCCAATTCTAGGAACCCATTGTTGTTGTTATTATTATCAGAGGCTGAATGGCCATCTGTGAGGAATGCTTTGATTGTGTTTTTCCCTTATGGCAGAAGGAGGTCGGACTGGATGGCCCTTGGAGGTCTCCTTCTACTCTAGGAACCTATTGTTGTTGTTGTTACTATTAGTAGTAGTAGTAGTAGCAGCAGCAGAGGCTGAATGAATATTATCATCATTATTCTTATGAATAAATTCAGGGGCTTATTATACTCACATTTAGTTGAATTCAGTCTTAAAATATATTATATGGCTCTCACTGAAATAAATTTCCAAATATTTTGCTTTTATGGCTCTCTGAGTAGTGGAGAGGTAGATCATTTTGACTTGGTTGTTTTATAAGTAGCTCACATGCTGAAAATGTGTGAACACCCCTGTTCTATAGGTTTGTTATTTACTTGAATTTGTTTGTAAGTCAGAACAGGTACCTTTTTTAGTGTAACTCCAGCTGTGTGCGTGCTTTGGGAAGCATAAGGAAGGATTTTACTGTATGTGCCCCTATTCAGAAGATTTCATCTATGGGTTGCTGTGAGTTTTCTGGGCTGCATTGGCTATGTATCAGAAGCATTCTCTCCTGACATTTCACCTGCATTTATGGCAGGCATCCTCAGAGGTTGTGAGGTCTATTAGAAACAAGGCAAGTGGGGTTTATATATCTGTGGAATTTCCAGAGTGGGAGAAGAAATTCTTGCCTGTTAGAGGCAGGTGCGATTTGTTGCAAATGGCCACCTTGATTATCATTTAATGGCCTTGCAGCTTCAAGGTCTGGCTGCTTACTGCCTGGAGGAATCTTTTGTTGGGAGGTGATTAGCTGACCCTGATTGTTTCTTGTCTGGAATTTCCCTGGTTTTGCGTGTTGTTCTTTATTTACTGCCCTGATTCTAGAGTTTTTAAATATTGGCAGCCAGATTTTGTTCATTTTCATGATTTCCTCTTTTCTGTTGAAATTATACATATGTTTGTGGATTTCAGTGGCTTCTCCGTGTAGCCTGACATGGTGGTTGTGAGAGTGGTCCGGCATTTCTGTATTCTCAAATAATATGCTGTGTCCAGGTTGGTTCATCAGATGCTCTGCTATGGCTGCCTTCTCTGGTTGAAGTAGTCCGCAGTGCCTTTCATGCTCCTTGATTCGTGATGGGTGCTGCGTTTGGTGAGCCCAAACACGAATAGCCTTCAACAATCCATAGATTTAATCTATCTCAAATCAATGTGACAATTTGATTTTGACAAAATTGTCTTTTGGTGGAAACATGGATTGGTGAGAAAGCTTGACAGGACACACATTTTCCCCATGACAACTCTTTTGGGAATGAATTTCCCTTCCTGGAGGTAGATTTCGCTCACTTCCTTTTGCCTCACCCCTGTTCTTATAGCTATGTTTGTAACTTGGGGACTGCCTGTATATACCAAGTACCTACTGTATAATGGGACTTGAGCATCCATGTCAGGTGTCTAACCAAATCCCAGCTGATAACAAGGGCCCATTGTAATGAGAAATACAGTGTTCTCTCTCTACTTTGCGGTTCGCTCACTGTTTCGCGGATTTCCAAAAATATTAATTAAAAAAAATATATTTTCACTGTTTTATGGGTTTTTGCCACCACCGCTCTCCAAGGCGCTTTCCCTCCTCAGTCCCTCCTCCCTCCCTCCAGCCTTGAAGGGCCTTTCCTTCCTTCGCTTTACTTTAAGTTTATAAAGACTTAAAATAGTGTATAACTACTAAAATAATGTATGAATATTAAAATAGAGTATCCCTACATCGCGGTTTTTCACTCATTGTGGGAGGTCCTGGAACCTAACCCCAGCAATAAGGGAGGGAACACTGTATATTCAACTGAAAAGAGTGATGTGATGTATAGAATCTCACCCTCAGTGACACAGAGTGGCTGGAGTCCCCTTAGTGGCTTACTGTGGTATAATTTGAGATTATTATTTTGCCAGCTGCTCAATAGCTTTATCTCCTAACCAAAAGAAAACACTGCCTGACTGGAGTGGTGTCTAGGGCAGCTCAGCTATTGCATTGTCGAGGTGGCAGCCATTGCTTGCCCAAGCTAGTGCCTAAGTAGGGTGGTCGAACTTTACCCTCCACCAGCATTAAATAGGATCTTGGCCAATTGAACTGTATTTACTTATTTATTTCACTATATTTATATGCTGCCCTTCTCAACCCCGAAGGGGACTCAGAGCGGCTTACAGCAAACTGCAAATACAACAAACTACATTACTGCCATAGCACAATATCAGTACTACACATCACATTGCACTATAACATTACATTGCAATATCATTAGCAATATTGCATGTAAACAAATATACTTACTTACTTTATTTATATTCCGCTCTTCTCACCCCGAAGGGGACTAAGAGCAGATTACAGTACACATACTTGCAGACAATCCCTGCAGTTCAACATATGACATATAGACAAACATACGACATATAGACGAACTGAGGCAAACTTCTGGCCACCAGGGGGAGCTGACACACTCCTCATCAATTATAATATCACAATATCATTAGTAGTATTATATTGTATCAATGTATATACAATATATTATACCATACTCATATTATACTATATTATATCGTAATATCATTAGCAATATTGCATGTAAACAAATATACAATTATAATATCACAATATCATTAGTAGTATTACATTATATTGACATTATAATATGATATTATATTGTTGCTGGGGGAGGAAGATTGATGTTGCTAGAGCCAAGATGGATCTGTGTTCTCTGCTCCCTTCTTCACTGTGGTCCCAGAGTCACTTCAGCTACTTATGTGAGTATCTTGTTCTGGAACTAGCCTATATATTTCCCACGGTGAGAGCCAGCATGGTGTAGTGGTGAGAGTGTTGGACTGCACTTCTGGAAACTAAGGTTCAGTTCCCTGTTCAGCCATGGAAATTCACATACTCTCTGTCCCAGAAAACCCTGCAACAGCATCACCATAGAGTTGATTTGAAGGCATACAACAACAAGTCCGCATTGTATAATATCAGACTAGAATAAGGAAGCAGGGTAAAATCCTCACTTTGACTATGGAAACCCACTGGGATAACTTGAGCAAATCACACTGATTTGGTGTCTGCTGAAAGCAATAGCTTCCATCTGAAAAAAAATCTTAATAGGTCTCCATAAGGCAAAAAGGAGCTGAACATGCACAACAATGACCACAATCTAGAGAATATATTCTAAAAATTGGTGTTGCTTTTGGGAGTTATTGGCTCTTTATAGAGTGCTGCCTTGATGTCTGAGTTTATGATTGGTGTTTTATACTTTTCATAAACCGTTTTCAGAAAAGAGGTGGAAATACCTGGAAAATAAAAGAAACAAATTCCAGAAAATGAAATGATATTTTATCCATCCCTCCATAAATCAAGGCTTTATGTTATGGTGTCTGGTGATTTATAATATGCGTTATTTGTACTATTTATTTTATTTATACACCACCTTTCTCCTAGAATGGGAATCTAAAATGGCTTCCAACATAATTAGAAAAAAAATTAAGTAGGGCTTTTAAAAAAAAAAACCAACGTAAATTATAATATCAGAAGTACAATTAAACTTATTATGGTACCAAAATGTGGTTTTTGTTAATATAAAAATGGACTGTTAGAATAATAAGGAAAAATTAAATTTCATAAAGAACACTTACCGTATTTGATGATGTGGGAAAAAAATCTGGGTTTTCTAATTTGAACCCTTCATGTATATTTTTGTGGAACAGACCCAACATTCTATTGATTGAATACACACACTGCTATCAATCTTGTGTCACCCGGCCTCGCCTCTAAATGGTCCCACTATTCTCTCTTCTAGATTCCACTGGATTCTATCTTTGAATTAGAGGAAAGTTAACCTTTGGACCCTGCTTTAAATGTTAGTGATGATTAGGTATGTTGTCCGAGATATGTATTTTAACATATAAAATATCATTTGCAACTTTAGATTCTTTGCTGGTATCTTTAGATCACTAGCAGGCTTTAGATATTAAGGAAGTATTACTTCCAGGGGTCCCTTCTAGGCAGGGCCGGACTAAGGTAATTTTAAATGGTAAGCGAACATTATTTTGGCGCCCCCCTACCAATCACTGAAAAATAGAAGGTAGAATATTATTCACATGTTCGGGGGCATATCCAGCTGCCGGGCGCTTCTCCTTGGTCTCCGGCCTTGTTGAGGGTGCACATGCGCAGAGCCAGCTGGTTCCATGCGTGCACATTTGGTGCGGCATGGGCAGGCTGCCTTCCATGGGGCCGGAGATTGAGGCGGAGGGTTTGTCGGCTGGGGGCGAAGGCTCTGCCTCCCGCTGCCAGGTGCTCCTCCTCGGTCTCTGGCCTCGTGGAGCCGCTGCGGGCAGCTCTGGCCTGCTCGCGCCGCACTGGATGCGCAGAACCAGCTGGTTCCGCGTGTGCACCTTCCATGGGGTTGAAGACTGAGAAGGGGCGTTTGGTGGGCGATGCACCCCTGAATATGTGGTGCCCCACGCGGGCGCGTAATTCACGTAATGTAAGATCCGGTCCTGCTTCTATGGAATATTAGGGTTTGCAATTTAATGAAGCCCTAGTTGTCTTGGGCCAAAAAGAATAAAAAATTTGTAAAACTACACCTGACTGCACACATTGAACCATGACAGTTAACATGATGTCAAACTGCATTACTTCTACACTGTAGGTGCACCCTAGGTTTGTTGTTTCTGTATACTCTCCCATTTTTATTGAATATGGTAAACCTACAATATTTTATTGGCGAGATGTCTTTTGACTGGGGGTTTCTTTGCCTTCTTCTGTGACTGTGAGAGTGCAACTTGCCTATGGTTAGCTAGTGGGTTTCCATAGCAGGAATTCAAACTCTGATCTCCAGAATCCTAGCCCAGTGGTCAACTAGTACACCAAGCTGAATGGTAATTGTTAGGCATGGTTTCGAACCCAAAAATGGCGATTCTAAAATCAAATTGGGGGATTTTTTTTGATTAGTAAAAGAAAGACTTACAAAAAATTTCCAAAAATTTCTAAAATGTAACTTAATTACTAACGAAATTTGTTAGTAGTTCGTATGCCAGCGCATGCGCATTCCAGATGGTTTTGGCCTACAACACCCAGAAATCCTAACAGCTGGTAAATTGGCTGGGATTTCTGGGAGTTGTAGGCCAAAACTTGAATAAATCACACTGAATTCTAGATGGGACTCTCCAAATAGGAAGGAGGGAGGGAAGGAAGGAGGGAGGGAGGGGGGTATTCTATCCTTGGAAGCAGCAAAAAAAAAGGAGGCGGAGGGCCCCCCCTCGCTCCTCGCTGCCTCTCTCTCACCCCGATCCTGAGGGAGCGAGGGCCCAAGTTTGCCCAGGCTGAGAGGAAAAGGAAGAGGCCTGAGGCTGTGAGGAATGGTGGGAGTTGAAGTCCAAAACACCTGGAGGGCTGAAGTTGGCCCCTCATGAAGCCTCTTCAAGGCTTTAGATCCTGGCAGGCAGAAGGGGCAGGGAGAGCCGTCCACTCCTCCTGCCCTGCCAGGATCTAAAGCATCAAAGAGTATTGGGGTGAGAAACCAACCTAATGTATAATAGAATGAATGCTACTGTAAGTGCCTAATATTATAAGTAATCCAACTGGTCATATACCTACATTCCATGCACATGCAATAATACAGCAGTAATAACAATGGGTATAAGAAGAGGTAAAATTCAAACCGAAGTATTCTGACTGTGGTCCCTCCTCAAACTGCAAAAGGCTCTTCTCTCTGTGGTTTCTCACCCCAATACTCTTTGATGCTTTAGATCCTGGCAGGAGAGGCAGGAAGCCTGGAAAAATGTAAACAGAGAGGTTTACTCAGTAAATCCACAAGGAGGGCACTTCATCCAAAGTGCCCTCCTTTGCAGATTTACTTGAGTAATCCTCTGTTTACATTTTTTTCGGGCTTCCAGCCGAAAGAAGGAGCGAGTTTAGGGCTTGCCTTGCCATAATACTTATTGGCAAGGGAGGCGGGAGGGTGGTGAGAGAGAAGGAGGGTGCCCCCTTACGACCTAATAACGACACTTAAGAAAATCCTGGCCCCGGTTCTATAAAGAAAGTCCACTTCCTGGATGGCGTTCCAGGTGCGGAAATACTCAAAAGTAGCATTTCTTACGAATTTCTTACGAATCATTTCATTTTCATAACTTTTTTCTCATGCCTAGTAATTGTGAACATGGAACTGTTAAGAGTGAGCAAATCTAGGTAATTTTTCCACATTCACAATTGTTATTTAGTCACAATTGCCATTCTCATAACTCTCTTCCCCCACATCTATATGACCATGCATCAGCTGTGTGGGAGAAGTAGGTCAATACTGCTAGCAATCACAACATACATAAATTACATTTCTGACAGATTTGGGAGCTGGGGAAATCAGGCCATGAGACTTAACTAACTAAATGTACTTAATTAAGTAATTGATATACAATACAGGTTCAAATCTATGCAATATTTGGACGGTTCCAGACAGCGCTGTAATTTGGGAGAAATTGCATTTAAAAACATGATTCTGTCCTTGTTGTAGTCCACACACACCCCAGAAAGTGTGTGTTTTCTGGGGTGGGTGTCCAGATGTCCTCGTGGAACCTTCCAGGAGGACAGGAAGACAGCCCCCACCCCCTCCCAAAACCCCTTAAAATGGGGAGGGGGAAGTAAAAGAACCTACCCGCTACCATGAAACTTCTGTCGACCTTCTGCTGACACATAGGAATGATGTGCCACGAGAAGGGAGGGGGGCATTTTCCTCCTATCCCCTTCTCCTGGTCCATCATTCCTACATGCCAGCAGAGGGCTGTGTAAATTCTTTTACTCCCCCTCCCCCATTTTAAGGGGTTTGGGAGAGGGGGGTTAGAGCCCTTTCACATTTTCTGGCCAGATTCAGCCCAAAAAACGCAATAGGGCTGTGCAGACAGCCCCCTCAGAAGTCCCAGGGCTTCTGAGGGGGCTGATCCGGCTCTGCCCACAGTGGGGAAAACACGAGTCTTTCAAGAAGACCTGCTTCTTTCTTGCTATCTCAGCACAAAGCTGGGTTTTTCTGCTTTTGTGCCAAATGCAGTTGCTTTTATGTGGGGTGTCATCTGGACGCCCCACTTGAAGAAGCGGGAGGGTGCGCATTTTAGGGCCTGTGTGGATGGCCCCTTTCACAGAGTTTTCAAGTTAAGGAATCACTAAGGGAGCAAGGGAGCTAATAGAGAGTACAGCTGAACAACAGCAGAAGGAACACAGATAACCAGCTGAATCTAAAGTATCCTCTCTGCTGTGATTTAGAACAGAGATAGGCAAATTGGAGCTCCCCAGATGTTGGTTAGAGCAGGCAGTGTTGTAGATCAATGGCATCTAAAGGGCAACAACATCTGGAAAAGCACACTTAGCCCACGCCTGATTTAGATCATCACAAGTCAGTTCCTGCAGTCCTTAGGTCTTCATCCTCATAGACCAGTGCTTCTCAACCTGGGGGTCGGGACCCCTGGGGGGTCGTGAGGGGGTGTCAGAGGGGTCACCAAAGACCATCAGAAAACACAGTATTTTCTGTTGGTCACTGCGGTTCTGTGTGAGAAGTTTGGCCCAATTCTCCCGTTTGTGGGGTTCAGAATGTTCTTTGATTGTAGGTGAACTAGAAATCCCAGCAACTACAACTCTCAGATATCAAGGTCTATTTTCCCCAAACTCCACCAGTGTTCACACTTGGGCATATTGAGTATTTATGCCAAGTTTGGCCCAGATCCATCATTGTTTGAGTCTACAGTGCTCTCTGGATATAGGCGAACTACAACTCCCAAACTCAAGGTCAATGCCCACCAAACCCACCTGGTGTTTTCTGTTGGCCATGGGAGTCCTGTATCCCAAGTTTGGTTCAATTCCATTGTTGGTGGAGTTCAGAATGCTCTTTGATTGTAGGTGAACTATAAATCCCAGCAACTGCAACTCCCAAATGACAAATTCATTCCACCACCACCCCCCCCCCCCAACCCCACCAGTATTCAAATTTGGGCGTATTGGGTATTTGTGCCAAATTTGGTCCAGTGAATGAAAATACATCCTGCAGATCAGATATTTCCATTACAATTCATAACAGGAGCAAAATTAGAGTTATGAAGTAGCAACAAAAGTCATTTTATGGTTGGGGGTCACCACAACATGAGGAACTTATCAAGGGGTCGCGGCATTAGGAAGGTTGAGAACCAGTGTCCTAGACCTTTCTCTTCCATTGTGGTTGAAAAGAGAATACAGGTCTGCTCTCGATTTTGACTAAACAATAGTTTCCACTTACATGCAATCTGGAAAAACTATGGGTTTTCCTAATTTTAGTTAGTTAACACATCACATCTGTCATATTACAATTTGTTTTGACTAACTAGAATCAAAATCAGGCCCAGCTCTGCTGAGCTGGCACATATGAAGAATGAAACACTGTGGTTTAGTTGAAACTGAAAGCAGAAGTTTCACATTCCTCCTCGAAAGGAGGAGAATGCAGCGCATGAATATGGGGTTTGATGGAGCTCATTTACAACCATCCGATCAGCTTACTCCAATCAGGCAACCCCCAAATGTTTTGGGTTCCACTTCCCATGATCCCTTTACATTGTTTATGTTATGCTGGACCTGCTGGGGATTGCAGTCCAAAACATCTGGTGGGCACCAAGTTGGGAAAGGTAGATTCAGAGGACTTTCTAAATTAGGTCATTGTGTAACAGTTGAACACAACACATATTAAAGAGCAGGCATTTATATCCCGACAAAATTATCTTGCGAGTGCTTCAAAATGGTGGGGACAATCGGTTGGATATTTTATTTATTTATTTGTTTGTTTGTTTGTTTGTTTGTTCGATTTCTTGGCCGCCACTCCCGGGTGACTCGGGGCAGCTCACAAATACAAACAACATGCAGCAGTAGTACACTAGCATAAAACAATGAGCATAGAAACAATAAAACATTAACAGTTAGACATCAAATAGCAGGATATAATGCAAGATTGGCAAATGGTTATGCCTGCTTAATTTACAAAAGCTTGCCAGAATAGCCAGGTCTTAGCGGCCTTCCGGAATGCTAGGAGGTCACAAAGTGACCTAATCTCCGGTGGTAGGGAGTTCCAAATTATAGTGGCAATAATGGAGAATGCCCTTCTTCTCGGCGATGTAAGACGGTAAGTTTTAGCACTCGGAATGAGGAGAAGATCCTGGTCTACAGATCTCAGTGATCTCATGGAACAATATGGGGTGAGGCGGTCCCTCAGGTACACTGGCCCCAGACCATGCAAGGCCTTAAAAGTCAAGACTAACACTTTGAAGGTGATCCGGAATTCGACAGGTAGCCAGTGCAGTTCCTGCAGAATGAGCGTGATGCGATGACCCACAGGTGTGCCTGAGAGTACCCGGGCTGCAGCGTTCTGCACCAGCTTAAGTTTCCGGGTCACCGACAGAGGTAGGCCAATGTACAGAGTGCTACAGTAGTCTAATCTTGAGATGACCGTCGCTTGGATCACCGAGGTCAGGTCACGGCGGGACAGGAAGGAGGCCAGCTTCTGAGCCTGGCGAAGATGGAAAAACGCAGTCTGACTAACCATGGAGATCTGAGTCTCCATCGAAAGTCGGGTGTCCAAATGGACTCCAAGACTTTTTACTGTTGACGACGGACATAAAGCCACGCTGTCCAGGGTTGGAAGCTGGAGCTCCCGGCCGCCCGGGCGACCCGGCCAGAGGATCTCCGTCTTCACTAGATTCACCTTCAACCTACTGGCTCGCAGCCATCCAGTGACGGCCTCAAGGCAAAGATGGAAATTATCAGGTACAGAGTCGGGCCGGCCATCCATCCTCAGAATGAGCTGAGTGTCATCAGCGTACTGATGGCACTCAAGCCCAAAGCTGCGCACCAGCTGGGCAAGCAGTTGCATATAGATGTTAAATAATAGAGCGGAGAGGATGGCCCCCTGGGGAACCCCACAAAATAGGGGGCAACCCCCGGAGACCACCTCGCCCCTCCTCACTCACTGTGTCTGGTTCCGGAAGAAGGAGGACAGCCAACTCAGAGCCGTCCCCCTCACCCCGGCCCCGGCAAGGCGGTGAGTCAAAAGATCGTAATCGACTGTATCAAACGCTGCTGTGAGGTCCAATAACACAAGCAGCGCCGATCCGCCTTGGTCCCTTTCCTTACATTATATCTCCAAGCACATTCCATCATAACCCACTGTCATTCATTTCAAATGTTTATTTGGATGTCATGCGTTTAGTGTTTCCATCAAATATGTTTTTCATGTCTCCATCAGGCATGGCAAGAGGAAGACAAATCGCTGCAATGTTGCTGCTGTGATGCACACATCACTTTATATTCACAACTTAATTTACCACTTAAATTTTATTCAGAAAGTCTGGGGAAATGTCCAGTAATTGCTAGAATAACAGCAGTAAAGATTTAGAGACACCGGAGGGTTGGCATTCCACCACCGCATTCTTTTCTGCTCATTCCTCGCTTGCCTTTTTTGTTGGGTTTTTCCAAACATCCTTTTCCAGTTGCAAAATCTGTGCCAATACTATCATGCAAGTCAGTGAACACAAACATGAGCTGACTTCAGTTTTTCTCCAGTAATAGATAGTCCAAAAACTGATATTCCAACAAAATATCCCACTGAAATAAAACAAGAGTAGATTTCTGTAGAAATTAATCTCTCTGGATTTGATGAAGATTATGTTCATGTTGATACCCACAGAACTGGTATACATTAACCTGCTAAATCCATTGCAGGTTTATTTAAAAATCTCCTTCCAAGATCAGATATAGACAGGGGCGGATTAAGCCGTTACACTGATTACGCGCCCACATAAGGCGCCACATACTCAGGGGCGCCAACATGGGCCGTCTTCGGCGCCCTATCGCCCATTCTGCTGTCTTTCTCCTCTGGCATTCAGGGAGAACTAGAAGAGCGTGCTGCCGGAGGAGAACGAGATGCACTGGCTACGGCACCCCCGCGTCAATCAATCAGGCACAAGAGCCTGCCAGCCAGCGTGCAAGCACGCACACGCAGCCCACTTCCTCCTCCAAACATGAGCGCGTGCGCGCGCCCCTCCCCTCACACGAGCCCCCAAAACACACCGTGTCAAGGCCTACCACCAGGAAGAGCAGAGCCGGGCGGGGCTTCTCCGGGGCCCCATGCAGCCCGTCCTGCCCACCTTCTTCGGCAGCACCGCCAGGAGCCCCCCGGAAGAGAGGACGTGCTGGGAGGAAGAAGGTCGGTGGGATCCGGGTGGACCTCTGCCAGAAGGGGTCATGCCATGCCCACTGGGGAGGCAGGAGCGGGCTAGGCTGGATGGCCCTTGGGCCCCTTCCAACTTTAGAAGTCTAGCAACAGCAGTAATAAGAATAATGTACACTAATACATTAATTCCAAATATATAATAATAATAATAATAATAATAATAATAATTCCTTCTTGGCATTAGGGGGTTGGACTGGATGGTCCTTGCAGCCCCTTGCAACTCTAGAAGTCTAATAATAGCAATAATAATGATAGCAATAATAATAACAATAATAATGTATAATACTATATTAATTCCTACTCGGAAAGGGGGCTGGACTAGATGTCCGTTGGGCGTCCCTCCCAACTCTATAAGTCTAGCAACAACAACAATAAGAATTACGTACAATAATATATTAATTCCGTTTTTGGGGGGGGGGGGCGCCAAAATACTGTTCGCTTACCATTTAAAATTACCTTTGTCCAACCCTGGATATAGATCCCCATGTTGGTGAGCTGAGATTGTTAGGTTTTTGAAGAAATCTTCCTCCATGCCTTATGGGAAGATCCAAATCACTCACCTTTCCAGTTTTCAATATCTGATGTAAGAGAAGGAAAAGGGGTAGACTTTATGATCCACATGGCCCATTCCAGCCCTACTGGATTATCATGCTGTTCTCGTTATAGGCAACCAGATACCTTTGGGAACCCATAAAGTGTGAAGAAATAGTACTATCTTGGTCATGTGATCCACCATTAACTTTATTTGTACCCCGCCACCATCTCCCCAAGGGGACTCAGGGCGGCTTACATGAGGCCACGCCCATCAATACAATAAACACAATATAACACAGGCTCTCCACTTGTCCTATTTTTCTTCATCGTGGTTTATGTTTAAACCTCTTTCATATTCCCCTTTGGGGAATCAAGCTGCCCAAGGGCCTCACGGGGGGGTAAACAGTAAGTAATCACAAATTTTAACTCTTGCGCAACATCCTCACCATGGAACATGTCTGGTAAAGCATCAACCTTCTCTTCCAATGCCCTGGCTTCAAGGGGTTTTTCCATCTTCACCAGGCTAGGCGGCTGGCGCCCTATCTTTCCAGGGAGGCCTTAGCCACAGTGATCCATGCCACAGTCACCTCGAGACTGGATTACTGTAACACTCTATACATTGGCCTTCCTTTGTCAGTGACCCAGAAACTTTGCATGGTTCAAAATGCAGCTGCCAGGCTCCTTACAGGAATCCATGTGGGATGTCATATAACACCTATCCTGTGTCAGCTGCATTGGTTACCGAACGAATTCCAGATCTCCTACAAGGTGCTGGTATTGACCTTTAGGGCCTTGTACACCCAGGGGCCGATGTACCTTAGGGACCGCCTCCTCCCCATCAACCCCAGTGGTCACCTCGATCTTCCCAAGATAATCTCCTCCATATACTGGGCCCTAGAGAAATCTGCCTGGAGGTCACTAGGCAGAGAGGTTTCTCAGCCTCCGCCCCAAAACTATGGAACTCTCTGCCACCCGACATCCGAGCCATGCGCGAATTGAGATGTTTTACTGTCGCACTGAAGACTTGGCTCTTTGGCAGAGCATTTGATTAGTTGTTTTAATTGTAATTCTTTTAAAGTGTTTTATTGGTTTTATGTTGTAAGTCGCCCAGAGCACCACTGGTGGAGGGCGACTAAGCAAGTAATCAAAATTGATTGATTGATTGATTGAAAAATGACAGTAAAGTTTTCAAATTACTGAATACAGTGAGTTCTCAGTATCCACTGGGATTTGGTTCCAGAATGCCCAATGAATATCAAAATCTGGGGGTTGTTCAAGTCTAATTTTATATAATAGTGTAGTAGAATAGTGTCCCTTATATTTTGAAAAAGGACAAATCAGGATTTGCTTTTGGAAATTTTTGGAATATTTTAACGCCATGTATACAGAATCCATAGATACATCCTGTTCCTCTGTATTATAAAAAAAACAATGTACACACAATCTTTCTCATGCACAGAGAGAGACTGGGAGCATGACAATTGATTCTGCCAGGAAATTTGGTTATGAGGGTTGCCATAGTGAGTTCTTCTTCACATCAGAATGCCTATTTCGCCACTTTGAAAGCCCTATGCCCAGCAGTACTCTTCATGTGATTATATACTGTTGTGGTTGTTTTCCTTTCCCAGCTTTCATGTGATATGTGTATGTCAAGATTGCACATTCTGTTACAGGCTAAAACAAAGTCTGGCTGTGAGTTGGTTTCAGTTGAAAGGATGCCAGATGAAATTTGAGGAGGGCCAGGGCACTGGACTGACTTTCTGTAAGTGTGAATCATGGAAAAGCATGTTTCAGGGAAAGAAGATGGAGGAAAATGACTTCGCCAGAATTTCCAGAATTCTTTACATGGAAATTCCAAAAATCAAACAGTCCATGTGTTCTCATCAAAATGTTACGAGACTCCCAGAATCCCCCAGTGGCTACACAGGTATAGGGGCTCTTATAGTCCAAAAAGGTACCTTTACTCTGTTATTGTGATGTGTCTTCCATCATTTCTGACTTATGAAAACCTTATCATGACATTCTTTTGGCAAGATTTGTTCGGAGAGGATTTGTCTTGGCCAGATGCCTCTGAAGCTGCAAGAGTGTGGTTTGCTCATGGTCAAGCAGTGTATTTCCATGGCTGATTGGAGATTTAAACCCTGAGTTGTACTCCAGTGCCTGAATCATTGCAACATGCTGGGTCATGGGTGAACATGTGGATGAACTAACCAGTAGAAATTAGGCATGGTTAGGTCCAGTCGGAATCTTCGTAATTCAGATTGAATTTGGATCAAATTCCTTTTTGAAGCGATTTTGAAGCGATTTGGGAACCCAGAAGTATTCTTGCCCTTTCGAAGCCACTGTCGTCATCTTTGTTCCGACTCAGGAAGTGAGTCTTCCCAGAATAGGCTGAGATTGGCTATTGTCTGAATGTATGGCCATGTTTTAATGGCGATGTGTTTTATGCTGGGTTTTAATGTATTTTAATATCTTGTTGTAGTTGTTTTTAATCTGTATTGAATTTTTGCTGTTATGCCGGTCTGAGTCCCTCAATAGAGGTGAGAAGGTCGGGGTACAAAAGTTTTAAATAAATACATAAATAAATATTAGAAAAGACCCAGTGTTTCGGGGCAAGCAGCAGTTTGCATGCTGGGATGCTTGCCTCCAGCCAATGAGGGGAAACCACCTCGGGAGGGGAAGGGTTTCAGCATGGCAGCTGGGGACGCAAATGGGAAGGGACTAGACAGCTTGGGCGGGAAAGGTGCCATGCCACCGAACAACATACCTGGGAAACCTAGTAAAATGCCCCCCAATGTTTTCCTGAACGGGCTGGGATTTGGAGGAGAAAAGGAAAGGGGAAAGGAAGAGAGATAAGGGAAGAGGAGAAGGGAAGGGAGAAAAACATTAGGAAAAATGTCAATTTAAACCAGTGTGGATGGATTCCTTTCCTTTCTCTCCCGCGTCAGTTTAAACCAGTGTGGATAAGATGGATCCGTGTCAGTTTAAACCAGTGTAAATGGATTCCTTTCCTTTCCCAGCAGTTTTAACCAGAGTGGATGGATTTCTTCCCTTTGCTTCCCCCCTCCCTTCTGGAGTAAAAAAAAACATATTTTCAAAGTAAAGATCACCCAATGAAACCAGAAATAACACTTTGAAACCATTAACGAAGGATTTGGAAGTCTTGGAAATTTTGAAAAGTGTTGAACTTCTTTTTCTTTGAAAATCAGAATTGACTTTAGATCCGAACCACCAGCGCCCCCTACATCCAAAACGAGTTTTGAACCATTTTTTAATCAAACAAGCCTAGTAGAAATACCCGTGTGCCCTGATGACAGAGTAGGTCTCTTCCAATTTGAACAGTGAATGTTATAGGTGAAGATGTGCCCTGTTTGGAGCATCAGGATGAATCCTAAATGGAATGATTCCAGATGCTAATTGGGCATTATAGCATAGGTTGATTGATGTATTACAGGGGTGCTCATTAGATAGATCGCGATCTACTGGTAATCGCGTAGGGCGTCCTGGTAGATCGCAGGCAGGGCGGGAGGAAGGCTCAGCCCCCCCCCCCCCCGGCAGGCACCCGATGCCACCCAGGTGCTGCCAGCCAGTCAGTGTGGTGGTGGCGCGACCGGCTTTGCTATGGGCATACACGGTGTCATTTCCGCCGCCGCCATGACGTCACATGCGCCGTTTTTTCTACCATTGGTCTCGCCAGAAGAAGGGAGGGATGCGGCTAGAGGCGACTCCAACTGGGCTGCTGCAGCAAGGACTGGGACTCAGAGCTGTTGGTAAGCCAGTGAAGGGGCTTCCTCTTTTCTCCCTCCCTGTCCCTCCCCCTCGCTCTCTTTCTTTCCTTCCTTCCTTCTTCCCTTTCTTCCTTTCCGCCTTCCTTCCCTGCTTCCCATCCTTTCTTCCTTCCTTCCTTCCTCTCTCTCTCCCTTCCTTCTTCCCTTTCTTCCTTCCCTCTTTCCTTTCTTCCCTACTTCCCATCCTTCCAAATGAGTTGGAAGAAGAAAAAATCCTTCTAAAATTGTACTTGTTGTATTGTAATTGTATGTCAACCGGCAGGGATTGTCTGCCGTATGTGTAATGTAATCTGCCCTGAGTCTGCTTTGGGGTGAGAAGAGCATAATATAAATTAAAATTTTCTAAAAAATATATGTTTCACATTTTTGTAGTGGGTAGGTAGATCATTTTGACTTGGTTGTTTTATAAGTAGCTCGCATGCTGAAAAAGTGTGAGCACCCCGATGTATTAGATCAGTGATGAAGAACCCAGTGAAGCTTCAAAAGTTGCATATTATATTCCGTGATCTAGGATACAAATAGCTACACTATAGAATTGAAGTCCAAAACAGCCAAAGGACATGAAGTTGGCCCATGCCTGAGCTAATGCTTGACAGATCCGATTGCGTGTGGGAATTGCATCTTTCTTGTTCAAGATAGGTCAGGTGAGCCCATTACAATAATAAAACACCCTGATTTATTTGGGTTGTTTGGACTTAGTGCTCGCTCAGGAAGGCCACTTTGGACTACAATTTCCCAGCATCCAGGAGTCACTCATGGTGATGTAGTCTAAAGAGTGTGGCATCACCTACATGGAAGGGCATTTGAAAATACAGCCCAATTAAAAAATAAATTCTTGATGTCTTGGTATTAGGCCTGTTTCTGAGGCCCCTTCCATACAGCTGTATAAAATCCCACATTAACTGTTTTGAACTGGGTTATATGGCAGTGTGAATTCACACTCTCTCCGCCTCAGGAAGGCAAGAACAAATCTGGCCAAGAAAACCCCTTTCGCAATAGGACTGAATGTTTTGAAGACACAAAACAACAACAACAAGAGCAGCAACAACAAAACAAGGCATCATGTAGATGTAGAAGTAAATTGTGAGGTAGCAAAGTTTGCAGATGACACTAAACTGTTCAGGGTAGTTAAAAATGAAACTGATTGTAAAGAGCTCCAGAAAGATCTCTCGAAAATGAGTGAATGGGCAACAAAGTGGCAAATGCATTTTAACCTAAACAAGTGTAAAGTCATGCACATCGGGGCAAAGAACCCCAAATACACTTATCAACTGATGGGATCAAAGCTTTCTGAGACAAACCAGGAAAGGGATCTTGGGGTCTTGGTGGACAGCTCAATGAAGATGTCAACCCAGTGCGCTGCAGCAGTGAAAAAAGCAAATTCTATGCTAGGCATGATCAGGAAGGGAATCGAAAATAGGTCAGCAAATGTTGTATTGCCTCTCTACAAATCTATGGTGAGGCCACATCTGGAGTACTGTGTACAATTCTGGTCACCGCACCTTAAGAAGGATATAACGGAACTGGAAAAGGTACAAAGAAGGGCGACAAAAATGATCCAAGGGATGGAGCAGCTCCCTTATGAAATCAGGTTGCAACGCCTTGGTCTTTTCAGCCTTGAAAGACGGCGTTTAAGAGGTGACTTGATCGAAGTGTATAAAATCATGCATGGGATAGAAAAGGTGAATAAAGAAAAAATATTTTCTCTGTCACAACTAGGGGCACTCCTGAAGCTCCAAGGTAGGAAAGTTAGGACTAATAAAGGGAAATATTTCTTCACCCAGAGGGTCATTGGGTTATGGAACTCACTTCCAGAGGAGGTTGTGACAGCTGTCAGCCTGGACAGCTTCAAGGCAGGATTAGACAGATTCATGGATACCAAGGGAATCAGTAGTTACTGAAATGGACATCCAAGTGCCACCTCTGTGTTGATGGAGGCAGGCAGGATTTTCCCCGGGTACTGGTTGTGGTGGGTCGGGAGCAGGTGAGGGTTTTGCCCTCCTTTCTGCTAGAGATCCCTGTGTACAACTAGTGGGCCACTGTGTGACACAGAATGAGGGACTACATGGGCTGAGGCCCGATTCAGCATGGCTCTTCTTATGTTCTTATGTTCTTATCATAGGATTTTGCTGTAACGGGCTCCTCAAGGAATTGATTTCTCTTCGAAGACGTACTGCTGACCGAAAGATCACTTTAGGACAAAATAATTTTACTTAGGGGCTTTAGGACAAACAAAACCCATAGGAATCTTTGAAAGGAGTCCCCATTTTACTCAATAGGACTTGCTTCTGAATAGGCATGGGTGCTTTCATCTTGGCATACATCTAGACATACATTTAACACAGTTTGATACCACTTTAATTGTCATGGTTTAATGTTATGGAAATGGGAACTTTTACAAGGTCTTTAGTCCTCTCTGCCAAGGAGTGCTGGTGCCTCACCAAAGGGATCAAATTACAATCATGCTCTCCAGATATGTTAGAATCCTATCCCACCCCACCAGAACGTCCTGTCAGCACGTCCAATCATCTTTCTTTTTTCGTGTCAGGAGTGACTTGAGAAACTGCAAGTCGCTTCTGGTGTGAGAGAATTGGCTGTCTGCAAGCACGTTGCCCAGGGGACACCCGGATGTTTGACCATCCTGTAGAAGGCTTCTCTCATGTCTCTGCATGGGAAGCTGGGACTGACGGGTGGGAACTCACTCTGTCCTGTGTATTTGAACCACCGACTTTCAGCTCAGCAGTTCTCAGGTCCACCTTGCCCAGGGGACTCCCAGATGTGTTACCATCCTGAGGGAGGCTTCTCTCATGTCCCCGCATGGGAGGCTGGAGCTGACAGACGGGAGCTCATCCCTCTCCCCAGATTTGAACCGCAGATCTTTGGGTCAGTAGTTCAGCTGGCACAAGGGTTTAACCAATGAAAAGGTTGGATGGGTGTCCAACCTTATTATTATGTCCAATGATAAGGTTGGATGGGAAACCCAAGATTTTCCAAATTACAATATTTCCCTCTTTTACAGGGAGAAACTTCCAAAAACACTCCAAATCCAGAAACAGCCTGTATTGAGCCAAGTCCATGGGTGCTCTCTGCACTGAAGAATGAATGCAGTTTGATAGCCCTTTAACTGTTATGGCTCAATGCTATGTCACGGCAGTTAAGATGAAGATAAAGGTTTTCCCCTGACATGAAGTCCAGTCGTGTCCGACTCTAGGGGCTGGTGCTCCTCACCATTTCTAAGCCGGTGTTGTCCGGATACACCTCCAAGGTCATGTGGCCGGCATGACAGCATGGAGCGTCTTTACCTTACTGCCGGAGTTTTTCAAACTGCTAGACTGGCAGAAGCTGGGGCTGACAGCAGAAGCTCATGCTGCTCCCCGGATCGGCATTGTTCGTAGACACCTCCAAGGTCATGTGGCCGGCATGACTGCCTGTTGCACTCTTACCTTCCCGCTCAACTCTGGCTCCAGATAAAGGTTTCCCCCTGACATGAAGTCCAGTCATGTCTGACTCTGGGGGTTGGTACTCCTCTCCATTTCTAAGCCAAAGAACTGGTGTTGTCCATAAACACCTCCAAGGTCATGTGGCTGGCATGACTGCATGGAGCACTGTTACCTTCCTGCTGAAGTGGTACCTATTGATCTACTCACATTTGCATGTTTTCCAACTGCTAGGTTGGCAGAAGCTGGGGCTGACAGTGGGAGCTCACGCCGCTCCCTGGATTTGAACCTGTGACCTTTCAGGTCAACAAGTTTAGCAGCTCAGTGGTTTAACCCACTTTGCCACCGCAGTTAAAGTGATGTCAAATTGAAGTCCAAAGCACCCGGAGGGCATGAAGTTTGCAATGCCCATGCCTGCATTTGCTGCCAAATAACCAAGACTGTGGCGCAGCTGGCTGGGTGTCAGCTGCATAAGATCTCTACTGACCAGCAGGTCATGAGTTTGAGGCCTGCCCGGGTCAGGGTGAGCTCTCAACCAACTGTGTAGGTCATTGTCAACCTTTGCAAGCCAAAAGACAGTTGCATCTGTCAAGTAGGAAATTTAGGGACCGCTTTGTGTGGGGAGGCTAAATTTAACTGATTTACAAGGCTATGAAATCTCTCCAGGAAGTAAACAAAAAAGAATGAAGGAATGCGACAGCTCCCCCTGGTGGCCAGAAGCTGGAATGTTAGATTGCCTCTATGTCTGTCTATATATGTTGTATGTCAAAGGGCATTGAATGTTTGCCTGTATATGTGCATTGTGATCCGCCCTGAGTCCCCTGCGGGGTGAAAAGGGTGGAATAGAAATGATATAAATAAATAAATCCAACTTGGACACAATCCCTCCCTGTGCAAACACTTCCGCAACACTTTTTATTTCGGGATGGGGGGGGGGGAGAGGATGTCATTTACACTATATACAGAGGGAGAAGGAGAGGGAGCGCCTTCCTTGCTGTGTCACCCCACTCACTCGCCTTCTGCCCAGGCTGAACTGACTCCCAAGTAAGTCCTTGCCTCAGGCCAAGCCGGGCAGAGCCTGGTGTTCTCAAGGAGGGGCGAAAGCAAAGGCAAAGGCCCCCGCCCTGTCTTATCAGCTGTCCGAGTCCAAGTCGCTTTTGACGTCCTCCTCCTGCCTCTTCTCAGAGGAGGACACTTTGGAGGGTTTGTTCCACTTCTGCGCGTTCTCCGACTCCTCCGAGGAAGAGCGTTTTTGGCGCCTCCATTTCGCCCGACGGTTCTTGAACCACACCTGAGACAGGTGTAAAGAAAGAGAGAAGGGGAGGGAGGGAGGAAGAAGGGCATCGTTACTGAATTGCCACTCAAGTCAGCCCTTCTCCCCAGGAAAGGGCTTCATCTACACCAGTGGTTCCCAAACTTTTTCGGCCTACCACCCCCTTTCCAGAAAAAATATTACTCAGCGCCCCACTAGAAATTATTTTTTATTTTTTTTAAAATAGCAATTAAACAGAAAGATATATGTATTAACTACAACAACCCCATGCTTTCACTGCCCTCTTACAGTGATTCATCGCCGCCGCCGCCGCCCCCCCAAATGCACCTGTGGCCATCACCGCCCCCCTAGATCACTCCAGCACATCCCCCCCCCCAGGGGACGGTAGCACCCACTTTGGGAATGACGGATCTACACTGTATAGGCGTTAGTGCGCCCTCCGGGAAGTAGCAACCAATAGAGAAAGGACCAAGGTAGTGACATCATCTCCAGCTCATCCCCTGCTTGGGTATCAGCCAGCACCAGGGCTGAAGCCCCAAATCATCATTATCCCAATACCCCCATGCCCCAGATCATGATATGAATAATGTACTACTCGCGGATGTCTGGCTAGCACATCAATGACTTAAATCAAGAAATAGTTTAAGATCTACAGAGACACTCACTGGAACACCTCAGCAAGCGAAAGTCCAAAAGTGGCAGGCTCAAACTTGTCTCTTGCAACATCAGAGCTCCTCCCCCAGCAACAACTTAATATTATATAATACTAATATTATGAATGATGTATTAGTATTATGCTAATAATATAGTATGCTTTTATGAGTCCCTTTCCGGGTGAGAAGGGTGGCATATAAATGTTGTTAATAATAATAATAATAATAGTAATCTTTATTTGTACCCCGCCACCATCTCCCCAATGGGGACTCAGGCCGGCTTACGCAAGGCCAAGCCTGACAACACAACAACAAGGTAAAATCAAAAATAAGGAAATGTAAACAATTACATAAAACATAAGCTATAAAATACTACTAAATAAATAAATAACCTCAATCAGTGGCTGTTACCAAATGAGAGACTCCCTCCTGGGCACACAGAAAGCTGGGCAACTTGGAAGGCGCTGAACAGACTGCGCTCTGGCACCACAAGATGCAGAGCCAACCTTAAGAAATGGGGCCACAAAGTGGAATCCGTGACATGCGAGTGTGGAGAAGAGCAAACCACAGGACACCTACTGCAATGCAACCTGAGCTGCGCTACATGCACAATGGAGGGCCTTCTTGCAGCAAATGCCAAAGGCACTCCAAGTGTCCAGCTACTGGTCAAAGGACATTTAATAGAATACCAAATCCACAAACTTTGTGTTTTGTTTGTTTGTTTTTAATGCGATACAACTGTTTTGGTTTGCTCCTAACACGATAAATAAATAAATCTACACTCCTATACAATGCAGTTTAAGTTAGAGGAATCCCAGACATGAAACAATCAGGGCCAGCTAACACCTCCCAACAAAGGATTCCCCCACGCAGTAAGAAGCCAGACCTTGAAAACTGCTAGGCCATGCCCATAGGTTAAACTAATGCATTGTCAAAGGCTTTCATGGCTGGAATCACTGCGTTGCTGTGAGTTTTCCGGGCTCTACAACTGTGTTCCAGAAGCATTCTCTCCTGATGTTTCGCCCACCTCTATGGCAGGCATCCTCATACGGTGTGAGAAGAATCCCAGACATGAAACAGTCAGGGCCAGCTAACATCTCCCAACAAAGGATTCTCCCAGACAGGAATCAGCCAGGCCTTGAAGCTGCAAGGCTTTGCAATGCTAATCAAGGTGACCAATTGCAACTTTCATACATGCCTCCAACAGACAGGAGTTCTTTCTTCCACCCTAGACATTCCACAGATATATTAACCCCACTTGCCTTGTTTCCAACAAACCCCACAACCTCTGAGGATGCCTGCCATAGATGTGGGTGAAACATCAAGAGAGAATGCTTCTTGGCCATACAGCCCGGAAAATGCACAGCAACCCAGTAAGCTAATGCAGTTTCAGAATGCAACTGAACTCGATTATATGAGGCCCCTTCTACACTGCCATGTAAATCCTGTTGATCTGCTTTGAACTGGATTATATGGCATTGTATACTCAGATAACCCAGTTCAAAGTGGATAAGGTGGATTATCTGCTTTGATAATAGGGATGCTATGGCAGTATAGAAAGGGCCCTTAGTCTACTGTTTAACCATATTGAATTGGATTATATGACAGTGTCGACTCCGAATTAGGGCCTGACCCAATGCCCCATCTAATGCAGTTTCAGAATGCAACCGCACAGGATTATATGAGTCGACACTGCCATATAAACTAGTAGGCCTGGTTGATTTTTTTAAAAGGTTCAAAACTCATTCTGGATGTAGGGGGCACTAGCACTTTGAATCTGAATGACTTCCGAAATTTTCTGGGAAAAGTCGGAATTTTTCCTAATATTTCAGAATATTTCAGAAATTTTGGAATACCTTCGTTAATGGCATTCGGAAACTGCATTAGATGGAACCTTGAGTCATGTCGATGCGCATTACAGGCCCCAATTCGGAGTATCCTGTGCTTGTGTTTATCCCTATTTAAAGCCCCCAATGCATCTTGCCTCTGCTCTTGTAGATGGCCGTGGGGGCTGACATCTTAATGACCACGCTTTGTTCACGCAGATGTGGATGGGAGTCTGTGGAAACTTTGAGACCCACGCCTTAAGGAAAGAAAAGGGATCAAGTTCTTCCTTATGTGTATAGAGACTAAGGTACATCTGCACTGTAGAACAGTCATGGGCAAACTTGGGCCCCCCGGGTGTTTTGGACTTCAACCCCCACCATTCCTAATAGCCTCAGGCCCTTTTCCTTTCCCCCCTCAGCCACTTAAGCTTTTTTTGAGGTCGCTAACTGAAATAGTTGCTGATCTACACCCCCTTATCTGAAGGGGAGTCAGTAGGCCTGATTGGTCAAGAAAAAAATGGTTCAAAACTCATTTTGGATGTAGAGTGCGCTGGCGTTTCGTATCTGGTGGGGTTCCGAAATTTTCCGTGGAAATTTCAAAATTATTTCATAAAAACTAACAAAATTCGTTAGTAATTCCTTAATGGTGGACGCGCATGCGCAATGAGCATACACCTGCCAAAACTGGGTTTGACAGCCCAGGTCTTCCCTCAGCTTCGGCTTCGTGGCCCTCACCACCAGCCAGACTGAGAGCTGAGAGCCCCACCCCACCCACCCCCCACCTCCTCCTCCAAGGCGACGTTAGCTTTAATACACGTTGGTGCCTTCCCAGGCAGCGAGGAGTGGAAAGGATGCCCTCCACTCCTCGCCGCCTGGGAAGGAACCAATGCGTGTTGAGAGAGAAGGGAGGAAATCATAATGATCCCTTAATGCATCCAAAACAAATATGCCGACCGCAACTTCAAAACCAGAACGTCACTTCCAGGTTGCTTAACACGCGTCGAAAACGGCTCTAATGTGAGTTTTAAACTAATTTTAAAACAACTTTCGTAGGGATACGATGAATTTGACCAGGCCTAGTAGTCAATCTACCTATGCAGGACATTTAACAAAACGCCATTTTTGGGGTCTAATAAAATTCAAACTAATTCATAAGAATGGCTAGTACTGTATATACTCGGGTATAAGCCTAGTTTTTCAGCCCCTTTTTTAGGCTGAAAAAGCTCCCCTCGGCTTATACTCAAGCCAAGGTTATTTATTATTTTACTCTGTTATTAGTATTATTTTTATTATATTTATTGTATTACTCTACTTATTATTTTTATTACATTTATTATTTTACTCTATTATTATGACCTTTGTTACTTTACTCTAATATTATTGATATTATTACATTTACATTATTTTACTCTATTGTTTTGATTACATTTATTTATTTACTCTATTATTATTACATTTATTATTTTGCTCTCTTTATTATTATTGGAAGGATACGCAAGCACATTTACATTGAAGGAGCATGGTGATCAGATTATCATATGAATACAAATAACAGTTTAAATAATGTACCAGTAAGGCCTTCTCATACCACCCTGAGAATTTTGGGGGGAGGGGGGCTGAGCCCCTAAAACGCCCCCCAGGTTACGACCCTGCTTGGGAGGACCAGCTCCCCTTCCTCTCACCTCCACTTTCTCCTCCCGGAGGTGGACCCTCCTGGCCAGCTGCTCCCTGGTGCCCACATCGGGGTATTTGGTCTCCTGGAAGAGGTTCTCCAGGGCCTCCAGCTGCTCATCGGTGAAGATGGTCCGGTGCCTCCTTTTCCTCCGGCAGTGAAGCTGGTTCAGTAACTGCAACTCAGTCCGGGACAAGGTGCCCACGTTCATGTAGGGCAGCATCTGGTGCGGGACCGGAGACATCAGGACCGAGCCTGTCCCTTCGTAGCCTGGAGGAGACCCCAAGAGGGAGGAAAGGAGAGAGAAAGAGAGAGAAAGGCGCCCATGGAAAGGCACCGTTATGGAAAGGCATACAAGACGCAGCCCACATGACTCACGAGGGTTGCCACCTGTCCCGTATTATACGGGACGCCCCGTATTTTAGCTTTGAATTTCGTGTCCCGTATATTCAGCCCCTGTCCCGTATTGACAGGACAGGTGGCAGCACAGTTGCAATGTCAAGATACAAGCCTGAGCCACGCTTTGGGTTTAAGGACTTCTACAAAGTTGAATGAAAGCCTCACGCCTTTGCCATTCAAGTTGTAGTTCAAACTGCGTTAACTTTCCAGTGTAGATGCTTTCTGGCAGATCATTGTAGACAAACAACATTATTCAAAGCATACCTAATGTTTGATTTTCAAGTTTTTAATGTTAGGTAAATGTCCCTTATTTCTTATATCAAAAAGTGGCAACCCTACGGCTCACTCACCTTTGGAGAGCCGGGCTGGAGAGAAGCCTCTTTGTTCTGTGTGTCTTTCAATACTGTATATATCATGCTATGATATTGGACGTCAGGGTGGGTCAAAAAGTAATGCCTCCATCACTCTAACTTTTAATTCTTTCACAGTTGCTGGGCTATCTATGCATGATACAATAGAAGTAATATAATAATAATACTTTATTTATCCTCCACCACCATCTCCCCAAGGAGACTTGGGGCGGCTTACATGAGGCCGAGCCCAATGACACATAATAAACAACACAACAGCAAATAATAAAACAATACAATCAATATACTTACACACTAATAGACAGTTTAAAACCATTCTGGGCAGGCCAAATGTGAAATATTAAAATTTTTAAATAAATAACACTGGATACGAACAAGTTAAATGTATGTAAATAGGAAGGTATTAAAGCAGGGGTCAGGAACCTTTTGGACTCAGAGAGCCTTGAAAGCAAAATATTTGGAATTTTTTTTCAATGAGAGCCATATAATATATATAATATATTTTAAGACTGAATTCAACTAAATGTGAGTATATACGTACATACTATGAGAAAAGGATTCCCCCGTCAGAATGACAGGACACTTCAGACCCGGCTCTGCAAAAGGCATGCTCAGGACTCTGGGAAGGAAGAGAAGATGGAAGGAAGGAAGGAAGGAAGGAAGGAAGGAAGGAAGGAAGGAAGGAAGGAAGGAAGGAAGGAAGGAAGGGGGGAAAGAAAGACAGAGGAAATAAAGGAGGTGGTGGGGGGAGAGGAAGAAAGAAAAGAAGAACGAACTATGGAAAAGGAAGAAAAGAAAAGCAGGAGAGAGACAAGGAGGGGAAAGAAAGAAGAAAATGGGAAGGGAAGAAAGGAAAGGGTGGGGAAAAGAAAGGAAAGGGAGTGAGGAAAAAGTAAAATAATGAAGGGAAAAGAAGAAAATAAAGAAGGGGGAGAGAGGGAAGTGAAAAGAAAGGAAGAAGGAAAGGAAGACTTTGGGAAAAAGAATAGAAGAGGGAGGGAGGGAAAATGGAGGAAAGAAGGAAGGGGAGAGAGGCAGGGAAAAGGAAGGAGAGAAGGAAAGGTTGAAGGGGGAGAAAGACAGGAAGAGGAAGGAAGGAAGGAAGGAAGGAAGGAAGGAAGGAAGGAAGGAAGGAAGGAAGGAAGGAAGGAAGGGGGAAAGAAAGACAGAGGAAATAAAGGAGGTGGTGGGGGGAGAGGAAGAAAGAAAAGAAGAACGAACTATGGAAAAGGAAGAAAAGAAAAGCAGGAGAGAGACAAGGAGGGGAAAGAAAGAAGAAAATGGGAAGGGAAGAAAGGAAAGGGTGGGGAAAAGAAAGGAAAGGGAGTGAGGAAAAAGTAAAATAATGAAGGGAAAAGAAGAAAATAAAGAAGGGGGAGAGAGGGAAGTGAAAAGAAAGGAAGAAGGAAAGGAAGACTTTGGGAAAAAGAATAGAAGAGGGAGGGAGGGAAAATGGAGGAAAGAAGGAAGGGGAGAGAGGCAGGGAAAAGGAAGGAGAGAAGGAAAGGTTGAAGGGGGAGAAAGACAGGAAGAGGAAGGAAGGAAGGAAGGAAGGAAGGAAGGAAGGAAGGAAGGAAGGAAGGAAGGAAGGAAGGAAGAGGGACAATGGAGGAAAGAAGGAAGGGGAGAGAGGAAGGGAAAAGGAAGGAGAGAAGGAAAGGTTGAAGGGGAAGAAAGGCAGGAAGAGGAAGGAAGGAAGGAAGGAAGGAAGGAAGGAAGGAAGGAAGGAAGGAAGGAAGGAAGAGGGACAATGGAGGAAAGAAGGAAGGGGAGAGGAAGGGAAAAGGAAGGAGAGAAGGAAAGGTTGAAGGGGAAGAAAGGCAGGAAGAGGAAGGAAGGAAGGAAGGAAGGAAGGAAGGAAGGAAGGAAGGAAGGAAGGAAGGAAGGAAGGAAGGAAGGAAGGAAGAGGGACAATGGAGGAAAGAAGGAAGGGGAGAGAGGAAGGGAAAAGGAAGGAGAGAAGGAAAGGTTGAAGGGGAGAAAGGCAGGAAGAGGAAGGAAGGAAGGAAGGAAGGAAGGAAGGAAGGAAGGAAGGAAGGAAGGAAGGAAGGAAGGAAGGAGGACAATGGAGGAAAGAATAAAGGAGAGAGAGGAAGGGAAAAGGAAGGAGAGAAGGAAACAATGGAAGAGGAAGGAAGGAAGGAATGAAGAGAGAGGGAGGAAAGAAGGTAGGGAGAGAGGGAGGAAAAAGAATGAAATAAAAAGAGAGGGAAAAAGAAAGGAAAGAGAAAGGAAAGAAGGGGGAGGAGGGTGCGGGCTGCTCTGGAGAGCCAGATTCAATCATGAAAAGAGCCACATCTGGCTCCCGAGCCATAGGTTCCCTACCCCTGTATTAAAGGATAATGTGGGGGCAGATGAACCAACAGGTAATTAAAGTGCTTATGAGGACATTTTGCAAGGAATTTGTCTTTACTATATTAGTAATCTATATTATACTAATACTAATATTAGTATTATTATTATATTTTATAATTATTATATAGTATTAAGTATTAATATTATATTATATTATTAGTATAATATTACTATTCTAATATAGCCATTTATTTTTCACATTGACTATTAGATCCATGAATCTGAAGCTAAAAGAAAGAGTCCTCATTGAATTTCTGTCAAAACAAAGTTGTGCACCGAAGGAAATCCATCATCACATGAAGAATGTCTATGGGAATCATAGAGTTGGAAGAGACCTCGTAGGCCATCCAGTCCAACCCCCTGCCAAAAAGCAGGAAAATCACATTCAAAGCACCCCTGACAGATGGCCATCCAGCTTCTGTTTAAAAGCCTCCAGAGAAGGAGCCTCCACTAAACACTCCGGGGCAGAGAGTTCCACTGCTGAACAGCTCTCACAGTCAGGAAGTTCTTCCTAATGTTCAGGTCTTGTAGTTCAAATGGACCTCTACCTGTTTGGAATTCTGAAAGGCAACTGGGTCAGGAAGCAAGACCCTGCCTTTTTCCAAAATGGTTTTGAAGCCTGGGTTAAACCATACCGCAAATGTGTACAAATTGATGGTGACTATGTTGAATGGCTGTTTATTTATTTTATTACTCTATTTATTATTTTTATTACATTTATTAATTTAGTCTATTATTATTACCTTTGTTACTCTATTATTATTGATATTATTACATTTACATTATTTTACTCTATTGTTTTATTACATTTATTAATTTACTCTATTATTATTACATTTATTATTTTGCTCTCTTTATTATTATTGGAAGGATACGCAAGCACATTTGCATTGAAGGAGGCTAGAATAATGGTTTAATCAGAGTTGAACAGTCTTAAATTACAGTTTTATGTAAGTATTCAAAAACATTTAGCCTACTGATGCCTCCATTAATTAGAGGACACTTCAGGCTATGATATGGAGCAACTTCTGCGGTTTTATGTTCATTCATAACATTTTTATGACACAGGAGGCAAAACTTTTTGACCCATCCTCTATAAAGCATGGGATGCTATGGCATTGTAAACTAAGGCTGGCTCTACAGGGCCATATAAAATCCAGATCATCTGCTTTGAACTGGATTATATCACCATGTAGACTCCTATGATTCGGTTCTATGCAGAAAATGTGGATGATCTGATTTGATAATCTGGATTATATGACAATATAGATCCCAGGATCAGATCCCAGATTCTTCTTATCCCAGATTATATGGCAGTGGAGACTCATATAATCCAGTTCAAAGCAGATATTCTGGTATCAGGTCCTGGGATATAAGGCAGTGTAGATCCATCCTAAAAGCCAAAAAGCTTTGTGACTTTAGTCTCACTCTATATTTTAATGCTTATGTTGTATCTTATGCTTGAACTGTGGCTGGATTTACCCTGCCAGATAAACACTGTTTGAACTGCATTATATGGGTCTACTACACTGAGCAGGTCAAACCTTTACCCTGCCTCAAGCTCTGAGGAGAAGGTAGTAACAAATAAAATATATTATTATTATTATTATTAGAAACACAACAAGTTGAGTCCACAGCAGATACTCTGCTGGCTGTTGTATTGGATCACACGGACACTACCCTATTATTATTATTATTATTATTACTCATCTTGTTATGTATTTAATAATATATTAATATTATTATTATTATCACAACAAGTTGAGTCCACAGCAGACACCCTGCTGGCTGTTGTATTGGATCACACTTTGGATACTTCCCTATTATTATTATTATTATTAGATACATATTATTATTATTAGATACATAATATTTCTATACTAATATAGCCATTTATTTTTCACATTGACTATTAGATCCATGAATCCGAAGCTAAAAGAAAGAGTCTTCATTGAATTTCTGGCAAAAGCCAGTATAGTGATCTTGTTTGCTGTGTACTCATTTTGTTATGTATCTAATGATAATAATAATAAATTATTATTATTATCACAACAAGTTGAGTCCACAGCAGACACTCTGCTGGCTGTTGTATTGGATTACATGTCGGACACTTCCTTATTATTATTATTATTATTATTATTATTATTAGATACATAACAAGATGAATCCACAGCAAACAAGATCACTATACTGGCTCTTGTATTTGATCACAAGTAGGGCACTTTCCAAGTATGATGTATATCCAGGGATAATGTGTGCAGATCAGAGGAGGGTGGCCTTTTGCAGCTGACAGATAGTAATTTTTGCCAGTGCCTGATTGTTTTTAAGTACAGGCCTAGATCTTTAGGCACTGCACCCAGAGTGCTGATCACTTCTGAGACCACCTTTACCAGCTTGTGTCAGAGTCTTTGCATATATTTATATAATAAATATAATTTATTATAATTTATATAATAATTTATTATATTATATTATTTATTATATTATATTATTTATTAATAATTTATATAATAATTTATATAATTATTTATTTATTAATAATTTATATAATAATTTATTATATTATTTTTTTATTATATTATTTATTTAAATTATTAATAATTTATATAATTATTTATTATAATTTATTATATTATTTATTATATTATTTATTTATTTAGAATTTATTATCATTATTATATAATTTATTATCATTATACAATATAAATTGTAATAATTTTGTATAATGATAATATATTATTATACATTGTTATTGTTATTGTTATTATGCAATATTGCTATTATTATACAATAGTAATAATCCCCTAAAATCAGGGGACATTTGGAGGATCCGGACTACATCTCCCACAATCCCCGACCATAGGGTGTGAGTTGCAGTCAAAACATAGATTTCCCAAACTCCACACACTTCAGATGCGGTTTCTTTGGGAAAGCACAGAATGAACGCAGTTTGACAGCACTTTAACTGCTATGGTTTAATGCTCTGGAACCGTGGGAGTTGTAGTTTGACCAGGTCTTGAGCCTTGTCTGCTGGCGTCTCATTAAACCCAAAATCTACCTCACCCAAAATAATCCAGCTGCGATTTAGATTCATCAACCAGGGAGTTGGCCTCGGGAATTAGAGAAGCCGACGTTTGCCGGGGTTTCCAATCCGCCCTGGAGAAATCCCATATATTGTCAGGTTGCTTCCTGATATGGTTCTCCTAATATGCCTCCAAACCACACTATTTCCGAAGGAGTTCAAAATGAAACTTGGGTTGCCTTTAAGGGCGTCTGGAGAGGGGAAGAGAACCCGTGTGTTTGTGTGCGTATGTGTGCGCCTTCCAATTGCCTGCCTGTCAATTTATGGCGACCCCATGAATTTAATAGGGTTTTTTTTTTCTTTAGGCAGGAGTGGTTTTGCCAGTTCCTTCCTCGGAAATATAGCCTACCAGCTCATAAAATAAATTGCCTTTATTATTATTATTATTTATTTAAAAAATAAAAATGAATTGCCTTTTTAATTTTTTTTATTATTAATTATTTAAATAATAATAAAAATAAAATAAAATAAATTGCCTTTATTATTATTATTCATAAAATAAAAAATGAATTGCCTTTTAAATTTTTATTATTAATAATTATTTAAATAATAATAATAAAATAAAATAAAATAAATTGCCTTTTTATTATTACTATTCATAAAATAAAAAATGAATTGCCTTTTAAATTTTTATTATTATTAATTATTTAAATAATAATAAATAATAAAATAAAATGAATTGCCTTTATTATTATTATTATTCATAAAATTAAAAATGAATTGCCTTTTAAATTTTTATTATTAATAATTATTTAAATAATAATAAAAATAAAATAAAATAAATTGCCTTTTATTATTATTATTCATAAAATAAAAAAAATGAATTGCCTTTTAATTTTTATTATTATTAATTATTTAAATAATAATAAAAATAAAATAAAATGAATTGCCTTTTATTATTATTATTCATAAAATAAAAAAAATAAAATGCCTTTTAAATTTTTATTATTAATAATTATTTAAATAATAATAAAAATAAAATAAAATACAATGAATTGCCTTTATTATTATTATTTATTTTTAAAAAAATAAATAAAATAAAATGAACTGCCTTTTAATTTTTATTATTATTAATTATTTAAATAAAAATAAAAATAAAATAAAATGAATTGCCTTTATTATTATTATTCATAAAATTAAAATAAAATAAAATGAATTACCTTTTTATGGTTATTTATTAAAAATACAATAAAATAAAATACAATGAATTGCTTTATTATTATTATTTATTTTTTAAAAATAATAAATAAAATAAAATGAATTGCCTTTTAAATTTTTATTATTAATAATTATTTAAATAATAATAAAAATAAAATAAAATAAATTGCCTTTTTTATTATTATTATTCATAAAATAAAAAATGAATTGCCTTTTTAATTTTTGTTATTATTAATTATTGAAATAATAATAAAAATAAAATAAAATGAATTGCCTTTATTATTATTATTCATAAAATTAAAATAAAATAAAATGAATTACCTTTTTATGGTTATTTATTAAAAATACAATAAAATAAAATACAATGAATTGCTTTATTATTATTATTATTATTTAAAAAAAATAAATAAAATAAAATGAATTGCCTTTTATTTTTATTATTACTGTTGTTTTAAAAATTAAAAATTAAAAATAAATAAAATGAACCGCCTTTTTAATTTTACTATTACTAATTATTTAAAAAATTAAAAATAAAATAACATGAATTGTCTTGACTATTATTATTATTTATTTAAAACATAATAATAAATTAAAATAAAATGAATTGCCTAAAAAAGAAGAAAAAGGAGAGAAAGAAAACCAGGGATAGCTCGACAGCCCGGCCAGAAAAACCACCTTCTCCTCGGAGTTTGGGGAAATGGGTTCCTTTATTGTCTTGTCAAAGGCTTTAATTAGGACCAAAGTCAATATGAAAGTGGGTTGCTGTAAGTTTTCCGGGCGGTGTGGCCATGTTCCAGAAGCATTCTCTCCTGACGTTTCGCCTGCATCAATGAAAGGCATCTTCAGAGGTTGTGAAGTCTGCTGGAAACTAGGAAAATGGGTTTATGATACATCTGTGGGATGTATCTCCCTCCCTGGACATTCCACAGATTATACATAAACCCCACTTGCCTAGTTTCCTCCAGAGTTGGAGGCTCCACTCCACTCCGAGGAGCCCACAATGGGACCAGCAAAGGTCCATAGATTTCTCCAATTTTTCCAAAAGCAGTTTCAAGGTCTGGCAGTAAGAAGCCAGACCTTGAAACTGCTAGGCCATTAAAGTGGCCAGTTGGAACATTCACATTTGCCTCAAACGGACAAGAGGTTTTTTTTCCCCGCCCTAGACGTTTCACAGACATATAATCCCAATTTCCCTAGTTTCCAACAGAACTCACAACCTCGGAGGACGCCTGCCATAGATGTGGGTGAAACGTCAGGAGAGAGTGCTTCTGGAACATGGCCACGCAGCCCTGGAAACTCACACAGTTCTCCAGTGTCTGTCCACTTTGGAGAAGGCGGGTGATGGGGGAGATGCACCCACGCGATAGAAACAATGCGGCTTGACACTGAAACCGCTTTAACTGCCAGGGCTCGGTGGTATGGAATCCGGGGAGTTGTGGTTTTGCAAGGTCTTTTCAGACCTCAGCAATAGTATGATTTCCAGAATTCCACAGCATTGTGTTCATGGCAGTTAAAGCGGTGTCAAACTGAGCCCCTGAAAATGTCAAAACCTCGATTAGAGAAATAGATCGGATTGACCCAAAAAGTCGGAAAGAATATTCGTGCAAATGACTATCCGAATTTTTTAAAATTTAAATTTTAAAATTTTAAAAATTTTTGGCACAAATACCTGATACACCCAAGTTTGAATACTGGTGGGGTTGTGGGGGGTGATTTTGTCATTTGGGAGGTGTAGTTGCTGGGATGTATAGTTCACCTACAATCAAAGAGCATTCTGAACTCCACCCACGATGGAGTTGAATCAAACTTGGCACACAGAACTCCCATGACCAACAGAAAACACTGGAAGGGTTTGGTGGACCTTGAGTTTGGGAGTTGCAGTTCACCTACATCCAGAGAAAAATGTGGACTCAAAGAATTATAGATCTGGATCAAACTTGGCATAAATACTCAATATATCCAAATGTGAACACTGGTGGAGTTTGGGGAAAATAGACCTTGAGATTTGGGAGTTGTAGTTGCTGGGGTTTATAGTTCACCTACAATCAAGGAGAATTCTGAACCCCGCCAAGGATAGAATTGGGTCAAACTTCCCATATAGAACCCCCATGACCAATAGAAAATAATGTGTTTTCCAATGGTCTTTGGCAACCCCTCTGACACCCCCTCGCGACCCCCATAGGGGTCCCGACCCCCAGGTTGAGAAACACTGCTCTAGTGTGATGAAGTGGGCAATCCATGGGTTCTAAGTGGCTCTAAAGTACTTCCAGAACTAAAGTTCTGGTGGTGAACATTTCCGAATTCTAACTATGAACAAGCTGGAACCCTCTGCTCCTGGGGGGCTCCTGTCGCCCCTGTCAGTCTCACAGACTCCTCTGGTGGGCACAAGGAAGAGGGCCTTCTCCTCTGTGCCCCCCCCCCCCCTCTGGAATTCCTTGCCCTGAGAGATTAGGAAAGCCCCCACTCTGGAGACCTTCAAAAACACCTAAAATCTTGGCTTTTCTGCCTTCGGAAAGTAGTTATTTAATCTCTACCATTGCTCTCCTCAACGTCCTCAATGTGGGGGGGGGGGGCACCTTCTTGGTGTCCATCCCCCCTCCCCCATAAAGGATGCCCCAAAAAAGGATGCTATTCCGCTTATCTCACCCTCAGTTTTAACGCTTTATATGTGTGCCCGCGGCTTTTAGATATCTAGTTGTATTTTTTTTATTTATATGTATGTATTTTTATTGTGTTTATTGCTGATGTTTTGATTTTATTGCATTAATTTGTTGTTTGGGCTTGGCCTCATGTGAGCTGCCCATTGAGTCCCCATTGGGGAGATGGGGGTGGGGTATAAACAAAGTTTATTTATTATTATTATTATTATCATGTCCCCCATATGGGGAGCTGGAGCTGACAAGGGGAGCTCATCCGAGCTCTCCCCGGATTCGAACCTGCGGCCTGTGGACGTTAAATATGACGCATTTGAACACAATAGGGTGGTCCACACTCTGGTTACATCACACACACACCCCCAATAGACTACTACAATACTCTCTACGTGGGGTTGCCTCTGAAGACTGCCCCCCCCCTGAAGACTGCCCGGAAGCTGCAACTAGTCCAACGCTTACTAAATATTATTATTATTGTTTGGAGAATCCTTTTCCCTGAGATTGTATGTCCTTTCTCCCCGTGTTACACCTGGTTTTGCCCCCCAAAGGGTCTTTTGGGGTTTCCTACAAAGTCCCCATTGGGGAGATGGGGGCGCAAATAAAGATTATTATTATTATTATTATTATTGGTGATTTTAAAGACATAACCAATTAGGAACTGCCATTGATAACGAAATTTTGAAAGTTTTGTTAGGGTTCTGAAATGTTCCCCACCAGAACTTTAGTTTGGTAAGCAGGCCCACTTTAGAACCATTTAGAACCATGGATCGCCCAGGCCTATTATGGTTACTATACCAGAAGGAAAGCAAAAGTAAAAGCCAGAGGTGACAGGGAAAGCCTTTGCTTTTGTTCTGTGTGTATTTGTGTCATTGTTTATTACACACCACCCCACCCCCCATGTTCAAGGCGTGGAGTGTTTGCCTATCTGTGTATGTTGTAATCCGGCTCTGAGCAGAATATAAATAAAGTGTTGTTATTAAGTAGGGAGGATTATTGCTTAAGCATCCATTGGGACAGAATTCCAGACTGGAATTAAGTTGAGTTTCTGAAAATACAGGAAACTATAGCAAAGAGGGAATATTTCTTTTCGTTAATTTCTAGAACTCATTACTATTATTTATTTATTTATTTATTTATTGTTAGCAAAAAGGGAATATTCCTTTTTGGGTAATTTCTAGAACTCACTATTATTATTTATTTTTATTTATTTATTTATTAGCAAAAAAGGGAATATTTCTTTTGGGTAATTACTAGAACTCATTACTATTATTTATTTATTTATTTATTAGCAAAAAAGGGAATATTTCTTTTGGGTAATTTCTAGAACTCATTACTATTATTTATTATTTATTTATTTATTAGCAAAAAGGGAATATTCCTTTTTGGGTAATTTCTAGAACTCACTACTATTATTTATTTATTTATTTATTTATTAGCAAAAAGGGAATATTTCTTTTGGGTAATTTCTAGAACTCATTACTATTATTTATTATTTATTTATTTATTAGCAAAAAAGGGAATATTTCTTTTGGGTAATTTCTAGAACTCACTACTATTATTTATTTATTTATTTATTTATTAGCAAAAAGGGAATATTTCTTTTGGGTAATTTCTAGAACTCATTACTATTATTTATTTATTATTTATTTATTAGCAAAAAGGGAATATTCCTTTTTGGGTAATTTCTAGAACTCACTACTATTATTTATTATTTATTTATTTATTAGCAAAAAGGGAATATTCCTTTTTGGGTAATTTCTAGAACTCACTACTATTATTTATTTATTTATTTATTTATTAGCCAAAAAGGGAATATTTCTTTTGGGTAATTTCTAGAACTCATTACTATTATTTATTTATTTATTTATTTATTTATTAGCAAAAAAGGGAATATTTCTTTTGGGTAATTTCTAGAACTCACTACTATTATTTATTATTTATTTATTTATTAGCAAAAAAGGGAATATTTCTTTTGGGTAATTTCTAGAACTCACTACTATTATTTATTTATTTATTTATTAGCAAAAAGGGAATATTTCTTTTGGGTAATTTCTAGAACTCACTACTATTATTTATTTATTTATTATTAGCAAAAGGGAATATTCCTTTTTGGGTAATTTCTAGAACTCACTACTATTATTTATTTATTTATTATTAGCAAAAGGGAATATTCCTTTTTGGGTAATTTCTAGAACTCACTACTATTATTTATTTATTTATTTATTATTATTTATTAGCAAAAAAGGGAATATTTCCTTTGAGTAATTTCTAGAACTCACTACTATTATTTATTTATTTATTTATTATTTATTAGCCAAAAAGGGAATATTTCTTTTGGGTAATTACTAGAACTCATTACTATTATTTTTATTTATTTATTTATTTATTATTAGCAAAAAGGGAATATTTATTTTGGGTAATTTCTAGAACTCACTACTATTATTTATCATTAAAATTATTTATTTAAAACTATTTTTTATAAAAAAATAATAATAATTTATTATTATTTATTTAAAGAGGGATTCAGACCAGCCTTACAGCAAAAATTCAATGCAGGTCATACACGTTAAAATATATAAATAATAACATACATAGATTTTTTTAAAAAAAACATTAAAATACAATTAAAACCAAATCGACAGATAAAATCAACTTTGATTCCATCCAATGCATGTGGTCCTTAACTCAATCTCGGTCTTTATTCTGGGAATGCTTCCTTCCATAGCCAGGATTTCACCAGCCTCCTGAAGGACAGGAGGGAGGGGGCAGGCCTGATCTCGCTCGGGAGAGAGTTCCATAGTCTAGGCGCCACCACAGAGAAGGCCCTGTCTCTGGGCCCACCAGATGCTTTGTGAAGGTGGTGGGACCGAGAGCAGGGCCTCTCCAGAAGATCTTCGCAGGGGAGAACATTTTCGGACAGGTAAACTGGGCCGGAACCATATAGGGATGTATAGGTTAAAACCAGCACTCTGAATTGTGCTCAAGGCAGCCAGTGGAACTGGGGTAACAAGAGCATTGTGCGCTCCCTGTTAGTACCCTTCTCCCGTTAGTAACCTGGCTGCTGAGAGTTGGACTAGTTGCAGCTTCTGAGCAGTCTTCAGGGGCAACCCCACATAGAGAGCATTGCAGTAGTCTATTCGAGGGATGTAACCAGAACGTGGACCACCCTATTGTGTCCACAGGCCGCAGGTTTGAATCCGGGGAGAGCTCGGATGAGCTCCCTCTGTCAGCTCCGGCTCCCCATGCTGGGACATGATGATGATAATGATAATAATAATAATAATAAACTTTATTTATACCCCGCCCCCATCTTTCCAATGGGGACTCGGGATAGCTCACATGAGGCCAAGCCAAACAAAAAATTAATTTAAAAAATTAATAAAAAATTAATAAAAATAATAATACATACATATAAATTAATATATATATATATACAACTAGATATCTAAAATCACAAAGACAGGGCGGGGTGAGATAAGCGGAATAGCATCCTTTGGGGGGGGCATCCTTTATGGGGAAGGGGGGCATTGAGGAGAGCAATGGTAGGAATTAAAGAACTACTTTCCGAAGGTTTTCGGGTGTTTTTTGAAGGTCCCCCGAGTGGGTGATTTCCTAATCTCTCCGGGCAGGGAATTCCAGAGTCAGGGGGCCACAGAGGAGAAGGCCCTCTCCCTTGTGCCCATGAGAGAAGCCTCCCACACAAGGGTGGTAAAACATCAAGCCATCCCCTGCGCGACTTGCAGTTTCTCAAGTCGCTCCTGACATGAAAAAAATATAATAATAATAATAGCCGGCATGACGGCCAGTTGCTGTGAGTTATCCGGGCTGCCTGGTTATGTTCCAGAAGCATTCTCTCCTGACGTTTCGCCCACATCTATGGCAGGCATCCTCATGCAGAGAAGAGTTCTTTCTCCCGCCCTGGACATTATCCCACGGAGATAGATAGATAGATAGATAGATAGATAGATAGATAGATAGATAGATAGATAGATAGATATACCCCACTTGCCTAGTTTCCAACAGACCTCACAACCTCAAGGATGCCTGCCATAGATGTGGGCGAAACGTCAGGAGAGAATGCTTCTGGAACATGGCCAGGCAGCCCGGAAAACTCACAGCTGCCCAGCTTCATATTTACTTTGGTCCTAATTAAATCCTTTTAGGATGAGAGTTTTTTACCCCCCCCAAATCGTCTCCACTCCTTCCCCTTCAGCCCCAAGCAGGGACCCATATGTTTTCCTGGAAACGAGAGGTTGACACCCAGTTCTCAAACCTATTTCCGGGAAGTTATATTGAGTCAAATCCCACAAAACACCCCTTCGGCTTAGAACTAAGCCCCACATCTACACTATAGGAAAAAAAATACGCGTTTTGACACCATTCCCATGGATCAATGTTATGGCATCCTGGGAGAGTTAGTTTTAAAAGGCCTTGGGCCCCTCTCTACCAGGGAGTGATGATGCCTCACCAAACTACATCTCCCTGGAGTCCATAGCATTGAGCGATGTGAGTTAAAGTGGGTTGTTGTTGTTTTGTTTTGTTTTCGTGTCAGGAGCGACTTGAGAAACTGCAAATTATAGACCAGTCAGTTTAACCTCAGTTCCAGGCAAAATGATGGAAACCATTATTAAAGAAAAAATTACTAGGCACATAGAAGAACAGGCATTGCTGAAAGAAAATCAACATGGTTTCTGCAAAGGCAAATCATGTCTTACTAACTTGATAGAATTCTTTGAGGGTGTAAATAAACACATAGATAAAGGGGACCCAATTGATATTGTTTACCTTGACTTTCAAAAGGCTTTTGACAAAGTCCTCACCAAAGGCCTTCAATGGAATCAGGGGACAGGTGTAAAGTCATGCACATCGGGGCAAAGAACCCCAACTACACCTACAAATTGATGGGATCAAAGCTTTCCGAGACAAACCAGGAAAGGGATCTTGGGGTCTTGGTGGACAGCTCAATGAAGATGTCAACGCAGTGCGCAGCAGCAGTGAAAAAGCAAATTCTATGCTAGGCATGATCAGAAAGGGAATCGAAAATAGGTCAGCAAATGTTGTATTACCTCTACAAATCTATGGTGAGGCCACATCTGGAGTACTGTGTACAATTCTGGTCTCCGCACCTTAAGAAGGATATAACGGAACTGGAAAAGGTACAGAAAAGGGCAACAAGAATGATCCAAGGGATGGAGCGGCTCCTTTATGCAACCAGGTTGCAACGCCTTGGTCTTTTCAGCCTTGAAAGACGGCGTTTAAGAGGTGACTTGATCGAAGTGTATAAAATCATGCATGGGATAGAAAAGGTGAATAAAGAAAAATATTTTCTTTGTCACAAAACACTAGGACTAGAGGGCACTCCTGAAGCTCCAAGGTAGGAAAGTTAGGACTAATAAAGGGAAATATTTCTTCACCCAGAGGGTCATTGGGTTATGGAACTCACTTCCAGAGGAGGTTGTGACAGCTGTCAGCCTGAACAACTTCAAGGCAGGATTAGACAGATTCATGGATACCAAGTGTATCGGTAGTTACTGAAAAGGACATTCAAGTGCCACCTCAGAGCTGGTTGAGGTAGGCAGGATTTCCCCAGGTACTGGTTGTGGGGGGTCGGGAGCAGGTCAGGGTTTTGCCCTCCCTTCTGCTCGAGATCCCCGTGTACAACTGGTGGGCCACTGTGTGATACAGAATGCTGGACTAGATGGGCTGAGGTCCGATTCAGCATTGCTCTTCTTATGTTCTTATGTTCTTATGCAAGTCGCTTCTGGTGTGAAAGAATTAGCCGCCTGCAAGGATATTGCCCAAGGGAAGGCCCGGATGTTTTACCATCTTGTGGGAGGCCTCGCTCATGTTCCCGCATGAGAAGCTGGAGCTGACAGGCGGGAGCTCACCCGACTGTCAAATGTTGAACTAGCCAACATATGGTCAGCAGTCCTGCCGGCACAAGGGTTTGACCTATGGCCGCATTGTGGGCTCCTAGTTGAAGTGGTGTCAAACTGCCTTAGTTTTGCAATATGCCAATTTTAATATGTAAAGGTTAAGACCTCTCCCCACCAAAAAAGGAAAATAACTCTGGCTGTCTGTAATACTGTTTTATTTACTTGACAATGAGTTAACACTAAGGATTCATCTACATTGTAGAATGAATCCAGTTTGACACCACTTTTAATTGCCATGAGGTAATGCCCTGTAGTCATGGGAGTTGTAATTTTACAATGTCTGTATAATATAATAATAATAATAATATATTTGTCAAATATTATTTATATAAAATTTATATATTATATATATTATTATATTATATAAAATATTATATAAAATATTATATATTATTATATATTTATATATAATATATATTATATATATTAAAATTTATATATAACATTTATAAATTAAATTTATATTTTATATACAATATTATTTATATAAAATTTATATATTATTATATTATATAAAATATTATATAAAATTATTATATATTATATATATTATATATAAAATATTATATACATTAAAATTGTATATAAAATTTATAAATTAAATTTATATTTTATATAAATATTATTTACATAAAATATTATTTGTAGACCACCGCCCTATCTCCCCAAAGGGATTGTAGCTTCCTCTGTTAAAGAGAGTAAGTGCCTCACCAAACACATACTCCTGAACGGCTTTGAACTGGATTATGTGAGTCTACACTGCCAGATAATCTGGGATTAGCAGATAATCTGGGATCAGATCCTGAGATATAAGGCAGGCTAGATCCAGCCTAAGAGTCTTGTATTGAATAACAATGGAGTGGGGAAATTAATTCCACCCAAAGTCCCTACAAATTGCTAAACTGTTTGCCAATGTTTAACACACACACACACAATTCAGGGGGCCCTGCTAGGGATTTACCTTTGACAATCTGTTGTTTACAGCTGAACCCAATTCTCTAGGGGAAACTTTATTTGTACTACCGGTATGAATAAACCCGTGGATTCCGATAGGGAAGGCAGTTCTCCATTAACATTCCATTAACATGGACCTTCAGTCACACTCCAATGTGGCTCAATACTATGGTATTTTGGGAGTTGTAGTTGTACAAGTACCAAACTATACATCCCAAAATTCATTCAAGTTGAACCATGGCCATTAAGGTGCATTAAATCAATAATAATAATATATCATTATATATATTATATTATATCGTATTATATTATATAGATGCGACCAGCTAGCATGGTGTAGCTGCTGTAAAAAATCAGCATCTTGTGGTATTTTGGGAGTTGTAGTTGTACAAGTTCTTTATGTTTCTGTACCAAACTATACATCCGAGAATTCATTCAAATTGAACCATGGCTATTAAGGTGCATTAAATCAATAATAATAATAATATAGTCTTATTATTATTATACATTACATTACATTACCATACCATACCATACCATACCATACCATACCATTATATTATATTATATTATATTATATTATATTATATTATATTATATTATATTATATTATATTATATTATATTATATTATATTATATTATATTATATTATATTATATATACCATACCACATTACATTACATTATATTATATAGATGCATGGTGTAGCTAGTTGCTGTAAACAATCAGCATCTCGTGGCACCCTCAAACCATCTTAAGGCAATTTTCTGCCTAACTGGGAGCAACTCGTGGTGCCAAACATCCCCAAAACCTTAGAATCCTAGACTTTGGTGCATCTACACCGTGAAATCGAGGCAGCAGCACTCTTTGGCAGAGAAAGTGAAAGACCACAATTCCCACGATTCCATAGCATTGAGGCATGGCAGTATAAGTGGTGTCAAACTGCATTCATTTTACAGTGTAGACGCACCCTTCGCCATCCTAGACACACACCTCAACCAGTGTCTGACTCCATCATCTGGCACTAAAAACTACAAGGAAGAGTTATTTAGCAAAGTCAATTGTTTTAACCTGGGGGGTGATTTAGAGAGTTGTAGTCCCCCCAACACCTCCAAAAAAAGAAGCAAAAAAGCACTCCATTCTCTGTGCTGCTGGACAAAACTCCAAGTGGGCACCCACATTAATGCAGTTTGACACCACTTTAACTGCAATGGCTCAATACTATGGAATCATGAGAGTTGTAGTTTGACAAGATCTTTAGCCTTCTCTGCCAAATACTATTGGTTTATTTATTTAGTTATTTATTTATATGCCACCCTTCTCAATCCCAAACTGCAAATACAGCAAACTACATTACTGCCATAGCACAACATCAGTACTACACATCACATTGTACTATAACATTATATCGCAATATCATTAGCAATATTGCATGTAAAACAAATATATAATTATAATATCACAATATTATTAGTAGTATTATATTGTATCAATGTATATACAATATATATTATACCATACTCATAATATATTCTATCATAACTATCTTATACTACATTACATTATAATTATTGACATTATAACATAACATTATATCATATCATATTATTATAAAAATACATTACATTATAATTATTATATTATAATATATTGACATTATAATATAATATGACATTATATAATATAATATTATTATTATTATAAAATAATACATTACATTACAATAGTTATATTATAATATAATACAATATATCGACATTATAATATATTACATTATATTATATTACAAGGTAATATTATATTATATTATTGCCATATTATATTATATCATCATGCAATACAAAATTACATTATACTATATATTATATTATATAATAAAATAATAAATAAAATTATTCATGTAAATAACATGAAATTATTCATTTAAATAAAATTATTTTTATAAAATAATTTTTCGACACAGCAAGACTTAGACAGAAGAAGGGGGTTCCTCTCTAAATTACAATTCTATCTCAACCAGCAGAAGCATCTGCCACTTTCTGCCTTATGATAGAGCTAGTTCTTCCTCTAATATGCCTGGACATGCTTGTTTTCCAAAGAATTCATCAAATATAAGGAATAACACTTGCTACACATATTTGGTCCCTCATTTATTTATTTATTTATTTATTTTGGGTATGCCTGACTTGCAGATTCCAAAAATGGCACCACTTTTCCCCTATCCGCTCTAGTTTTTGAGATACAGCACATATGCCATCTACCAGGTGCCATATATGCTCTCCCATAGCAAGCCACAATAACTAGAGTTGATGCAGTCTATCCAATGCAATTTTCTGAATCAGAGTCCCAAATAACCCCAGGAATATATATATATATATATATATATATATATATATATATCCCCCAAATAACCCCAGGAATAACCTCCCTTCCTCTCATATATATAGAGGGGGGGGGGCTCTCTCTTATATACATATAGAGAGAGAGGGGGGCTCTCTCTCTCTCTCTCTATATATATATATAGGGGCTCATATATATATAGAGAGAGATGGGGGCTCTCTCTCTTATACATATATATAGAGAGGGGGGCTCTTATATATATAGAGAGGGGCTCTCTCATATATATATATAGGGAGGCTCTCTATATATATATAGAGAGGGATCTCTTATATATAGAGGGGGCTCTCTCTCTTATATATATATATATATATATATAGGGGTCTCTCTTTCATATATAGAGAGAGGGCTCTCTTTCATATATATAGAGGGGGGCTCTCTCTCATATATCGAGAGAGGGGGGTCTCTCTCTCTTATATAGAGAGAGGAGGGCTCTCTCTTATATATATATATAGAAGAGAGAGCCCCCTCTCTCTATATATCGAGAGAGGGCTCCTCTATATATATATATATATATAGAGAGAGCCCCTCTATATATATATAAAAAGAGAGAGGGCTCTCTTTCTATATAAGAGATTCCCTCTCTATATATATAATATATATATAAAGAGAGAGCCTCCCTATATATATATATATATATATATATATATATATATATATATATATATATATATATATAGAGAGCCCCCTCTCTCTATATATAAGAGGGCTCTCTCTCTCTTATATAGAGAGGGGGGGAGGGAGGGGGGAGAGGTTTATTCCTGGGGTTATTTGGGACTCTGATTAAGAAAATTGCATTGGATAGACTGCATCAACTCTAGTAATTGTGGTGTGTGTGTGTGTGTGTGTGTGTGTGTGTGTGTTGGGCTTTGTTATCCAATGTGTTTGCTCTCAATGTGTTCAGACCCCTTTAACTCCCAATTAAAGGAGACCCATAGGCTCAGTGGGATTGCTCTCTGTGTTACTCTATCGCTCAACAATGGCTGTAAGTAAGATGTGTTGGGATTTAGAAGATGTGAAAAAAAAGTCTTGTGGGCCTATTGAGGCTCACCAAAGAAATTAAATTTTCTGTGATTTGATGCATTTGGTGAAGTGGAGTGGAGTCCACCAAGGTTTAGGCTTCTTTTTTGCCTTCTTCTATTCTAGCACTTTAATTGTTCCCTCTCCATCCTATGGATTCCTGCACTTTGTAGCTTTACAGTTATTTAGAATTATGTGTTTGAGAATGCCAGTACTTTGCTGAACTACAGATCCCAGGATCTCATGATACGAAACTGTCAAAATGCATTCAAAGTGAGGAAAGTATGAAAGGGTGCGTCTACACCGGAGAATCAGCTGAGCTTGACACCACTTGAACTGCCATGGCTCAAGGCTATGGAATCGTGGGAGTTGTGCTTTGGTGAGGCACCAGCACTCTTGGGGCCCTTCCACACAGCCATATATTAATTATATCAATTAATATAATTAATATAATATATGGTATATACATATAAGATAATATTATAATGTAATACAATATAATAATAATACATATAACTGCCTGGAAAGGGCCCAAGACCTCAGGATCTGATCCCAGGTTTTCTGTTTATCCCGGATTATCTGGCAGTGCGGACTCATATAATCCAGTCCACACTGCCATACTGTGGGATTTTATTCAGTTGCGTGGAAGAGGCCTGGGGCACAGAAGGCTACAGAACTGGTAAAACCTGTGGGCCCTTCCGCACAGCCCTATAGCCCAGAATACCAAGGCGGGAAATCCCGCATTATCTGCTTTGAACTGGGTTATCTGAGTCCACACTGCCATATATTTCAGTTCAAAGCAGATTATGTGGGATTTTCCGCCTTGATATTCTTGGCTATAGGGCTGTGTAGAGAGCCCTGAAATAGCATCAAGCCCGGGCAGTTAAAGCGATGTCAAACTGCGTTAATACGATAGTGTGTCCGGCAGGCGCCTCCCAAGTCGCTGCGCGCCTCGACCCCCTTCCCTGCCTGCCTACCTGTGCCGGGGACGCAGGAGCACTGCTGGGCGCCCAAGGGCTGGACGGCCCCGCAGCAGGAGGGCCCCACGGGCGAGGCCTGGACGTGGAGCTGCCCGTAGTAGTAGCCGCTGTAGCCTCCCAGCCGAGAGCCGCCCAAGGCCGCCAGGTTGGACGCCGGCGCCACGGCCCGCGCGTAGTAGCTGGAGCCGAAGTCTCCTCCGGGCCCGCCGCCCCCGGTGCCCCCGACCCTCCGCCGCCGGCCGCCGCAGCGTAGAGCGAGTCCCCTCCGTGGAGGCCGGCCGAGAAGAGCACCGCGGGTGGGGGCGGCGGCGGCGGAGGACGGCGCTGGGCGACGCCTGGGGGGCTGCCAGGGGGTGCCCCGCCGCCTCCTTGCACCGGGGACGGGCCGCCAAGATGTTGTCGATGCTGAACATGCCCGCAGGCATCCCCCCGCCCCGGAGCCCGGACCGAGGGAGGCAGGCGGGCGGGCAGGCGAGCGGAGACGGGGGCCGGGGCTCTGAAGAAGGAGACCAGGAGGAAGAAGAGGAGGAAGAGGAAGGCGCGGGTGCTGCGCTGTGCGCCTCGGCGGATCCCCGAAGAAGGGAATGAGCTTTTTCAGGAGGCTCCCAGGACCTGGTTTATTTGGGAGGGAGGGAGGGAGGGGGCGAGCCTGCCACTCAGCCCTGCCTCTCCTTCCTTCCCCAAAAGAGAGAGACGGGGGGGGGTCCTTCTCCCCTTCTGCTCCTCCTTCTCCACCTCCTCCTCCTGAGTCCTCTCCTTCTGTTTCTTCCTCTTCTCCTTCTCCCTCTCCTTCTCCTCCCGCTCCTTCTCCTTCTTCTTCTTCTCTTTCTCCTCCTCCTTCTTCCCCTTCTTCTCCCTCTTATCCTCCTATTTCCCCTCCTTCTGCTTTTTCTCTTCTCCCCCTCTCCTTTTCTCTCTCTCCTCCCCCTCCTCCCCTTCTCCTCCTGTTTACTTGCCTTCTCCTTCTTCCTCTTCTCCTTCCGCTTCCTCTTCCCCTCCTCCTCTCCTCCTCCTGTTTCCTCTCCTTCTGCTACTTCCTCTTCTCCTGTTTCCTCTCCTTCTGCTTCTTCCTCTTCCCCTTTTCCTCCTCCTGTTTCCTCTCCTTCTGCTTCCTCTTCCCCTCCTCCTCTCTTCCTCTTCCCGTTTCCTCTCCTTCTGCTTCCTCTTCCCCTCTTCTCTTCCTCTTCTCCTGTTTCCTCGCCTTCTGCTTCTTCCTCTTCCCCTTTTCCTCCTCCTCCTGTTTCCTCTCCTTCTGCTTCCTCTTCCCCTCCTCCTCCAGTTTCCTCCCCTCCTCCTCTCTTCCTCCTCCTGTTTCCTCTCCTGCTTCTTCCTCTTTCCCTTCTTCTTCTCCCCCTCCTGCTTCCTCCTCCTCTCCTTTCCCTACTCTTTCCCCTCTTCTCCTTTTTTTATTCTCTTCCCCTTCTTTCCTTCTCCTTCCCTGTCTGTTCTCTCCCCAGATCTTCTCTGCCTGGACTCAGCCTCTAATCCGGGGTCCAGAGACCGGCGCGCAAAAGAAAACCAGATTTCCTTCCTTCCTTCCTTCCTTCCTTCCTTCCTTCCTTCCTTCCTTCCTTCCTTCCTTCCTTCCTTTGATGGCGAGGGACCCGAGGAGGTCGTAAGGAGAAAGGACAGGAGTGGGATCTGGAGGAGGAAAGGAGAAGACACACACACATACATTCACAATTATGCGTCTCCAGAATAAGAAACATTCATTGACACCGATCCATTCTCTCTCTCTCTCTCTCTCTCTCTCTCTCTCTCTCTCTCTCTCTCTCTCTCTCTCTCTCTCTCTCTCTCTCTCTCTCTCTTTCTCTCAATGTATCGTGGAAGGCTTTCGTGGGTTGCTGTGAGTTTTCTGGGCTCTACGGTGATGTTCCAGAAGCATTTTCTCCTGACGTTTTACCCACATGTATAGCAGGCCTCCTCAGAGGTTGTGAGGTCTGTCGGAAACTAGGGCTAGGGTCTGTCTATCTATCTATCTATCTATCTATCTATCTGTGGAAGGGCTAGGGTGGGAGAAGGAACTCTTGTGTGCTTGAGGCAAGTGTGAATGTTGCCATTGGCCACCCGCTCCCCTCGGCCACGGTTTAGCCTTGACCGGCCTCACTATCGGCTGCTGCCGTCCCTCGTTTAATGGCTTACCTGGGTTTACCTGGGGAACGGGTGACTGCAGGAGAAAAGGCGATGGAAGAAGGCCGAGGCGCAAACGCGGGCGCTTCTCTGCCCCTTGAGCTTCTTCTTGATGGGGGTTTCTGGCAGTTCAGATTCCCCAACACTTCCTGCCTTGGCCTCCGAGGCTTGGTTCCCAGATACGGGAGCCTGCCGAGCGAGGGAAGGCACGGAGGGCCCCGCAGGATCCCTTTCGGAACCTATTTCCTAAAGCAGCGGAATCGGGAGAAGCAACATGGTCCGTGGCGTTTGACCTCCGGTCTCTTCTCGAGGAGGTTTCCCCCGCCTTGATCCCATTCGGGATGGTGCCTGCCTCCTTGCCCTTTCTGCAAAGCTATCCGTCGCTCACCTTTTCCTGAGGCGGGGGGGGGGGGGTTCCCTCCCGGCTTTTTGGGAACACCCTTTGGAAAGGAAAATGTGGGGAAATAATCCCAATACAATTGTAACGCAAATCGTTGTTGACGAAGAGAAGGGGTTGGGGGGGCGCAACGAGACGGCCTCTCTTCCTTTTGGTTCCTATGGAACTTTTCAAACAAGCAGTTCACTTGGAAAGAAGAGTCCCTTGGAAGTCCCTTGAAGCCCATTTCTGCTCCATCTCCTGTCTCGCTTTAAGCCGCGATAGAAAGCTCCAAACGCCCCCCCCCCCTTCCAGTCTTATAGAGTAGCAGCAATAAGTTTGACCCAATTCTACCCTTGGTGGGGGGTTCAGAGTGCTCTTTGGTTGTAGATAAACTATAAATCCCAGCGACTACAACTCCCAAATGTCAGGGTCTATTTCCCCCAAATTCCACCAGTGTTCACTTTGGGGCATATTGAGCATTAGTGCCAAGTTTGGTCCAGGTCCATCATTGTTTGCGTTCACAGTGCTTTGTGGATGTAGAGTCGATGAACTACAACCCCAAAACTCAAGATCAATGCCCACCAAAGTCTATTTTCCCCAAACTCCACCAGTGCTCACATTTGGGCATATTGAGTATTTGTGCCACGTTTGGTCCTAATCCATCGTTGTTTGAGTCCACGGTGCTCTCTGGGTATAGGTGTACGTTGGGTTCAATTCCATCGTTGGTGGGGTTCAGATTGCTCTTTGATTGTAGGTGAACTATAAATCCCAGCAACTACAACTCCCAAATGACAAAATCAACCCCACCCACCCCCCCAAACCACCAGTATTCAAATTTGGGCGTATGGGGTACTTGTGCCAAATTTGGTCCAGTGAATGAAAATACAGCCTGCACATCAGATACTGACATGACAATTCATAACTGTAGCAAAATTAGAGTTGTGAAGTAGTAAGGGAAAGAATGTAATGTTTTTTTTGGGGGGGGGTTCATCACAACATGAGGAATTATATTAAGGCAGCGTTTCTCAACCTGGGGGTCGGGGCCCCTAAGGGGGTCGCCAGGAGGTGTCAGAGGGGTCACCAAAGACCATCAGAAAACACAGCATTTTCTGTGGGTCACGGAGGTTCTGTGTGGGAAGTTTGGCCTAATTCTATCATTGGTGGGGTTCAGAATGCTCTTTCATTGTAGGTGAACTATAAATCTCAGCAACTGCAACTCCCAAACGTCAAGTTTTCCCCAAACTCCACCAGTGTTCACATTTGGGCATATTGAGTATTGTGCCAAGTTTAGTCAAGATCCATCATTGTTTGAGTCCACAGTGCTCTCTGGATGTAGGTGAACTACAACTCCAAAACTCAAGGTCAATGCCCGCCTAACCATTCCAGTATTTTCTGTTGGTCATGGGAGTTCTCTGTGTCAAGTTTGGTTCAATTCCATCGTTGGTGGAATCCAGAATCCAGGTGAACTATCAATCCCAGCAACTACAACTCCCAAATGTCAAAATCAACACCCCCCCCCCCACCACACCAGTATTCAAATTTGGGTGAATCAGGTATTTGAGCCAAATTTTGTCCATTTTGTGCATATCAGATATTTACATTACGGTTCATAACAGTATCAAAATTACAGTTACGAAGTAGCAACAAAAATAGTTTTATGGTCAGGGGTCACCACAACATGAGGAACTGTATTAAGGGGTCGTGGCATTAGGAAGGTTGAGAACCACTGAACTAGAGAGCTGTTCACAGGGGCGGTCCTACAAGATAGGCCAAGTAGGCGGCCGCCTGGGGCGCCATCTGGGAAGGGGGCGCCATCCTGGCCGCATGGGGCGCCATCCTGGCCCTGCTGGTGTTCCTCAGACATTTACATTTACATTGGGATCCTAATTTTGGACTTATGGGAGACTCCTATGAATTATGAGTCGGGTGGTAGGTAACATATTCTGATTTTGATGCATTTACATTGCATTTCTTGTTGATTATTATACAGTTCTGCTTAATATTGTCATACAATATAATACAAATACAATATAACAATAGAATAATGATATATTTTATATTACATGTAATATTACAAACAATATTGCAGTATAGTGGTATTGTACAAAATAGTAATATATAATATTTTATTTTACTTTATTTTGGGTTATTTGAGTTTTATAGGAGTAATGAAAATATTTAGTACAGGATAATTTTATTTAAATAAATAATGTTATTATTTTATAATAATAATATAATAGAATGTTACATTATATAATAATGTCAATATATTATAATATAATTATATTGTAATGTAGTATAATATTATTATGATATAATATAGTATGAGTATGGTATATATTGTATATACATTGATACAATATAATACTACTAATGGTATTGTGATATTATAATTGTATATTTGTTTTACATGGGGGCGGCAAAATAATGTTTTGGGGGGGCACCAAAATAATGTTCGCCTACCATTTAAAATTACCTTAGACCGCCCCTGTTCAAGGCTGAATTGGAAAGGAAGGTGTTTCGGGAAAGCGATATTATTTTTCCTCCTTTCCATCCCTTGGAAGGCAGGCAGGCAGGGCCGGCTTGTCTAAATCCCAGACCCCAAACCTCCTGCTTCTCCAGCCTCTTCTCTCGCCGGTCTCTCCTGCTTCTGTGATTTGTGAAAACCTCGTCCTGTCACGCTTGTTTCCAGGGATCGGCAGGAGGTGAAGTGAATCAGATTAGAATATTATTATTTTACCCTCCAAGAAGGGAGGGAAAGGGTCGGCGCGCGCGAGAGAGGCGAAAACAAAGACATTAGGAGAGAACGCCTAGTTGTTGTCGCTGTCGTCGTCGTCGTCGTTGTTGTTGTCGTCGTCCCTTCTTCTTGCCTTTCCCTCTCAAACCAAACCCTCTCGGGAACTCGGGCTTCAGGTATTTGTTTTCTAAAGCTCGAAAACACAGCGAGGAAAAAAGAAAAGAGGAAAGAAATGCCACAGATCTCTTTATTCACCTCCTCGTTTCGAATTAAAGGCACCAAGGTTGACTCCAGTTGGATCCCACTCTCACTGGCTGAACTCTTTAAGATCAATCCAAGTATACGAGCCAATGGTCAAACTTGGGCCTTCCAGGTGTTTTTTTTTAATTAAAAAAATATTGAGATTATATACACATATAGTTAAAAAGAGACGTGGTCTCCTGACTAAGTTAAAAAATATATATAACCAAAAATATATATATAAGGAAAAAAGAAAAGAAAAAACAAAAAAAATGTTCTTAGGTTGATCTTCCTGATCTTCTTCATTGTGGTTTTATTTTTTATTCTTTCTTGTTATATCCATCCTTTCGCCCCTCCTCTCTCTGTACCTATTAGGGTGTTATCTCTCTGGCATCACAAAGATGCTTAGGAAGGACTCATCCCACGCTTTCTACAAGCGCGTTGATGACTAAAAAGGCCTATCCGAGATAGGCAACTCCAGTTGCAGAAAGCACAGCAGAAAGTCTCCTTGGGTGATGTTGTTTGCAAGTTGCATTGTCAGCGGTTTGGGCGTGGATAGTGCGCCTCCGTGTCTCCTGATGGGGGGCTAAGGGGGCTTCAGCCCCCCCCCGAAATTCTCAGGGTGGTCCGCGAAAAGGCCTTACTGGTACATTATTTAAACTGTTATGTTTATTCATATCATGATCTGATCACTATCCCACATTAATGGGGTTATTGGGCTAACAATACAAAAGATTTGCTAGGGTAGACCCTCCTCCACCCAGTCTCAGCCCCCCCCCAACCAAACTCAGCCCCCCTCCGACACAAAATCCTGGCTACGGCCCTGCCAGGGTGGACCATTGTTGGTGCTCAATCTGGCCGAGCTTGAGGTGCTGTTTCAGGGAGTCCTTATATCTCTTTTGGGGGGCGCCTCTCTTCCGCTGGCCGGGGCGAGTTTACCGTAGAGTAGTATCTTTGGGAGGCGGTGGTCCTCCATCTTAGAGACCAGCTGTGTTCTGAATAGCATGGCCTCAATACTGGTGATCCCTGCTTGCTCAAGGACAGCAACATTCGTCACATTGTCAGTCCAGTCCAGTGTACATTTAGGATTGTGCGAAGACAGGGCTGATGAAAGCGTTCAAGGAGTCGTAGGTGTTGGCGACAGGTGACCCATGTTTCAAACCCATAAAGGAGAATAGACAGTACGATATCTCTGTACACACTGATTTTGCTGCTTTGCCTCAGGTGCTTGTTACTCCTTTGACTCTTTTGAAGCCTTCCGAATGCACAATATGCCTTTGCTAATCTGTGATCTATCTCTTTATCAATCTTGGTGTCTGAAGAGATGATGCTTCCCAGGTAGGTGAACTGCTGAATTGAGGGGATGATGGTGTTCTTCCTGTGGTGCGGGCTGGTAGAGAACTTCCATTTTCTTCAGGCTGACTTCCAGCCCAAACAGCTCTGCAGCTGTTGCAAAGCAGGATGCGAGGCGCTGCAGAGCTGCTTCTGAATGGGTGACAGGGGCAGCATCGTAGGCAAAAAGCAGCTCAGGGACTAGATAGTTTAGAGTCTCAGTGCGAGCCCTCAGGCAGCTTAAGTTGAACAAGCTGCCATCATATTAGGGTGTTATATCGTCAGACTAAGTTGGTTAATTTTCAGATAATCTTTAACTAATGTCTAGTCAATTTTGACAAGTTTTCTGAACCTCTTTCCAGTAGCAGTTTGCCTATGCCGTGAGGGAGGGTATCAATAGTAGCCTACAGCATTGTACACAAGCTAAGTAAGCACATGACTGTATCTATGTACAGCTATGTGACGAATGTTGCTGTCCTTGAGCAAGCAGGGATCACCAGCATTGAGGCCATGCTGTTGAGAACACAGCTGCGCTGGGCAGGACACCTCTCTAGGATGGAGGAACACCGCCTCCCAAAGATACTACTCTATGGTGAACTCACCAGGGGTCAGCGCAAGAGAGGCACCCCCAAAAAGAGATATAAGGACTCCCTGAAACGTCTCAGGCTCGGCCAGATTGATCACCAACAATGGTCCACCCTGGCATCACATTGGGAGGCATGGAGATGCACTATCCACAGTGCTGCGGCCTCTTTCAAGAAGCGAAATAGAGAGATGTAACACAAAATGTGCGCGTCTGGTGTCTCTAGAGATATCTCTGTGTGTAGATCATAAAGGCCTATATCTATCTATATCTGACAAGGAGCCATCCAGCCATAGATATAGATATTATTATTCCATTATTCCATATGTGTGTGTGTGTGTGTGGAATAATAATGTCCTGGGTGGGAGAAAGAACTCTTGTCTGGTTGAAGTAAGTGTGAACCTTGTTTAGCATTGAATAGCCTCGCAGCTTCAAAGACTGTGTGCTTCCTGTCTGGGGGAATCCTTTGTTGGGAGGTGTTAGATGGCCCTGATTGTTTATATTGTCATATATATATATTATTTTCTAAAACTCGAAAACACAGGGCCAATATAATAATATTGTTTATAATATGAACAATATTATTATATTGTTTATATTATATAATATATATATATATATTATATATATATTATATATAATATAAACATCAATATAATATATATTATTATATATTATATTAATATACTGTATAATAATAAATAATAATAATATATATTATTATTGTTTATATTATCATGTGTGTGTGTGTGTGTGTGCCCGGGCGTATACCACTTGCCTCCACCAGAGAAATCCATTGCACAGGCTCGAAGGACACATCCAACTAGTCCTCAACACATGGGATGAGTCCTTCCTGAATCTTACTTCAGGAAGAAAAACCAAGAGAAGAGGCCTGTAGTTTGCTCTTCTCCACACTTGCCTGGACTCCACTTTGTGGCCCCATTTCTAAAGGTTGGCTCTGCATCTTGTGGGCGCCTTCCAAGTTGGCCACTCGTCTGTGTGCCCAGGAAGGAGCCTCTCATTTGGTCTCAGCCACGGATTGAGGTCCTGTGTTTGAGCCTGCCACTTTTGGACTCTTACTTGCGGAGGTGTTCCTGCGAGTATCTCTGCAGACCTTAGAAAACTATCTCTTGATTTTAGGGATTTCTGCCGGCTGCTTTGCATGGAATTTTTGGAATTACGGATCCTAGTTTTAAAAATTCCCTGGTAGAGATCTGTAGTCCCTTTGCACGCATTAAACCCGAGAAAGAACTGCATCCGTGGTGTCAAAGCGGTATTATGTCACTTTATCCAAAGGGATGCGCCTTGGCTCTGGAATCAGAGCGCGCCTTCTTTCGCTGAGCAGCAGCAGCAGCAGCAGGGTTTGATTCGCGTTTGGCTAGAGATCCGGATTTATTCTCGCCCTCGATGGCGTTCCTAACACAGGAGGGACAAGGCTTGAGCCGTGGCAAGAGAGGGAGGAAGGGGGTGTGAGTGACATCGGAGCCGGGTGGGTTTCCATAGAGCGAGCCCCTGCTTTCTGCCTTTCTCTTTCCTGCCAAGAGAGAGAGAGAGAGTAAACAAGCCCGTGCCACCCTGACTTTGGGGGAAGCTTGGCTGGATCTCCACGGGAGAACTCATGCCACGTTTTGGCCTCAAAGCTTTGGAATCCTGGAAGCTGTAGTTTCAGGAGGACTCCCGCCTTCTCGTCCAAAGAGTGCGGCTGCTTCGTTCCACTACTCATTCCAGGGTTCAAACAGCATTTGAAGGTGAAACTGGTGTCGGGCTTACTTTGGAGATGCACCCTTCCAGGGGGAAATTGAAGCACCTCGAGCTGCATTATTTGGCAGTCTAAATCTAGTAAATGGGGGCTCCGAATTCACACCCGAAGGAGAGAGAGGGGAGTCCAGCAAAGCCGTGGGCGGCCGCGTTCCTCTTTTTAAAAGCCCCGCAAATTGGTTAATCCAGAGTGAAGGGTTTTTAAACAGCCCGAAATAAATCAAGGACACCCAACCCGCTTAGAATCAGCCCGTGTAGACGAGAGAGAGAGAGAGGGAGAGAGAGAGAGATCCGGGTTTGAGTTAATTTCAGTTTCACTTTCTGGACAGCTTTCCCGGGTTGTTCTTCCTCTCGGTTGCAACCCCACAAAGCATCCTGGTCTAAATAGTCGCTTCCCTGGATAGCCTATAGATTCCACAGTCGCTTCCCTGGATAGCCTATAGATCTCACAGTCGCTTCCCTGGATAGCCTATAGATTCCAGAGTCACTTCCCTGGATAGCCTATAGCAGGGCTGTCCAACTACCGGCCCGGGGGCCTGAATACTGGTCACTGATGACCTGGGGGGCCGTAGGGTCTCCCCCCGCCCCCGGCTCCGCCCTCTCCCCTGGCTCCGCCCCCACCCCTGCATGCATACAGTCAAATATAATCTTTTACTGAGATAAAATGCAGGGTGGGCATTCAAAAGGGGCATCCATACAGTTAAATATAATCTTTTACTGAGATAAAATGCAGGGATAAGATATTAAATTATTTTAATTTAATATTAAATATATTTAATTCCATCCTCCCCTCTCCCCTTATTTTAATGTAATATTAAATATATTTAATTCCATCCTCCCCTCTCCCCTTATTTTAATTTAATATTAAATATATTTAATTCCATCCTCCCCTCTCCCCCTTATTTTAATTTAATATTAAATATATTTAATTCCATCCTCCCCTCTCCCCTTATTTTAATTTAATATTAAATATATTTAATTCCATCCTCCCCTCCCCATCTCCCCTTATTTCATCTTTAAATATATTTAATTTTATATTTAATACATGACGGGAGATGGGGGGAGGGAATGAGGAGCCCCCTGAGGAGCCCCCTGCTTCGGCCTACCTTTTCCAAATGCGCAGGATCCAGGAGTACCTGGACGAAGAGAGAGGCGATGACCGACTGAGTCGAAGAAGGTCCTAATCGCGTCTGTGGGCCTCAGCGATCCAGTAGTAGAGTAGCCGAAGAGTATCGCGAGAATACGCAATCCACACGGGATTTCGCTGTCAACGCCGGCGTGATCTCGCATTGACAGCGAAATCCCGTGTGGATTGCGTATTCTCGCGATACTTGCTCCGAACCCGGAAGTAGGTATTTTTTAAAAAAAATATATTATTTATTTTATTTTTCAATTTTTATTTTTTATTAAAAAGCTTAGGGGGGCGGAGGGAAGGGGCTGGGGGCCGTATACGGCCCCCGGGCTGCCAGTTGGACAGCCCTGGCCTATAGATTCCACAGTCGCTTCCCTGGATAGCTTGTGTAGTGTTTCCCAACCTTTTCTGAGCCGGGGCACACTTTTTACATTTGCAAAATCCTGGGGCACACCACCAATCAAAATGACACAAAATGACACTCTAACACAGAAATACATATAGTTAATATGTTTTTAAATGTATTTATACACTCAGTGTGAAACCTGGGCCTGTTTCAATGAACTCAACATAGATATCCTGGCAGGAATGGCAGGAAGACACAAACTTCCCACACAGAACTCCCATAACCAAGAGAAAATTCTATAAGAGTTTGGTGGGCATTGACCTTGAGTTTTGGAGTTGTAGTTCACCTATATCCAGAGAGCACTGTGGACTCAAACAATGTTGGATCAGGACCAAACTTGGCATGAATACTCAATATGCCCAAATATGAACGCAGATGGAGTTCAGGGGAAATAGACCTTGACATTTGGGAGTTGTAGTTGCTGGGATTTATAGTTCCCCTACAATCAAAGAGCATTCTGAACCCCACGAATAGAACTGGGCCAAACTTCCCACACAGAACCCCAGGAGGCAAGAGGAGGTCTCTACTTGGGGAAAGGGAGGCAGGCCTTCCCAATGCATGGAAAGGGAGAGACCAAGTAGACAACGGGTGGGGAGGGGGGGTTATCTAGGTAGGTTTCTTAGAGTTTTTATACTTCAACACACTAGACCAGGGGTGCTCACACTTTTTCAGCATGGGAGCTACTGATTAAAAAACCAAGTCCCAAAGATCACCTACCCAGAAATGTAAAACGTATAACTATTTTCTTATTTATTTATATTTACTATTCATTTTTATGTACCGCTCCTTCCAGCAGGCTCGGGGCAGTTTGACTTGTTGCTGTATTGTATTGAGGGCAGAGACTGCCTGTGTAAACCGTCCCAAGTCGCCTTCGGGCTGAGAGGGGCGGTATAGAAACGTGACAAATAAATAAAATGAAGTTATAAAACATCAACATTTCAATTTAATAACAACAATATAAAACAGAGCATAAAAATACATCCAACCACCCCATTTATCCCACACTGCCATATTACCACACATGTTATCAGCCAGAAAGTAAGAAGAGAGGCTTTTGAACTGCAAGGCCATTTAATACTCAGCAAGGTAAACAAAGGGGCAAGCAAAAATACATCCAACCACCCCATTTCTCCCACATTTCCATATTCCCCAACATATATTTCTCATGGAACAAAGCAAGCAGACAGGCTTTGGAGCTAAAAGGCCATTTTTAAACATTAAAAATAAACAAAGAGACATGCCACAGAACAATCAAGCACCCACCCCAAAGTAAAAAGACCGACCTTTGAGATGCGGTAAGGAAATGACCCCAAAGCGTCCTTCTCCTCCTCCATCATTGCTCCTATTTCCATGCCGCCAGCATGCGTGCGGCCTCCAAGAGCTCACGAGAAGTCTGAGAGGCAGAGTGGGCACTTCTGCGCATGCGCGCGGGGCCAGCCATGCATCGCGTCATCCAGGCCCGCCCCCTTTGGTCTCCTACGACTCTGAGTGGCTGGAGAAGGACGGAGGGAGGAGGAGGAATCCAAAAGAGGGGGCCCATTCTGCCTCTTGGACTCTGCAGCTTTTGGAGGCGGCGCGCGAGCAGGGAGGAACAACGACGGAGGACTTCTTTGCAGCGTGCAGGGGCGCGTGAAGAGGACCAACAGCAAAAAACCTGGTCAGGGACCTGAAGATCACCAGGATGAGGCCCAAAGATCACCCTGGTGATCCCGATCACCATTCTGAGCACCCCTGCACTAGACTCTCCCCCCTTCCTGGAGGTTCCAATTTCCCATGGCACACCTGATGATCGCTCACGGCACACTAGTGTGCCCCGGCACACTGGTTGAGAAACACTGGCTTATAGATTCCCCAGTCGCTCCCCTGGATAGACTATTGATTCCTCAGTCGCTTCCCTGGATAGCTTATAGATTCCCCAGTCGCTTCCCTGGATAGCCTATGGATTCCCCAGTGGCTTCCCTGGATAGCTTATAGATCCCACAGTTGCTTCCCTGGATAGACTATAGATCCCACAGTCGCATCTCTGGATAGACTATAGATTCCACAGTTGCTTCCCTGGATAGCCGATAGATTCCACAGTCACTTCCCTGGATAGCCTATAGATTCCCCAGTTGCTTGGATAGCCTATAGATTCCACAGTCGCTTCCCTGGATAGCCTATAGATTCCACAGTAGCTTCTTTGGATAGCCTATAGATTCCACAGTTGCTTCCCTGGATAGCCTATGGATTCCCCAGTGGCTTCCCTGGATAGCTTATAGATCCCACAGTTGCTTCCCTGGATAGACAATAGATCCCACAGTCGCATCTCTGGATAGACTATAGATTCCACAGTTGCTTCCCTGGATAGCCTATAGATTCCCCAGTTGCTTCCCTGGATAGCCTATAGATTCCACAGTCACTTCCCTGGATAGCCTATAGATTCCACAGTTGCTTCCCTGGATAGCCTATAGATTCCACAGTAGCTTCTTTGGATAGCCTATAGATTCCACAGTTGCTTCCCTGGATAGCCTATAGATTCCACAGTTGCTTCCCTGGATAGCCTATAGATTCCACAGTCGGTTCCCTGAATAGCCTATAGATTCCACAGTCACTTCCCTGGATAGCCTATAGATTCCCCAGTTGCTTCCCTGGATAGCCTATAGACTCCACAGTTGTTTCCCTGGATAGCCTATAGATTCCAGAGTCACTTCCCTGATTAGCCTATAGATTCCACAGTCACTTCCCTGGATAGCCTATAGATTCCACAGTCGCTTCCCTGGATAGACTATTGATTCCACAGTCGCTTGCCTGGATAGCCTATAGATTCCACAGTCGCTTCCCTGGATAGCCTATAGATTCCTCAGTTGGGAGGGAGTTCCACAGCTGAGGGGCCACCAAAGAAAAAGCCCTGTCTCTAGTCCCCACCAGACCGATTGCAAATGTGGTGGGTGGGACCGAGAGCAGGGCCCCTCCAGAAGATCCAGCCTTGATGGTTCTCAACCTTCCTAATACAGCAACCCCTTGGTATAGTCCCTCATGTTGTGGTGACCCCCAGCTATAAAATTATTTCTGTTGCTACTTAATAACTGTAATTTTGCTATTGTTATGAACCATAACAGACTACGAATCCTCCCACCAAAAGCCCTCCTCCTGCTGTGATTGGCTGGCCCCAAAAAGAAACTCACCGATGTTTCCAAAAAGGAAGAGAAGGACAGGCAGAGGGATCTTCAGCCTTATCTACCAAAGAGGTTTCCAAGACCATCAGAAATATATGCTTTCTGATGGTCTTTGGTGACTGCTCTGAAACCCCCTCAAGACCCCTCCCCCAGGGGTCCCAGCCCCAGGTTGAGAAAGGGTGCTCTAAGGGGAACCTTCCCCACTTTCTCCTCATGGCCCCCTACCTCCCCAATATGTTATAGGATTGGGGGGAGGCCCCAAAATGAAACTCACTGAGGCCAATCCTCACTTCCTGGCTCAGAAAGAAAAGGGAAAACAATGGGGTGCTTTTTCATTGATGAAGAGCTGTATGGAATTGTACATTGCATGGAGAAAGTGGAGAGAGAAAGAAAGAGAGGCATTCCCATGGTTCCTAATAACAGACAAGTTCAGGGTCACCCATCAAAAGAAGTAAAGCAAACCCCCCCCAAACCACCACCACCCCCCCAAAAGAAAAAAAGAGGGGGCAATCTCTGGTTGAAATAAACATTTGGAATGAGAGCACAAAACAAAGCTTAGGAGAAATTGTTTAGAACTCTCCTGGAAATAGAAAATGGATATTCAGAACCATTTGGGACAACCAGGAACGTCCAGGAATAACCATAACCATTGTTAGAGATTATAACTATCTATAAAGTATGATGTTTTTGAGAAGAGTTAAAAACTTGCTTGAGTCAACCTTCTCTTCAGTGGGAAATATCCATTGGTATTCATGCATGGCAATTAGGTTTCTCAGCTGATAGACTGATATACCTAGTTATTAGGCCTGTTTCCGATAATCGGATACTTTTTTGGACTTCCAATAATTGAAGTGATATTGAGAACAGCATCCCAAACAGGAAGTGGATTCGCCATTCCGAGAGCTCCGTCGCCATTCTCTCGCCATTCTCGGAAAGGACTGGGATGTCATTTCCGCCCTTTCTTGCTGCCTCTCATCATTGGCTGATGGCTATCAGGTGGTTTGTGTGAATTCACCAGATTTCCACCAGCCAATCAGGGTAAGGCAGCAAGAGAGGGGAGGTGCCAGTAGGCTTTAAAAAGGCGAGTTTTGACTCTCCCTTCTGCTGATTTTCGCGCATTGCACAATTGTGGACACTATTTCCGAACACGTCCAAATATCAGAATACATCTGAATCCATTTCGATATAATCACTTTAAAAATCAGAAATGATTCACATCCGAAGCCAGAGCAAAACCAATATCCAATTCGACTTCTGAAACACATTTTTCCATTCGAAAACAGGCCTACTAGTTGTCTCTTTGAACTGTTAGGAACAAAGATATGCCAATGCACAAAAAACAGCAAAGTTTCAGAAGTCTTTCTTTCAGTGCTCAAAAAATATCTACATACTTTCCCATAAAATATATTGCTTCTAAATTGTGCTCTTAAGAGACCAAAAATAAGTAGACTTCTTTAAAGGTAACAAATCAGGTTTACTCACAAATTTCATGTATTCAACATACAGGTATATTGCTTATACCTGTAGCTTGTGCAGATAGGGTGGGTCAATAAGTCCATGACTTTTTGAATTTCCCGCCTCTTAACTGAAAGGGCAACCCTGCTCTTGTCAAGAGGCATCTGTCAGTTGACTCCTGTCAAAATTTGAACAAGCTGCGTCATTTAGTTTGTGTTTGACAGCCATTGATAGCAGACTATCGCGTGATTTGAGGAGAAAATGGAAAAAAGTGAATTTCGTGTGCTCATTAAGCTTTTTTTTTTGCGGAAAAAACCACCACTCAAACCAAGGCTAAGCTTGATAAATACTATGGGGACTCTGCACCATCCATTTCAATGGTAAAAAAGTGGTTTACTGAATTTTGTTGTGGCCGTACAAGCAAGGAAATGCCGAACGTTCTGGATGCCATGTTGAGGTCTTTACACCCAAAACAATTGAAAAAATTCACGATATGGGGTTGGCCGATCGGAGATTGAAAGTGCGAGAGATTGTGGAAGCCATAGGCATCTCACGTGGCTCAGTGGTTTCAATTTTAAATGATCACTTGGGTATGAGAAAGCTTTCCGCAAGATGGGTGCCACGTTTGCTCACAATCGATCACAAATGCAATCGTGTGACAATTTCGCAGGAGTGTTTGGTGTTGTTCAATTGCAATATGGATGAGTTTTTGCGCTGTTTTGTAACCAAGGATGAAACATGGATCCACCACAACACACCAGAGACCAAACAGCAGTCAAAACAGTGGGTTTCTTGGGGTGAATTGGTGCCAAAGAAGGCCAAGGTGGGTTTGTCAGCCAATAAAGTCATGGCGACCGTTTTTTGGGATGTACGTGGTATAATGCACATTGATTCCTCTCTCTTTCCCTTTCTTAAAAAATAAACATTTGGGAACAGATTGCTGCACTTAGTGATGCAACGCATAATTCTAAATGCACTCGTTCAGCAATATGGAGCAGAATCCAAGCCATTTCCTTTCGCTCCACTGAAACCATGGGATCTCTTTTGCTCTTTCTCTCAAATTGTAAATGTAGAGCCAGAGCAAAGCACTCTGAAGCCCTATTAGAGGGATGTGAACAATACAAACCTCAAGAGACTATGCTAATGGGAGATGCAGGGCACAACATTTAGAGAGCCACACATTCTCTTCACTGCCCTTCCCTCTTAGGGTGCATCTCTATTGTAGAAATAATGTGGTGTGACACCATAGAAATGATGTGGTGTGACACCTTGGGAAGCCTGACTTGGCCACGGTAGCCCACGCTCTGGTTGCATCTCATATAGACTACTGCAATGCGCTCTATGTGGGGCTGCCTTTGAAGACTGTTCGGAAGCGTCAATTGGTCCAATGGACAGCAGCCAGGTTAATAACAGGAGCGGCACTCAGGGAGCGTACAATCCCTCTGTTGCGCCAGCTCCACTGGCTGCCAGTTTGCTACCGGGCACAATCTAAAGTGCTGGCTTTAGCGTTTAAAGCCACAAGCAGTTCTGGTCCAGCTTATCTGTCCAAACACATCTCTCCCTATGAACCATCCAGGTGCTTAAGATTGACTGGAGAGGCCCTGCTCTCAGTTCTGCCTTCTTCGCAGACCCGATTGGCGGGGACAAGAGACAGGGCCTTCTCAGCAGTGGCCCCTTGGCTATGGAACGCCCTCCCTAGGGACATTAGATTGGCCCCTCCCTCCTAACATTCTGGAAGAAAGTCAAGACCTGGCTGTTTGAGCAGGCTTTTGCAGAGGAAATGTAATTATGGAATTGAGACCTATTGAGATCGATGACTATGCAACGGAAATCGATTCTAATAAGGAGACGCTGAAATTTGTATTTTATATTTTTAACTGTGATTTTTTGCTTTTATATGGTTGTTTTTATTAATTGTTATGTATTTATCTGTGGGCATTCGTTTGCCATTGTACACCGCCTTGAGTCACCTTCAGGCTGAGAGGGGCAGTATAAAAGTATAGCAAATAAATAAACAAATAAACAAACTACTTTGGTTCAATGCAATGGGGTATTGTGAATTGTAGTTTCAGTTTAGTGAGGTACCAGTACTCTTTAGCAGAGAAGGTGAAAACCTTGTAAAACTACAACTCCCATGATTCCATAGCATTGAGTCATGGCAGTTAAAGTAGTGTTACACTGCATTAAATTAACAGTGCAGCTCTACCCTTAGTTTCATCAGCGTGTCCAGCATAAAAGGTTGGATCTAGACAGGCTGTCATACTTTGAATAAGCCGTCAAAGTCAATAGCATTCTGGTTAGCCATTGGCTTCTATTTCTTTCGCTAGGACTGCTCTAGGCATGCCCATGTGAACCCTCAACCTCAAATCTTTACCTATGACAGAAACATATACTGATATTTGTTATCTGATAAACAAGAGTCAAAATAGAGAGTTATGAATCCCACCCCCCAAGAGATAAGATGGGTTATAAGTAAAGATGATGATGATGATGACACTTAAATTATATTATCCCAGTCAGACAAACAACATTAATTCTACAGTGTAGATCAGGCATATTTATTTATTTATTTATTACTTCGATCTTGTATTCCGCTCCTCCCTGCAGGCTCGGGGCGGATAACAACAGTACAAATGGGCATCATGTCACAGACATGAGGCCCTACAATAAAAAGATAAAACATATTAAAACAACAGTTTGACACATTTCGAGGGTAACAGCATAGTTCTTGAGATGTAATCCTTCTCGGCCATTTAACTGAAAGCCAGTCCAAAGAGGGCAGTCTTGCAAGCCCTTCTAAATGGTGCCAGCTCCGAGATGGCTCTGAGCACTGTCCGGCAGAGAGTTCCATAATGCTGGGGCTGCTGCGGAAAAAGCTCGTTGTCTAGTCCTGGATAGGTGGCAGGAGTGGACAGATGGTACCGTCAGAAGATTCTGTTCATCTGACCGCAGTGATCTCGGGGGTACATACGGGGTAAGGCGGTCCCTCAGGTACGCAGGCCCTAGGCCGTGCAAGGCCTTGAAGGTCAATACCAACACCTTGAAGGCGATTCGGTACTCGATAGGGAGCCAGTGCAGCTGCCGGAAAATGGGCGTAATATGCTCCCTTACTGACGAGCCCGTCAGCAAGCGGCGCGGCATTCTGCACTGGCTTGAGTTTCCGAATCGTCGACAAGGGAAGGCCAACGTAGAGGGCGTTACAGTAGTCCAGTCTTGAGATGACCGTCGCTTGGATTACCGTCGCGAGGTCGTTCCTGGACAGGTAGGGTGCCAGTCGCCTAGCCTGTCGTAGGTGAAAGAAGGACGCCCTGCTGACCGCGGAGACCTGAGACTCCATGGTCAGCAGGGAATCCAACTGAACACCTAAGCTCTTAACTAAAGGTGACGGGCTAAGCTGCTCGCCATCCAGGGTAGGCAACCGGCACCCACCCAGCCCAGGGCGACCAGGCCACAGGATCTCCGTCTTCGACGGATTCACCTTCAGCCGGCTGGCGCGCAGCCAGCCAGTCACGGCTTCAAGGCATCGATGGAAACAATCGGGTACGGAGTCCGCCTGCCGTCCATTCTCAGCAGAAGCTGGGTGTCATCCGCATACTGATAACACTCCAGACCAAAGTCGCGGGCCAGCTGGGCCAGGGGGCGCATGTATATGTTGAATAATAAGGGGAGAGGATGGCCCCTGGGGACCCACAATTAAGTGGGGACCTCCCGGAGACCGCCCCTCCCCCCTCCACACGTTGTCCTCGGCCCCGGAGGAAGGAGGCCACCCATTGAAGGGCAGTCCCCCCGACCCCGGCTAAACGGTGGGTCAACAGTGCATGATCTACCGTATCAAATGCTGCTGTCAGATCTAACAGGACAAGCAGAGCTGATCCACCCTGGTCCAGCTGGCGGCGAAGTTGGTCTGTAATGGCGACAAGCACGGTCTCTGTCCCATGCCCAATACGGAAGCCGGACTGGTAGGGATCAAGTCCAGCAAAGGCAAACTTCGGCCTTCCAGGTGTTTTGGACTTCAACTCCCATAATTCCTAACAGTGGGTAGGCTATTAAGAATTGTGGGAGTTTGTTGGGGAATCTGAGCTGTTAGACTCAAAATAATCCTCAGCTGGGGTGATTCCACCAAAAATATAGCAGAGTATCAAAAGTGAACTTCATGACCAGCAGAAACTTACACGTGGCAAACTATTTATTTAGCACACTTGTATACTGCTCCCTCTCAGCCCAAGGGTGACTCGGGGCAGTTTACAACAACATCATAAAGAACAGCATTTAGAACAAATTAAAACATAACAATAAAAACATCAATACGTCTCCAAAATAAAATCATAGTCCGATCTCATAGTCATTTGTTCCAATTCCTACGTCAGTTACACTGCCTTTTTGAATGCCTACTCAAATAGCCAAGTTTTAACTTTTTTACAGAATGCCAACAGAGAGGGGGCTGATCTAATGTCCCTGGGAAAAGCGTTCCACAGCAGAGGGGCCACCGTTGAGAAAGCCCTGTCCCTTGTCCCCCCAAAAAGCAATTGTGACGTAGATGGAGTTGAGAGCAGTGCCCCTCCAGACGATCTTAATGTCCTAGATGGTTCATAAGGGGAGATGTGTTTGGACAGGTAAGTTGGGCCAGAACCGTTTAGGGCTTTATAGGCAATTTGAATTGTGCCAGGTAGCAGACTGGCAGACAGTGGAGCTGGCGCAACAGAGGAGTAGTATGCTCCCTGAGCCCTGCTCCTGTTAGTAATCTGGCTGCCATCCGTTGGACCAGTTGAAGCTTCCGAACAGTCTTCAAAGGCAACCCCACGTAGAACGCATTGCAGTAGTCTATACGGGATGTAACCAGAGCATGGACTACCGTGGCCAAGTCACACTTCCCAAGGTATGGATAGCATTCTATATCTTAAGTTGGATCAGGATTGCAGAGTCAGAACTTTAGGTTCAAAAATATTTATTGAAGTAAAGGAAATACATTCTTGATAGAAAAGGTCTTGGAGCTAACTAGCTTACGTTTTTTTTGTCATGCCAGGAGCAACTTGAGAAACTGCAAGTCGCTTCTAGTGTGAGAGAATTGGCAGTCTGCAAGGATGTTGTCCAGGGGATGCCTGGATGTTTTGATATGTTACCATCCTTGTGGGAGGCTTCACTCATGTCCCTGTATGAGGAGCTGGAGATGATAGAGGGAGCTCATCCACGCTCTCCCCAGATTCGAACCTGCGACCTGCCGGTCTTCAGTCCTGCTGGCACAGGGGTTTAACCCACTGCGCCACCAGGGGCTCCATTAGCTTACTAAATATTATCTTGTAAAGAAGATAAAAGGTAAAAAGATCCATGCAACTACATTTTGCCTAGAGAGAGGCAAAATGCGTCCTTACTGGAAGGAAGAAAAAGCAGAAGAGACTTGAAAAATGGCGAATGGCCACATGGCGAGCTCAGGACAACAGAGTTGAAGTCCAAAACACCTGGAGAGCCCAAGTTTGCTCATGCGTAGTGTAGATGCACCCATAGTCTGGCATACAGAGCGTGCACTGTGAGGACTAAGTAGAGGAAAGGGGAAAGAGCAGGGTGGATCGAGAGTGGAGGCAATGTCCCTCCACATAAGAATTTCCTTCCATTGAAATTTTCCTTTACGAATATTGTAGAGAATGAAACACTTTGGGTTTCTATGTATTGTCAAAGGCTTTCATGGCTGGAATCACTGGGTTGTTGTAGGTTTTTTGGGCCTCACAACCTCTGAGGATGCTTGCCATAGATGCAGGCGAAACATCAGGAGAGAATGCTTCTAGAACATGGCCATATAGCCCGAAAAACCTACAATGGCCTCTAACCAGGCTGATTCCACAGGGTAGAAGTACCTTACGGCCAACAGAGCCCAGGCTATGAAGGCTTCATCCATTTTCTTGCAAAGACGAGGGAAAGGCGGCGCCTTGCTCCCTGCAGGTAGGTCTCAGCCCGACTGGCAGCACGGCCATCGCATGGCTCCAGAGGCAGCCTCGTGGTTTTCAGCGCCCCTCTGTCACCTCGAGAGGAACCTGCCCACGTGCCCAAATCCGCATGTGTGGAGGTGGTGTTTTCAGCAGGCGCGAAGGCAGAGTTTCCAGCATGCGTGGAAGCTCCACCTCTACGCATGCTGAAAGCTCCGCCTCCACGCTGGGTGGTAACTCCACCTCCATGCCTACTGGAAACACAGCAGATGCGGAGGCGGAGTTTCCAGCTGGCGGTGGTGCGCCCCTGCGGATTTGGCACTCTCGGCGGGCGCCTACTTCGCCGAGTGCGTTAATCCACCCCTGAGTATGAATAAATACCATCCTCATCATCATTATCATTTACAGCTAACCCCCCACCCTATTTGCTGTATTTATTTTACTTTCCTGGTCTTTTTCTTTGGAGGCTCAAAGTGCACTTCAAAACACTTCACTGAAATTTTGTGACTTGGGGAATGAAGGAGGGCAAAGTGGAAGGGGCAGAAGTCTTATCCCCTCAACCCCTTCCCTATATCTAGCAGCACCCCCAAAAATCCCCAAGTCCTGTATAACCCATGGGGATTTAGCCATTCATGGGCATTGTACCAGCAGTGGATTGCTTCATGTCCCGGCCGGCACAGTAACAGTTTGGGATAATTTGTTTCCAGAATAAACTTTTCTTGAATTGATTAGGAAAGTCAAGCCCATTTTGAAAACACACACACACACACACACACACACACACACACACAGAGACAGTTTTAAGTTTTAAAAGGGGGAGGGAAAGGCAAGCCTGCCCTCCAATGCTTCCCTCAAACAGTATCAGCTTCTAAAGTTTTCATTCATATATAAACCTTATTAATGAAGATCTTTGCTTGAAATGTCAAGGGGGGATTTGAAATTTCGAGTAAATTATGAAGCTTGCATGTCTTGCCAAGTCATGGGTCAAATGCATTTGTGGAGAGAGGGGGAAAAACTGCTAAAAAGAGCATATGGTTTGGAATTTTTCTACAATGACTAGTGTTTAAATAAATTGCTTGTACTGCTTAACTTCATGTATAATTTTGACAGAAATTGGCCTATAGCCTTTTGATATGTAAACATTTCAGGCTCTTTTATGCGGTAGAAAAAGACACTCGCGTTTTAGGATCAGTTAAACCAGTCACTCAGTAATTTTTTCAAAAAAATAAAAATAAAATAAAATAAAACCACCCTGGCACCGACCATTACAGCCTCCGCTACATTTCAGCTTTCAAGGCAGAGAGTGAGAGAAAGAGGAGGGGAGCATTTTTAAAGTAATGTCCATTTGGGGATATATATATATATATAGGCAAATGAGGTGAGAATGTGCACTTATTCTCTGACTGACATGGATGAATCACAGCTTTAAAGTGCACCCTCTGTCATTTTTCTTTCTTTTTTAGAAAAGGGAAAATTAGACAGCAGAAACACTTAGCATAAGGCTCAGAGGCACATGCCATTGAATGTATGTCTTCCAGCAAATCAATCACCAGGAAGCATTAAAAGATGTTGAAGATGGGTGGGTGGGAAAAGTTATCATTTGAGTGGAAATGCCCATTAAAACACTTCTGTGCGTGTCTTGATTCCAATTTCTTTTACAAAAACAAGAAACACACCTATGATGATTCGATGTTTCATATATCAAGAAACAGACAGGATGTAAATAACTGTTTAAATGGTTTTTAAAAATTCAACACTGCATTTCCAAACTGGTATATTGACTACAGCTGTAGCTTAGACCAGTGTTTTTCAACCTTTTTTGAGCCGCGGCACATTTTTTACATTTACAAAGTCCTGGGGCACACCACCAATCAAAATGACACAAAATGACACCCTAACACAGTAATACATATAGTTAATATGTTTTTAAATGTATTTATACACTCAGTGTGAAACCTGGGCCTGTTTCAATGAACACAACATATATATGACTTCCTCTCACATATTTATACATGGCTATCATGTCTTCTCTCAGCCTTCTCTTCTTCAGGCTAAACATGCCCAGCTCTTCAAGCTGCTCCTCATAGAGCTTGTTCTCCAGACCTTTGTGAAATTTCACCCTGAGTGAAACTTGCTTCCAGTTAACTATGGATGTCACGAAGCTGTTATAAACAGTTCCTTGGGGGGGAAGGTAACTCTCGAAATATCCAGTAAAATAGTTTAAAATACCATTTCCCAGCGGAGAGGCTTCATTTGTTTCTTGAAACCTGTGAGGGGGTTGCTAGGAAGGGGGAGAGTGCCGATTTCCCACGGCACACCTGATGATCGCTCATTGCACATTAGTGTGCCATGGCACACTGGTTGGGAAACACCAACTTAGAGCAAGTTTTTTGTGAATATGAATAATAAGAGTGGAAGCTGTCTTCTATTGCAGCGATCATTATTTCAGCGCGTTCACTATGCTCTCGTGCAGGCATGGGCAAACTTTGACCCTCCAGGTGTTTTGGCCTTCAACTCCTACCATTTCTGACACCCTCAGGCCCCTTCCTTTCCCCCCTCAGAAGCTTATGGCTGAGGGGGGAAAGGAAGAGGCCTGAGGCTGTTAGAAATGGTAGGAGTCGAAGTCCAAAACACCTGGAGGGTCAAAGTTTGCCCATGCCCAGTCTAGTGCCTAACAACAATTGACTAGAACCTTTTTACATCGCACCATGGTTCCACTTCAATTGCTATGGAATGTGGTGCAGCTGGCTGGGTGTCGGCTGCATAAGATCGCTACTGACCAGAAGGTCATGAGTTCAAGGCCTGCCCAGGTCAGGGTGAGTGCTTGACGAATTGTGTAGCTCGTTGCAGGCCTTTGCAACCCGAAAGACAGATGCATCTGTCAAGTAGGAAATTTAGGTACCACTTGAGTGGGGAGGCTTAATTTAACTGATTTACGAGGCCATAAAAATATCCAGGAAATACATACAGAAGGAGTGAAGGAATGCGACAGCTCCTCCTGGTGGCCAGAAAAACTGGATAGTTAAATTGCCTCTGTGTCTGTCTTATATGTTGTATGTCAAATGGCATTGAATGTTTTCCTGTGGGGTGATGCAAATAAATAACAAGTAAATATGGCTGCCCTCTATAGATTCCTTGGGTGGGGGATGTTTCCTGGCAAAGAATTCTAAATAACATAGAACAATATATCCCAGGATTCCATAGGAAGGAACCCTGGCAACTGCGGTGGTATAAAAGTGCTCTAACTATGGAATGTGAAGGAGGTTCAGGATTTCAGAGGGCAGACTATCTCAGTTGTATCTGTAGACTCATAGAGTTGGAAGAGACATCATGTGCCATCCAGTCTAACCCCCTGCCCAGAAGCAGGAAAATCACATTCAAAGCACCCCCGACAGGTGGCCATCCAGCCTCTGCTTAAAAGCCTCTAAAGAAGGAGCCTCCACCACACTCCGGGGCAGAGAGTTCCACTGCTGAACAGTTCTCACAGTTAGGAAACTCTTCCTAATGTCCAGCTGGATCTCGTTTCCTGTAATTTGAAGTCATTGTTCCGCGTCCTAGTTTTCAGGGCAGCAGGAAAAAAGTCTACTCCCTCCTCCCTATGACTTCTCCTCGCATATGGCTATCATAGTCTCCTCCACTATTTCCAGGGATACTTAATAGAGGGAACCAGCCCCGCTGATCCCTTTTCCATGAATGGTCTCTGCAATTAAAGATTATGCCTTCTGTATGCTCAGGCAATTTGTAGCTCCCATGCCACTGGATTAGTGAATGTGCTTCAGGTTTAAATCCAGAATTTTTTGATCTACCTGAACTTCAGCACCTTAGATAGCTCCTTCAAAGCTCAGAATAAAACATGCACTGGGTTCAGCAACTGGTTTTGCCAGTTAGGTTCCAAAAATGAAAGCCTAAAGATTTTCCCATTAAGTTGTCTTATATGTGGTTTAAGTCCTGCTATTGTTTTAATTGTTTAATTGTTTAATTGCTCAATTGTTTTATGTTTTTAATTGTTTATGTTTTAATCCTGTTTTATGCCTCTGGCTTTGTGAGCCGCCGCGAGCCCCCGGGAGTCAGCGGCATAGAAGCCTCAATAATAAATAAATAAATAAATAAAATAAGTGGATCATAATCATACTAGCTTCAATTTAGAGCAAGGATAGGTAAAGCATTGTCCTTCCATGCATTTTGAACTAGATCGCTCATAAAGCCTTACTGTTGGTTGGTAGCAATTCTAGACATATGATTGGTGAGAGATACTTCATCTTGGTTTTCGAGAGCACCTTTCTCTACTTTGGGTTGTTGTAGGTTTTTTGCGCTGTATGGCCATATTCTAAAAGCATTCTCTCCTGACGTTTCACCTGCATCTCTGGCAGGCATCCTCAGAGTTTGTGACCTCACAACCTCTGAGGATGCTTGCCAGAGATGCAGGCAAAACATCAGGAGAGAATGCTTCTAGAACATGACCATACAGCCCGAAAAATCTACAAAAACCCAGTGATTCTGGCCATGAAAGCCTTCAACAATAACATTTCCTCTACTTGGATCATACCTTACTTTCTTGAGAAACATGGCTCATTCATTTCAATGGATTCAAATCAATAATGTATCCATGCTACACAATTTAAATAGTTTGATAGAACCTCTCCTTCCATGGTCACAACCTTTCAAAGTCCAGGACTTGTAGTTTGGTCAAGTTCTTAGAATTCTCTAGTGTAGTGATCTCCAAACTCTAGTCCTCCAAGTGTTTTAGACCAGGGACCCCTTTTGCCCCTATACATTTTTAAGTCAGCCTGGGTATAAAGGTATATAAAATAGGTATTAAAATCAAACATTTACTGATAACAAATCAGCATTTGTAAATCTTGCTAACAGGCTAATTTTCCTTTTTATGAAGTATTTATTTATTTATTTACATAATTTATATTCTGCCTGTCTCACCCCGCAGGGGACTCAGGGCGGATCACAATGCACATATACAGACATAGAGGCAATTTAACTTTCCAGCTTCTGGCCACCAGGGGGAGCTGTCACATTCCTTCATGGGCCGGGAGTTTAGCACAGCGGTTAAAACAGCAGCTATAGCTGCAAGCTGTGAGCTGTAAGATCCAAACGTGGCAAGTTCGAATCCCGGGCTGACTTGGGTAAGTCAGATGTAAAGCCCTGCCCCTTGCTGACCTAAGCAGTCGAAAGCAGCTAGCTGCAAGTAGAAAATTTAGGTACTGCATAAGCGGGGAGGTATCGTAAAGGACATATTAACTTCAACAAATATTGAAGACCGGAAGAGGATTCGGCTAGCTGGCAGGCTCTTCATCAAAAACAAGGAGGTAGCAAGGAGAATGGAACAACAGCGCCCCCCTGTGATGGAATAAGAACATGGAGCAGCAGAACCCAGTGACGAATATAGCAACAGCACCTGGATGGAAGCAAGGAAAGAACAAGGCTCAATCCAGAAGATTCTCCTGTTATATGTTGTTATGTCTTGTACGTCAAACGGCAGGGATTGTCTGCTGTATGTGTTCTGTGATCTGCACTGAGTCCCCTTCAGGGTGAGAGGTGTGGAATATATAAATAAAGTGTATTATTATTTTTGTGTGTATTTCCTGGAGATTTTTATGGCCTCGTAAATCAGTTAAATTTAGCATCCCCACACAAAGTGGTCCCTAAATGTCCTACTTGACAGATGCAACTGTCTTTTGGGTTGCAAAGGCTTACAACGAGCTACACAATTAGTCGAGAGCTCACCCTGACCCAGGCAGGCCTCGAACTCATGACCTTCTGGTCAGTAGAGATCTTATGCAGCTGAAACCCAGCCAGCTGTGCCGCATTCCCGGTACGGCTGAAGCATCTTCTGTAGAGTCCACTGTAAAGACTGTACAACAGATTTGTGTAAATGTCTAAAACAGTCAATAGGTGATGTTCAGAAAACGTTTACTGCGGCCAATTTTTTCATGACTCCAACATTGAGCTAAGAGGACCCTGTTTAGGGTTGGGAAACAGTGTTTTAGATCATTGGTTGGTTTAGCCAATGATCTAGGATTCTGGGAGCTGAATCTAAAACACCTGGAAGACCAGAGTTTGGGAAATATGGCTCTACTGTATTCCCCTGAGCCACACTATGAGAGCTTTCTGGCAGCACATTCTATCTGTTTTTAGGAAACCACAAATCCCAGGACTCTATAGTATGGAGCAATGGCAGTTAAAATGGTACCAAAAGTGCTATACATTTTTAACGTGGATAATATTTAAGTTTACTTTTTATACCAGGAAAATTCCCAGCTATTTCAGTAATCTTGACCTCTGTGAGTAAAACCAGAGTAAGGCCCCTAGGACTGTGATTGGATGTACAGAAAATTCTTGGTAAAGTAAACATCTGTTGAAACCACACCATTAAATAACACAGTATTTACTTTAAAGCTGAGGTTTTATGATTGGAGGGCAACACTTCTCTCTCCTCTCTCTCTCTCTCTCTCTCTCTCTCTCTCTCTCTCTTTCTTTCTCTCTTTTTTCCCTGAGCATCTGAAGATCGCTGACGTCTAAACAAGGTTAGAGATCCTAATGAATGGTGTTCACCCCATGTGCTCTTTGTTTCCTGAAAATATTGGGTGCCCCTTTCCCCAGCTTCCTTAAATGAAACAGATTTGGAGTGTGTATAAATCCTGAAAGCTACTTGAATAAATCCATTTATTGCTAATATATCTGCCTGACATAAATAAACCTCCCAATGTTGATTGGATGGATAAGTCTCACCCTCGTGCTAGACAGAACAAGACCTGAAGGGTTGCTTGGTGCCAGACAGCTCAATATGTTTATTTCCTGTGTGCTTGAGCTGGAGCTAAGCTGGAGCTGGGAAGGGGGCTGGAATGAGTGATATAATTTCAATCTGTTACTGTAGGGAAAAAATGCATATTTATTGTATATGTCAGTTTGTCATGGGCAGGTTTCTGGAGACACACTGCCGCTTTTGTTCGTTTCTTAAGGCAATCCCTCTCTCATACACACACAGGGAGAATTATAACAAGGAAGAGAAATAAAACAAGTGTTTATGGAAGTTCAATGATTTCCCCCCCAAATGTAACTATGGGATGGAGGCAAAATGTAGGCATGCCCTCCTAATAAGTATTATATCACCCTACAGATGAAATTTTCCTTCGGCCCCCAATTTCTAGCTCTGCAGCCAGCAACACATTGAAAATCATTTACAACTTGAACTTTTCTCTTTGCTGTGTTAGCATGCTCCTGGTGTCATGTTTTTTTCCCCATTTTCCATTGGATGCCTGAATTCTATTATTTCTCAATAGTCATGCACTGGGGGATTGCAAACAAAAATCCAGTTATTCCCCATTAGGTTAAAGATAAAGGTTTTCCCCAACATTAAGTCTAGTCGTGTCCAGCTCTGGGAGGTGGTGCTCATCTCCATTTCTAAGTCAAAGAACAGGCGTTCTCCATAGACACCTCCAAGGTCATGTGGCCGGCATGACTGCATGGAGTGCTGTTACCTTCCCTCTGAAGTGGTACCTATTCTACTCACACTTGCATGTTTTTCACCTGCTAGTTTTTGAACTGCTGCTAGCATACCACCCCCTGTTATGTCAGCTCCACTGGCTGCCAGTCCATCTCCGAGCCCAATTCAAAGTGCTGGTTTTGACCTTTAAAGCTCTAAACGGTTCTGGCCCAGTTTACTTGTCCGAACGCATCCACCCCTATGTCCCACCCCGAAATCTAAGATCATCCGAGGAGGCCGTACTCTCGCTCCCGTCTACAGCTCAAATGTGCCTGGTGGGGATGAGAGACAGGGCCTTCTTGGTGGTGGCTCCCCGCCAATGGAACACGCTCCTGATGGAGTTAAGGTCGGTTACCTCCCTCCTGGCTTTTCTGGGACCAGGCGTTTGGACAGATGTAAGGCAGCACGTTAAAGGGACAATCTGGAATGACAATACGATCAATGAGACTGGTCTACTGTTTTAACGATGGCATTGTATGGTTTTTAATTATTTTATTTATTTATTTATTATTCAAACTTGTATGCCACCACTTCCCAAGGACTCGGAGCGGCTCACAACATCCAGTAAAACACATCACAATAGAGAAAATTTAGCAATTTGTTAAAAACAAAGTTAAGATTCAAAGGCCAGCCGGAACAACAAATAATTATGTATTGTTTATAACTATGATATGTTTTTATCTGTGATTTTATTATTGTATCATGTGTAATAGCCTCTTAACGGGGATGATTGTAAGCCGTCCTGAGTCCCCCATCGGGGGTTGAGAAGTTGACATAAAAAAATAGATTGGCAGAAGCTGGGGCTAACAGCAGGATGTGAACTGCCGACCTTTTGGTCAGCAAGTTCAGCAGCTCAGCAGTTCAACCCGTTGCACCACTGGGGGCCCCTTATATTTGCTATTAAGTGTGTCCATTTTTTTTATTGGGGGCATATTGTATTATTGGCAAGAGAATATTTCCAGCTCTAGAATTCTATGCTTTTGGAAAATTGGTATCAAATGGGATCTCAGTATCTTTCAAAAGTATTGTTATGACTGGCACTTAATAGTGGATATGAACTCATTTTATCTACATGATGCTTTGTTTTAGTCTTGTTCTTTTGTATTTGGATATGGACTAAAGCAGTGGTTCCCAAACTTTTTTGGCCTACCGCCCCCTTTCCCAAATTTTTTTTACTTACCGCCCCCCTAGAAATTACTTTAATTTTTTTAAGCGCAATTAAATGGAAAGATACATGTATTAATGCAGTGGTTCTCAACCTTTCTAATGCCGTGACCCCTAAATAAGGTTCCTCATGTTGTGGTGACCCCCAACCATATTTTCATTGTTAGGCCTACTTCAAAAATAATTTTGCTACTCTTACGAATTCTAATCCAAATATCTAGTATGCAGGTCAAAGTGAAGGGGGCGGGGCCAAAGAAGAGGGCCGCGTGACCCCTCCTAAATGGCCAATCATTCACCGCCCCCTTAAAGGGGTTCACTGCCCCCCAAATTCCCTTGAGCCTCCCACTGCCCCCTTGGATCACCTCACTGCCCACCAGGGGGTGGTACCACCCACTTTGAGAATCGGTGGACTAAAGTAACAATGTAAAGGTGTTACATTGTAGTCAGCATTTGTAGAAAACATACCAACATTTGAGGATGAATCTCTGAGCTGCATACATTGCCTTCCTTCCTTCTTTCCTTCCTATTCTGTAACAATAGAATTCGCAGTTTGGGTGTGATCCTGGACTCATCGCTGAGCCTGGAACCCCAGGTTTCGGCGGTGACCAGGGGAGCATTTGCACAGTTAAAACTTGTGCGCCAGCTGCACCCGTACCTTGAGAAGTCTGACTTGGCCACGGTGGTCCATGCTCTGGTTACATCCCGTATAGATTACTGCAATGCTCTCTACGTGGGGTTGCCTTTGAAGACTGTTCGGAAGCTGCAACTAGTCCAACGGACAGCAGCCAGGTTGATAACAGGAGCGCCATTCAGAGAGCGTACAACTCCTCTGTTGTGCCAGCTCCACTGGCTGCCAGTTTGCTACCGGGCACAATTCAAAGTGCTGGCTTTAGACTTTAAAGCCCTAAACGGTTCGGGTCCAACTTACCTGTTCGAACGCATCTCTCCCTATGAACCATCGAGATGTTTAAGATCATCTGGAGAGGCCCTGCTCTCGGTCCCGCCTTCTTCGCAGGCGCGACTGGCGGGGACGAGAGACAGGGCCTTTTCAGTGGTGGCTCCTCGGCTTTGGAATGCCCTCCCTAAAGACATCAGATCGGCCCCCTCCTTCCTGACATTTCGCAAGAAAGTCAAGACCTGGTTATTTGAGCAGGCAGTTGTTGATGAAATATAAGGCTTAATTGGATATAAGGAATGACGACGATGTGATGGAAACTGATTTCAACATGACGCTGAGGCTGCAATTGTATGTTTTTAATTGTTAAATTGTTATTATATGTTTTTTTCTGGGGGGGTTGACTTGTTGCTGTGTTGTATTGAGGGCAGAGACTGCCTGTGTAAACCGTCCCGAGTCGCCTTCGGGCTGAGAGGGGCGGTATAGAAACGTGACAAATAAATAAACAACAGGTAAAGGCAAAGGTTTCCACTGACATTAAGTCTAATCATGTCCGACTCTGGCGGGTGGTGCTCATCTCCATTTCTAAGCCAAAGAGCCAGCATTGTCCCCAGACATCTCCAAGATAATGTGGCCAACGCGACTGCATGGAGCGCCGTTACCTTCCCATAGAAGCGGTATCTATTGATCTACTCACACTTGCATGTTTGCAGAAGCTGGGCCTAATGCCGGGAGCTCATCTCACTCCCCAGATTCGAACCGCCAACCTTTTGGTCAGCAAGCTCAGCAGCCCAAACACATGTACTTTAAATCTATCTTAACTATCTAGTTTTCATAGTCTCAATTAGTTTGCTTTTCAAAAACTTTTGTAATCTTACATTTTAGCCAACTTCTATTTTAAATTATTATAAGATTGTGGCAAGAAAAAGGTGGGATAAAAATGGGACAAATGCTTACATCTAAACCACAACATAGTGCAAGCAAAACAACAACAGATGAAAGCAGTTCTGTTTTAAGTTTCATTTAAACAGAACTTAGAAGGACTCTCCGTGTTCTTGATTCTCATACATACATCAAATGCAGATTTCAGGGCAGGTACGATCAATAGAGTCACCTTAGAAGAATTTAGAACAATTTTGATGCTTTAAAGCAATGTAAACATTGTTTAAACCCCTGAAAAGTTTAACTGTTTGTTTTTAATTGATGGCAGATTAAGTTCCAAAAGAAAACTAGGAAAGGCTGTGTAGTTCAGTGATGTCACACATGTGTTACATGCAAAAAGTCCCGATATCACCAAAATAGATGTCTCACTAAAAAAAACCCAACTTTCTCCATTCTACCTTACTTAAGTGAAAATGGCACTATATATGAGGTGACAGAGTAGGATAAAGCTTGATTGATTGACATATCCTTAGTAATGGGAACCCGGGAGAGGACCTTTTTGGTGTCTGCTCCCAGACTGTGGAACTCCCTCTCAAGAGAGACCAGGATGACCCCATCCGTGCTAGCCTTCCGAAAACAGATAATGACCTTTTTCTGCCAGCAGGCCTTTGGGGAAGGGTAGGAGTTACATTGATGGGGATGTTGTGGGTGGGATTTTTTTTGGAGGTGTGTGTGTGTGTTGAAATGCATTTTAATTGAATTTATTGTATTTTAATCTGTTTTTTTTACCTTAATTCACATTGTATTATTTAAATACTTTTAATTTTTTTATTGCATTTTTAAAACTATGACTAAAGTAGAATTGTTAGCCACCTTGAACCCCCACAGGGAGAAAGGTGATATGTAAATAAAGTAAGTAAATAAATAATAGTGATGTTCCTTGTATTTATTATTTATTTATTTATTCACATCATTTATATTCCGCCCTTCTCACCCCGCACGGGACTCAGGGCGGATCACAATGCACATATACAGGCAAACATTCAATGCCATTTGACATACAACATATATAGACAGACATAGAGGCAATTTAACATTCTAGCTTTTCTGGCCACCAGGAGGAGCTGTTGCATTCCTTCATTCTTTTGTGTGTACTTCCTGGATATTTTATGGCCTCGTAAATCAGTTAAATTTAGCCTCCACACACAAAGTGACACCCACATTTCCTACTTGACAGATGCAACTGTCTTTCGGGTTGCAAAGGTCGACAACAAGCTACACAATTGGTTGAGAGCTCACCCCGACCCGGGCAGGCCTCGAACTCATGACCTTCTGGTCAGTAGAGATCTTATGCAGCTGACTCCCAGCCAGCTGCGCCACATTCCCGGTGCGTAATCAGGAATTGTAATCTTCCAGTGGGACTTTATGGTCAAATTCAAGTTGAATATCCAACTGAAATTGACCATAGACTCATGCTGGAAGTCTAGAAAGACTACTTCTCTAGGCATCTCTAAATCCTGGCAGGTAATTCTACAATATTCAAAGCAATTCACATATATATGAAACTACATTCAATAAGCTTTGCGTAAGGAGCAAGCCTACAGTACTGACCTGAATCCTATTGCTTAGTCCCAACTAGAGTAGAGTTATTGAGTCAATTATATGGTGAATACAGAGATACGAAATTTCTATTGACTCAAGTTTATTGTGATTAGGAATATCAATCAAATCCAGGCTATTATTGTTATGGCTGCTGTGCCAATGAATCAGAAGGAGAGGAGGCAGGATTTAGAAAATGTGAACCATAAAATAGAATAAAATAAATAGTTCCTAAAATAGCCATTTTGAGTCTCCTTTAGGAGAGGAAAGTGGGATATAAATAAATATAATAATGATGATGATACCAACTCCTTCCAGTAACGAATGGTGGACCCTCTTCAGGATCCCACCGTGCCGCCAATATGTAAAACAGAAACTTCTTGACCGGCCTCAGACTGGAAACTTTCTATGTCCATACTGACCTCCAATCCAAGGAAACCTCGAAGTTACCTCAGCAACTACACGTTTATTGGCAGGGTACTGTCTCACCCCTTCACCATTTAACTGACTGGAGTTTTAAAACTTCTCAGTGACCACTTGACCACGCTGCCACCATTTATCCGGCTGACCACTGACTTTGAGGGCCACCACCAATAAAAGAATCAGGAGAGGTGTTTTCCTTTTAAGATGCAAACAATTTATTTTGACACAAATGGGTACAATCTTGGTTGGTTTCAAACTTCCTTAGAGGCACAACTTTTTCTGTTACATAACACAATGGGGACCTATTATAGGGTTTCCACTAAACCTCTATAAACCCCTGCAACTTTAACTAGGGTCTCTATACCCTTTAACTGGACTGCTCACTAGCAGACCTTAAGACACACACTAACACTGGACCGTTCTCTTTCAGTCCTTAGGACACTCTCAACTAGAACATAACTCCTCCCCCTCTCATTTGGCAGTTGGCTTCCCGCTCTTTTCCAACTGTAGAATTCAAACCTGAACATTCTACTAGCCTCTAGCCCTGGTTGCCATGGCGACAGCTCTTCTAAGCTTCTGCCATGCCTCCCTTCTGTTCACCCACAGAAACAAACCATAGAACATTCAAAACAACATACATTTTAACACATGTCACACAACATTTACACACAAATAATCAACATCATTACATATAAATAAATATAATAATGATGATGATACCAACTCCTTCCAGTAACGAATGGCTAGTCAGGCTGTGTGTAAAAAAATAATAAAACAGAAATATCCGGGAAAACATAACCATGTTTCATGTAAAAAGGAAATCTCTCGTCCTTATACCAGGTCTCATTTAAATCACAGCTCTGAATCGCCTTTATCCCTGTTTTCGTTCTAATTTATGTATTCAGGAGGGGAGGTGTAGTCTGTTCTTTGTAATGATAGTTTGGGGAATTCAATGCAATTTCCAAATGCTAAGGGGCTAAACTAAAATCCTGTGTCTACACGATACCTTAGAATTAACTACTCCCAGTGGGTCCTAATTTTTCTATTTGTGTTACTTCTAGACTTTCTTGCTATTAGGCAATTCTGACCAAAAAAGAGAGTAAGAAATTGTGACTTTCTGAGCCATTACAGCCAAGTATAGTTCAGTGAAGCTATACTTTGAAACAACACTGGTATTAAGTCACAACATAATTATTATAGCTCCATATTATATATAGTATGTTGCAGAGATCAGCATGCTATATGTAGATTTTAGTATATTGGTATATTGTTAAAGCATGCTGCAGTTTTTCATTCTCCCTTGCCACTGATGTGCTCTTACTAGCACTATTTTTAGACATCTGGTTTCTGTAAATCTGCACACCTTGCATTAAATATTTTCAGGGATCCATGCTGATGCAGTTTGGAGCAAAGCTTATTCAGAGAATTACTTCCCAGTGAATCATGTTAGGAATCAGCTGTGTTGAGTTTCTTTTTTAGAGATAAAAGGTTGGATGATGATGATGATGATATGCAGACTGTGCAAGGAAGCCGATGAAACCATTGAGCATTGGCGACGGTAGTCCACGCTCTGGTTACATCCCGTATAGACTACTGCAAGGTGCTCTACGTGGGGTTGCCTTTGAAGACTGTTCGGAAGCTTCAACTGGTCCAACGGACGGCAGCCAGATTACTAACAGGAGCGGGGCTCAGGGAGCATACTACTTCTCTGTTGCGCCAGCTCCACTGACTGCCAGTCTGCTACCGGGCACAATTCAAAGTGCTGGCTTTAGCCTATAAAGCCCTAAACAGTTCTGGCCCAACTTACCTGTCCAAACTTATCTCCCCTTATGAACCATCTAGGACAGGGCTGCCCAGGAAGTCGATCACGATTGACCAGTCGATTGCGGGACCGAAGGAGGTAGATCGCGGCCGGATGGGGTGCTTCTCAGAGGGGGGAGGAGCCAGGCTGTGCCAAGCCCTGCCCCTTCCCCAGTTTCAGCACTCTCAGTAGCTGCTCCAGCCTTGAAGAGGGCAGGGCCAAGCCAGCCTTGTTCTAGCTATGCCACCACTGGCTTGGCCCTGCCCTCCTCAAGGCTGGAGCAGCTGCTGCTAGAGCTGAAGCCAGAGGGGGTGGAGCCAGGCCGTGCCAAGCCCCTCCCCCTCCCCCTGCTCCGCCCTGCTTCTCTCTCGTCCGGAAGCAAATGTGGAGGCGCGCGCGGGGAAGGTAGATCTTTCTGACTTGGTTTTATTATAAGTAGCTCGCATGCTGAAAAAGTGTGAGCACCCCTGATCTAGGATGTTAAGATGGACTGGGGAGGCCCTGCTCTCGACTCCGTCTACATCACAAATGCATTTTGGGGGGGGGGGATGGACAGGTCCTTCTCAGTGGTGGTCCCTCGGGTGTGGAACACCCTTCCCAGGGACATTAGATCAGCCCCCTCTCCCTTGGCATTCCATAAAAAAGTTAAAACTTGGTTATTTGAGCATGCGTTCGAAAAGGCAGTGTAATTGACATAGGATTTGGAACAATTAACTATGAGATTGGACTATGATTTTATCTTGGAGATGTATTGATGTTTTTATTGTTATGATTTTAATCAATGTGTTATGTTTTTAATTTGTTCTAAATGCTGTTTTTTATGATGTTGTTGTAAACCACCCCGAATCGCCCTTGGGCTGAGAGGGAGCGGTATACAAATGTGCTCAATAAATAAAAATAAATCCTCAGCTGCTGCAAGAAAATCCCACAGATGGATGACAAACAGAGGCACAACTATGTGGCCCAAATGATTCATTAGCACGTACGTATTTCACAAGTACCACTTGCCAACAGTAAAGTACCGGTGGGATCATAAACCTGCAAAGGTAGTGGAAAATGAACACACACAAAAATACTGTGGGATTTTAATATCCAGACTGACAAAGTTTTGGAACACAATACACCAGACATTGCAATTGTGGAAAAGAAAAAAGTTTGGATTATTGATGTCACCATATCAGGTGACGGCCACATTGAGGAAAAACAACAGGATCTCAAAATCAAACTGCAAAGGCTCTGGCATCAACCAGTACAGGTGGTCCCAGTGGTAATCGGCACACTGGGTACCGGAAGAAAAGATCTCCGACAATAAACACTGCCAAAATCATGACCTGTCAATTGCAAAAGGCCACCTTACTTAGATCTGAACGCATCATTAAAAATGTATCACACTGCCCTAAACACTTGGGAAGTACTCGACTTTTGATTCTGTAATACGAAATCCAGACTATATATCTCGTTTGCTGTGTCATACTGTGTTTTTGTGTCAGTAAAATAATAATAATAAGTGCTGTGAATACATGTGAATGGCATAGAATTGTGCCTTTTTGGAAGCCGCTCTGAGTCCCCCCTCGGGGGTTGAGAAGAGCTGGGTAAAATGCCGGAAATAAAATAAATAAATACTACTATTATTTCTAGATACAAGCATTATTGACTTTTTCTAATCATATCTTCTCATGATATGGCCAAAGTAAGACAGCCTCCATTTAGTTATCTTGGCTTCCAGGGAGCGTCCAAGCCTGAATTAATTGTACATTAATTAAATTGTATTAATTAAATTAATTGTTAATTAATTTACATGCTTTTGAAAGGATTCTTACTTTTTTTAAAAAAAAAACACCCCATAGTTAACCTCAAATCATTTGCTTGCTGGCTGGTGAAATGCATCATTTTAATTGAGAAGGGTAGGAGAGAAGCATTTTATTTATGTGCACCTGGTGCTCAGGGGTCTGTCTCCCATGTTATATAAGAAGTCTGGATCTCAGCCAAGCAACTGGTCATCCCAAGCTATTTGGTGTTCCATATATTAGAGTTCTGGTGTCAAAATTCATGAAAACACACACACACAGATCTTGTTTTATTGCTCCAATGGACCTTTAAGAAAGAAGCATTTTAGGGGACATAATGGACAGAGGGAGGAGAGAGGGAAGCTTCAGATTTTACTAGGGAGAGAAGGGAAGAGGGAAATAATAATTTGAGTGCGGAAGGGGTGGGAGGGAGTACACAGGGTGGTGATGGGTCTCAGGATTGTAAGGGAACGTTGGGTAGACTGGGATCTACTCAGGAGATTCCTAAGAGGAAGAGGTGGGAATCTAATCACCAACAAAAAAGGTTTCCTACAGTGCAGAATCTTTCAATCAAACAAGTTGGCCTTTGATGTGTTAGATACCCACCTAAATAGGGGTAGAGGGAGCATACTTAAATTTATTAAAATGTCCCTAGGACAGATTCTCAGGCAGTGCCCGATGGAAATTAAGATCGATTCCACCATATGGCTCCATAGGGACTATTAATCACCTTTGGAGACGCTACCTAGCATTCCTAAAGATGTGTACACACTAAAACCCACTTCATATAGATGGGGGATTCAGGTGAGAAGGGTCTTTCAAATATACATGCTCTGACTTTAATATTTAGTTGCCAATAGAATTTCAGCCACAGACTTTCAAACTGCTGCAACACTTTATTTGCAGTGGCAATAACATTAGTTTTGCTTCAGAGAGAGAGAGAGAGAGATTCAGAGCTTGGAAATACCTGGTTACAAATAACTAGGAATGTGTTATTCATTTTCTTGATCACCAAAATCTGGTGGCTTGTGATGAGAGGGGAAGGTGTCCCTGCTAAATTTGGGGTGAGGGGATGTTAAACCCTCCTGATCAGCAGATGCAACAACTCTTTCAGTGATTAACTTACAACTGCATTACATCATGACTGCTACATATATCTTTAACACCCCACCCCCCTTTTATTACAATTTTTACATTGTTTGCATAGTTAGGAAGCCTTCCAATATGTTGGAATTGAAATATCCCATTGTTATGCTTGGAACAGAAACATCCAAGAGTTGTGGTGGTCCAATGGGTTAAACCTTTTGTGCTGCTGAACTGCAGACCTGAAGGCTGGCAGTTCGAATCTGTGAGACGGGGTGAGCTTCCGTCTGTCAGCTCCAGCCAACTTAGCAGTTAGAAAACATGCACATGTGGGTAGATAAATAGGCACCGCTTTGGTGAGAAAATGCAAAGAGATGCTCCAAACAATCTTGCTGGCCACACAACCAGGAGGTGACAACCTAGGTTCCATGACTTGAAATGGAGAAAAGCACCTCCCCAGAGCCAGAGAGGCCCCAGTGGCACAATGGGTTAAAGCGCTAAGCTGCTGAATTTGTGGACTAAAAGGTCACAGGTTCGAATCCGAGGAACGGCAGCAACAGCAGCTGTTAGCCTCAGGTTCTGCCAACATAGCAGTTTGAAAACATGCAAATGTGAGTAGATCAATAGGTACTGCTCAGGCAAGAAGGTAACTGTGTTCCATGCAGTCATGCCAGTCACATGACCTTGGAGGTATCTATGGACAATGCTTAGAAATGGAGATGAGTACCAACCCCAAGAGTCAGACACGACTGGACTCAATGTCAGGGGAAAACCTCTATCTAGAGCCAGAGTTGAGCACCGTCTACAGAAGCTGGAAATGAAAGGAGACACCTTTGCCTATTTTGGTGTTTGTATGTCTCATTATATATATCCTAAATGCATTGAATGTTTGCCTATGTATGTAAATACTGTGATCCGCTCTGAGTCGCCTAGGGGAGAAGGGTGGAATATAAAATATATTATTATTATTATTATTATTATTACAGGTGTGGTCAACTGGTCATGCTTTGCCTTGTACTGCTACCGTGTGCTCTGTTGTAAGAGTGCAAGTAACAATATGGATGGCTGTGTTTTGCTTTGTTTCACAGCAAAAATAAGCATTGCTTCTTTACCCTCTCCCCCAAATATTTTCAAGCCATGGCTAGTTGAATCTGTGGATGCACAACCTGTGGATACTTCTTGGCTTTTCTTCACGAACGAAGATTCAGGAAGGACTCATCCCATGCTTTCTACAAGCGCATTGATGATTCGGAGGTTGGATGTGTCCTACAAGCCTGTGCAATGGACCTTTCTGGTGGACCGTAACATGCACAGAACTGGCCTCACCCTTTAAACCAAAGGTTCGTCTGCTGGGGCCTAGCAAGCTTAGGGTGGTGGCAGCGTGGTCCTCAGGTTGTAAGTTTGGTTGGAGTTTCCTTCTCTAGATGGTTGACTTTACAGGGTTAGACGAGCACCATCTGCCCGGGTTTGAAATCAGAGTTTTCCTTCTCTTAGGATGGTTGCCTAAAGGCTAGAGAGCCCATTCTGCCTGTTGACGCTCTTTGTCAGACCCTTCGGTTGTGACCTGTCTGGCATGGGAGGCCCTACCTGTGGCTATTATGCCACCACCAGCATAGCTCACAACTTCATTAGGTACGCAAGCCTCTCCCCCACAACAAGGGGGCGCCAATGGAGAGGACTGTGGATACACACTGTACATAAACAGATTCAAGTTTAACAGTCTTGAAGAGACAGTCCAAATCCTCTTAACGATAGACCCAGTAAATCAATGAGTTTTAGCTACGTATGTGTTGGGTAACCACTCAACAACTGTTTGAATGGGTTCACTGTATTTGGGGCTAATTAACAGGATGTCAGCCCATACATATAATTTAGTTCACAGTTATTCATATTCTAAAATAATTTCCCACATTGGCAGAACAAATAATTAGAAATGGGTTTTAGTTATACCACTTTATTGTGTGTGTTTTAATGGCCAATGGAGGCTGCATGCAGTTCCATTAAAAGAAATAGCAATTACTGCACTGTCTCCAAAATTCCAGGAGAAATACCTATAATCTATTTTTCAGATCAGGTTCTTGAAGAGTTCCCAATGGCGGGAAAATAGAACTCATAAATTCTTTCTCCATTCCCATTTAATTGTTTCCTGTTGCAGAGGCAAAAGAGACAGTTGTCTCCAAAGTGGCTGTTGTATGACCATAAATTGCAGAAGTGCCATTTCCTTGAAAATCCATTTCTAATCCAATAAAAAGGAAAATGTAATGGAATTAACTGCTTGGAAATTGTGCTGTGTAGCACATACCTTCGTAGACTGAAATTCAAGTATGTTAATGTACTGAGATAAATGGTCCTGGACTAAATGGCCTAGAAAGAAAGAAAGAAAAATATTTTAAGATATATTTAACATTTTGGCAATAATGCCACAAGCAAATGAAGACAAGTATGAATTGGTGTAGTGGTTTGAGCATTGGACTACAACTTTGGTGGCTGCTTGGGCATGGAGCAAGAAGTAGTCTCTTGGCCTCGAAGGAAGGCAAAGACAATTGCCTTCGGAAAAAATCTTGCCAAGAAAACTCAATGATAGTTTCATCCTATGGTCATTATAAGTTGGAAAATGATAGGAGGCACACACAACAAAAACGGAAATTATTTAGGTCTGCAGCATTTATGTACTGAGTCAATTAGATCAATCTATTAACAGCACAAGCCAATACATGTCTAGTGAGAAGTAAACTTATTCCCACATAGAGTTCTCAAAACCCTAAAGCCCCCAGATCCTCTTCAATCTTAAAAGACAAACATAAGAACATAAGAAGAGCCATGCTGAATCGGGCCTCAGCCCATCTAGTCCAGCATTCTGTGTCACACAGTGGCCCACCAGTTGTACACAGGGATCTCTAGCAGAAAGGAGGGGGAAACCCTCACCTGCTCCCGACCCCCCACAACCAGTACCCGGGGAAAATCCTGCCTGCCTCCATCAACACAGAGGTGGCACTTGGATGTCCATTTCAGTAACTACTGATTCCCTTGGTATCCATGGGAAGGATACGTCAGGCCTGATTAATACTTGAATTGGGGACTGCCAATGAATAGCAGGTGCTATACGCTATGTGATGGCACGCCCAAGCCTTTGGGAAAACTATAGTGTTCTACTTGGGGGCTATCTGATTACCTCTACATTGGCACCCCCTTGTCGCGGGGGAGAGGCTTGCGTATCCTAATGAAGTTGTGAGCTATGCTGGCGGTGGCATAATAGCCTCCAGTAGGGCCTCCCATGCCAGACAGGTCACAACCGAAGGGTCTGACAAAGAGCGTCAACGGGCAAGATGGGTCTCTAGCCTTTTGGCAACCATCATAAGAGAATGAAAACTCTGATTTCAAACCCGGGCAGATGGTTCTCATCTAACCCTATAAGGTCAACCATCTAAGAGAAGGGAACTCGAACCAAACCTACGACCTGAGGACCTCGCTGCCACCATCCTAAGCTTGCTAGGCCCCAGCAGATGAACCTTTGGTTTAAAGGGTGAGGCCAGTTCTGTGCATGTTGCGCTCCATTAGAAAGGTCCATTGCACAGGCTCGAAGGACACATCCAACCTCCTTAGTCATCAACGCGCTTGGAGAAAGTGTGGGATGAGTCCTTCCTAAGAATCTTTGTTCGTGAAATAATGCCAGAGAGATCTGAATACATTCTGTTAAGATTAAGACCCTTAGCAGACAGAGGCACTTTAGGCAAAGTGAAAAGATAACCAAAATGAGTTTACTGAAAACAAGATGAATAAAGTGTTAACTCCACGCAGGAGTATCATAAAGTAACTTAAAACAATACATTACAAAAGGAGCCTTTGCTGGCTGCAGTCATCTCTCTGGAGTCTTCTGTCTCTGGTGCAAAGCGATGGTTATAAACTGTCTCAATCTTCCTTTCTTATTCCCTTTCTTCCTTCCCTCTTTCCTTCCTTCCCTACTTCCCTTCCTTTCTTCCTTCTTCGTTCTTCCCTTCTGTTCTTCCTTCCTTCCTCTCCCCCTCCTTTCCCTTCCTTCCTTCCTTCTTCCCTTCCTTCCTTCTCTCTTTCCTTCCTTCCCTACTTCCTTTCTTCCTTCCCTTCTTTCCCTCCCTCTGTTCTTCCTTCCTTCCTTCCTTCCTCTCTCTCTCCCTCCTTTCCCCTCCTTCCTTCCTTCCTCATCTTCTTTCTTCCTTTCTTCCTTTTTTCCTTTCCTTCCTTTCCCCCCTCCTTCTTGCCTTGCCTTCTTTCCTTCCTGTTTCCTCCCTCCCTCATTCCTTCCCTCCTTTCCTTCCTCTCTGCCTTAAACATTTGTTGTTGGTTGTGGGGGTTCCGTGGAAAGTTTGCCCCAATTCTGTTGTTGGTGGAGTTCAGAATGCTCTTTGATTGTAGGTGAACTATAAATACCAGCAACTACAACTCCCAAATGACAGTCATTTTTTTAGTGATGGCCACTCCTTGTAGGTGTCTTGTGGCCAAATTTGGCAGCAATTCGGCCTGGGCTGGGTGGGTGCCGGTTGCCTACCCTGGATGGCGAGCGACTTAGCCCCCAAAAAAACCACAAGGTAATGCAAAGGGGGGAGGAGAGACACTATTGTGAGGTGCAACGTAATAAAGGGGCCCAATAGGAGCTGAACTCGGCCTCTACACTGGAATGCGGTCCGGGGTCAATGCGCAGCAAAATAAACAGTATTGGAATGAAGCAGACCCAGTACATAACATCTAGTAAATATGCAACATAATGTGGCCCACCATACACAAGTACAGATCCCCCAAAAACGGCAGAGAATGTAAAAATACAATCGCGCTACAGTGCACTACATGTCCCAGAGGCCAGCGGGCGTGGGCGAAAGTGACGTCAGTGCGTCCGTACACCGCAATTCCCGATAGCGAGATAGCGCTATCAACGCCTACAAGTTCCAGAAGGCTAGGCGGCACGTCGGGGGAGGAGTCCACGTGGTGACGCGATGCGGGAGTCTCCGTGGTGCGTAGGGGCTTCTCGCGGTAGCCAGCAGTGGTGAATCTCGTAAGGCTACAGTCGCGTGATCTCGCGAGACCTCGCCAGCGGGGATCCAAACCCGAAATGATGGGCAAATTGTGTAAAATAAACAATGTTCCGCACAGTAGAAATAATAATAAAGTGGCGATCTGAGTGTGAGTCTCTCAGTCCTCAAGGGTACTCAGGTCCAAATCCTGCTGATGGGGCCGTGCACTGGATACAAGAGTGAATGCCGGCCAGCTGCGGACCCGATGTGGGAGCCGGTGGTAGAAGTTTTAAAGGTATCCCATGTAATTCCAATATGTTCAATAGCCCAAAGTATGAATATAACAGGGGTGCACCCCCTATGCAAGGTGAACAATAGTGTGTCCTCAGATATTCTTCTTAAATCAACACAAGCACAGTCATATCTCCGTAGAAAAAATATATTTGAAGTATTCAATTATTCAATCATATTTCAGTATTCAGATGCGGTTCATGGGCATGGCATGAGTCAACGGTATAGCCCAGAATTTTTCCCCTCTGTTCTAATATCTATTTGGCTGTATTGGAGGGTTGTTGTTGTGTTGTGTTTTTTTTAAAGGAAGTTGCTAGTGGAAATAATTTCTGCCTATACATGTAACCATAAATGTTCTGAAACACTTAAAATGTGTGCTAACCAGCTCTTAATTGAAAACACTCTTGAAGAGAAGGTGTGATCTACAAACAGCTGTTCCATGCGGAGCAGTGACACAGTGACTTACTCCGTCTAATTAATTAGAACACCTGGAGTATCTTTCAGAGCAAAACTGGAAACAAAATACTGGAGATTAAGTTTTCAAGCTACTGGTGGTCCCCAACTAATCTCTTTCAGGTGTAAACCCATGTGTATGTGGAAAGCAAAATCCAACTCACTCCTTTGAGACAGGAGGTCTTTGGGCTAATAACTGCAGCATGTAGTTTCCATAAAATTTACAAGGCTGCCTTTAAATTTTAGTAGTGGCGGGCTCACAATAAATGCCAACGAGGGTCCATCAGTATGAGCATTTTTGTGTTTGCCCATAAAAACAGATCAACCTTTTTCACAGACTCGGCGCAGAGGAATTTATATAATTATGCCACGTATCTTTAGCTTGCGAGTCCTTCTTACACCAAAAATCAACATGTTAAGCCATAAAGGCAGGGAAAAATAAACATTGGGACATAATAAAAGTCAACTAGAGGTGGACTGAGTGGTTCTACCTTTACCTCAAATGCCAACAGTGTAGCAAAGAAAATTTCCAGGAGTTTTTATGAAGTTGGGGGATGGCTATATTGGCCCTCTAACATCAAAAGTTTATTTCGAAAACCCCTTCACCTTTGTATTTCTAAAGTCAACGGCATTGGTTTATGGGCAAAAATTTTGGTTCCTCTTTTTAATTAGGATCCAGTTGGAACATCTCAGGACCTGGTCCCAAGTCTCCAGTTTTCATTGTGCATCGTCAAGTGGGGTGCACGTTCTCTCATTTTGAAGCTTCATGCCAAGCCTAGTATGAGTGAAACCTATGAAGTCATCGTTTTGTCAACAATCTGGAGAAATAGAATATCTGCCCTGAGTCTCTCGGGGAGAAAGGGCATAATACAAATAAAGATCATCATCATCATCATCATCATCATCATCATATTGGACTCACAATCTGTGTGATCCGGAAGTTGAAGCTGGTGCAGATCGAGGCAGCTCGGCTGCTGGCAGGTGTTCCATTGAGCTGCCACATTACGCCTATCCTCCGCAAACTGCATTGGCTCCCAGTGGAATGCCGAATCACCTTCAAAGTGTTGGTATTGACCTATAAGGCCTTGTATGGTCTGGGGCCAGTGTACCTCAGGGACCGCCTCATCCCATATTGTCCCTCCAGACCCCTGCGTTCAGAGACCCAGAGCCTCCTGACGGTTCCAAGCCACAAGTCCTACTGCTTGACTGTGACGCGGAGGAGGGCCCTTTCTGTTACTGCCCCGACTCTTTGGAATGTGCTACCTGTTGAAATTCGTGCGCTTCCGAGTCTTCTGGCTTTCAGGAAGGCCTGTAAGACTCTGTTGTTCCAACAGGCCTTTGGATCTTAATTTGGTGGCTCTATCAACAACTATAGGCCCTCTTAACGCTGTATCCATTTTAGAACTGTTGTTTTAATTTTGTGATTTTAATGTTTTAATGTTTTATACACCTGTTGTATTGTTGTTCTGCTTGTGTAAGTTGCCCCGAGTTGTACGGGAGTGGCGACTAATTAAGTCTGAATAAATAAACAAATAAATCCTATCTGACAATATGAGATTCGATCATTTATGTCTTGTGGTATAGACCATTTTTATACACATAGATCAATTACTTCATATTATATACATTGGTCTTCAATGACAAAGTAAACATGCCCCAGCATAAACCATAACATAATGTAGTAGCCTGTCTTTGGCTAATAATTCATTCTAACGTGTCTATGTACTATCCCTCCCTAGGGGAACACAATTAGCAACATAAGATGTGAATGGAGCCTCTAAGTATATGAGCCTGGCAATAGACTAAAAGCTTCAGGTTAGGATTCAATCCGTCTATGAGTCCCTTTACACCAATTAGTACTGGACTCAGAGTGGCCTGATTCTGTGCTATACAGCTCACTGAGTCTTCGTTGTATCTATGCAGCAGTGTGGGCGCTGATGGGTCCCCTCGCTAAAAGCGGGAGTCAGCCCGGTGTATGAATGTGATGCGAGTCCGCCTGACTGTAGTGCTTCCTGGCTCGTCGCTTCAAAGTTCGTTCCTTGTTGTTTGCTAGTGGGGCGTTCAAGGTAAAAACTCCCGTTTCGGGTACTTTACCGGCTGTAGGGTCAAGTTACGGTCAGTGTTGGGGTATGTCCGTGGCGGGCTTGGATTCTTCTCCTCCCGTCCTTCCGTGTAGTCAACTAAGCTACGTAAGAGTGAGGATGAGCTGCTTTCTTAAGGCGTATGCCCCAATGGAGACTGTGAATGCAGGAGCGGCTTTTCCTTTTTCCAAACCGCGTCTCGCGTCTCGCTGTGGCTGGGCAATTTCTGTCTCCCTCCTGATGTGGGGATCCTTGCCTACGGCAGGGGTTCAATGGGCACCCGTGGGGGCCGTTTCGTCGTTATGAACGTCGCTTCTTCAGGGCAATTGATGTTGGGCCACAGGCCTTTGCAGCGGTGAGTTCCAACTGTTCCTTTTTACTTTGACTCTAAATGGAATGCATAAAAAACTGTAAGAGCACATTCCACAAAGCCTCCTAATCTAATTAGGAGACATGATTCACACCCTATTTAAGGGTAGCTAGATTGCTAACTCATTGCTGATTCCAGCCCCTGGGAACTCACTACAGTGAAGAGAAGCACTGAACCAGGAAAAGGTATGTGCACCTATACATGGGGAGTATCTATCACCTTCTATGCCATGGAATGTGCTCTTACAGTTTTTTATGCATTCCATTTAGAGTCAAAGTAAAAAGGAACAGTTGGAACTCACCGCTGCAAAGGCCTGTGGCCCAACATCAATTGCCCTGAAGAAGCGACGTTCATAACGACGCGAAACGGCCCCCACGGTGCCCATTGAACCCTGCCGTAGGCAAGGATCCCCACATCAGGAGGGAGACAGAAATTGCCCAGCCACAAGCGAGACGCGAGACGCGGTTTGGAAAAAGGAAAAAAGCCGCTCCTGCATTCACAGTCTCCAATTGGGGCATACGCCCTTAAGAAAGCAGCTCATCCTCACTCTTACGTAGCTTAGTTGACTACACGGAAGGACGGGAGGAGACGAATCCAAGCCCGCCACGGACATACCCCAACACTGACCGTAACTTGAGACCCCTCTTCCCTACAGCCGGTAAAGTACCCGAACGGGAGTTTTTACCTTGAACGCCCCACTAGCAAACAACAAGGAACGAACTTTGGCGACGAGCCAGGAAGCACTACAGTCAGGCGGACTCGCATCACATTCATACACCGGGCTGACTCCCGCTTAGCGAGGGGACCCATCAGCGCCCACACTGCTGCATAGATACAACGAAGACTCAGTGAGCTGTATAGCACAGAATCAGGCCACTCTGAGTCCAGTACTAATTGGTGTAAAGGGACTCATAGACGGATTGAATCCTAACCTGAAGCTTTTAGTCTATTGCCAGGCTCATATACTTAGAGGCTCCATTCACATCTTATGTTGCTAATTGTGTTCCCCTAGGGAGGGATAGTACATAGACACGTTAGAATGAATTATTAGCCAAAGACAGGCTACTACATTATGTTATGGTTTATGCTGGGGCATGTTTACTTTGTCATTGAAGACCAATGTATATAATATGAAGTAATTGATCTATGTGTATAAAAATGGTCTATACCACAAGACATAAATGCATGAATTGTTATATTTGATTTGTTAATACTTAGAATCGCATTGTTAGATTTGATTTGTTAGCACCTACAATAGCACTATGCTTATGAACTGCTCTATGTGAGATATATGTTTATATGTAGAATGATACTCATGTTTGCCAGATCTGTCTTGAGAATGAATAAGGATGGAACTATGACAGGAGACAGAGAACAATAAAGCAATACAGAAAAAATTATACTAAGCTAGCTACGTGGAGAATTGATTTGAGTCAGCTTTGAAGCTTATCTACATATTTGATGTTTTGCATTCACCAATACTTTAGATATAGAGGATTGCATATTACTTTATATTGATAGGTTTGCACTGTAAGCCAACTTTGTTTTGAATATGAGATTCGATCCATGTCCAACACTGAGATATCAGAGTGTGGTTGTTTTTTTTAACCTTAAAGCAAATAAATAAACAAACAAAACAACATCCAACAAAGTACTCAATTTTTTCCTAATCTCCAGTTTGGATTGCTACAAAAATGAAACAGCTTGTATGACTGATTGTACTGTATGTATCTTATCTCTGTATCCCTTTATAATCCTTGCTTATAATGAATTTCACTTGAGAACATGAAAATTTAACAGTTTACCATTAATTCTTGACTGGGGAGCCTCTCATTTTTGCCATGTTTGGAATACACCTTTGGATGTATTCAAAAAGCACCAGGGGTGTGTGTGTGTGTGTGTGTGTGTGTTCATGACCTTAAGAAATACACGTTTGGAAATCCCTGGGGATTACATTGAAATATCAGCATTTCACAGGAAGTGAAACATGCCATGTTGGTTAATTTTTCTAACACTTGTTTTTTTTCCTTTTCATTATCCTGCAGCTGACTCTTTAATTGTGTGTTTCGTTTCCCCATGGATCTCAAAAGAGTCCGGAAAACTTTGTCCCTTGCATACATGCACGAGAGCAGCACTTGTGTTTTTAAAGAATGAGATAACTTGTTACTCCAGTAAATGAACATACTTTTTATTATAACATTATGATAAATCAGGATTAAGTCATTTAGAAAATAAGTAAGTTGCAGAATGAACCACAAATTGCCTAACTCTGAAATCACCACTTAAAAAGATGAGAGAGGCCTGTAATTGACATCATAGGTAGACCTCAACTATGAGAGACAACATGAGAAAACATATCCAGAAAATCACATTGTCTGATTTTTAATTAAGTTATGGTGGAAAATAAGTATTTGGTCAATAACAAAAGTTCATCTCAATACTTTGTTATATATCCTTTATTGGCAATGACAGAGGTCAAAAGCTTTTTGTAAGTCCCAGAAGGTTGGCTCACACTGCTGCTGGTATGTTGGCCCATTCCTCCGTGCAGATCTCCTCAAGAGCAGTGACGTTTTGAGGCTGTCGCTGGGCAACAGGGACTTCAGCGGTTTTCTATAGGGTTGAGATCTGGAGACTAGCTAGGCCTACACATTTCTACTTTGGTTTCATATGACATTCATATGACATTTTCCCAATACTCTCTTGAATCATCCAAATGCTCTCTAGCAAACCTCAGTTGGCCATGGACATGTACTGGCTTAAGCAGGGGGACACACACGTCTGGCACTGCAGTGTGTTACTGATGGCAGCCTTTGTGACGTTGGTCCCAGCTCTCTGCAGGTCATTCACTAGGTTCCCCTGTGTGCTTCTGGGATTTTTGCTCAAAGTTCTTGTGATCATTTTGATCCCATGGCATGAGATCTTGCGTGGAGCCCCAGATCGAGGGAGATTATCAGTGGACTTGTATCTCTCCCATTTTCTAATTATTGCTCCCACAGCTGATTTGTTCACACCAAGCTGTTTGCCTATTGCAGATTCAGTCTTCCCAGTCTGTTGCAGGGTGACAATTTTGTCCTTCGATAGCTCTTTGGCCTTCACCATAGTTGGGTTTGGAGTGTGACTGCTTGAGGTTGTGAACAGGTGTCTTTTATACTGGTTTTGAGAGACTGTCATATGAATGTCAGATGAAACCAAAGTAGAACTGTTTGGCAGAAACATAACTCGTCTTGTTTGGAGGAGAAAGAATGCCGAGTTGCATCCAAAGAACACCATGCCTACTATGAAGCATTGGGATGGCAACATCATGCTTTGGGGTTGTTTCCCTGTAAAGGGACCAGGGCGACTGATCTGTATACATGAAAGAATGAATGGGGTCATGTATCGTAAGATTTTGAGTGCAAACCTCCTTCGATCAGCAACGGCACTGAAGATGAAACGGGGCTGGGTCTTTCAGCATGACAATGATCCCAAGCACACCGCCAAGGCAACAAAGGAGAGGCTTCGTAAGAAGCATTTCAAGGTCCTGGAGTGGCCTAACCAGTCTCCAGATCTCAACCCCCACCTTTGGAGGGGGCTGAAATTCCCTGTTGTCCAGCAACAGCCCCAAAGCATCACTGTTCTTGAAGAGATCTGCACGGAGGAATGGGCCAACATACCAGCAGCAGTGTGTGCCAACCTTGTGAGGACTTACAAAAAAACTTTTGACCTCTGTCATTGCCAATAAAGGATATATAACAAAGTATTGAGATAAACTTTTGTTGTCAACCAAATACTTATTTTCCACCATAATTTGCTAATAAAGTCATTAAAATCAGACAATGTGATTTTCTGGATGTGTTTTCTTATGTTGTCTCTCATAGTTGAGGTCTACCTATGATGTCAATTACAGGCCTCTCTCATCTTTTTAAGTGGGAGAACTTGTACAATTGGTATCTGACTAAATAGTCCCGCCATTGTACCTGGAAAGCATGTTAGATTTGGAGCCACCCCCAGTGCCCACTCTGGCCAGAGGTGAATGTAACTTATTTCTGTTCCTACCTTCAACTCCTTCTGTTATGTGATTTCAGATCCACTAAATCACAGGTTCAGTGGCCTGGAGTGTTTAGTTTCCGAAAAGGCCGAATGAGACAGATGAGTAGAAGGCAAAATCAGAGGTTTTATTCGCAATAGCCAGAGAGGGTGTCCATTAAGATAGCTCTCCTTCCATTCAAACATGCATAATGACTTCCCTCAATGCAAATATGCAGACATATTTTAGCAGCAGTTTGAAACAAAGGACTTTTGCTGCCCTGAGTGTTGATTGGTTCAGGTTGTGGCAGGCTAGGATTTACAAGCTGATTGGTTGGGATGCACTGTCTTTCACTGTTGCTGATTGGCCTTCAGGTTTGGAGGGAAGTTTAATATATTGTCATTGCTCAGTTTAAAGTTTTCTGGCCATTGCTGATTCCATTTCTTATGGGGTGTGTGAAGGAAATATTGTGGACAGGTTTGAGGTAATGGATGCTAATGATGGTAGTTTCTCCAGCCTGGGGAGGAGAGTGGTCCATGATGGTGAAACAATGGGTAACAATGGGTGTTGACTAACCTGAATGGAGGACAAAAGAGGATGTTGGGCAATTTCTATGACCTCTGGTTTGGCTCCATTGTCAGGTGTGTGGAGGAATGGTTTGGGCTGGAAGTCAGCCTGAAGAAAACGGAAGTCCTCTACCAGCCTGCACCACAGGAAGAACACCATAATCCCCACGTCAGCATAGGCAAATCTGTCGTTCACGAAGTAATGCCGAGGAGGAATTGTTAAATGATTATAATAATTGTGAAGCTATTTCTTTAAGTCCTAGATGTGATGGGGCAATATTCCAATGAACTTCACAAAAGGTTACTAACAGGCAAGGAAAAATCCAATGTGTATAATGAAGCCATAGATAATTATTCCTAATTTGAGGTTCCAACTTCTCAATAACACTGTTCTGTGTGTTTCATTGGAACATCTGGGAGCTGCTGCACATTGGGAGGACTCAAGAGTTTGGACATCAGGGTGATTTTGAGGTCTCTCGTTCATAGGGTTGCCATAATTCGAACTCAACAGAAAGCATCATGGTCAATCAAAATGAATGAAAATTAATTCCAGCCCATTTTGCAAAAATGCATAGGGAATGGGCTCTTCTGTGATTTGATCTTGCCTCTCTATAAGCTCCAGTCACAATGTGTGTGAAACCATTATTGTAGAAGATACCAGGCTTATGTTTGGAGTCTTACCTGCTCTGTAAAACCAAATAAAAATTTAACAGTGCTGCTATTGTGATTTACACATAACCAAATGTGCCAGCTCATAATCTTTAATATCCACTGCTGACAGGATGGAATTAACTGCATTTTTGGGTCCCACTTTCTTTTTCTCCCTCCCCAGCTCCTGCATTGTGGCACTATCCATTCCCATCCTTATCTCCTTTTGGCTCGCTTAAGGAATGGGCTCTTAGGACTTGTGAGCAGGTTAGGGCGAGACCTCAAGCTAACAATATTTACACAAGTTAAAGATGTCTTTTGTTGAAACTCCCCTGCTTCGCTTGCCAACAGAAGCGTTTCATGTGCAAGAGAATCAATAGAGAATTATAGTTAAGCCCTGTAATAATTATCCTCATTAAATGTAACCAGAGCATGGCTGGGATGAATTCAGTTATAAACTCTACTAATACCCAGGAAGTATATTAGATATGTAATTTAATAATCCTGGAAATAACGACACAATTCTTTTTGTCTTTAACCCCAAGTATATTAAAGAAGGGAGGGGACTCTATGCCCCCCCCCCCTTATTAGTAACTGGGATGCAGCCTTTGAATCTAAAGCTAAGGGTATTTTCTGAAGGAAAGAGAAAGATGGATAGGTTGAAAAATAGATCCCGTTGTCATGCTAGAAGAAAAGAAGGAAAGGGGATTTTTGGGGAAAATATTTGGGTTGCATACTGTATCTTGACTATCTAGTATGATAATCAAAGATATCATTGCATTCCTGTTTGGTCAGCCCTTCCTTGGAACACAATATGTAAGTCTGGACACTACATTTTAGGAAGGATATTAACAAGCAGGAGTAGTTGAAATGAAGACAAAAATGATGATGCTGGACCTTGAGATTTAGTCCTATGAAGAAAGGTTGAAGGAGATGGTATACATAGCTTGGCACCCCCCTTGTTGTGGGGGAAAGGCTTGCGTACCCTAATGAAGTTGTGAGCTATGCTGGCGGTGGCAAAATAGCCACCGGTAGGGGCTCCCATGCCAGACAGGTCACAACCGAAGGGTCTGACAAAGAGCGTCAATGGGCAGGATGGGCTCTCTAGTCTTTTGGCAACCATCCTAGGAGAAGGAAAACTCTGATTTCAAACCCTGGCAAATGGTGCTCGTCTAACCCTGTAAGGTCAACCATCTAAGAGAAGGAAACGTGAACCAAACCTAGGACCTGAGGACCTCACTGCCACCGTCCCAGCTTGCTAGGCCCCAGCAGACAACCTTTGGTTTAAAGGGTGAGGCCAGTTCTGTGCACACTGCGCTCCACCAGAAAAATCCATTGCACAGGCTCGAAGGACACATCCAACCTCTGAATCATCAACACGCTTGCAGAAAGAGTGGGATGGGTCCTTCCTGAATCTTCATTCATGAAGAAAAGCCAGGAAGAAGAACATAGCTTAGAGAAAAACAATTTATAACTGACACGATGACTAGTAGAATCAGCATCATGTAGTATTTTGAGTGTTGCTCTATGGACTTCCACCACATTCTGAGGCAGATTGGTCCCTACGTCCCTACGTTTCCATTCTCCAAGAGCAGTTTGATGTGTTTCAGCAAACTTTATATTCAAAACTGACAATTTGCACATGTGAAATGAAATCAGAAAAATAAACAAAATACTTTTGAACCTTCTAAAGAACACTCAAAACTTTCTTCCAGCTGTGATGCTTTTCTTTTATCAGTCTCCAAGTTTTTGGAGTTCCATTTCGATGGCCAAGCTGATCAAGCTTTCTAAAAATGCAGGAAGTAGGAAGCCAATCTGGCTAATCTGCTTTCTCTCTGTTTTGCTGTTCACACATGATTAGCAAAGGATTCTGGAGATAATTACTGTTTATCTTGCTCTTGTAGGCAGACACACATGGATACAATAGGATCAGCTAGAGTGGAATCCCATTTTTCCCAGCCCATATTTCGTATTGTTTACAAAACATTGCGGCTGCAATCCAACAGTCAACGTGTATGCTTCTCCAGCCTTCCTGAACACCCAGTGCACCATCTCCCCGATGCCAATGCTGCTTAAATCTACCAGTTAGAAAGATGATAGGGAGAAGAAAAGAGACGGTTTTTATTGGGTGCCTTTAAATCTCTATGCCAAATCTATCAAAAGGGTTTTTTTTAGCAAGATTTCTTCAGAGGGAGTCTGCCTTTGCCTTTCTCCAAGTCTAAGAGTGGGGCTTACGCAAAGTCACCCAGTGGGTTTCCATGGCTGAGCAGGCACTCAGACCCCGGTCTTCAGAGTCATAAGGTGCATTTACTTTGCAGAATTAATGGAGATTGACACCACTTTGGCTGCCATGTCACAAAGCTATGAAATCATGGGAGTAATCACTTTACTAGCCTTCTCTGCCAAATAGTGCCGATGCCTCACCAAACCACACATCCCAGGATTCCATAGCATTGAGTCAAGGCAATTAAAGTGGTCTCCAACTGCACTACTTCTAAAATGTAGATGCAACCATAATCCAACACTCAATACGACTACACACTGTGGGATCTGAAGGTAACCTGGACAAGTATAAGAAGACTTCATAAAAAGAAGCTTCTTTGCTAGAGGCCTCACGAAGTATGACGTGCCTGCAATTCTACAACAATTGCTTGAATATCTCTACAATAAATAGCAATTGTTGTGACTAGGGTGTTGTGGGGTAGCCTTGACACTTTGGCACTTTAATTGTGATTTGAAGGCAGCTAGTTTTAACTACAGATGGTCTGTGTTTTAAACGGTGTTTTTTATTTTATTTTATGTGTTAATAGTGGTTGTTTTATAACTTTTATGTGATATTGTTTTTATACTCATGTACTGTTTATGTTATATACTACATGTGGCCCCCTACAAAATATCTGTATTTTGTAGGCATGGTTTAGAACCCAAAAATCGGGATTTGAAAATCTAATGGGGGGGGGGGGGTTATTAGTAATAGAAAGACTTACAAAAAGTTCTAAAATGTAACGTAATTACTAACGAAATTCTTAATTAGTTCTAAAGTAGGCAAAGCAGGGAAACAGTTAAAAGCACAGGCAAATCAAGGGGGGAACATTCCCCTTCACCTCTGGAGTGCAATTCACTGGAGCTGTAGATGTATAACATAAATATAAGAGGTAGTAGCTAGCTACTAGCTCTCAGGACAATTGTGAAAGTGAAGTACGATTCTCTCCCCACCCCTTTATTTTTCCCTTCCCCTCCTTTTTTCCTTCTCTACCCTCTTCTTTCATTCCTTCCTTTGCTCTTTGGTTCGGTTCCACATCCCTTCTTTTCTCTTTCCTTCCTTCCCTCCCCCTTTCTCTACTTCTTCCTTCGTCTCCTTCCTTCCTTTGTTCACGTTTTATTTCCCTAATAGCAATTAAACAGAAAGATATATGTATTAATGCAGTGGTTCCTCATGTTGTGGTGACCCCCATCCATATTTTCGTTGCTACTTCATAATTTTGCTATTCTTATGAATTCTAATGCAAATATCTAATATGCAGGATGTATTTTCATTGTTACAAATTGACCAAAGTTAAAGCATAGGGATTAATCACAAAAACAATATGTTTGGAGGAGGATGGAAAACGGATGATGGGATTCGCAGTACCTTCGACCAATTCAGCTCTGACTTCCACAGCTGAGACCCCATGAATGACAGACCTGGACCAAACTTGGCACACAGAACCCCCATGACCCACAGAAAATACTGGAGGGTTTTGGAGGAATTGACAGTGATTTAGGGAGATATAGTTCACCTACATTTGGAAAGCACTCTGAACCCAAACAATCCTGGATCAGGACCAAACTTGGCATGAATACTCAATATGCCCAAATGTGAACACAGATGGAGTTTGGGGAAAATAGACCTTGACATTTGGGAGTTGTAGTTGCTGGAATTTATAGTTCACCTTCAATCAAAGAGCATTCTGAACTCCACCAATGACAGAATTGGGCCAAGTTTCCCACACAGAACCTCCATGGCCAACAGAAAATCCTGTGTTTTGTAATGGTCTTTGGCAATCCCACGCAACTCACCTCGTGACCCCAGGGTCCTGATGCCCAGGTCAAGAAATGCTGGCCTACCTGCTGTTAGGAATTGTGTGAGTTGAAGTCCAAAACACCTGGAGGGCTGAAGTTGGCCCGTGCAATGGGGCAAGACAGAGCAACGGGGAAGAGAAGGGAGGGGGGAGAAGCCACCAGGAAAGAGGAGGGGGCAGAGAGCATGCTCTGGTTACATTCCAAATGGATTACTGCAACGCGCTCTACGTGGGGTTGCCTTTGAAGATGGTTTGGAAACTTCAGCTAGTACAATGGTCGGCAGCTGGATTATAAACTGGGGCGACATACAGGGAACATACCACCTTCCTGTTATGTCAGCTCCACTGGCACGCTGAGCCCAATTCAAAGTGCTGGTTCTGACCTATAAAGCTCTAAATGGTTCTGGCCCAGCTTACTTGTCTGAACGCATCCACCCCTACGTCCCACCTCAAAATCTAATATCATCCGGGGAGGCCCTGCTCTTGCTCCCGTCAACAGCTCAAATGTGCCTGGCGGGGACGAGAGACAGGGCCTTCTCGGTGGTGGCTCCCCACCTATGGAACACACTCCCAACTGAGATAAGAGCAGCTACCTCCCTCCTGGCTTTGGGGGGGGGAATTAAAGGCATGGTTCTGGGACTAGGCTTTTGGTCAATAGATGTAATGCAGCACTTTAAAGTGACGTATTGCAATGACGATATGATTAACAAGACTAGTTTACTGTTTTTAATGTTGGCTTATGTATGGTTTTTAATTATGCATTGTTTTAATTATGATATGTTAATTTGTGATTTTAATTTTGTAATTGCTTATAATAGCCTCTTAACGGGGCACAATATAAGCCGTCCTGAGTTCCCCTTCGGGGGTTGAGAAGTGATGGGATAGAAATGCGGTAAATAAATAAATAAGCCACCCCGAGTCCCTTTTGGGAGATGGTATCAGGATATAAATAAAGATGATGATGATTATTATTATTAAACACCCTTTCTCACTAGGAACTTTATAGCACAATTCTGCATTTAAGCATCCTGTTGCTAGTCTGACTTTTCCATGTGATTAACCCATCTCCCACTATTGATGGGAAAACCTGTCAATAGTTGCACAGCCTGTCAACATTTGAAAGCCCTGTCAGTAGTTGTGAGATGGGGCTGTTCCACTTCTGTGCTGGCAAGTTGACACTAAATTGATATCAGGGGTTGGGATTCTTCTCCTCTCCCCATCAAAGTTGCTATTCTGGAAGTGGCTATTCCAGAGGAGTTTTTTTAAAAACGTATACTTTTGTGTCCCCTTGTGGTGTTCCAGCCTAGTGGCCATAGACAGGCCCCGAGGGTCCCAGCTGATCAGGGTCAGATCGGGGATGATGGGTGGCCTGATGGATACGGGTCTGCAGAGGAAGACTTAGCCTGGGATGATGGATGGTTACATGGGTATGTGACTGTTGATGAGGATAATGATGACTCCATGGAATTTAGTTCTGAATTCGACATTGAGAGGCCCAGCGACCTTGAGTCCCACAAGAACTTCTACACTCCCTTGCCAGGCGAGCATTCCGAGGTTAGGGAGGATCGAGTGTCCCAGCTTGATAGTGAAACATCTGGGGATGTTAACGAGCCGGAATTTGACAGGAGGGCCAGCATTAGATCCTCCCGGAGAAATTGGAGGAAGGGGGTGCACTGGGCACCCAGGAGTTAGTTCCCTTTATTAGATTGTGTTCAAGCCTTTCTAGTCAGACCTGAAGCTACGTTCAGCTTGGAAGGTTTCCATGCTCAAGATTCGAAGTTCCTGTGACCGCCGGAGCGGTTTGCCTTGTTTACTCACATTTGCTTTCCATGGGACTTAAGCCAGTTCGGCTTGCCAGCTTGTGAACTCTTTGGACTATCTTTGGATTTACTTTGATTACCTTTACATCTTTATACCTTTGGACTATTCTCTATTCTAAATAAAAGTACATTTATTGCATCTGCCTGGTGTGTGTGATCTAGGGGGGGCTGCCGTGATCTGAGGTGCAACACCCCCCCCCCCCCATTAATTACTGTTGGAACTGCACAATTGCTGAATAATAATAGTAATAATAATAATAGCAACAGCAACAACAACAATAATTACAGAGCATCAGAAGTGCAGAAAGATGGGGTCATGAGGTTATGAAGAAGTATAATCAGGGGGCTACGGATCGGCGAATTGGTGCTGTTGTGAGAAAGGAGAGAGATGCAATATTGAAGGTGCTCATGCCGGTATATACCAGGTATCACTGCTTGCACAACTGCCATAGAATAGTATCTTAGTGCAATAAAGTCCTAGCTCTTCGAGGATTTAGTTTTAATACCACACAGGAACCCTATTTGAAATAAAGACTAAATTAAACCCATTCAACCCAACAAAGCAATTCTCATATCTTTTACTTTGACCCTTAATCTGTTTATGTTGGTTATCCTTAATGATAAGTTATTTTCCAGGCCTGTCTTGGCCTGGTTTCATTCTCTTGTTATCCAGCTATGTAGCGTTGATTTTCAATTAGCCTTTAAAATCACAGGCTGGGACGTTTTCACCCTCTCCCAACAAAGTTCAAGTAATCCATTTTAAGAATGGCAATTCTCAAATAAAAAAAGTTTGGGGTTTTTTTTTACCTGAAAGAAATGAACCAATTTGTTTCACAACAAGATTGTATGCTACAGCACATTACATCAGATTGTGCTTGAATAATGTCAACGTTTGTTAAAAGTGAGTCCAGAGCATTAGATATTAGGCATTTATGTGCTCGTTGCATAAAGACTGTAGAGAAAAGTTATAAACAAGACCTAAACCACATGCTATTAAATTATGTTATTTCTGGCATCATTGTTATTGGCAGTAAAATTACCTTGATTGCTATCAGCTATAATCAAATGTAGGGGAAAGCTGGCATGCTAATACCTTTCACAATAAAATGTACACTTAACAGTCAGAGAGAAGGAAAACGGTGACATGACAAGCAGCGTAAAATGCTATTTTGCAGAAGCTGATAAAGAATATAATGAGTGTTCTGTTAGTTTCAATCTACATGTTATGTCTGACATATTTAATTTTTCCTCCGATATCAACAGTTTAGTACTGTAAAGGAGCCAGCTAGAACATATGGAAATATTTGTGTCAAAGCAACTTGTTTAGGGCCAGATCAGATGTTGCTGTTCACATCTGGTGTTCTCTTTCCAAATGTAGCTCCTTCCATGTCTGAAATATACACGCAGACAATTGTAAGGGACAACTCGTGTAAATGAATCCATTGAATCATCTAATTGCTTCTTTGTATGCAGAATGCCATCAATGGTGCCTACCAAGATCCATTGTCACAACACAGAGAGCCTTAAAGAGACAAACCCAGTAGAGTGTAAAGTAAAGTTTATTCAGAACAACACAAAGAACTCAAAAAAGAGCCAAACTAACCTAAAAAGCACTTCAACTTCAGTGTGAAACTAAAAGTAACTCAAAATAAAGTAAAGTTTATTCAGAACAGCACAAAGAACTCAAAAAAGAGCCAAACTAACCTAAAAAAACACTTCAACTTCAATGTGAAACTAAAAGTAACTCAAAATAGTGACCAAACCTGCCAAAAAAGTTTCAAACCTGGATTATCTCTCCTAAAAACCTGCGATAATCTCAAAACGTAGCACAGCACAGGAAAAAAGGCACACAATGTTGTCATCAATTGGGGTGCGAAAGCAGGAAGCGAAGAAGCGTCAGCAAAGTCCAGAAGTTGAAATGGGCAGGCAGCAAACACGTAGTCAAACCAATCAGGCGTCAGCGAGGGAGAAACAGCAGCATCGATAATCCGGTCCAGGGTCAGCACGAAGCAGGCAGCAGCAACTAGCACATAGGGAGTAAACATTGTGGAGCCAAAAGGAGACAAGATGCGAACCCAGCCGATACTATACCCAACCCCACGGAGGTAGAGCAAGATCCAAGCTCATGTCCAAGAGTTAGTCTGCAGGAACACAGGAAACACAGCACAGAAAGGCAGGACACAGGCACCCACCAGCACCTTGCCAACTCAAGGAACCCTCAATTCCAAGTCTCACTTTATTCACAAGTCCTCATCAGAACTCGAACGAGTCGATACCCCATCATTAGCCCTCTCAGCTCCTATTGCAGCTTCATGTGCAGTCCTTTGCCTCTCTTGCCAAGCTCTCCCCAAGATGAAGTTTGGTCATCCGTACTCCAATTCCCATCCCCAGCAAACCCCACAAACGTATCGCTGCTAGTTGGTTCTGCACAAATATCACGCACTTCTGTACTTTGGTCCAGTCCATATCACTAGACTCATCCTCTGAATCCCCACCCCCACTTCCCATAGTTGGCTCATCATAGTCAGATCCATCATCCCCAGAGAAACCCTCAAAGGAATCCTCATCAGTAGGTTCACTAAGTATTTGCCGGATTCTTTTCCTCTTCCATTCCTCATCTGACTCCTGCTCTTGAGTAACCTGTTTTGCCCTGCTAGCTTCAACCTCCATGCTTTCAGCATTGCTCAAGGACTCATCTACAACACCCATGGTGGCAAGGTGCTCACTGCCAACTAGAGGTATAAACCCAAATTCTGCAAAATCCAATGCCTCTGCAAAATATATATCCATATGTTTGGGTAAGCAATAGTAGCAGTGAGAACCAACACAGCAATGTTTTGGATCCATTACATACAATGACATGTAAAATGGCATCCCTTAATGGCAAAATCAAGATTTACTTTTGTTTGTTTGAAAGAAATATTTTCATGTCATGGATTGTTGAATCCATTGATATGGAGGACCGACTGTATTTGCTTCCTTTTTGAACTCTATTATGTGTTCCTAGAAAACACAAAGGATTTGCATTCCTGTGTGTTAAGGAGTTATATGTTTAACAGCTGAACTCAAGGGAGTACTGATGTGTCTATACAACCCCTTTTGGGGAGGGGGGGTCATGTCACGGACAAGGGACTTTCTGCCTAAATAGAGCAGAACCATCTCATCTGAAGATTGTTTACAGTGAAAGTCTAGGATTTCTAAAAGAGCAGCAGTCTCCCAAGTGCCTCCATTCCATACAAAACAAATAGAAAATGACAAATCAACAAGGTCACTGCCCCATTTAATTTGCTACTCTGGTTCTGCCTGTTAGTCTACACACCACATGTAAAGACTTTGAAACAATAAGGGGGGAAATTGCAAAGTCACCGTCATGCAATATATTTGATTTATAATGATATATGTAAGTAGAAAACTACTTGCTAGGGCCAAGCGAATGAGATCATTGAACATTCTGAAGGATACAAATATTGTCTGGGTTTACATGAGTGTCACTGTGAAGACTACTTATTTATTCAACGTGTAAATCCGTCTATAGCCAGAAAACATGCAATATGCAATCGCTGGAATTCTGATAGGGTTTTACATTGGAATAGCAGTTTGCTATGCTGGAACCCATTCAAATCACATAAATGTAGTGCTATTATTCCACTCGAATTACCATGGCAACACTCCTGCAGTTAGTATTTACAATTCTTAGCTGCAGGACTCTAGTGCCTTACCAGCCTACAAACCACAACTTAAGGAAACCTTTGGATGGAGCTATTATGGAGTGTTATTGGCAATACTTGTTCAAAGGGGGGGGGGGGGTTAAATTGCCTCTGCCCAGCCAATGTTGATCTCCATAACCCCTCTGGCATCTCTGGCATACTTCGTGAACGAAGATTCTTAGGAAGGACTCATCCCACACTTTCTTCAAGCTCATTGATGATGGAGATTGGATGTGTCCTTCGAGCCTGTGCAATGGATTTTTCTGGTGGAGTGCAGCATGCACAGAACTGCCCTCATCCTTTAAACCAAAGGTTTGTCTGCCGGGGACTAGCAAGCTTGGACGGTTGCAGCGAGGTCCTCATAGGTTTGATTTGAGTTTCCTTCTCTAGATGGTTGACCTTACAGGGTTAGGCGAGCATCATCTGCCCGGGTTTGAGTTTAGAGTTTTCCTTCTCCTAGGATGGTTGCCAAAAGGCTAGAGAGCCCATCCTACCCATTGACGTTTTTTGTCAGACCCTTCGGTTGTGACCTGTCTGGCATGGGAGGCCCTGCCGGTGGCTATTATGCCACCGCCAGAATAGCTCACAACTTCATTAGGGTACACAAGCCTCTCCCCCACAACAAGGGGGCGCCACAACACATTACCAGATACATGCCTCTCACTGTATTTGCCTATCTATTCCATCTCATCCAAACCATTATATATAATATATATATATATATTGGCTTTTCTTTGCGAACGAAGATTCAGGAAGGACTTATCCCACACTTTCTACAAGTGCGTTGATGGCTAAAAAGATATGGATATGGATATTTTATTTATTTATTTATTTATTTATTCAAACTTTTATACCGCCACTCCCCGAGGGCTCGGAGCGGTTTACATAGTTTGAGCAAACAAAAAATAACAATGTATCACAGAAATTATGTACAACGGGGAAGGGGGTGGGGACTAAGACATTGAATAGGACAAGATCAGAAGGACTTAGAGTCCACACAGATAGCATAATGTGGATATGAATATGGATATGGATATGGATATGGATATGGATATGGATATGGATATGGATATATATATATATATATATATATATATATATATATATATATCTCACTACTCATCGCCCTCACATCAAAAGTACTATGATATGGAGGGAAAAGAAGAGGAAATCAATCAAGAATAAGAGCAAGATAAGGTAAGTTCACAGAGATATGTTAACTCCAAGAAGGCTGAAACACTGCATGTCCATGTGTGAAGGCACCAGATCAGAACACACAAATAGAGTATGGATATCAGCTGATATAGGGCCCATTCACCCTACACTGTTAAAGCACTATTGTTCCACTCTAATTGCCTTGATATCATCCCATGGAACCCTGGGGTTTGTAGTGTGGTGAGTCATTAGAGCAGGCATCCTCAAACTATGGCTCTCCAGCTGTTTTGGCCTCCAACTCCCAGAAGCCCTAGCCAACTTGTTCAATGGTCAGGAATTCTGGAAGTTGAAGGCCCAAACAGCTGAAGGGCTGCAGTTTGAGGATGCCTGCATTAGAGTTTGTAGTTTGGGAGGCATCACTGAATAATGCTGATGATAGTCTTCTTCAGAACTTAACCCATTTTGATGGTACCCATAAAGTGATATAAGATATGCTGAGTTCCCAGCTATATCACCCACACAATATCTCACATTTCTACATGCCTGTTTGGCTGTGGGATTTGACCTCTATAGTCTGGCTAACTAGGATGCATAGTTTCAAGTAGCCCTCTGGCTCACAACTATGGTTTTCTGCAATTCACCTCAACTGTGTCCAGCTGATAATCCACCCAGAAACAAAGAAATCTATACTTTTTAAAAAAGGGATGCTGGAATTACGTCTGTACATCCCCCCCTCCCTCAACAATCAGTAATATCTAGCTACCACTGGTATAGAAACCATATCTGTGTGCAATTTACAGTGTTGCGTGTCTGTTCATTGGTTCCAGATAGGGTCAGGAGATGCTGCATGAGGAAGAATGTCCATTAAGCAAAAGGCTGGGCCTTGCGAGTGTGCGCTGGAAGCCTTTGTCCGTTGTTCGGTCTCGGCCTGCCCAGGAGTGACAGGATCAGGGAAGAATTTTCTGTGACTAATTAGGTTTTAACTTGCTAGAGAGAAAATGGACATTGGCAGACTATTGTAGAACGGTGAAGCCGAGTTTGAACTAGATTGAACTTAATTTCCTTTTCACTGAAAGGAAAGAAAGATTAATGAAATATCCCCAAATCCATCCTGTTAGTTTTTATTAAATCAGCAAATGAAATTTAAGCTCCAATTCTGTTATAAAATCTTTTCCTGTGGATTGAGTTTCAGCAAACACAAGCGAAATAGACAGGCTTCCCCGTCTCAGCGTTTTAGATATGGAAATTGCATTATTTCAATCAACAGCAACATTACTTTAGGCAAATGCCATGTTAAGAACCAATCATTCCTCAGAAGAAAGGCACAAATGTTACCTACTTCATTAAATGGTCATAAATTTTGCTAATAATATTCCTTTTTCGAAAAGATTGTGCACGCACGGTCCCTACTTTCCCTGCTCCGTCTCTCGCTGGGTTTGAACCAGTCTTAAATAAAAACAAGATCTTTTGTCATGCTTTTTTCAAATTTTGAAATGATGTGATGCTTTGGTTTCAAGTTCTTCTCATACCTTTCGCATTGTGGGCCGGCTGCAGTAAAATGCAGAATTGTTGTTACTACCCATATAGCGCAGAAAGAATGAGGACTGAAAAGAACACAATCCTGATATTTTCCTGCTGCCAGCAGCAATGGAGACCCTCTAATACAGTGTTTTTCAACCTTTTTTGAGCTGCGGCACACTTTTTACATTTGCAAAATCCTGGGGCACAACACCAACCAAAATGACACAAAATGACACTCTAATACAGTAATACATATAGTTACCGTATTTTTCGCACCATAAGGCGCACCTGCTGATAAGACGCACCTAGATTTTAGAGATGGAAAATTGGGGAAAATGGGGCTGTCTACTATATGGGACACTAATATGGAGGGGGAAGGCGCTGAGCAGAGGGGGGCGGCGATATACTCACGCTATATTCACCCCGGCGGCTCCCGGCGGCTCCCAGCTGCGCCCACAAGATGGCCAGACTCCGCTGCCGTGTTGCGCAGCCAGTCGGCGGCGCGGAGGAACGGGGCGGAAGAGGGGACTCATGGGGCGGGAAGGAGGGAGGAAGGAGGAAGAGGCCGCAGCGCCTCCGCAGGGCTCCCTCCCTCCGGCGAGGCCTTCCTCCGCTTCCTCCTTGGCAGAGGCGCGACGGAGTGATGTCACGAAGATGCGCCTCTGTCTTCGGCCCTTCCGGGCGCTGCTGCTGCTACCGCTGCGTCTCCGGCAGGGCCCGAAGCCAGAGGCGCATCTGCGGGACGTTCCTCCGTCGCGCCTCTGGCGCGGAGGAAGGGGCGGACGGCCTCGCCGGCACAAGACTGGGACGGCCGGAAGAGAGGCCGGAGGGAGGGAGGGAATGAGGAAGAGTTCCCTCCCTCCGGCCTCTCTTCCGGCCGTCCTTACCATAGCGGCGGCGAGGCCTTCTCCCCTTCCTCCTCGCCAGAGCGCGACGAGTGATGTCACGAAGATGCGCCTCTGGCTTCGGGCCCTTCCGGAGATGCAGCGGTAGCAGCAGCAGCACCCTGGAAGGGCCCAAAGACAGAGGGGCATCTTCGTGACATCACTCCGTCGCGCCTCTGGCGAGGAGGAAGAGGAGGTAGGCCTCGCCGGAGGGAGGGAGCCCTGCGGAGGTGCTGCGGCCTATTCCTCCTTCCCTCCCTCCCTCCCACCCCGTGAGTCCCCTCTTCCGCCCCCCGTTCCTCCGCGCCGCCCGGGCTGCGGCGACACGGCAGCCGGAGTTTGGCCATGCGCGGGCGCAGCCGGGAGCTGCCAGGAGCCGCCGGGGGGGGCAAATATAGCGTGAGTATATCACCCCCTCTGCTCCAGCGCCCCCTGCCTGCATCTTCGCTCCATAAGACGCGGCTCATTTTTCTTCCTACTTTGGGAGGAAAAAAACTGCGTCTTATGGTGCGAAAAATACGGTAATATGTTTTTAAATGTATTTATACAGTCAATGTGAAATCTGGACCTGTTTCCATGAACACATCATAGATATCCTGGCAGGAATGGCAGAAAGACACACACGAAGGTCTTGGTCAACAGCTGGGAGTTATAGTTCACCCGCAATCAAAGAGCATTCTGAACTCCACCAATGATGGAATGGAATCAAACTTCCCACACAGAACTCCCATAAGGGAGCCTTAGTGGAGAAGAAAAAGTGTTTGGCAGGAGAGGGAAGAAAGGCTATTGGAGGTTCCAATTTCCCACGGCACACCTGATGATCGCTCACAGCATACTAGTGTGCCACGGCACACTGGTTGGGAAACACTGCTCTAATAAATTATCCATATAGGTGTTTTAATCCCAATCAAGATCTATCTGCCTCTACTGTGTACATTTTGTCACTGTCTTCATGGTTCACTGAGAAGTTGAAATCCCTGTGACCATTCCATAATGTCAGTTTGCTGATCATAAAGAAGGTTCAGTGCCACAAGTGCTATTCAACATAAAGAGGAATTAAGCCTTCCCTTTGAAATGGAACTTTACTCCAAAGCAAGCGAGCACAACTCAATCAGAAACAAAAAGAATGAAGATAGGAGATTCATATACTTTTAAGTGAGATGTGCAACAGGGAATCTCAGAAACAGCTGCTTTTATTTGTCTCAGCTGATTGTAATAATAATAATAATTTATTTATTTATTTATTTTCCGCCCTATCTCCTTGAGGGGACTCAGGGTGGATTGTATGCTCTGTTTGCATATCAGTTGTTAGGACTTTATCACTCGAATCTGCTATTCCATTACAGCAGTGGTTCTCAACCTTCCAAATGCCACGATGTCACACCTCAGGCCTTGGTTTCCCTCACTTCCTCTGAACCAAACTGTAGCCATGTTGGTATTCAGAAATTCTCCAAGCCTGTCTCTGTTTCCCAAGTGAACTCTGTGCATTGCAGCTTGGGTGAAACAGTCAAGGACACGGCTGCTACTCCCCGTGATAAGCAGAGACAGTGGAGCCCAGCAATAGGATGAACTCCCTTTCACAGATGTGGGCACTAATTGGCTCGCATACTTTGTCTCTGACAGCAGCTGCAGCCCATCATGAGAACCATGATGTGCGACGCAAGTACGTCGAACAGATCAAAGGGTTTGGACCCTATAACCATTTGGTCTGAGCCAGGCTGGACATCTCGAGCCAACCATCGCATCTACCATGGATTCCTGAACGGGCCTTGCGGCCTTCCTGCTAAGCTTTTACCTGCCAGTACACTGGTTGCTTGAACTCAGCCTGCTTGGGCTTCCGTTTGCTTGCTGCTTCATTCCTGATTGCCACAGAAGGACTTTGCTTTTGTATCCTGCTTGAACCCGGATTGCTTCGGGTCTATATTCCATTGCTGCTACCATTGAACATTGCTGCTATTTCCTAGTGCCACTTGAACGGCACTTAGCTGACTTCTAGCCTCTTTCCTATATCCAGTTATTCTAAATAAACCTGTTGTACCTCAGCTGAACGTGTGGTTTATCAAGGGAGGTTTCAAAGTGCCCCAGGAGGGTGATACGCGATTCCTTAATACAGTTCATCATGTTGTGGTGACCTCCAACCATAACATTATTTTAGTTGCTACTTTAAACTGTAATTTTTCTACTTTTATTAATTTTAATGTAAACATCTGATATACAGGATGTATTTTCATTCACTATTTATTTATTTATTTACATCATTTATATTCCACCCTTCTCACCCCACACGGGATTCAGGGCAGGTCACAATGCACATATACAGGCAAACATTCGATGCCCTTTGACATACAAACAAGTAAAACAAGACATTCAGAGGCAATTTAACATTTCAGCTTCTGGCCACCAGGGTGAGCTGTCGCACCCCTTCACTCCTTTTACACACTTCCTAGAGATTTATGGCCTCCTAAATTAGTTAAATTGGCCTCTCCACAACATGGTACCTAAATTTCCTACTTGACAGATGCAACTGTCTTTTGGGTTGCAAAGATCAACAGTGGGCTACACAAATGGTCAAGTGCTCACCCCGACCTGGGCAGGCCTTGAACTCATGACCTTCTGGTCAGTAGTGATCTTATGCAGCTGACTCCCAGCCAGCTGCGCCACATTCCCGGTGCATTCCTGGTTCATTGGACCAAATTTGGCACAAATACCCAATACACCCAAATTTGAATACTGGTGGGGTTGGGAGGGGATTAATTTTGTCATTTGGGAGTTGTAGTTGCTGGGATTTATAGTTCACCTACGATCAAAAAGCACTCTGAACCCAGCCCAGAATGAATCTGCACCAAACTTGGCACACTACCTACATGGCCAACATTGAATACTGTGGGGGTTTTTTGAATTCTGGAAGTTGGTGTTCACCGACATCAAAAAGGAAGAGAAGGGTGAGTGGTGAGAACTTCAGCCTTCTGTGCCAAAGGGGTTCCTAAGACCATCAGAAATATGTGTTTTCTGATGGTCTTTGGCGACCCCTCCAAAAAAAACCCTCGCAACCCCCGGATATTGACCCTCAGGTTGAGAAAGATTGTATTATAGTCATATTGTTAGCAGATACATACCAGGTTGAGCACCTTCGATACTGCACCGCTCTTGAATACTACAAACTCTCATAACCCTAACTTTCTACATTGCCAGGCAAATATAACTATAAAATATAAAAAGAAAGGAAAACAGCCACCTTGGAAATAGCGAAGGTGGTGCAGAAAGGGAAGACAAAGAGAATCCTTCTCCCTGATCTCACTTTAATGCTGCCACACCAGGAGAGAAGTGGAAGGCATCCATCACTTCAAGGTAAATGATGGCAAGGTTGCAGGATAAGGAGGTATAGATGGGTTAAACCCATCTATATTTAGGGATGGGAGAATAATGGGGAGGAGCAGACCAGCAGTGGGATGCACACAGCATCATGCAATAGGTACCATATCAAAGGTGCTAGTTTACCTGCTCTGTGTGATAGTACTGACTCCCTGAAGTGGCATCGCCAGGGTTGGTGTCACCCAGTAAGGTAACTTATAGTATCATCCCATGGACTCTTTTCTATCTTGGAGCTGGAAATCCAGTCTAGTGCTTTGGAGGCCCTTTGCTTGGGTTGCCCTGATCTATCAACCTGGCTCTGAATGCACAATGGTACTAAGATCAGTCAGGAGACAGCATAAACATTTTATAGACAGTCATTTCAGATGGATGAGAGGCTATTCATGTCTTGTTTTTTTATTATTTATTTATTTATTTATTATTCGGTTTTATATTCCGCTCCTCCCAGCAGGCTCGGGGCGGATCACAGATGCAGGCATACAATAAAAGCATACGATAAAACATACAGTAAAAACACAGTACATAACCATGATGGTACAGGTCTACGATTCTTTGACTGAAGCGAAATGGACCAATTGCATTTGGATTTAACCAAACGCTAGCCTGAAAAGGGCCGTCTTACATTCCCTTCTAAAAGGGAGAAGTTCGGGGACCGCTCGAATGTGGTCAGGGAGCGAATTCCAGAGTACTGGGACCGCAGCAGAGAAAGCTCTCTGTCTTGTACTGGACAAATGGCAGGAGCGGGACGATGGAACAACCAGTAAATTTTGTTCTTCCGAGCGCAGTGATCTCAGGGGAACATACGGGGTAAGGCGGTCCCTCAGGTACATATCCATATCTTTTCCATATCTTTTGATTATATTGTGTGTGTGTGTGTGCATGCGCGCACCAGTTTTGGATGTTTATTAATGTTTATATTATATATTATTGATGTTTATATTCGCTGTCTTCCTTCCTCCGGAACCGGCTACAGCGAGTGAGGAGGGGTGAGGTTGTCTCCAGGGGTTCCCCCCTACTTTGTGGAGTCCCCCAGGGGGCAATCCTCTCCCCTCTGTTATTTAACATCTATGTCCGACCACTTGTTTGGCTGGTTCATAGCTTTGGGCTGGAGTGTCACCAGTATGCTGATGACACCCAGCTCATTCTGGGGATGGAGGGCCGGCCCGAATCCGTACCCGATAATTTCCACCGTTGCCTTGAAGCCGTTACTGGATGGCTGCGAGCCAGTAGGTTGAAGGTGAATCTGGCTAAGACAGAGATCCTGTGGCTTGATCGTCCAGGCGGTAGGGAGATCCAGCTTGCAACCCTGGACGGCGCGACAATATGTCCGTCGTCATCAGTTAAAAGTCTTGGTGTCACACTTGACTCTCAACTGTCGATGGAGACACATGTCTCCACCATCAGTAGAGTAGCGTTTTTTCATCTATGCCAGGTGAGGAAGCTGGCCCCTTATTTGTCCCGCCACGACCTGGCCACAGTGGTCCAAGCCACGGTCATCTCAAGGCTAGACTACTGTAACGCTCTTTACATTGGCCTGCCTCTGTCGGTGATCCAGAAACTTAAGCTGGTGCAGAAACTTAAGCTCGGCTGCTGGCAGGTGCTTCAATGAGCTGCCACATTACACCCATCTTACGCGAACTGCACTGGCTTCCAGTGGAATGCCAGATTACCTTCAAAGTGCTGGTATTGACCTTTAAGGCCTTGAATGGTCTGAGGCCGGTGTACCTAAGGGACCGCCTCATTCCATACTGTCCCACTAGATCCTTGTGCTCAGAGACAGAAAACCTTCTGGTGATCCCAAGCCCTAACAGTTACCATCTTACTGTAACGCGAAGGAGGGCTTTTTCTATTATAGCTCCCACCTTGTGGAATGCGTTGCCCGCTGGAATCCACGCCCTTTCAAGTTCGCTGGCGCTTCGGAAGGCATGCAAGACATTATTGTTCCAACAGGCGTTTGGCTCCTAAGAACTGTCAATCTCTTTGACATTATCCTGCCCTCTCTGATGTCATTTGTATTTTATGGCTATTGTTTTAACCCTAATGATTTTAATTGCAGTTGTGAATGTTGTTATTATGGTTGTTTTTATTCTTCATTGTTGTTTTATTGCCTGTAAGTCACCCCGAGCCGAATGGGAGTGGTGACTGATAAATTCAAATAAATAAATAAATAATATGGTGATTTTATATGTGAAAAATTTCATTAAAAAATCATTAAAATTATAAACTTGAAAACATCAGCACTGTCTTCTTTAAGCTGCAATATACTACTCAGCAGCACTATGAGGTATGGTATAGCATGCTCTCTGCAATGATTGCCAAGAAAGTAGATGCAGCCTGGTGCCTCCAGAGCACATCCTCTGGAACTGATTATGCTTAATCCTTTAGAAAATGTATAAATAAAATGATGCCAAGACCAATGGACAAACCAGGGTACCTACTCAAGTTTCTAACATATTACACACACTCTATTCTCTTCCCACCTCTAAACAATTTCTGCCTTTTTTCAAAAATAATGTAATTTAAGCTGACCAGTCATGTGAAGAAATCAAACTGTGTATAAGAACTTTCAAACGCATGCCATAGCAAAGCCATTGAAATCTACTTGAGGTGTGCACACATGCGCTCAGGCGCACACACCATTCAAAACCCAAAAAATGTAAGCCATTCTTCTGAGTACACCCATTGTTGAATGCCTGCTTGTAAGGACAACCACACTTAACTGGGAACACCCAACATGTTTACATTTGGTATTAACTACTCAATCATAGACCTTAATCCCAAAGCCATACACTATACTATTTTGGGGAATGTAGCAATTAATTACTTTAATGAAAAAGGATGGGGAGGATTGCAGGGAAAGAGAAGGGAAGGACTAGTTGGGGAGGAGATTTCAATAGGAGGATAATTAGTTTTACATACTGCCATTCTCTGCATGAGGTTAGCTTCTGGACCTCTTCGGCTGCATGTTTCTATTCAGCTCCAAAGGAGTTTAGCCTGAGTAAAGGCTGCCCAAATCCCTCTCTTGCCTATAGTTTCCAGACCACCAACTGTGACCATCTCCTGGCTGTATGTTAGGAGACCCATCGCCTTGTTCGTTCTGACTCAGATATATTGTAATAATAATTTATCTCAAAAAATCAAAAACATACCATCTACTAAGCTAGGGGAAGGGGATTTCAGCATCCTCCGAGCTCATTAATAACTGCAACCAGGGCTTTCTGTGATTTTTTTAGTATGCTCAAAATGCCATACATCTTTGGAACAGATGCGTTTCACAAATCCCTCCACCATGATACTAAGGAGGAGCAAGGTGTATTTAAAACAGCTGGACATAGACTCCTTTTTCCAAATCATAGATTGCAGTTGTACACATGGACATAAAGTGCACACCAGCTACATGTTCTGAACAGGGATATTTGCCCAAAGAAGCATACTGAAGCAGGAGGAGAGGAAGAAGCAGCAACAGCTAGAAGGTTCAGTCCATTGCTTGGAATAATGAACAGGTGATACTAGGGTTGGCCCTACTATTAGGCAGAATGGGGCAGCTATCTCAAATAGCTGGAGGGATGGTAACGAGAGCTTTGCCTATGATGTACAGTAGCTTACCAGTGCCCTCTAACATTGTGTGCTAATCATCTCATACATTGATCCATTGCCAGAATTGAAGGAGAATTCATTGGCAATTCGGTTGCATTCTGTATGAGAAATGGAGTAGGGAGTACCACCTTGACTTTCATTTCAAGCACCAAAGTTCTCTGAGTTGGTTCTGGGCATTCTCTACAGGCCCCTTCCACATAGCTGAATAAATCTTATTGCATACTTCTACAAATCCCACATTTTATTTTATTTATTTATTTACATCATTTATATCCCGCCTTTCTCACCCCACAGGGGACTCAGGGCAGATCACAATGCACACATACAGGCAAACATTCAATGTCATTGACATACAACATATATAGACAGACAACGAACTACACAATTGCTCAAGAACTCACCCTGACCCGGGCAGGCCTCGAACTCATGACCTTCTGGTCAGTAGAGATCTTATGCAGCTGACTCCCAGCCAGTGCACCACATTCCTGGTGCTTTGAAGTAAAATACACGGCAGTGTGGATTCATATAACCCAGTTCAAAGCGGATATTGTGGGATTTTCTGCCTTTATATTCTGGGTGATATGCATGGAAGGGTCCTCGGTGAATCCTATTGCATACTTCTACAAAGCTTCAAACAGTTACCTTTTTTGGACTACAACCTCTATCTATTAACAGCAAGAATAACTGCCATGCTGGTTGAGGGATTTCAACCCCCGTATTCCAGAAAAGCAACTTTTCCTGCTGCAAACTCTCCCTCCTCTTTGAGACCATGGATCTTTATCCATATATTGACATATTAGATGGGGAAACCTCTTTGTTGGCGCCCCCTTGTTGTGTGGGAGAGACTTGCGTACCCTAATGAACTTGTGAGCTATGCTGGCGGTGGCAAAATAGCCACCGGTAGGGCCTCCCATGCCAGACAGGTCACAACCGAAGGGTCTGACAAAGAGCATCAAAGGGCAGGATGGGCTCTCTAGCCTTTTGGCAACCATCCTAGGAGAAGGAAAACTCTAATTTCAAACCCGGGCAGGTGGTGCTCATCTAACCCTGTAAGGTCAACCATCTAGAGAAGGAAACTCAAACCAAACCTACGACCGGAGGACCTCGCTGCCACTGTCCAAGCTTGCTAGGCCCCAGCAGATGAACCTTTGATTTAAATGGTGAGGCCAGTTCTGTGCACGCTGAGCTCCACCAGAAAAACCCATTGCACAGGCTCGAAGGACACATCCAACCTCCACATCAACGCGCTTGTAGAAAGCGTGAGATGAATCCTTCCTGAATCTTCGTTTGCGAAGGAAAGCCAAGAAGAACGAAGACGGGGAATTCAATCTTTCACTTTCTCTCACACTCACTTTATTTTTCAAACTCACGTTCTTTCATCTTGAATCTGAGTTTTGTTGTTGCAAATATTGATGTATTCTTGATTTTTTTTCTATGCTGGGAATAGTTGTGTCTATTGAATTTGGCTGGTGTAGATGGGAAGAAAATTGACTTCAATTCATTTTTTAAGCTTCATCAAAATCTGAAAATGGCTTCAGGATGGAAAGAAACTAAAGATTAAAATATGAAGTTAAAGCCAAACTGTCTGATTTCCTAGTATGAAATTAAGGTTTGATGATATATATGTCATGAAGCATGCCCAACATAGAGGGTGCTGTATAGCAACTAGAAACAATGTACATTATACCTGGAATCTTTTATGTGTTACCTATCTGTCTGTCTGTCTATCTATCACATACATATCTGTCTGATGTTTCTTCATACTTAGTTTCACCAACTGGTTGCAAATGTTTACATGCAACAGAGCTGGGACTGCAAGCATTTCAGTTTTAGCCCTTGCAGATTGCTTTCCCATGCTTACATATCTACATAGGAGACCAAACCTGCGACCTTGGCAAAGCAACAAAACTAATTACACAAGGCAGAGAAGGTGTCAGATATGTGTAAAGGGGTTTTAAGTATTCGGGGAAGAGAAATAAATCATTTAATCCCTTGTCACTTAAGCGGCCATTCACACATCACGAGGAACATAATAGGAGCAAACAAGCAGTGCCTCAATGTCCTGTAAAACTTAATTGGAATTTGTGTAATGGACTATTACAAATACAAGATAAAATTGCAAATCTCACCAGGCAAATAAGGGTGTCCTATTTTATGCCAACTTTCTCCTACTTTGCAGAAGACAGGCTTCCATTGGAAGGGCTTTCATAGGGCAATTTTCTCTTTAGATGTGCCCTAAATTCATATGAAAGGCTTGTTTTCCGAAAGGTAAGAAGTAATGTTAATAAAATCCATTGCAAGTTGGTGGCAGGTCTGCAGAAGGAGAAAGAAATTAGACAATTTAGAAGGAGCTGGAAAAAAATGTGATGACAGAGAATGAATGGGGTCCATGTAAAATTGGGATAGTTGGAGGGTATACCCTCCCCAGACTACAGCATTATAGCTCTTTGATGAAGAAAAAAGTAGAGAGAGTCAGTGTGGTGCAGTGGTCCAGAGGTTGAGTCCCAGCTTGGCCATGGAATGACATTGGGTGGATCATACATTTTCAGTTCCAGAAACCCCATGATAGGTTTGCCTTACAATAGTCATAAGTCATAAGCAACTTAAAAGAAAATAACAACAGATTACTATTCTAAAGCATTTGATTATGTGGATCATAATAAATTGTGACAAGTTCTTGGTGGTATGGGGATCCCAAGTCTCCTTGTCTGTCTCCTGAGGAATCTGTATAACGACCGAGTAGCAACAGGAAGAACTGACCACAGAACAACAGACTGGTTCAAGATTGGGAAAGGAGTATAGCAGGGCTGTATACTCTATTCAACTTGTATGCAAAACACATCATGCGATGCGTGGGGCTTGACGAATCCAAGGCTGAAGTTAAAATTGCTGGAAGAAACATTAACAACCTTAGATATGTAGATGATATCACTTTGATGGCTGAAAGCAAGGAGGAGCGGAGGAGCCTTGTAACCAAGGAGAAAGAAGAAAGCGCAAAAGCTGAGTTTATTATTTATTTATTAACTTTATTTATACCCTGCACCCATCTCCCAGAAGGGACTCGGGGCGGCTTACACGAGGCCAAGCCCAACAACACATAGTAAAATAACACGGCAGCAATTAAAACAATACCATCACCACAACTTACAATAAACAATAAACAGCAACAACACAGTTTAAAAGCATTATGGCTGGGCCAGATGTACATTATTAAAATATTAAAATAACTAACGCTGTGTGCAACAGAGGTAGAATGTGTGTAATAGGAGGGTTTATGGGAGATAATGTGGAGCAGACAACCCAGCATGTGGTTAAAGTGCTTCTGAGTTGCAGCTAAACATAAAAAAACCAAGATTATGGCAACCAGACTGATTGATAACTGGCAAATAGAGGGAGAAACCGTGGAGGCAGTGACAGACTTTGTATTTCTAGGTGTGAAGATTACTGTAGATGCAGACCAGGAAATCAGAAGTTTACTTCTTGAGCAATTACCAATCTTTGTTTCAAATTTTTCTTCTCTCCTCATTTATTTATTTCGTGTCAAAAGCATTTCATAAATAAAACAAGTATAAAACTGATAAAATAGAGGAAGCACAAGTGGCTAAATAATTTTAGACCAAAACAGGCAACAGCGACCACATTGTCTGTAACTTTAAACAGTTCTTCCTCTGTGCATGAGGCGTGAGGCAGGGCATAGTGGGCAACCATACAGATGCAGAGTTGTTCGTTCTGCACCACAGATGCACAAGGCGAAGGATTCTTCTAGGTAATGCCATTCAGCCAGGTTGTCTTTTGATTTGCCAGCTCCACTTCTGAGTCTGTTCAGGAACTTCCAAGTTGGCCATTCTTGATTTGCCCCTGGAGGCAGACCCTCGTGGGGGGTAGCGGGGCATCCAGTTGGAATTGCCTGATTTTTCTGTCCACAGGGATATTCTTGCTGTTGCTGGAGGAACATTAAGAGGAGTGGTGGTTCTCATGAAACCTTTCCTTGATTTGACTCTAATGGGAGGAATCTACAGTGGATGGTAGGCCTGGGTAGGTTCATCGGATCTTATCGGAGCTCAGAATGAATTGGAAAAAATGTAACTTTTAAACAGTTTTTGAAGAATTAAAGTTACCTGGAAGTCTAGTGGCCATACTGAAGCTACATCCTCCATTATCAGAAAGGATCAGATGTCATTTCAGTCCTTTTCCTAGAGCCTTCCGTCATTGGCTGGTTGAGTTCAGGTGGTTTGCAAGCAGCCACCTGATTTCCTCCAGCCAATGAGCTATCATACTTTGGAAGCCAGGGGCCGAGATTTCCTCCCAATCGCCAAGGCTCTCCCTCCGCTTGGGAGGGAAGGCCTTGGCGATCTGGAGGAAATCTCCTAATCTCAACCCCTGGCAGGCATGAAGCCCTAAGGGGGCTTCAGCCCCCCGAAATTCTCAGGGTGGTCCGTGAAAAGGCCTTACTGGTACATTATTTAAACTGTTATGTTTATTCATATCATGATCTGATCACCATGCTCATTATGTCCCACATTCATGGGGTTATTGGGATAACAATACAAAAGGTTTGCTAGGGTAGACCCTCTTCCACCCAGTCTCAGCCCCTCCCGAACCAAACTCAGCCCCCCGAAATCAAAATCCTGGCTATGGCCCTGACCCCTGGCTTCCAAAGCGCACTTTGGAAGCCAGGGGCCAAGATTTCCTCCTGACCGCCAAGGCTCTCTCTCCACTTGGGAGAGAAGGCCTTGCCAATCAGGAGGAAATCTCCTAATCTCAGCCCCTGGCTTCCAAAGCGCGCTTTGGAAGCTAGGGGCCAAGATTTCTTCCTGATCGCCAAGGCTCCTCCAGATCTCAGCCCCTCCTCTCAGCCCCTCCAGAGCTCTTCCCTCCCCATTCCCCAGTCCTAACTGGGTTAAAGAGATGCGCGTACGCCATTGAAGAAGTCATTCCAAAATTTTGGAATTAATCCAAATAAATTTTGAAATTTTAATGGAAATATTCAGAAGTCTATCAGATTCGAAGCGCCAGCGCCGCCTAGATCTGAAGCGAGTTTTGAACTGTTTTTTGATCAACCAGGCCTAGTGGATGGCTTTCACAGTGTTCAACCTTATTGCTCTCACAGTTAGCAGCAACTTCCCGTTGCACATGGGGGGCAATGCCAGCTAGCAATAGAGCAGGGGTTCTCAGAAGGTCGATCGCGATCTTTGGGCCTCTTCCAGGTGATCTTCAGGCCCTGACCAGGTCAATTTACCTGTTGTTGCTGCCGCGCGCACGCTCCTGAGCGCACACACTCCCAGCGCCACTTTCCTCCGCTCGCGCACCTTTGGAGAACGCTTCGAGCGTTGGCGCATGCACGCTGGGCGGATGGAGGCAGAACGTGGAGCTCTTGAGGTGTGGGCTGGGAAGGGCAGGGCAGCGACAGAGGAGGAGGAGGCCGAAGCAGCCCAAGGGGGGAGAAGCAGCGCCGAAGCAGCCTGAAGGGGAAAAGAGCCAGGCCCGGCTCGGCCTCAGAGGGCTCAGCCACCTGAGGGGTGATGCGATTGACAGCCGGCGAAGAAGGAAGAAGCTGCGCTAGTGGAAGAAGGCTGCGGCGGGAGAACGTGCGGGGCCTCCGCCCTGCCTCCTATCCGGAAGCTGCGGTGAGAGAGGCCAGAAGCCCCGTACCTCAAGAGCTCCACACTCTGCCTCCATCCGCTTCCGCCCAGCGCACATGCGCCAATGCTCAAAGCGGTCTCCAACAAAGCCGTCCTCCTGCTAGATCGGGGTACTCATTATGGTGATCGGTGCTGGGAGCGTGCACGCACCGGTGACAACAGGTGATCTTTAGACTTTGGTTTTTTAAAAGTAGCTCGCAGGCTGAAAAAGTGTGGGCATCCCTGCAATAGAGTCTATCAACAGGTATAGGTTTGAGTCCTCCTGTGATTATTCTAGATGTTTCGTTCAATGCTATATTCAACTGCTTCACATGGGCAGACTTGTGCCAAACAGGGCAGGCGTACTCAGCAGTTGAGTAAGATAAGGCCAGAGTTGATGTTCTTATTAATTTTGGGTCTGCACCCCATGCATTGCCAGTAAGTTTCCACATGATTTTATTGTGTGTAGCTACTTTATGCTTGGTATTCATACAGTATTTCCTAAATGTTAGTGTTTGATCTAAGGTGACACCGAAACATTTAGGATGGGAACAATGTTTGCACTCTTGGCCTTGCCAGGTAACTTTCAATTATTATTATCACCATGATTTTTGTTGAATCACACATTCTTTTTATCACATTAATGAGAAATTTACCAATTTTAGAATGTTCTTATCCAAAAAAGTAAATTTTCAATAATCCCCCGCCAAGGCTGAGCTTGATTCATTCTGTAAAATTAACTAGTACCATTGCACTGACTAACTATCCATTTCTGATGGGGAGCAGAAGCCGGATTTAGCTACTGTTTTCCACCCCACACCATGTCCTTTGACACTCAGCAAGCAGATTGATCTGCCTGATCTCAGCTTATTTTTCTGGGCTGCATAAGCACACAAGCAAAGCTTAGACCCTTATCTTGTTATATATTTACTTGGTTTGCCGAATGAACTCAGCAACCTTGTGAATTATTTCTCTTTACCACAGAGCAATTGGGTTACATATTCTCAGCGGTAGAAGGGCACCGTTGTAACCACGGATGATTTTGCAACAAAATACGAAGCACATTTGATAATTAATCCCATTTAGTGGGTTTTAAAAAATCTCTCAGAGGTATTTAATTAAAGTTAAGAGGATTGGGCAGTCTTTTGCCTTTACAGTATATGTTTACCATTAGATTAGTTCTGGTTGATTGATGTACAAGGCCTCGTCTTCTTCAAAATACACCAAAGTTCGCCCCATCCTGTTCCTGACTGTGCCTCCTTGTAGCCTTCCTCAAGACTACCTTGATTGTTTCCTGAGGAATGCCCAAGGTAAATTCAAGGGTGGAAATATGCTTTATATTTAGTCTGACTTCTTGAATCTTGATCTAAAGAGCTTTTTGAGAGAGTCACCATTATACTGTGTTCATGTAGTTGTTCCAGGAAGGACGGAAGGAAGGAAGGAAGGAAGGAAGGAAGGAAGGAAGGAAGGAAGGAAGGAAGGAAAGGAAAACAATATTTACTTTTTTGCTTCAGTATGTTTGGTTTCAGTTATTTTTGTTTTAAAAGTCATCTCTCTCTCTCATACAAACCTCACTCTCATATATATCTTCTTGGCTTTTCTTCGTGAACAAAGATTCAGGAAGGACTCATCTTATGCTTTCTACAAGCGCATTGATGACTAAGAAGGCCAATCCGAGATAGGCAAGTCCGGTTGCAGAAAGCACAGCAGAACGTCTCCTTGGGTGATGTTGTTTCCAGGTTGCAGTTCTTTCTGCGTTGTCATTTCTCTTCATGACTTGTTCGGTGTGACTTCTCAAAAGAGGCTGCAGCATTGTGGATAGTGCGTCTCCATGCCTCCCAATGTGAGGCCAGGGTGGACCATTGTTGGTGATCAATCTGGCCAAGCCTGAGATGTTGTTTCAGGGAGTCCTTGTATCTCTTTTTGGGGGTGCCTCTCTTGTGCTGACCCGTGACGAGTTCACCATAGAGTAGTATCTTTGGGAGGCGGTGGTCCTCCATCCTAGAGATGTGCCCTGCCCAGCGCAGCTGTATTTTCAATAGCATGGCCTTAAAACTCCCATAACCAAGAGAAAATACTATAAAAGTTTGGTGGGCATTGACCTTGAGTTTTGGAGTTATAGTTCACCTACACCCAGAGAGCACTGTGGACTCAAACAATGTTATGCTATGTTGTTGTTTGTTTTCTATCCAGAATCACAATGTTGGAAGAAGTGGTTTTAGGAACCACTTTAAGGTCCCTAAAACAGGCATGGGAAAACTTCAGCCCTCTGGGTGCTTTGGACTTCAACTCCCACCATTCCTAACAGCCTGAGGCCCTTTCCTGCTTAAGTGGCTGAGGGGGGAAAAGGAAAAGGGCCTGAGGCTGCTAGGAATGGTGGGAGTTGGAGTCCAAAACACCTGGAAAGTCCAAGTTTGCCCATGCTAGCTTTCAACAGAGACCTCTTCCTCCCCTTTCCCCTTCACATCCTTTCTTCCCCCTCCTGCTGAACACTTACTTTTTCTTCTACACTGCCGCTTCTGCTGCCATTTTGATCTGAGGGGGCAGCGTGTGTTCAGGAGGGAAGGGGGGAGGGAGAAAGATGTGACCCGTGCGGGCGCTACTGCGCAGACTTGCCCCAGAGCAAAGCGAGGCTGGGAAGAAGGGAGCCTGAGTGGAGAAGAAAAAGTGTTCGGCAGGAGGGGGAAGAAAGGGTATTGGAGGTTCCAATTTCCCACGGCACACCTGATGATAGCTCACGGCACACTAGTGTGCCACGGCACACTGGTTGGGAAACACTGCTCTAAGGCCCCTTCTACACTGTCATATAATCCAGGTTATAAAGCAGATAATCAACAGTACCTGCTTATATGAGTCTACACTGTCATATAATCCAGTTCAAAGCAGATAATCTGGATTTTATATGGCAGTGTAGAAGGGGCTTGAGTGCACGTCTACTGTGCATGGCAGTTAAAGCAGTGCCAAATTGCATACAGTAGATGCACCCTAATTCCTAGCATCTTCCCAATGGATGTTCCATATGAGGCAGCTACCCCCCTCTGCTTAACAATAGGGCCAACTCTGGGAGAACGACACAGCAAAGGAAGAACACCATTCCAAGTAGCAAAAGCTCAGAGAAGCTGCCCAGCTGCAACTGGAAGCAGAAGCCAGACTTGTTCACTCTGACTATTTTTCACTCTATTGTTGCTTCCCTTTAAATGCCTGCAGTAATGAGCTGCTGAAAGCTTCAGCTCTTGCACATTGTTTTGAAGTTCAGCCTGTCTTCAAGGCCTTTTACCTTCAATTTCACATGTTGTAGACCTTTCGAGTCTGGTATTAATAATAAATATTATTGCCATGCATCCTTATTTTTGGCTTAATTTAATTACAGAAAATGTAATAGCCTTATGAAAACAATATACGAGTTTTCAAACCTAATTATCATGATTCAAGCGCTCTCAGGTCACTAGAGCTGTTGTTTTATCTGGAACCCTTCCATGCAAATAGATAAAAACAAAACTGCATTTAACCCAGAAACTTCAGCTAAAAGTTAAATCAAAGATGACTAGTTTAGGCCTGGGGGTGCAGACTTCCTGGTAATAAATACTTTCCTTTTGTCATGATTTGAGCGAGAGTCGGGAGAAGATATGCATACCCTATCAAAGAGATATTTTTGGTAAAGGTATGTCCAACTCAGCCATGACCAGAAAGAACTGGTTTGTTTGAACAGCTCTAGGTCACTAAAGAGAAAATCAATCCAGATGTGAAAGAATCTCTTTGGGGACTGTAGAAAGCATTTTGAAAAGAAAAAGAGTGGTTTCTACTCTCATTCGTCCAAAATCCACAGTCCTGGGATCCAAACATGGTCCCCTGGAGAAAGGATTATTTGAAGGACAATGGTCCTGGAGTCAGGAGGAATGAGTGACCTGGAAACTCCTATGAGCCCCTTGGCAATTGAGTGGTCAACCACAGTTGACTCAACAGCAGTTCTAGTGATGCTTCCAAAAGAAGGCCATGTAATAATCATGATGATCACTCCTCCAAATTCTTAAGGTTCGAAAATGTTGGGCCCAAGCTACTTAGGACTTGTTCTCAGCAGCCCATCTTTGAAATGAGACTCACAGACTGAAACGCCTCCAAGCAGGCAACTACTAAGTTGGAACCAAATCCTCCGAGGAATGGTTCCAAGGAATGATGGAAAGAGCTATTTTGTGAGGAGAAGATGAATGGGAGGCAGCATAGATGTCTTCAAATATCTAATAGCCTATTTCACCTGAATCTATGGTAGGTATCCTCAGAGGTTGAGGACACCTGCCATAGATGCAGGAGAAATGTCAAGAGAGAATACTTCTAGAACATGGATATATAGCCCGAAAAACCTACAAGAACACAATGTGAAGTTATATTCAAATATACTAGCTGTACCCAGCCACGCGCTGCTGTGGCCTTTTCTCTTTCCTGTGTCCCAGTTTATATATATATGTGTTTTGTGTGTGTATGTATGTATATATATATGGATTTGTGTCTATGTGTACATGTGTGTGTGTCTATATATGTGTGTAGTTATGTATTTGTGTATATGTATATGCGTGTATATGTGTGTACTTATGTATATGTGTGTTTTTGTATATGTATATGCATGTATATGTGTAGATGTGTGTAAGTACAGATGTGTGTATGTATGTGTGCATGTGTATATTTCAGTGCATGTATATATGTGTGTATATGTGCATGTCTATATGTACATATGTGTGTGCATGTGGCGAAGACCAACAGTAACATCCCTTCCTGCCTTTTATACTTCCTTTCTTCCCTCTCCCACTCATCCCTCAGCTTTTCTCTTCTCTGTCCTCCTGCCTCTTCTCCTTCCCTTTCTTCTTTCCTTTCCCTCCTTCCTGCCATCCCTTCCCTTTCTGTTTCACTTCTTGCTCCCCTTGTCTTCCTCCCTCTATTCCCTCCCTACCTTTTCCCCCTTCCTTTTGCCAGTCCCTTCACCAGCTTCTACCTTTTGGATTGCCTTTTATTACCTGTCTGTTTTGCGTAACGGCTCTGAGTGGCCAGCACCACCAACATTCCGACAGTCTAAACTGCCCGGGGGGGGGGGGGTAGCTCCCAGCTTCTACATTCTAACTGATGGAGTATTTGCATAATGCCTCTAATTGGCCAGCTCCACCAACATTCCGACACTGTAAACTGCCAGAGGGAGGTGGTGTGTGGGATCATGGGAGTTGTAGTCCATAATGGTTTTTTTGGATTTGTGGCTGTTGGTTCTTTTTGGGGGTTTTTTGTGGTATGCATACCTCATAGGGTTTTCTGGGTATGTGGGCTGTTTTTGTGTGTCTGCCTTGTGTGGTTTCTTTGTCTATAAGACAGGAACCACTACATGAAGGATTATATATATATAGATGAAGGGATGATAGATAGAGTGAATTTCTTTTCTGCTGTTCCAGAGACTATAACCTGCACCCAGGGCCGGCCTGACCTTTTCCAGGGGGGTAGGCAAAGAAAATTTTGGCGCCCCCCCCCCCCGCCGCCGCGTCACTCGGTCCCGCCTCCGCCTCCGCCGCCGCTGCACAGAAGGCCCCATGCGCCAGCTGCGGCGCGCTTCCCAAAGCACGGACATTTCTGTGCATGCGTGAATGTCCACTGGGTCCCGAGCGCGCCTGCGGCTTTGGAGCCAGTGCACAGGCGCGCTCGGGACCCAGCGGACATTCGCACCTGCGCAGAAATCTCAGTGCTTTGGGAGGCGCGCCGCAGCCGGCGCGGGGCCGGCTGTGCAGCGGCAGCAGAGGCGGAGGTGAGGTGCCGGCGGAGGCAGGGTGGCGCGCCGGCGCCCCTCCCAGCCAGTGACGCCCCGCCCAGCCGGTCGCGCCCTACGCATCCGCTTACATTGCGGAATTGCAAAGGCCGGCTCTGCCTGCACCAATGGATTTAAATTACAAGAAAAGACATTCCATCCTAACTTTATTAAGAAATCCTTTAATGTACAAGCTGTTCAACATTGGAATAGATTGCCTCAGAGGAGGATGGATTCTCTGTCTTAAGTCTTTAAAGAGGGATTGGATGAGCATTTTTAGGAGTATGTAACTCCATATTCCTGTCTGGTACGGGATTGTACAAGATGGCCCTTGTCTTTTCTAAGATGTTATGGCTGAAAGCCATTTGGCCCAGGATATAGTCTTTTAAACATTATGTTGGGCTATAAGAATTTCCCTATATCAAACATTAGGCAAATTCCTAATCAAATTGAGACAGATAGATTCAGGAGATTTCTGATGAAATCAGGAGAGGGGCAAACAGAAGAGAAAGCAGAAACTTGCCCTTCTCAGAAAGTTTCGGAAAAAGCAAAATGCTGCAGCCCCTCCTAGCCGGTGAGTTCTTCCTCATTAACAGCCTCTGCCATGTTGAGCATATTTGCATATGGTTTTTGGCCACACATTTCCCAGTTTTCAGCTGGGAAATGCTCAAAGATGTGGCCATTCTCATGCAAATTGCCAAAAAATGGAAAACCTCAAAGGGAGAGTAATGATAAACAAAGTGTTTTCTACTTTGGGCTGCAAGTAATTTTCACAATTATTCTCCACATAGGCAGAAAAATTAATGTAAGGTGGAATGAAGAAGGCCATGATCATATTGGTATCTTATGGGGCACAATAGTGTGCAGTGAGCGATCATCAGGTGTGCTGTGGGAAATTGGAACCTCCAGGAAAGGGGGGGGGGGTTCTAGTGTGTTGAAGTATAAAAACCCTAAGAAACCTACCTCGATAAAGGCACAAAATTACAAACACCCCCCTCCCCACCCGTTGTCTATTTGGTCTCTCCCTCTCCATGTATTGGGAAGGCCCGCCTCCCTTTCCCCAAGTAGAGACCTCCTCTTGCCTCCTGGGGGTTCTGTGTGGGAAGTTTGGCCCAGTTCTATCATTGGTGGGGTTCAGAATGCTCTTTGATTGTAGGGGAACTATAAATCCTAGCAACTACAACTCCCAAATGTCAAGGTCTATTTCCCCTGAACTCCATCTGCGTTCATATTTGGGCATATTGAGTATTCATGCCAAGTTTGGTCCTGATCCAACTTTGTTTGAGTCCACAGTGCTCTCTGGATATAGGTGAACTACAACTCCAAAACTCAAGGTCAATGCCCACCAAACTCTTATAGCATTATAGCATTTTCTCTTGGTTATGGGAGTTCTGTGTGGGAAGTTTGTGTCTTTCTGCCATTCCTGCCAGGATATCCATGTTGAGTTCATTGAAACAGGCCCAGGTTTCACACTGAGTGTATAAATACATTTAAAAACATATTAACTATATGTATTTCTGTGTTAGAGTGTCATTTTGTGTCATTTTGGTTGGTGGTGTGCCTCAGGATTTTCCAAATGTAAAAAGTGTGCCGCAGCTCAAAAAAGGTTGGGAAACACTGTCTTATGTGAACTGATTTTTGTTGTTTAATGTGAAATATCCATATTCAGTTAAAATTGTGGTCACATAAGAAGTTGCACACACAGTAGCATTGTGCACGGATGAACATTGCACAAGGATATGCACATATATTTTGTTGTACAGGTACTTGCACATTCATTGTTATGATTCAGCTGTGCAATGTTGCCATTCAACACCAGGGTCCCATAACCCAATTAATGTATAGCTCTATATGTGCAACCCAGATGTAAGTCTTAAGGATATAAGCAGATCTTTTTTCCCTGTTGTAAGCTGCCTTGGGTCATGCATAGGCAGAATTTATTAATTACTTTTGGGAAACTCTCAAACTCTGGAGTCTGCACTAACCTTTCTGTCAATGTTGTTCTGAGACTTGGCAGATTAGCTTTAGAATAGGCAACTTGTTCTGCAAGTATCATCCTGTTCTGTCAGGAAGCAAATAAAAAAGTGATCAAAAGTTCCTCAATTTCAAATAAAATAAAATGCTGTTTAAAATTTGGTCAACACAATCTACTCATTAGAGGCTGCTTATTATCAGAAATATCATAAAATTTAAACAGAAAAAGTTATAACAGATTTCCATGAAAAACAAAAAGAGGCACAACATTTTAGATTTCAAAACCATAATTCAGATACATGTCCAAATTATGGCCTCTAAATAGGCTGAAGGCAAAACTAGCTGTTTTCTTCGTCAACCAAACAAGGTCAAAACTTTATTTATTTTGTGTCAAAAACTTTGCCTAAATAAATTAGTATAAAACTGATAAAATAGAGGGAACACAAGCAGCTAAATAATTTTAGGCCAAAAATGGATAACAGTGACCGCATTGTCCGTAGCTTTAAACAGTTCTTCCTCTGTGCATAAGGCAGGGAATTGTGGGCAAGCATACAGATGCAGAGTTGTATGTTCTGCTCCACAGTCGCACAAGGTGGAGGATTATTCTAGGTAGTGCCATTTACCCAGGTTGCCTTTTGATTTGCCAACTCCACTTCTGAGTCTGTTCAAGAACTTCTAAGTTGCCCATTCTTGGTCAAAACTCAATCCAACAGTGAATATTATTGTTGTGTGCCCTCAAGGGCTTTCTGATTTATATTGACACTATGGCAGCAACCTTATCAGGGGGGCTTCCCATTAGTCATGTGCATTTGGGACTTACCTTGATTCGTTTCATGTCCCAGCTTTCGGTGGGGTCCCCGATCCATTTTCGTCTGAGCCTCCTGAAATCAGGCGGTCAGATATTTGTTTTTTGTTTTTGTGGGCAAAAGATTTGACCCATTATTGGGGGGAGGGACTTAACTTGTAGACCCAAAGTACCTTACTTGTTACTCTGCCCGGGCTTACGGGTGCAGGCTTTGGGCCTACGCACCCGGACCTTGCAGGGCCTGCAGCCGAGCACCAAGTAAGAAGCATTCCTTACTCAGCGCTTGGCTGCAGGCCCTGCAGGCCCCAGGCAATCGATCCAAAAAGCAGGCTTGGAGCTGGTACCCACTCCCACCTGCCTTTTGTATCAATTGCATTTTTGTTCCAGGAGGGGCCTTTCCGTTTCATGCCATCCGAACGAATGGAACGAAACGGAAACACGAATGAAACAAATGGGACAAATTTCAGGCCCATGAATACTTGCCATTGCCTTCCTCTAATGCCAAGCCAGGATTCAAACCCTAATCCAGCCCCTGAATGACACTTGAAAGAACCGTTGTATCCCCATCAACTACTGAACTTGGTGATACTGAGGCTATATAACTTCCACATTAGTTATGCCATGTCTGTTATTTGGAGAAATAACCATTCCAATACATGTTGTCAGACTGAGATGAGTGTGCCTGCGTGTAGGTATGTTCATGCATACCAGTCATGCAAACTGCTTTCCAGAAAAAGTTAGTCTGTATTTATAAGAATGTGATTTGTCAGTGAAAAAAGCTTTTGCTGCCTTGTAAAGAACCTTGGTTCAGAAATAACCACAGAGAGGGCATGTGGCTGCTCTTATGGCTCCCTTGGGGTGCTGGTGCATGTGCGCAGGGTGAGAGAAACAGCTTTTGGGGGAAACCTGCTCTTTGCACTCCACCAGTTCTCAATTAGAAGCAAAACAAGGGTTTGGGTCTACAGCTACAAAAGGTACAACAGTATTTATGTTTCCTTTCTACATCAAATCTACTCACCTATAACATGAATTAGAAATGAAGGCTGTGGCCATCTTTGTCTGGTAGGAGCAACACCAGATCTGCCTGAATACACTGGTGCTGCTTTCTCAATAGACATTTGAACTGCCAAATTGGAGGTCTGCATGTGATTTCAAGTGCTATTACACAGGTCACAAGTGATTGCCTATGATGATGATAACACAGGCCAACACACATTCAGGTGCTTCAAATGTTAGCCCTGTTTCTGGGTATATTTGACCTGTTGATTTTAAAAATGATACCAGTTTTCCCCTATCTACTAGTTTTTGAGATACAGAACATATGTATATACCAGTCATAATCTGCTCATAGAAAATCATGATAATAATATCTAAGAAAACCAAGACACTAAGATTATTATTATTATTTTTGGATGGTCTTCTGGTCAAAAAAGGCTTTAAAGGGATGGACGTTGCAAGCTATGACCCTGAAGGTAGAGTTTAGAGCCTTCCCACATGCAGGGTGACCCAGGATCTCTACAGTAATGAGTGCTAAACTAAAAAATAGTGAAGCAAAACAGGATTTATTAAACACAACCAGCAAAGAGAGTTGGTGGCACAAAACGCTTGAGTTGGTTGCAAAGGTCCTTGTAAGAAGGGGAGTCCATCACAATGCCCGAGCGTGCAATGTGATGGTACCTCTATTTGGATAACAAGTAGTACAAGACTAAGATATAAAAATATCTATTTCATAACAGCATAAACAGCATTGGGTTATACAGATGTTACACACATTAATCAGGACTAGTCATACATAGAGAAACATCACAGGAGATGCTCTATACGCAATAGAACAATGGCAATAAATCATAATAGACTCGCAACTCCTCAAATAATATAGTGACCGTCCATAGAATCGAATCATGCTTACACACATATCATGAGCAATCTTAGTAAGGGCACTAAGACCTGTGGCAGATGTTCTATCTGCAAAAATATTTGTACTGATACTACTATACACAGCCCCTCCCTAGGGAAGAATTTTGAAGTACGATGTTTCGCAACCTGCGCCAGTTCTTACGTCACGTATGCCATCAGTTGTTCCTGCCCGTCAGTTTATGTTGGGATGACCACCAGATCGTTACGCCAACGTTTTATCGAGCACAGAAGTAGGATTAACACAGGGAACACTGATTTACCCTTGTATACACATTGCCTACAACATAAACACCAACCTGACTCATTGCGCATTAGAGTACTTGATAAAATTGAACCACATACGCATACAGACCCCTTTAAGGCCCTTTGCAAACTTGAAAGACTCTGGATAATCCAATTAAACTCAGAGGTTCCGAATGGGTTAAACGAGGTAATCAGTGTTCAATCACTAGTTACCTAATGCTCCACCTGAATTACTTCATAATACACTCCTGATCCTTCCTCTCTCACCTTTATGGTCACCTTACTGCCTAGGTAAGGTTAAACCTAAATGCTTCGCTGACTGGTATGTTACCTTTAATTTATAATGTACTCTGGGCTGTTTTATAGACTATTGTATAGTATTTGATATGTACCTATACCTCTCCTTAGACACTTGGACCATGGAAATATAATTTATGGCCTTGAGAAAGCCCCGCCCGGGGGCGAAACAGGGGAGTGGCCCCGAAAAAAACTTTGGCATCGCCAACCCGTCGGCCTCTTTTTGAACTTATATTTTGGAGCTTATTCTACCTCCTATATCCCTGTGTCATCCGCCATTTGGACTTTACAGTATTTGGGGACATCATTCGATTCTATGGACGGTCACTATATTATTTGAGGAGTTGCGAGTCTATTATGGTTTATTGCCATTGTTCTATTGCGTATAGAGCATCTCTTGTGATGTTTCTCTATGTATGACTAGTCCTGATTAATGTGTGTAACATCTGTATAACCCAATGCTGTTTATGCTGTTATGAAATAGATATTTTTATATCTTAGTCTTGTACTACTTGTTGTTCTTGCACCCAGCACTCAGTGATTTAGACCTCTATTTGGATCCCAGGTGTCCTGTTCCTCTCTGGTCTTTGTAGGCGCACGAAGTCCTGTAAAAAGCCCAAAATCCAGAGTCTCTGGTGAGGACGGGCCTCCTATGCACTGCAGCTTGGTTGAGAGAGCAGGTAGACTCTGCAGGTGAACTAAGAATGGTATGTCCAAGCAAGCTTAGGTTCCAGCCTTGCTGCGTCCATTGTTTCTCTGGAATGAGGGAGGAGGGGACGTCCGGCCCCTTAAATAGACTCTGGAAAAGTGTCAGGCCCCAAGCCTCAGTTTCCTTAGTTTCCCCTTAACCACAGTGTAGGCATGATGGCAACAAGAAATCCTCTAAGTCTGTCTGCCTTTCCCAAGTGAACTCTGTGCATGGCAGCCTGGGTCAAACATTCAAGGCCGCGGCTGTTATTCATAGTGATAAGCAGAAGCGCCTGGGACCAGGAGCTCTGCTGCCTCTTCACAGATGTGGGCACTAATTGGGATCACATACTTTGCCTCTGAGGTTTACCTAAACAGCAACTGCAGCCCATCATGGGAACCATGATGTGCGATGCAAGTACGTCAAATAGATCAAAGGGTTTGGACACTATAACCGTTTGGTCTGAGCAAGGCTAGCCATCTCGAGCCAACCATTACATCTCCAAGACCATGGATTCCTGAACGGGCCTTGTGGCCTTCCTGCTAAGCCTTTACCTGCCAGCTCGCTGGCTGCTTTGAACCCGGCCCGCTTGGGCCTCTGTTTGCCTTGCTGCTTTGTTCCTGATTGCCACAGAAAGACTTTGCCTTTGTATCCTGCTTGAACACCTCGCCTTGGTTTACCGAGGAGTTACGGGCGATGAAACGGAGGAAGAGACAGCTAGAGGGCGTGTGGTGAGACCTCCGTGACGGAGCATCGAGATTGGCTTATAAACAATTTAAGGATGTTTATGAGCGTGCTATCAAGGAAGCTAAAAAAGTCCATTACTCTTCCTTGATAGAGTCAGCCAGTTCACGCCCAGCTCAACTTTTTAAAATAATTCGGTCACTGACCACAATTTCGACGGTCCCAAACGATAGGGATTTGGCTCCTACAGCTGAGGCATTCCAGAACTTTTTTGCCGACAAGATCTCGATTCTCCGCCGGGATATCCCAGCCACTCTTGATACAGTATGTGAACTCGAGACCCCGCCGCCACTCGGCGGGCCCACCTTCACCCCTTTCCAACCGCTGGACGCAGCAGCTGTCGATGAGTTGCTTGCTGCAGCTAGACCAACTACCTGCTCCTTCGATCCATGCCCCTCCTGGCTTGTTAGATCCTGCCGGGAGGGGCTACGAGACCCCCTGGGAAAGATTATCAACAGCTCCCTTGAGCAAGGAGTGTTCTCAGGGGGTTTGAAAGAGGCAATGGTAAGACCGCTGCTGAAGAAGCCTAATTTAGATCCTTCGGCTCCCTCCAATTACCGGCCTGTGTCCAATTTGCCTTTCTTAGGCAAGGTAATTGAGAGGGCAGCAGCGGATCAGCTGCAGCGGTACTTAGAAGACACAGCTGGACTCGATCCCTTCCAGTCCGGCTTCCGTATTGGGCATGGGACGGAGACCGTGCTTGTCGCCATTACAGACCAACTTCGCCGCCAGCTGGACCAGGGAGGGTCAGCCCTGCTTGTTTTGTTAGATCTAACAGCAGCGTTTGATACCGTAGATCATGTACTGTTGGCCCACCGCCTAGCCGTGACCGAAGTCAGGGGACTGCCCTTAAATGGGTGGCCTCCTTTCTCGGGATCGGGGACAGCATGTGGAGAGGGGAGAGGAGGTCTCCGGGAGGCTCCCATTAAGTTGTGGGGTCCCCCAGGGGGCCATCCTCTCACCCTTATTATTTAACATTTACATGCGCCCCCTGGCCCGCGACTTTGGTCTGAAGTGTTATCAGTATGCGGATGACACCCAGCTTCTGCTGAGAATGGACGGCAGGCCGGATACCGTACCCGATTGTTTCCATCAATGCCTAGAAGCCGTGACTGGATGGCTGCGTGCCAGCCGGCTGAAGGTGAACCCGTCGAAGACAGAGATCTTGTGGCCTGGTCGACCTGGGCTGGATGAGTCCGGTTGCCTACCCTGGATGGCGAGCAACTTAGCCCGTCATCCATTGTTAAGAGCCAAGTGTTAGATTGGACTCCTCGCTGACCATGGAGGCCCAGGTCTCCGTGGTCAGCGGGACGTCGTTCTTCCACCTACGACAGGCTAGGCGACTGGCCCCCTACCTGTCCAGGGCCGACCTGGCCACGGTGATCCAAGCGACGGTCATCTCGAGACTGGACTACTGTAACGCCCTCTACGTGGGCCTTCCTTTGTCGACAATCCGAAAACTCAAGCTGGTGTAGAATGCCGCGGCTCGCTTGCTGGTGGGAGCACCAGTGAGGGAGCACATTACTCCCATTCTCCGGCAACTGCACTGGCTCCCTATTGAGTACCGGATTGCCTTCAAGGTGTTGGTTTTAACCTTTAAGGCCTTGCACGGTCTAGGGCCTGTGTATCTGAGGGACCGCCTTACCCCGTAAGTTCCCCCGAGATCACTGCGCTCGGAAGAGCAAAATCTGCTGGTTATACCATCGTCTCGCTCCTGTCACCTGTCCAGTACAAGACAGAGAGCTTTCTCTGCGGCGGCTCCAGCACTCTGGAACTCGCTTCCTGACCACATTCGAGTGGTTTTGGAACTCCTCCCTTTCCGTAGGGAATGTAAGACGGTCCTCTTCAAACTGGCCTTTGGATAATTTTAAGCCGCTGGGCCCGTCTCGCTCAGTAGGAATCGTAGACCGTTTCACTATGGCTACGTACCGAGTTTTTATTGTATGTTTTATAATATGTTTTATGATGGGTTTATTGCTGTATCGTTGTTTTATTGTGTACCTACATTTTGTGATCCGCCCCGAGCCTGCTGGGAGGAGCGGAATATACAACCGAATAATAAATAAATAAATAAATAAACACGGATTGCCTCGGGTCTATATTCATTTGCTGCTTCCAAAGAACATTGCTGCTATTTCACCGGTGCCACTTTAAAGGCACCTTAGCTGACTTCTAGCTTCTTTCCTATAACCAGTTATTCTAAATTAACCTGTTGTACCTCAGCTGAACGTGTGGTTTATCAAGGGAGGTGTCCAAGTGCCCTGGAGGGTGATAAAAAGGGTGGAGTTGAGGGCGGAGACACCAGGTATGAAGCCAGGAAGCAGCCCCATCCGAGTGACCACATGGTAAGACAAACAAGCACATGGCCAACAAAGAAGATATAGAACAAAGGGTCCATGCAGGTACATGGCAAACCAAATACAGATAAATACAGCCCCACTAGGGGCGTCACAGATGGGTTGTGTAATCAGTTATGGGCACATCAGTAGAGAAATGGCTTCACTTTTATCACATTTCTAAGTAAGGCCCAAGAATGATTGAGAGCTACATAACTCCAGGTTTCCTTGGATGAAATTAATTACCCGGTTCCATTCCCATCAGGTTCTAGTCCCGGTTATGGTGGATGAGTTGGGAGATGGATAGGGGAGTAAGTGATTATGGGTCCTTCTGAATCTTTCAGTGGCATTAGATACCATCAGCAATTGTATCTGTCTAGGTTATTTTGCTGTTAGGGGATTTAGGGACCTTTTGACCATAATCTTATGTGGTTCCACATAAATCAATCCTGTTGCCTATGCCATTCAACATCTAAATGAAGCCACAGAGATTACAGAAGGGGTGTTCTTCCCAATTCTGCAGATTGGCGGAGTGATCTTCCCAATTCCTCATTTTCTGTGCAACCCCCAAAGTAATCACAAGATCTATATCCCAGGAGCTATCCCAGATTATCATCTTTTCCAAGATTATCTGGCAGTGGGGACTCATATAATCCAATTCAAAGCAGATAGTCTGGAATCAGATCCTGGGGTATAAGGACAGTGTAGATGGGGCCTGAGAGAGGTCACACAGAGCTTTAGAGCTTGGTTTCCTCAATAGGCTGATGATACCCATCTCTATCTCTTCTTTCTAACTAATGCCAATGAGGTGAGATGCTTTTGGCCCCTAATCAATGGATGCACACACAGGCCATCTGAACAATGACCCTGGGTTTCAGCACCCATGGGTGCTTCTGGTCACATTTACACTGGACTGTGTGGTATAGATAAGACCAGGATAGTGGAACATGCACCAATAGGAATTCCCATAGTAACTGCTTGGAATTTGAGACATCCATAGGAATGGATGTCTCAAATTCCAAGCAGTTACTATGGGAAGAAGTAGACTTTTGGGTCCCTTCTACACTACAGTATAAAATCCAGATTATCTGCTTTGAACTGGATTATATGGCAATGCAGATGCATATAATCTAGTTCAAAACAGATAATCTGGATTTTCTGCTTTGATTATCTGGATAATATGGCAGTGTAGAAGGGGCCTCAGATATCCTCTCCATGCTGTCCACTCGATATAATTCCACACATGTTTGTTCTGCTTCCCTTTACTTTCTTCACCTTGCGGCTTCACTAGTAGAGTTAAGTTTTCAAATTTTATGGGTGATAAAACATTGTTCACGAGTTAACTTCAAGTAGGGTTTTTCCTCATCTATAGAAATCCAAGATTTGGTCCCATTCTCATCGGATAAACATACAATAAATCCTTCTCAAAGAGAGTTCCTGTTAAGGCGCCTCACACAAAAGGCTTGTGCTATCACCAGAAAAGAATTAGCCAGCTTTGCTTTTCAGAAGATCCATCTAGATCTTTTTGGTCCAACTAATGTGGCAATCTACCTAAATTAAAAATCAGCATGACAAGGGCTTAACTTTGTTCTTCAGGGCAAAAGTCTCACTTCATTAATCCCATCAGAGTAAATGTGGATAAAACCCTGAATACAAAGGAGTTTTGCTTGAATTAACCTTCTAGTCTTCCAGGGTTCTCTCGATTTGTCCAATGGCAAAGTTCAGTTAGATCACTCGCATACAGAGTCCTCCTTATGTGTCCATTTGATTTCGGCAATCTCAGGACTATTTATTTTATTTATTCATTTATTAAACTAATAATATCCCTCTTGATTTGGATACATAAGGTTAATGTAGTTAAGGGGGAAAGTTATCATGGATATTATGTTCTTCAAGGCATAACTTATATGAAGAAGATTAATAGAAAATTTATATGGGGGCTTTCACCATCCATCTTTCCACTTTAAAAGATGCAATGGTCATTTTTCAAAGGGGGGGGGGTTAATTCCTTAGAGATTATATGATAATTTTTATTTATTTATTTATTTATTTATTTCTATTCCGCCCTTCTCACCCCGCAGGGGACTCAGGGCGGATGACAATGTACACATTGCATTTAGACACACAAACACACAAGACAGACAGAGGCAATTTAACATCTGGCCACCAGGGGGAGCTGTCACAATCCTTCATTCCTCAGCGTGTTTTCTGGAGATCTTTTTTTTATGGCCTCGTAAATCAGTTAAATTTAGCCTCACCAATAAGTGGCACCTAAATTTCCTACTTGACAGATGCAACTGTCTTTTGGGTTGCAAAGCTTGACAACAGGCTACACAATAGGTCGAGAGCCCACCTCAACCCGGACAGGTCTCGAACTCATGACCTTCTGGTCAGTAGAGATCTTATGCAGCTGACACCCAGCCAGCTGCACCACATACCCGGTGCGCCAATAATAAAGTATGTCTTTTGGCTCATACAAATGGGGGCAAGTACAGTTTGATCCTATTACCTCTATTTGGACAATTATGGAATCAGAGTAATTGGCACCTTTTTTTTGGCTAGACACAAAATAAGGAGTTGGCACTCCTGGCAATTATTTCAGCACATGATTAATTATATTTGAATAATAAAGTATAATGGGCAATCCTGATTTCTATATTGTGAGACAATCCATCCGAAATGGGCTGATTATGAAATTCCTATGTTCGATCAATTGATAGGGTCAGATCTCAGTGCTGCAGTCTACATATCATCTATCTTTGGTACAATATGGCAAAGAGCCAGCGCAGCCTAGTGTTTTGAGGATTGATGTACAAATCCGGAGACCAATGTTCAAATCCTTCCTTGTCCATGGAAACACGCTGGATGGTCTTGGGCACGTCCCACTCTCTCAGCCAAAGAGAAAGACAAAAGCAACCCCCTTCTGAAGAAATCTTGCCAAAAAATTTCAATGATACATTCACCTCAGGCTCACCACAAGTCATAAATGACTTGAGGGTGTGCAACAAAAATGTGGCACAGTATCTACAACATTTTTCTGTGGCTCTGCATAGACAACCAACTCTGAATGATTCAGCCACTCTTGTCAAATCTTCAAAGAAACTGCAAACCAAAAATGTAGTTTACATTATTATTATTTTTTAAAAAATAAATACTAAATTGATTCCTGGTTGCCATGGTCATGCATCTATGTGTAAGAAACTATGGCAAAAAATATCAGAAACCGTTATGTATTATGGGGCCTTGATATACACTGGGGCTTGCTTGCATTCAGGATCCTCATGGATACCAAAATACCTCGGCACTCAAATCCAACTATATTCTATATAATGGCATAGCAAAATGGCGCCCATTATCTAAAATGAAGAAAAACCAACTAAGTGTAGGAGAGAGCCTGAAGATCAGTGAAACAGTGGGAGCTAGAGCTTGGTATAACTAGGGGCCATCCAAACAGGCCCTTCTTCTTTTTTTTTGAAATATATTTATTAGGGTTTTTCCATAAACAGTAAAAGTGGGGGAACAATTTCAGGTAAAGGACAGTAGGAACGATAGAGAGAGGAGAGGCTGAGTGATGGGGTTAGGATAGAGGGGGCGTCGGGGTGGGAAGGGGGGGGGGGGGGAAGGGGTACCTGGGTGGGGGTGTGATGGGGGTAGGTGGGTTGGCTTTCGGTATCACTATACAGTCCCATTTGTTCAGTTCTTGTAGAGGGGAGGGAGGGGGGAGTAAAGGTGTGAGTGTCATTGAGAAGGGGGGTGCTATTTACTCTTGGGGGTTCAGTTTAGCTGATCTTTGGTAGTCTCATTCCTTTGTCAGGTATCTTGAGTGTGTTGGTTTAGCTCCCAGTCTTTAGGTAGTTCACAAAGGGTGACCAATCAGTTCTCTTCAAACTTGTCCCCTCCAATTCGCTCATGTAGTATGACAACTTATCCATGCTCATGATGTCTTGAGCTTTGTTTGCCCATTCTTCAAGTCGGGGTACCTCCGTAGATTTCCACTTTCTCGCGTACACCATCCTCGCTGCCGTGGAGAGGAACAGGAATAGCCGCTCAGCATTCTTGTCTGGAAATTCTCTTTCATCCACTATTCCTAGTAGGTAGGCCTCTGGTGTCAATTCCAGCGTGGTCTGTAGGATCTTTTGCATTTGGATGTGAACCACTTTCCAGAATTTCGAGACTTCCTGGCAGGACCACCACATGTGGTAGAAGGTGCCTGTCTGTGACCCGCATTTCCAGCATTTAGTCTGGGCTCTCTTGTACATCAGACCAAGTTTATGGGGTGTCATGTACCATCTGAAAAACAGTTTGTACCAGTTCTCCTTAAGATCAATGGCGTAGGTGATTTTTTATTTTCTTCCGCCAGATCTTCTCCCATTCTTGCATGCTGATTGTACGGCCGATGTTTTGCGCCCATTTTATCATACAGGTTTTTACCTGTTCGGTCTCAGGAGTCGACCATTCCAGGAGTTCACGGTGTTGGCAGCCATCGTTAAAAAAATAGTATAAAACCAAAATTGATTTCCGAGATTAGTTTCTTCTCCTTACTCAGAAAGTTTTTTGGACCAGAAGTACTCTCTTTTTCCAGCTCTCCTTCCAAAGCCTGCCTGTTCATCTCTCTGGAAGCATGCTTTGATGTGTAAGTACTGAAGCCAAGTGAGGGTTTTGCACTGTTGCTGCAATTGAATCTTTGGCTTTAGGCTCCTCCTCGCCCCCACTCTGGCTGTCATTTCCTCATATGTTGGCCATTTGTCCCATCCTAGTAGGTTTCGTTGGTGGGCTTCTATGGGTGATATCCAAAGAGGTGTTTTTGGTAGAATCTCCCTTGTAGGTTTCCCATACTTTCATCAGGGCTGCTCTTAACGGGTGCCTCTTGAAGTTTTCATTTGTCCTTGGCCTTCCATACCACAGGTGACCATGCCAACCTGTGCGGAGATCAAAACCCTCCAGGGCCAGTAGCTCTTTATTTTTCAGGTTGATCCATTCCCTTACGTGTACCAAACCGCAGGCCTCGTAGTACAGCTTTAAATCTGGTAGGTCCAGTCCTCCTCGTACCCTTCTGTCCGTAAGTACCGTGTACTTAATTCTCTTTGCGTCCCATAGAAACTTGAGAATGTCCTTCTTCCAGTTATCGAAGATGGCATTGGACTTGATGATAGGCAGGTTTTGAAATAGATACAGTAGCCGGGGCAGAACATTCATTTTGATCACTGCTATCTTGCCCATGAGCGAGAGGTTGGCGCTTTCCAGCTGAGCAGATCTTTTTGGACTTTTTTCCACAATGCCTCGTAGTTGTTTTTTTTTGTAAATAGCAGTTCTGTGCCGTTATGTGGATGCCCAGATATTTAATTGTTTGGGTGACTTGCATGCCTGAGGCCGTTTCTAGCTGTTCTTGACGCTTCTTGGATAAGTTCTTCGTCAGTATCTTCGTTTTGCCTTTGTTGATTTTCAGTCCCGCCAGCATTCCGAATCTCTCTATTTCTGCTACCCAAGCCTGGATAGTGGCCACTGGCCTTTCAATAAAACAAATTACGTCATCTGCGAAGGCTTTGACTTTGATTGTATGGCTTCCGATTGATGGGCTTTTGAGTTGTTCATTGGCTCTGATGGCTCTGAGAAGAACCTCTAGGGACAGAATAAATATCAGCGGGGAAAGTGGGCATCCCTGCCGCGTCCCTTTTTGTATTGCGATTTTCCCCGTTGGCCGGCCATTGACCCAAACCCTCGCCGTTTGTTCTCTGTATATCGCCCCGATGGCATTTTGAAAATGTGGGCCCAGGTCCATTTTTGACATTAATAGATGGAAAAAGTCCCAGTTCAGATTGTCGAAGGCCTTCTCCGCATCAAGGGCAAGGAAGGCGATTTCTCTCTGAGGATGCATTTCGTCAAACAGGCCCTTCTTTATGTGGCATATCCAAACAACGGCCCACATAAACACGACTGCATTTGGCACAAAGCAGGAAAACTCTGCTATGTGCCAAGGTAATTTGTCAGTTGGAAAGACCTGAGTCTTTTTGAAAGACCCAGATTTTTCCAGCTGTGGGTAGAATATGGACTGTCCCCTCAAAAGTCATGGGACTTCTGAGTTGGCCATCTGCACAGCCCTCTCATGTTTTCCGGGCTCCATGGACCCGGAATATCTTAGGGGGCTCTATCACCCTCCCCAAACCCCCCAGAAAAGTGTTTTAAAGATAAAATAACTTACCTGGTCACCATTAAACTATTGCAGGAGGTCTTCTGGTGCATGCCAATGATGCACCAGAAGAAGGGGAAAGAAGGAAAACGCTCCTGCCCCCTTCTCCTGGCATGTCATTGCTATGCGCCAGAGGAGCTCCTGCAGAAGTTTAGTGAGGGCCAGGTAAGGTATTTCATTTTTAAACACTTTTTAAAAGGGGGTTGGGGGGGGCTGTCTCCTTGTCATTCCAGGAGGCCATCTGGACACATCCCCCCAAAAAGGACGTGTTTTCTGGGGGGGGGCTTCAACCCAAAAGCAATCGCGTTTAACAAATGTGACTGCTCCCGAGTTAAAGGGCTGTCTGGAATTGCCCCCCAGACATCAGTCTAGTATTCAATTCGTAGCAAAAGAACCTTTTCTTTTAGGATTATTTCCTTAAATATTTTCGAGATTATTGGTTGAATTTGAGGGTGCAGAACCTGTGGATACGAAGGGTCTGATGTAAGCAGTTACTCTTTATGAGATCAGAGTCATCACCTTAAATGTTTCACTCAATTATTCCACTTATTCAGGGATGTGGCCTTCCAGATATTGCAAAATCTAGTTATCATTCACTATTTCAGTGAGCACTAAGGTTTGTGAGAATTGAAGCTTTTGTCAAAAAAACAACCATGTTTCTTATTCCTCAACTTGTAATCAGACATGAGGGATTTATTTATTTAATTATTTTCGGTATTTGTAAATCACCCTTCTCAACCCCAAAGGGGACACAGGGGCAGTTCACGGTGTTGGCAACAATGCCATCGATTAAAAAAATAGTATAAAACATCAAAATTGTCCCTCCCCTGATTTCCGGCGAAGACCGAAATCCTATGGCTAGGTCGCCCGGGCGGTGGGGATATCCAGGTGCCTACTCTGGATGGTGAGGCACTATGCCCGTCATCATCAGTAAAAAGCCTGGGAGTGCATTTGGACCCTCTGCTGACAATGGAGGCTCAAATCTCTGCTGTGAGCAGAACAGCATTTTTCCATCTGTGTCAGGATAGATGGCTGGCCCCCTACTTGTGCCGGAGCAACCTGGCTACAGTGATCCAGGCCACGGTCATCTCGAGGCTTGCTTACTGTAACGCCCTTTACATTGGCCTGCCTCTGACGGTGATCCGGAAGCTTAAGCTAGTGCAGAATGCTGCAGCCCGGCGACTTGCCGGGGAGCCGGCGAGCTGCCGCATAACACCGATCCTTCAGCAACTGCACTGGCTACCGATTGAGCACCGGATCACTTTCAAAGTGTTAGTTCTGACTTTCAAGGCCTTATATGGTCTGGGGCCAGTGTAGTTGAGGGATCGCCTTATCCCATATAAACCCCAGAGATCACTACGTTCTGAAGATCAAGATCTCTTAGAAATTCCTGGCCTGAAGAGTTACCGTCTGACAGCTACCAGGCGAAGGGCTTTCACGATTATTGCCCCTACACTCTGGAATGCTCTCCCTCCTGAGGCCCAAGCACTGCGCGACCTGGGAGCCTTCCGGAAGGCTTACAAAACCCATCTCTTCCGGCAGGCTTTTGAATTGTAATGGAATTTTAAATTGTATAAATCGAATAAATAAATAAAACATTAAACGTTATTAAACAAAACACATCACATCAGCAGGCGAGACAGCTGGCACCTTACCTTTCAGAAGAAGCCTTGGCTACAATCATCCATGCGACGGTTACATCTAGACTGGATTATTGTAATGCCTTGTATGTTGGCCTTCCCCTGTCGACTACTTGGAGGATCCGCATTATTCAGAATGTGGCTGCCAGGCTACTTGCAAAAACACCTTTGAGATGCCACATAACTCCAACTCTGTTACATTTGCACTGGCTTCCAACGGAATTCCGGGCCCTGTTTATGTTGTTGGTTTTGACCTTTAAGGCACTTTATGGTCAGGGGCCAGCATAGCTCAGAGACCGCCTCTCCCCTCTTCACCGCCAGTGGTCACCACGACTCCTCCAACTAAACTTACTGTATGTTCCAGGTCCCAGGGAAGTACGTCTCGAGAGCACAAGACGTGGGGCCTTCTCCATCTCTGCCCCTGTCTTGTGGAACTCCTTGCCTCCCCACTTGAGGGCCATGCGTGATGTGCGACCCTTTGCTCAGGCACTCAAGACCTGGCTTTTTAGCAGAGTTTTTAATGTTTAATGCAGTCTATTTGTATATTGTGTATTTTTAATGCAATTGTTTTATGTAAATCACCTGGAGCATTTTAATGGAGGGCGATTAACAAGTGAGAAACTGATGATGATGATGATGATGATAAGTTAAAAGTGCAATGATGTTGTCCATAAACATCATTGCACTTTTAACTTTCACAATTTCAATCCACAACAGCAGAGCAAAACAGCAAAACACAATCACCAACGTTGTTTAACATCTATGTTCGGCCGTTGGCTGGTATAGCCCGGAGCTTCAGCCTAGGGTGCTACCAATATGCCGATGACACCCAGCTCCTACTGAAACTGGAGCCTGGCACAACTTCGGTGCCCGAAAACTTCACTCGAGGCCTAGAAGCAGTGACAAAATGGCTCCGCGCCCACAAACTTAAAATAAATCCATCAAAGACGGAGATATTATGGCTGGGCCACCCAGAACCACCTTTCTCGCTGCCCCCCTTTGAAGGGGAACCGCTGATTCCGTCCCCCTCAGTAAAAAGCCTTGGTGTTATCCTGGACTCCAAATTGTCTATGGAGGCCCAGGTTGCCTCCACGAGCAAAAGGGCCTTCTTCCACCTGCGCCAAGCAAGACAATTGGCACCCTATCTTCCGACGGAAGCGCTAGCTACAGTAATCCATAAGAACATAAGAACATAAGAAGAGCCATGCTGAATCGGGCCTCAGCCCATCTAGTCCAGCATTCTGTGTCACACAGTGGCCCACTAGTTGTACACAGGGATCTCTAGCAGAAAGGAGGGCAAAACCCTCACCTGCTCCCGACCCCCCACAACCAGTACCCGGGGAAATCCTGCCTGCCTCCATCAACACAGAGGTGGCACTTGGATGTCCATTTCAGTAGCTACTGATTCCCTTGGTATCCATGAATCTGTCTAATCCTGCCTTGAAGCTGTCCAGGCTGACCGCTGTCACAACCTCCTCTGGAAGTGAGTTCCATAACCCAATGACCCTCTGGGTGAAGAAATATTTCCCTTTATTAGTCCTAACTTTCCTACCTTGGAGCTTTAGGGAGTGCCCCCTAGTCCTAGTGTTGTGTGACAGAGAAAATATTTTTTCTCTCTTCACCCTTTCTATTCCATGCATGATTTTATACACTTCGAACAAGTCACCTCTTAAACGCCGTCTTTCAAGGCTGAAAAGACCAAGGCGTTGCAACCTGATTTCATAAGGGGAGCTGCTCCATCCCTTGGATCATTCTTGTTGCCCTTTTCTGTACCTTTTCCAGTTCCGTTATATCCTTCTTGAGGTGCGGTGACCAGAATTGTACACAGTACTCCAGATGTGGCCTCACCATAGATTTGTAGAGAGCAATACAACATTTGACGACCTATTTTTGATTCCCTTCCTGATCATGCCAAGCATAGAATTTGCTTTTTACTGCTGCTGCGCACTGGGTTGACATCTTCATTGAGCTGTCCACCAAAACCCCAAGATCCCTTTCCTGGTTTGTCTCGGAAAGCTTTGACCCCATCAATTGGTAGGTGTAGTTGGGGTTCTTTGCCCGATGTGCATGACTTTACACTTGTTTAGGTTAAAATGCATTTGCCACTTTGTTGCCCATTCACTCAATTTCGAGAGATCTTTCTGGAGCTCTTTACAATCAGTTTCATTTTTAACTACCTGAACAATTTAGTGTCGTCTGCAAACTTTGCTACCTCAGAATTTACTCCTACATCCAGGTCATTAATGAATAAATTAAAAAGTAACGGACCCAAAACTGAACCTTGGGGTACGCCACTTCTCACTTCTTTCCACCCAGAGAAATGTCCGTTTATTACCACCCTTTGTTTCCTACAGTTTAGCCAGGTTCCAATCCAGGACAAGACCTGTCCCCTGATTCCATGGCTGAAGAGCTTATTTAGGAGCCTTTGGTGAGGACTTTGTCAAAAGCCTTTTGAAAGTCAAGGTAAACAATATCGACTGGGTCCCCTTTATCTATGTGTTTATTTACACCCTCAAAGAATTCTAACAAGTTAGTAAGACGTGATTTGCCTTTGCAGAAACCATGTTGATTTTCCTTCAGCAATGCCTGTTCTTCTATGTGCTTAGTAATTTTTTCTTTAATAATGGTTTCCATCACTTTGCCTGGAACTGAGGTTAGACTAACTGGCCTATAATTTCCTGGATCACCTCTGGATCCTTTCTTGAAAATCGGAGTTACATTTGCCTCCCTCCAGTCCTCGGGTACAGTGCCTGATCTTAGAGAAAGGTTATATATTTTGGCTAGAATTTCAGCAATCCATGCCACGGTTACATCAAGGCTGGATTACTTTAACGCTTTGTATGTAGGTCTACCCCGGTCACTAACCCGCAGGCTCCAGATTGTGCAGAACGCGGCCGCCAGGCTTCTCACAGGAACATCGATGAGATGCCACATTACACCATCTCTGCAGCGCCTGCACTGGCTGCCCGTTGAGTATAGAGCCTTACACAAGACCCTACGGGGCCGGGGCCCAACATACCTAAAAGACCGCTTGTTGATGCCTGCTTACTCAAGGACCCTGCGGCCAGCAAACAAGAACCTTCTTCACGTACCAGGCTTGAAAGAGGCCCACCTGGAGACCACGAGACGGAGATCGTTCTCCGTTGTGGCCCCCGTTCTTTGGAACTCGATGCCACCGGACCAGAGAGCCTCCCTCGACCTGCCCCAGTTCCTGACCGCTCTGAAGACCTGGCTATTTAGGAAAGCCCATGGTTAATGCAGAACCAGGAACTCAAATACCGAGCCTGGCCCCTGCATTTAACCACTGAATATTTTAATCTAGTTTTAAATACTCTATTTTAATTGTGGAATTTGTTGTGTGTAAGTCGCCCGGAGCACTAACGTGGAGGGCGACTCAGAAATAATAAAGTCAGTCAGTCAGTCAGTGAGAGAAGGGATAATCTTTCCATTGTCTGCCTAACTGGAAGAAGACAGAAGAGAGCTACATTTTGATGTTTAATGCAGAAGCAAAGCCGGCCCAGCTTCCTGCAGTTCCATTTCTGGCACATCGTTGTCTGAATGTACGGTACCGTTTCCTACATATTTAGCAATGAAGGTTTCTGAGCCAATCAATGTTGGTATATTTCTTTCAGGGTTAAATGGTAGCGAGGAGAATTTAGACAGTTGTATATTAAATGCAGGTGGTTTCAGGAATGCCATTCCCATCTGATACACTACATTAACCATATCCTGCAATCTTTTCAGAATGGAGCTGCATTGAATTAGGCCCTTTAATAAAACCTTACTTACCTGGATAAACTCACATCTACTTTGCATTTAGATCCTTCCAGTGCATCTGTCCAGATATATATATATTTAAAATAGTAGCATTAAAAACAGAAAGTGTTTGCCTAGAAAACAAAACATGCCACTAAAACTCTGCCTGAGGACTAAATAAAAACCCACAAAACCCTCCACAGTTTCTTTATCATATTACTACCGTTACGTATTTCATTTAGCATGAACTGATAACTTTATCCCATCTCCAGATCTAAATTAAAGACTTATGAGTTTAGTTGAGCTTGGTGGACAATTTACATTACATTACGCCTCTTTTGAACCGGCAAAACAAAAGATGTGATAAACAACCTTTTATCATTAATCGGTTACTTAAAAATAATAATGAAGGTTTCGGTTACTTCATTTGTCTTCAATGGTCATTGTTTCTATTTATCATCAATGACAGCTAATATTAATTTCATCATTACATTATTTCTGAAGTAATAGGAATTCAATGAAATAAAATATGGAGTTGAGAAATTTATATCCCAGGAAAAGTTTTCCAGTAGGAAAACTTAGGATTGTCAGTGTTATTATCCAAATGCTTATCACAGCTCAATGGGAACTAGTAAAAACAAATACTTATATTGGCAATATCTAACGTATTACTAAATTAATTATAGTTTTAACTTGGTAAGAGATACAGTCACTTATTTTGTGGCACAAGTGTAACTTTTAGATGCATTTGTAGTTAAAGGAGTGTGGCTTTACTAAATGGTTGAGAAGGAATATCACAAGTTTACGTTGTGTTGTAGGCGTTGAAGCAATGTGATGAACAAGAGTAAGACATATTCATATTGTAGACCAGATTAGTTTAGATTTAGTATTTAAACAATTATAGTTTTGCTTGAGAAACATGAATAATAAAATGATTTTTAAAATAAAAACAACAACAAAACAAAACCCTGAAACTACTAACAACACGCACATATTAGATCTTTGAGCTGTAAGAGTACAGGCAGTTCCCAAGTTACTTACAAATGACTCATAGTTAAGAATGGGGGTCAAAATCTACCCCTGAGAAGGGAAATTTACCCCTGGAAGAGTTATCATGGGGAAAAAGAGGTCTCCACTGAAGCTTTATCACCAATCGTTGTTTCCACAACAAGCCAAATTTTTCAAAATCCAATTATCACAGTGAAATCTTCTGAACAGGGGCACAGACAGGAAAATAAACATCACAGAGGTGTTAACTCTTCAGTATGCTATTCAAAGACATATATCTGTATATCTATATATCTATGGGGTTCTCTTGTATTTGGTTAAATGTATATTGTAATATCTTTATTCATATGCATTTTTATTTTATGTGTAGCACCCTAGAGTGCTTTTGTGAGCTGCCCCAAGTCCCTCCAGGGAGATGGTGGCGAAATATAAATAAAGTTTATTATTATTTATTATCTATCTATTCATCCATCCATATCTATATATCTATATTAGGCCTGTTTTATCACGGGAAAAAACTGCTTCAAAAGTTCATTCGGATGTAGGGGGCACTGGCGACTTGTATCTGATAGACTTCTGAATTATTTAGAGGTTTTTTTAAAAATTGATTCAGAAGTATTTCCGAAATTCGGAAGTCTTCGTTAATGGCGTCCGCGATTGCGCAATGCGCGGAAACCTGCAGAAGGGACAGTCAAAACTTGGGGGATTCCCTTTCCCTCCGTGTTTGACCGCTACTACTGACAAAACTAGCCACACTGGTACAAAATAGTGAACACATTTAACACATTAATAAACATTTTAAACATTTTAAACGCAATGGGACAAAAATAGAGGAGGGCGGAAATGACATACAATCCTATTCGAATATGGCGACGGAGACTTCGAAATGGCAAATCCACTTCCGGTTTCCTTAACTCTCTTCAGAAAAGCTTCAAAAGTCAAAAACATCCGAATAACATCCTTATTTCGGATGTATCTGAAGTTCTAAAACAGGCCAACTATATATCTATATATGGCTCGAGTTGCACTTTACAATGCACTGACTTAAAAATGTTCCAACTTAAGAACAAACCTGCAGAACCTATCATGTTCGTAACTTGGGGACTACCTGTAATGCATTACATGTTAAAAGTACTGGGATTGCAGGCCACCAATGAATACCAGTTGCTGTATGCTATAACTCAGGACCCTTCTACACAGGTCCAAAACCTGAGGTCTTCAAACTGGGATTTCCTAGTTTACTCTGGATTACTTTGACACCTGCAAATATCTAGACCTTAAGGTGATATCTGGATTTTTGCAGGTGCTGGGGCTGTGAGGATTAACTCCTGGTACTGCTTCCGCATCCTGGTTCTTTGGGAGCCTGCAGCCCAAAGGAGTGGGATGGTGCCCGCCCACTCTGCCCCCAGCACCCCCTTTCCCTGTCCAAAACTTATCCTGCCAGTAGTACAGGCCCCACCAGAGAGTTTTCCTGATGTGTGAAAATGACATATCAGGAGATGGGGGGGGGAATCCCTCCTCCTCCCTCCCACCTCCTGACCTTTGGTTGGCCTGGTCATCAAGCCACCCGCACCCCCTAGGGCAGTCAACCTTTTTTGAGCCGTGGCACAATTTTACATTTACAAAATCCTGGGGCACACCACCAACCAAAACGATACAAAATGACACTCTGCCATTTTACTAACTGTCACCCTCCCCCCTCGTGACGCCACTGCTTCTGCCAAACCCCGTCCCGCCCCCCCCCCAGGAGGCCCACATGCAGGAGGCCCATCACCGTTCCGTGAGGGAGGGCTGCGCTGAGTGGGTGAAGCGCACATGGGCTCAGCTGAGCAGGACAAATAGGAATTGAGCACACGGGGTGGCTCCGAGCCTCGGAACAAACTGCGCCGGAGGCTCGCAGCCGTCGCCACCCCCAGCTCTCCTTCACGAAGGGGTTCACCCCCTCCCCCAGGAGTGCCTCCCCATGTCCCTTCGGCTTCCCTGCTGTCGCCTTGGAGCCAGATCGGGAAGGCACCAAGCTGGGCTGTGGAGCTGCGCATTCTGGCCTCTGCTCTGCAGCGAACCCGGAGCCCAGCCAGGAGAGGCCAAGAGATGAGAGGTTGCTCCCCTTCCCTGGCGCGGAGGGGCTAGAGGGCAGAAAGCCTCACTTCGAGCGGGGTTGAACGGGGGCAGCTCCCGCGGACCCCTCCTCCCTCTCCTCCTCCTTGCTGCCGGAGGGGAGGAGGGCAGAAGAGCACACAGGAGCCAGGAAGCAAGAGGAGCCGCAGCCCAGCCAGGTAGTCCTTGGCACGCAGACTGAGGTTGGGAAGGAAGGAAGGGAAGGAGAGAGAGAGGAGGGAGGGAGGAAAGTTTTGGATGCCGAGGGTCTCCCTGACTGCAGCCAGGCTGGCTGGCATTGCTGCTTCGGCCAGGAAAGCCTCATTTCCGCTGCCTGAAGTTTCCTGCTAGACTCTCTCTCCCTACACTTTAATTTCCCACAGTACACCTGATGATCTCTCACGGTACACTAGTGTTCCGCGGCACACTGGTTGTAAATCACTGCCCTAGGGAATGCCCGGGGTTGTGGGAGGAACTGGATTTTTTTTATTAAAAAAAACCAGTTCCAAATTTTGGACCTATGTAGAAGGGTCCTCAGCGGAAGGAACTGGCAAAACCACCTCTGAGTATTTATTGCCTAAGAAAACCTTATGAATTTTATGGGGTCACCATAAGTTTACAAGCCACTATCTTCTACTTCAGTGTTTCCCAACCTTTTTTGAGCCGCGGCACACTTTTTACATTTGCAAAATCCTGGGGCACACCACCAACCAAAATGACACTCTAACACAGTAAAGAACGGCTGGGGGTTGGTGGCCTGCTGGGAGCAGCTGCTGGGAGTGCCGAAGCCGGGGGAAGGGGCGGAGCCAGGTTGCGCCATGCCCCGCCCCCTACCCCGGCTTCATCTCTCCCAGCAGCTGCTCCAGCCTTGAGGGGGGTGCCAAGCCAGCCGTGCCAGAGCCAGCACAATGCTGGCTTGGCACTGTCCCCTCAAGGCTGGAGCAGCTGCTGGGAGTGCCGGCCGGGGAGGGGCAGAGCCAGGCCACGCCATGCCCTGCCCCCCCCAGCTACAGCTCTCCTACAGGCCGTGCCATGCCCCGCCCCCCCCCCAGCTTCAGCTCTTCTACAGAGGAGGAGCATGAGTGGTGGACGGGCTTCAGTGGGCGGGGCTCCTCCTCCACACGGCTTCAGCGAGCGAGGGGCGAGAGTCATGGGGGATTGGAGGCTGGCTGGGGAAACGGCTGAAGGAGGCGGCGCCCCGGTCCTTTCTTCTTTTTCTTTGCCACTGCCCGACCCTTCCTCCTCCTCCCCAAAGCAGCAGGAGTTCAGGAGGGGGGGAGGAAGGGGGCAGAGACCTTTTCTCGCGGCACAGCAGGAGGTCCGTCACGGCACACTAGTGTGCCACGGCACACTGGTTGAGAAAGACTGTTCTACTTTACCAAGCCTTTAAATTCCTAAACAGTCCTGTCTTTCCATGATATGGCCAAAGTATCATGAGAAGACTCGGTTTAGTAGACTTGGCCTCTAGGAAGAGTTCAGGTCTGCTTTGCTGCAGGGTCCATCTATTGGTATTATTAGCTGTCCACAGTATCTGTCAACCCGATCTCTTCCCCTCTTTTGAAGGAGTCAATCTTCTTCAATCAACTTTCTTTACTGCTCAGATTTTACAGTCATGCATAAAAAATAAGAAATCATCCATTTCCTGGATGGCATCTAGTTTTTTAAGGGCTGGGTCATAGTCATATGTTTGAAATTGTGATTGCAGGACCGAAGCACTTCTCTCAGGAAGGCAGAATGAGTGAGCAGTCACAACCAAAGAGCAGTTTGGGCTTACTTGAATACTCCAAAACCTAGACACACTAGAACTCAGTAGGTCATTTTGTTGAAACTGAACAAGGAAGTCCTGCTCTTGATCCCACCACCCTCGCAAGCGTGGCTGGTGGGGACGAGAAACAGGGCCTTCTCAGTGGTGGCCCCCAGCAGTGTAATGCCCTCCCTAATGAAATCGATTGGCCCCTCCCTCTTATCCTTTAGGGGGGGGGAACTTAAAACATGGTTGTGGGACCAAGCATTTGAGCAGCAGACACAGTGATAATAATGAGAATGACCTACTTGACTGATAATGGACAGACCTAGATTATGACTTGAACGTGTGTAATTTTAATTGGATGTTTTATATTTGATATTTTAACTATTTGTTTTAAATGTAAACTGTTATTATAATTGTTTTTGTTTGGGCATCTAATGGATGCCAGTTGTGAGGCCGTCCTGAGTCCCCCTCCGGGAGTGAGAATGACAAGATATAAATGTATGAAATAAATAAATAAAAGTCCAGTAGGCTTTTTTGCTCTATTGGAATGGTAAGTCTTGCATGTATCTTCCAAGCCAGAAGGTCTTCTTGGTTGGGCAGAACCCACTGTTGATTGCTTGCTTGCAGTTCAATGTGTCACCACATGGGGGAGCTCCACCAAGTTTCCAGCAGCCCCTGGAATTGACTTTAAACCACATTAAATTTATTAGGATTTATTTCAGTGTATACTTGCATAAGTTTGGTCTAGGACTTGTCTAAAGGCTGCCTGCCACCCACATTCCACCTTTGCAGCCTCTCAGCTAGTACAATAGCATAACTTCAGCATTTAAAAGCCAAAAAAAAGGCAAATAAGTAAATATGTATCTATAAGAAAATAAATTTGCCATCTTGGGAATTGCGAGGGGATGGAGACAATAGGTGAATCTTGCCCGTGACATCTCTTTGCTCATACAATCCAGTTCAAAGCAGATAATGTGGATAAATCTTCTTATCCCAGAATATCTGCCAGTGTAGACTCATATAACCCAGTTCAAAGTGGGTTATCTGGGATTAGATCCTAGGATATAGGGAAGTGTAGATCCAGCTCCAAATAGCCTCAGAAAAACCCCATATGCTCCCTGAGTTCAATTGTTAGGTCAGGCCCCTTCTTCACTGCCATATAATCCAGATTTTCAAACCAGATAATCCACACCATCTGTTTTGAACTCTATTCTTTGAGTCTACACTGCCATATAATCCAGTTCAAAGCAGATAATCTGGATTTTATATGGCAGCGTAGAAGGGACCTCTGTGGACTGCAAAACCACTGCTGTTCAGCCATTTATCCTCAATGAGTGTCTTGACCATTGACATATCACAGAGATCTGGCTGGATGAAATTACAAGGTTTAATCTCTCTCAATTTTGTCTACTAGGGTTCTCCATGCAGCCAAAGGCAAAGCCTAGCTTTCAGAAAGATGGAGTTGCAGGCCCCTTCCAGACTGCTGCTATATCCCAGGATCTGATCCCAGATTATCTTCTTATCCCAGATTATCTGGCAGACTCATATAATCCAGTTTAAAGCAGATTATCTGGGATCAGATCCTGGAATATAGGGCAGTGTAGATAGAAGGGGCCACAGTGGTCAACTGGCATTCAATTAACCTGATCAGACTGATGAATGGATAAACCTCAGGGAGGGTATTCAGTTATTAATTAAAATGTTTTTCTCCCAGCCTGCATCTAAAGCTCTCAGGGCAGCTAACAGTAAAACAAATGGAAACAGTTTTAAAAAGTAAGACTAATTTGAAGTTTAAAAACATCAAACTTTTAAACACTTCAAACAGGACAGTTTCAGAACAGTTAAAAACGTTTTAAATCACTCGCGTGCAAAACTTGATGCAACCATTCTGGGCCCCCAAAAGTCTCATTATATACAGTGGTGTAGTTGCACGATTTCCCTCATCACACAAGAGAAAACACCCACTTAACATCCAGTTTCTGCCTCCTGCAGAATTCTGGGGTTTGTAGTTCAGTGAGGCTGTTAAACTACAATTCTGCAGGAGGCAGAAACTGGATTTTAAGTGGACTTTTTCTCTAGTGTGATGAGCAGGCATGTAGCCAGGGGGGGCTAAGGGGGCTTCAGCCCCCCCCCCGAAATTCTCAGGGTGGTCCGCGAAAAGGCCTTACTGGTACATTATTTAAACTGTTATGTTTATTGATATCATGATCTGATCACCATGCTCATTATATCCCACATGAATGGGGCTATTGGGATAACAATACAAAAGGTTTGCTAGGGTAGACCCTCTTCCACCCAGTCTCAGCAGCCCCAAATCAAAATCAGCCCCTGGTGATGAGTCCTATAATCAAAAATTAGGGTTTGATTTTTGAAAAACCCATGGCTACAGAGGGCCAACTGTGTTTTTAATCATATTGTTTTAAATGAGTCAACATCTCAGGCTAAATCACCAACAATGGCTAAATGGAGAAGCACTAGGGTTTGATTTTTGAAAAACCCATGGCTACAGAGGGCCAACTGTGTTTTTAATCGTATTGTTTTAAATAGGTTGTTAGCTCCCTTGAGTTTCATTATTGATGTTAGTGCATACAACAACAGCTAAAAAACCCAGGTTGGTGCAGACTTCACAGCTGTCTAGGACCCGCCTAGCTACATGACTACATTTCTGTCTACGAACCCAGGTGATCTCTCCAATCATCTGGAGAGGCCCTATTCTCGCTCCCACCACCTTTGCAGGTGCGTTTGGTGAAGACGAGGGAGAGGGCCTTCTCTGTAGTGGCCCCCCGACTCTGGAACGCACTCCCCAAGGATATCAGACAAGCCCCCACTTTGGCCGTCTTTAGGAGGAGCCTGAAGACGTGGCTGTTCCAATGTGCCTTCCCTGAATAAAGTAAGTAATGCCCTGCTGTGTTCAATCCCTGCAAATGTCCTCAGAAGCACTTTGATTACAGGTTGGGTGTCTTCCCCACATTGTCCTTGAAACCTTCCTGTTATATATAATCTACCTCTGTCTGCATCCCGTGTTTATTTATTTTAAAATGTTAATATTCACATTTGACCTGCCCGAAATGGTTTTAAATTGTATGTTATCGCTTATGTTTGAGTTTTTATTGATGGTATTGTTTTATAATTGCTGTTGTGTTGTTATTATGTGTTATTGGGCTTGGCCTCATGTAAGCCTCCCCGACTCCCCTTGGGGAGATGGTGGCGGGGTATAAATAAAGTTAATAAATAATAATAATTATAATAATTATAATGCCAGCCGCTATTAGGCCTGCAGCATACTTCATGGAAGGTACCAATTACACTGAGAAAGTGGTGCGTGTGTGTGTGTGGGGGGGGGGGGTGAATTGCTCCTGCCCCCCCCTCACTTTTTCATGCATAATGGTATGTTCCAGGAACTGTGCTGTGAAGCATAATGGGGGCTCTGTAAAAACCATTTTAGGGATTTTGGGGAGGGGGTTGGAAAGAGGGGAGTGGCCATCCCACACCTGCTGGGTTCTAGGAGCCCAAAAGGTGTGGGATGGGTGTTTGGACAGGCCGCATGGAAGTCCCTGGACTCCCCATGGGCCTGTCCACCCAGGGCCATAGCCTATTAGACTCGAGTCTTTCGCAGAAGTGCATATCTAATGGGCTATCTCATAAATTTGCGTCAAAGCAGGGTTTTTCTGTTTTGTGCCGAATGCAGTCACGATTACCTGAGGCGTCATCTGGATGTCCCAGGGAAATATGTGGGAGAGTGTGCATTTTATGCTCTGTCTGGATGGGTCCCTAGAATCCTAGTCCAACAGTCAAACCAATATACCCACGCATCCACTCCCAGCTCTCACATTGTTCAAGTCGTACAAATATTGTTATATAAGCAAAGATGCACATATGGGAGAAGTTGGCCTTACTTTAGTAGTGATTTGATTCCACCCATCCTGTAAAAGTGACAAAGAACCAGAGCAAAGCACTATATCTTTGAGAAAAATCTCATTTTCTGTTCTTATACACACTTCAAAAAAAACACAAGAAGGAAAGCAAGGAATCTGTCAGTTCCTTCATCTGCCTTCTCCGTCCAAGCTGACGAACAGTGTCATTGTTACACAATCTGCGCATTGGTTACCTTATAATCAAATTTTCACTGTTCTTTCTGACAGGTTTTTAAGTTACTTAGGGGATCTATTTATATGTGGAAGCATCAACATCATGCAGTAAATCCAACCACAACTCAGTCACATATTTTATTAAGTCTAAGTTCAGTGAAAGTGCAGAGTAAACTAGGGCTCTCTGTCTCTCCGTTACATCTGATTTGCGGTTGCTATAAAAAGGCCCACATGCCGCTCTTTCAGATGTGTTTTGGATTGAAAATAGGATTAATGTGCTAAAGTGTGATTAGAATGGTTAAACACGATTAATTGGAACAGACTTGTATTGCCAAGGGAGCTGCGCCGCGGCTGGCCTGCCTCCAGTTTACCAAGTGAACAAAGCCGGCCAACTGTCCAACTTTCCCCCCCAGTCTTTCGCTTATGTGCCGCCTCCCCCTCCCTTTGCGTTTTCTCATAGCCAGCTTGTCTCAGAGCAGATTAAATACAGCTGAGAATGTTGGTCTAGGTTTGCAACAAGGGATCCTGGGGGAATAAGCAGGAACCTCGGGCCCAGACTTGGCTTCTCTGGTGCTGGTTGAAAACTGCCATGCACCTAGGGCAAGGGTCCAGGTGGATCGACTGGGGAGTGGGAGTAATTTGGGGTTTTTAAAATGATCTATTAAACCCCTGAACTTTAATCAAGCTGCTACTATACTGACAGCTATGATTTACCTTCAAAAAGCAGCCGTAATGGGTAGGAAAAGGGGACCCGGGCCTAAACGTTTGCCCTGAGTTTTATGGAGGGTGCAGGCATACGCAAACACACGGACAGCCGGCAAACTAACATGTTGATGTTTTGTTTTAATAACCAACAGATTCACGGCTTTACGACGTAGGAAATCAATTGTGTTGTCGATTAGATTTTTAACAAGGAACTGGGCCACCTTGACTCCTCTCTTCACCTGCATATACACAAACACACACCCCGTTTACACCCAAAACACAAATTAGGAATGGGAAACTTGATGCCACAAGTCTATACATCAGGATTGGGAATCAGCTACATACCATTTATATTAATTCTTTAATTCTTTTAATTTAACTATCCAGCTGAAGGACTGGGTAGTACTGATTCTGGGTAGTATCAAGAACCATCTAATTGGCTACAAGGCAACCTGGTTGATTGGGAATACACCCATTCACTGTGTGTTAAGTGTTGTTGTATTAATGTTTTACAATCTGTCTTTTCTGTTTTCATTTTTTTTTGTTTTGGTTGTCTCTTTGGCCCTCTGTTGTTTGTTTTTAATTTAATGTATTCAGAACCTGGGGGGCAACAATTCATGATATATACGGCAGAGGGATATATGGCATGTTGTTGTTGTTGTTGTAAATCAAAACAATTACAAAAATGCATAGGTTAGATCCAGCTTTAGGCATGTGTAATTGTTAATGAAGAGTTTGTTTGGTTAGTCCTTTCCCCAAATTTGCAGATGTCTTCATACATTCAACAGAAAGTTTTCGGCCTCAGCAAAATGCAATAATCTGACAGAAAGCTGCTGAGAATTTTAAAAATCTGTATCAGGAAAAGCACATGTGACGGATTTGTCCATCTCTAGGTACATGCCACTGGGTATTTTTGCCTTATTGATCAGCCTCTATAAGACCATTACACAGAGTTTCATGGGACCCTTTTTGATGGATGAGGTTTGTGTAATCGGAAAAGAGGCTCCCCAAAATCAGGTTGAAGCCTCTTTGTCAACAAAACCCATCAGCACAGCAAAGGAAATGTACTGGATCCAACCCATTTAAATTAATAAATGCTAGTAGCAATCAATGAGTGCAACTCCAGCTCAGAGGATTATGAAATAATTACAATTCAAAACCTAGCTTAAGGCACATCCAGACGGAGGCCCCATCTATACTCCAGTATCGCTCGGCATTACTTCGCGAATGAAGATTCTTTAGGAAGCACTCATCCCATGCTTTTTACAAGCGCGTTGATGACTAAAAAGGCCAATCTGAGATAGGCAAGTCTGGTTGCAGAAAGCACAGCAGAAAGTCTCCTTGGGTGATGTTGTTTCCAAGTTGCGGTTCGTTTCTCTTCGAAACCCATTTGGCATGTATTCTCGAAAGAGGCCACAGCATTGTGGATAGTGCGTCTCCATGCCTCCCGGTGTGAGGCCAGGGTGGACCATTGTTGGTGATCAATCTGGCCGAGCCTCAGATGTTGTTTCAGGGAGTCCTTATATCTCTTTTTGGGGGAGTCTCTCTTGCGCTGACCCGTGATGAGTTCACCATAGAGTAGTATCTTTGGGAGGCAGTGGTCCTCCATCCTAGAGACGTGCCCTGCCCAGCGCAGCTGAGTTCTCAATAGCATGGCCTCAATGCTGGTGATCCCTGCTTGCTCAAGGACAGCAACATTCATCACATAGTCGGTCCAGTGTATATTTAGGATTGTGCAAATACAGCGCTGATGAAACCGTTCGAGGAGTCATAGGTGGTGGTGATAGGTGACCCATGTTTCAGACCCATATAGGAGAATAGACAGTATGATAGCTCTGTACACACTGATATTATATTATATTATATTATATGAGTTCAACATGAACTTATATAATGAAGATTAAACTTCATTGAACTGGATTATATGAGTCTACACTTCCATATTATCCAGTTCAATGCAGTTAATCTGCATTTTAGAACTACGTTATATGACAGTGTAGATGGGGCCTGATTTAAGAGACCAGAAAGTCCTAGGTTTTGTTCTTCTTCTTTTTTCTAACTTTATTTTGGTGATTGACAGAACTTTTAATGTCAACAATCAGTACAATTAGAGACTTTTCGTGCCATCTCCCCAGATCAATTTTTTTGAATCTAGTATAAAACTGGAAAGAACAGGAACAAAATCTGGGACTTTTCCATGCATTATCATCTCAAGAATAAGCCAAAGAAAACAGGTAAATTTTCAGCACTTTTCTAGGTGAGTCCTGATGAATCTCAGACACAAAGTGGCCACTTACACATTGCCAAAAAGGAAGACATATGCTTAGATATTGGCAGAGATGCAAAATTAGAAATAATTACTGTAATCTAAATATTTCACATTCTTACTGGAATTACCTTAGCTTACTTGTGCTTCCTCCCTCTCCCACTGCAAATGAGCTTAGAAACTCCGAGGGTTAATAAGTTTAAATTCAAATATGAAAGATCTGCAACTTGTATCTGTTCAGAATTCACTCCTGATCTGTAAGATTTATCCCATTAATTCTAAGATCTCTTCCAGACAGATCTCAATCCTGGGAGGAACCGGAATATTTTATCCGAGTTCCTTTTAGGATTGAGGCTCGACACCCACCCCAAACCCCAAGCTTTCTCAGAGGTTGACCTGAGAGTGTATTGAACCAATCCCCAGGCCCCCCATTTACCCCAAAAATGTATGGGGGGGGGACCTAGCTGCATGCTCAGTCCTCTTCGGCAAAAGCTCCTGGTATGTTGGGAAATCCCAGTTTACTCTGGATGAATTTGGGTTTGCCTGAGGTATTATTTGGACGCCTCAGATAAACCCGTGACTGGTGCCATGTTTTGGGCCTGTCTGGATTGTGTTGGGGGCATTATGCCATATCTTCTGCCAGGGGTTTAGCTCAGAATTATTTTTTTTATACAGAAAAAGTGCAAGTCACTTTTCTGATTTTTTTGGGGAAGAGTAGTAGGAATCTCTTTAAAAAACCATTAAGGGAGGGCTTAGTGTTGGAGGAGGCATCTCTCCAAAGCCCTCCAATTCCCAGGTGCTCATGTTTTTTGTGTCCAGGTAACAATGACAGTTATAAAAATTCTTGGGAGAAAAAGGCTCTTTGCACATTTACAAAGGACCTCATCACAGGAGTAAAAAGCCCCATCCAAAACACAGCCAGGATGGAGCCCGCAAGAGGCCATAACATGACGCAGGGATATTTCCAGAGGGGCTCTATCTTAGCAGTGTGCTAAAAGGCATCCCTGAGAACACAGATGACTAACTACCCGTGTTCTAATAGAGTAAGCCGGTGTGGTGTCCCAGCCTAGTGGTCAGAGACAGGCCCCAGGGGTTCCAGCTGCCCTGGGGGCCCCAGCTGCCCCAGATCAAGGGGATGATGGGTGGCCAGATGGATATGGGTCTGCTGAGGAAGACTTAGCATGGGACGACAGGGCTACAGGGCTATGATACTGCAGAGGAGAATATTGATGATTCCATGGAAGTCAGCTCTGAGTTAGACAGTGAAAGAGCCAGTGACCTTGATTCCCATGAGAGTTTCTGTCCTCCCTTGCCAGATGAACATTTCGGAGATTGGGAACTAAGGGAGGATGGAGGCTCCCAGGATGAGAGCTTTGCACCTGGGCCCACTAATGAGCAAGAGTTTGACAGAAGGGCTAGTACCAGATCTTCAAGGAGAGATTGGGGTTTGAAGAGGGGGTGCGCTGGACACATAGAAAGTAATTTCTTTTATTAAGAGGTGTCCGGGGTTTTCTAGTCAGAACTGAAGCTACGTTCAGCTTGATCAAGTCTCACGTTCAAGTCTCCAAGCTTAAGCCGACTGCTGGAGCAGTACGGCCTCACGCTCAAGTTTGACTGCCATTGCGGTTTGCCCCCAGTACCACGTTTAACCGCCGGAGCGGTCACCTTGTTCATGGACCATTGTTTCCTTGGGATTTAAGCCATTGGGCTTGCAACTACAGAACTTTATTGGACTATTTTTGGATTACTTTGATTGCTTTTTGCTTACATCTTTGGACTATTCTTTACCCTTTATTCTAAATAAAAGTACATTTATTGCATCTGCCTGGTGTGTGTGATCTAGGGGGGCTGTCTATGATCTGAGGTGCAACAGCCAGGGACAACACGGGATCAAGCTGCAGACAGATGGGTTTCCATGTGTGATGATAAGGGGGCAATGTGGGGTGCTGCCTAATGGTTTATCCCACTGCTCGATGGATTTGCACCATTGCCCCATGACTGGCCCTGCTGTCCACCAGCTTAAGGACCTTTATGTCATGAGGACCAAAGTCACAATTTGTTTTTCATTTAAATTTGTTCCATTAAATTTAATCCCAGTACGAGGGGTATGAAAGAAAAACCACTCTCCCTGTATGTGGATGAAACCCATGACTGACAATTTTAATGAACACTTTTTACCACAAATTAACTTTCTACCCTCAGGGCCCCTTTGAAACAGATGAAGATGCATAGGTCACCAGAAACAGCAGAACAGAAGGTGAACTGTCTCAAAATGGTGACAAAGAAAGTGTGGCATAGTTTGCCTGCAGTTATTGTGATAGTTTTAAATTCATATCTAAGAACATTTGGAAATGTCTTCATTCTGTACCACAGTTGTATCTCAATAACAAACAAGTTCCATGAATCAGCTTTCTTCAAGATAATTATAGATGGAGTGCAGTTTTAGATTTCGCTAACTTTGCCACAATTCTTCAGTCTTCTGGCAGTGTGTATGTACAGTAAATCTCTGAAAAAAGTTAAATCAATATGTATTACACATATGTGTACACACACCTCAAATTCAGGTGAGGGAAGCACCATGACAATGTCACTTTGGTGGGTGCAGTCTAGCATTGAAAACATATTTGGATGGTAGGTTGAAGGCATATACCAACCACTTTGGTCACATGCCCTGTATTGGCTCTGTAGTAGCTAAATGATGCACAGATCTGATCTAGGGTAATATGGGGAAAGGCCACCATAACTTGGCCATTCCCAATGTTAGCCAAAGTCAGGAGATAGTACTGGGATCACTGTGGAGATTGACTTTCAACATTGCAAAAGCAGTCCCTGGAGTCAATCCTCACAGGGCCCACACCTGGAAAGATCTGGACCTTACATTAAGTTCAGGCTCTTTTCAGGTGTTTTATTAATCTGGAGTAAAGTGGGAAATCCTAGTTTAGTCTGGATTAATTCAGGTTTACCTGGGACAGGTCCCACATTTTGGGTCTGTCTGGATGGGCCCTGGATTTTTTGAGTCTACACTGCCAGATAATCTGGAATAAGCAGATAGCCTGGGATCAGATCATGAGATATAAGGCAGTATAGATCATAGCTTTTTAGATAATGTGTAGGCACAGTTTGTTGCAATTGAGCCATTAACTAATCTGCAACACTCATTTTACACAATAGGCAAAATATGAGAGAAAATGCAACAGCGATACACAAACTCAAGTATCCAGGAGATATTTCTTACATCTATGGTAGGATAGAGAGATAAGAACTCATTTACTCCATTGACCTTGGATATAATTCCATGTTGTGATGATTACATTTTACAACTGTTTGAAATGTGAATTGTGTAGCTTGGAACAAAGCAGTAGAACACATGCATTGCATATAAAAAGTGCTAACTTCAAATTGGACGATGACTCTGGACACTATGGATTGAGTCTCGGTTTGGCCATGGAAAAACCCATTCTAATATTAACAAACATTTAGATTACAAAAGAGGTGAAAGGTAAATCCCCATAGGAACATGTGAAGGAGTCTTCCGCAGTGTAGAATGGCTCCTTTTAGAGGTCCTGCAATTTGAATCTAGGACCTTTCGCATGTAAAGTATGTGCTCTACTGCTTTGTCAGAATCCAAGCTTGCATTAAAGCCCACATTTTATTTCAGTAGCTTTTGGGGGCAGGGATTTTCAATATGCCACACAGTATATTATTACTGCTGCTATCTATTCTCCTTTATGGGTCTGAAACATGGGTCACCTATCGCCAACACCTACGACTCCTCGAACACTTTCATCAGCGCTGTCTTCGCACAATCCTAAATATACACTGGACTGACAATGTGACGAAAATTGCTGTCCTTGAGCAAGCAGGGATCACCAGCATTGAGTCCATGCTATTGAGAACACAGCTGTGCTGGGCAGGGCATGTCTCTAGGATGGAGGACCACCGCCTCCCAAAGATACTACTCTATGGTGAACTCACCACAGGTCAGCGCAAGAGAGGCGTCCCCAAAAAGAGATATAAGGACTCCCTGAAACAGCATATTACAGCTGGCTAATACACTGGTGTTTCAAATGGCTGTCTCAATACCTCGTGATGTGATTCGTATTGTTTTAATGTTTTAATATTTTACTGTTTTACTGTACGGCTGCATGGCCACTACATGCCGCCGGTCTTATATGTTGTGACCCACCCCGAGCCTGCAGGGAGGAGCGGAATACAAAACCAAATAATAAATAAATAAATAAATATCAGGCTTGGCCGGATTGATCACCAACAATGGCCCACCCTGGCCTCACACTGGGAGGCATGGAGACGCACTACCCACAATGCTGCGGCCTCTTTCGAGAAGACACGCCGAATAGGTCTCGAAGAGAAACGACAACGGAGAAAGAACCACAACTTGGAAACAACATCATCCAAGGAGACTTTCTGCTGTGCTTTCTGCAACCAAACTTGCCTATCTCAGATTGGCCTTTTTAGTCATCAACGGGCTTGTAAAAAGAGTGGGATGGGTCCTTCCTAAGAATCTTCATTCGCGAAGTAATGCCGAGATATCTTTTATTAGGTTAAGGTTGTGAAGTCTTGGCTCTACCTTTTCCTCTCCTCTGCTTCAGTTCCCCCTGTTTATAGGTTTTTCCAGTAGTGTAGATTCCTTCTTTGTATTAGTTTTGGGTGGAGCATAGAAACTCCTGGAGGCCAGCAATAGTTGGTCTATTCCATTTGTCTGTATAGAGCTCCTTTGTTGGATGCCTCCTTTTTCTGCAGCAGAGCTACAATGAACAGTGGCTTGGGTATTGTCTAATAATCCTAGCCCCAAGCAATTCAAAACAGGCATCCTTGGCACCTGCATTCAGCAGTATCCATATACCAGCAGTCCAAGAGACAACAGAAGCTTTTGTCCAGCTTAAGCTTCACAAGGAAGAAGATTGAGACTGTTTATAACCATTGCTTTCCACCAGAGGCAAGAGACTTTCAAAGACCCCAGAGAGATGACTGCAGCCAGCAAAATCTCCTTTTGTAATGTATTGTTTTGAGTTATCCTATAATAGTCCCAGGTGGAGTTGACCCTTTATTCATCTTATTTTCAGTAAACTCATTTTGCTTATCTTTTCACCTTGCCTAAAGTGCCTCTCTGTGTTAAGGGTCTCAATCTTAACAGAAGGTATACAGATAGCTCCCGAGTAAAGCCAGGCACTATAGTTTTTCCCAAAGGCTCGGTTGTGTCATCACAAAGGTTGTATTTTTGTGAGTTTTATATTGGCTCGTTTTTATTTAATTCCAATTCTATTTTAAAAACATTTCGATGTATAAATAAATAGCCAGGTGTGCTACGACTCAAACAGTTCATAACTCATGATGGCTTTTCCATTTGTATACCTGAACAGAAAATAGACCATTCAAGGGCATTTCAGTTAACATTGTGATGTCTTCTACAGGCATCACTCTTTTTATATCTATGCACATGATATCTATCTTGCATTCCCAAGCCCACCGCTCGGCCCCCACTGTATTCAAATACCTCATAGTTTATCCTTATTTGTTTGCCTTAAATTGTTCAAAAGGGATGCATTTTTATAATTATATGCTACACATTTTTATTCATTTGCCTTGTTTTAACTCAGATGTAAAGTCCTATTCAGGACAAAGCCAAGGTATGAATTAATTAAAGAAATATAAATTTTAGTAATAGAGCCACAAGCCAATGGGACTTTTACCTGCATAAATAGGAGTCTAGTGTCTAGATCAGGGCTGTCCAACTTCTACGGGCCCAAGGGCCAGAATTCCGGTCACTGATCTCCTGGGGGGCCGAAGGGTCTGCCTCCGCCCCTGGCTCTGCCCCCTCCCCCAGCTCCACCCCTGCCCCTCCCCCAGCTCCGCCCCCTCCCCAGCTCCAATTTACTTACAATTGACCTTGAGTTGTGGAGTTGTAGTTCACCTCCATCCAGAGAGCACTGTGGACTCAAATAATGATGGATCTGGACCAAACTTGGCATGAATACTCAATATACCCAAATGGGAACACTGGTGGATTTGGGGAAATGTTTCCTAATACCTTTGAGTTATTTGAGTCCACACTCAAATTGGGACACACCAAAAAAAAACCAAACACCTCAATGCCGTCTCAGGGCTTGATGGGGCCTCCTTTCCCTGAGGCGGGTGGTGGAGGCCCAAAGAGCTCCCTCCCTTCCTGAAGGGAAAACAAGCCACGGGGGCAGGCGCAAAGGAAGCCACGTTGCGCCCTGCACGCGGGGGAAGGCAGCACAACAAGGGGGAAGGGGTGCGGAGGAGAGGAAGGAAGCATCGCCAAGGAAACCACCGCTGAGGGACCCCTCCCCCCTCACCCAACGTCCCACTGTTTTTAGATTGATTGATTCGAGCCAGGCCCTTCCTTACCCATACTGCGGGAACCCCGCCACATGGCCAAAGCGCCAACGCCGCCCCCGCCCCCAAAGAGCCCCGCTGGAGCCGAGGCCATGCTCAGGCCGGACACGGCGGCTCTCCCATCTGCAGGGCGGGAAGCAAGGGCCCTCCGCAGGAAGAGGACGGAGCCAGGAGGGGCTTTCCCTGCCTCACTCCCCTCCTCCCTCTCTCTGAGGGAATGGGGGCTGGCCTGGAAGCAGCCGCGAGGGAGGAGGAGGCGCGCGCCCAGGCCGGCCGCAAATCCCATGGGACCCGAGATTTCGGCAGCTATCCCGAGACTACGCAGCCACAGACGGGATTTTGACCTCCCTCGAAATCCCGTCTGTGGCTGGCATAGTCTCGCGATGCTTGCCTAAACCCGGAAGTAGGGTTTTTTTTAATTTTTAATTTTTAATTTGTATTTTATTAAAACAAGCTAGGGGGCCAGAGGGAAGGGGCTCGGGGGCCGTGTACGGCCCCAGGGCCACCTGTTGGACAGCCCTGGTCTAGATCCAGGGAAGTCATGCTACCCCTCTATTCTGCCTTGGTCAGGCCATGCCTGGAATCACACTGTGTCCAATTCTGGGTACTGCAATTAAAGGGAGATGTTGACAAGCTGGAATGTGTCCAGAGGAGGGCAACTAAAGTGATTTAGGGTCTGGAGAACAAGCCCTATGCAGGGTGGCTAAAAGACTTGGGCATGTTTAGCCTTCAGAAGGGAAGGCAGAGAGGAGACGTGATGATGGCAATTTATAATATGTAAGGGGAAGACATAGGGAGGAGGGAGCAAGCTTCTTTTCTGCTGCCCTGGAGACTAGGATGCAGAACAGTGGCTTCAAAGTACAGGAAAGGAGATTCCTTCTGAACATTAGGAAGAACTTCCTGACAGAAAGCTGTTCAGCAGTGGAGCTGTCTGTCCCGGAGTGTGGTGGAGGCTCCTTCTTTGGAGGCTTTGAAACAGGCTGAATTGCTAACTGTTAGGGGTGCTCTGAATGCTATTTTCCTGCTTCTTGGTAGGGGTTTGGACTGGATGGCCCACAAGGTCTCTTCTTTGGTATATCCTATTAATCCTAGTGGGTGATGGGAACATTATAGTTCAACTTAAAGAGCATATGTTTGGAGGGAAGGTCCACACATGCAAAAATCATCTCATGCAAGGTCCAGCAAAAGGGGGAGCCTAAAGCAAAACAAACAAACAAAAACAAAACAACAATGAGGTCTTCCTCTAGAGTTAAAAATCTTAGAGTTGGGTTACATTTTTTGCAAACACACAGTATTTTTTCGATTCTAAAATGTTGTGTATTGTAGGACACACACTAATTTCAATATCACCAACAGAAATGTTTTAATTTATACATATAAAAGGAAGCTGTAATTCCAAGACTGGATCTCCATTGCCATATAATCTAATTTCAGAATGCAGATTAACTGCTTTAAAGTGGATTATATAAATTGTACAGCCAAGTAATCCAGTTCAATGCAGCTAATCTGCATTCAGAAACTGAATTATATGGGCAATGTAGCTGAGGCCTAAGATGCACCCTGTTTTCAGAGATGTTTATATGCGAATTCATGCAACTCAGGCTGGATCTACACTGCCAAACAATGCAGTTTAAGGACTGGATTATTGAACTGGATTATATGAGTCTACACTGCCAGTTAAACTCCATTCTGGAACTGCATTATATGGTAGTGTGGATCTAGTCTATTCTCCTCTATGGGTCTGAAACATGGGTCACCTATCGCCAACACCTAGGACTCCTCGAACGCTTTCATCAGTGCTGTCTTCGCACAATCCTAAATATACACTGGACCGACTATGTGACAAATGTCGCTGTCCTTGAGCAAGCAGGGATCACCAGCATTGAGGCCATGCTATTGAGAACACAGCTGCGCTGGGCAGGGCATGTCTCTAGGATGGAGGACCACCACCTCCCAAAGATACTACTCTATGGTGAATTTGCCATGGGTCAGCCCAAAAAGAGATATAAGGACTCCCTGAAACAACATCTCAGACTCGGCCAGATTGATCACCAACAATGGTCCACCCTGGCCTCACATCGGGAGGCATGGAGGCGCACTATCCACAATGCTGCGGCCTCTTTCGAGAAGACATGCCGAATGGGTCTCGAAGAGAAACGACAACGCAGAAAGAACCGTAACTTGGAAACAACATCACCCAAGGAGACTTTCTGCTGTGCTTTCTGGAACTGAACTTCCCTATCTCAGATTAGCCTTTTTAGTCACCAACACACTTGTAAAAAGTGTGGGATGAGATCCTTCCTGAATCTTCGTTCGCGAAGTAATGCCGAGAGAGAGAGGATCTAGCCTAAGAATTAAAGAAATACAGTGTTTCTTAAAAATTATTTCCTTCAATATATTCTTAGTTTCTTCCAGTCCTGCTTGTAGTTGAGTTACTCAGCTTCCAAGAACTCCAGCAGGATTGAAGCCAGTTCCACCCAGCTGTGTGCAGAATTCCCACCCTGGTTAGAAATTTCAGTGCTGTTTACGGAAAACCTAACTGCGGGTGATGTGGAGGCTTGTGAAGGAAAAGAATGCCTTGCAGCTAATGATACACCATCATAGCGTGGCTTTGCATCCTGCATCTACCATTGCGTGCCTGTCATACGTCAGTCTATCAACATAAAATTACATTTGTGTATAGGTCTTATTAGATGGAATCTACTTGAAAGTGACTGCTCGGGTTACCAGTAATTACTTTCCAATGATTGCCTGCACCCCTTCACTCTCCCTCAATCTTCCTTTCGGAGTTTGAAGTTCGCTGAGCCTGAGGCAGTAATCTTTATGTTGCTGTATGTCAGATAAGAAGAGGTCTGTATACTCTCTCTCTCTCTCATAATACATACTGTATATTGGCCATTGCTAAAGGGAAACTCATTTTAACCAAAGCCAGATTTTATGTCCTTAATAGAGTTAGGAATGGTGTATTATTTTCCAGCTTGGACCAGCTATTAATACTTTATAAGTTGTGAACATGGAAAGAATTCCCATAAATCTAGATACAATATTGCAGTGTGTGGCTGAAAAGATAAGAATGGATCAAAGGTGCGTAAAGAGAGTCTGTTTCTTCGATTCAGTGCTAGCTGTAAAGGCCACAGTGCTGATGTCACTTTTGCGCCGAGGCTCTGCGGACTTTGGAAGAAATTACGCACTTTAATTCACTGCGGCATCCAAAAGAGATCATTTCGGAGAGCTCTCCTCCCAAAAGTGCCGTTCTCCAGCTCGGCGTGTTTTCTGCATTCGTAATGGCAAATCTTTCCCTGGTCTAAAGTGGTGTGCTTTTAGCCAAAAGTGGAATAGTTTCATTAAGATCACTCAAGGTTCTCAGTGGAGTGGTTTTTCCTTTCCTACCTGGAAAGAGAAGGGGAGGGAGAGCACGCACATTACATGTAATTTGTTTGTGGTGTTTTGACAAAATGGGCAGTACTCTTCAAAGGATGTTGAAGCGTACTATTCAAAGTGGGGGGTCTTTAGGCGGGTGCTGGTTCCCGAGCCATTGGCTGCCACTTCTTGGAAAGTTTGTTTTTATTGTCTGCCTTGAAGTCATTTCTGACCTGTGGTGACCCTATCTTGGCATGATTTGTTCAGAAGGGATTTGCCATTGCCCTCCATTGAGGATCAGAAAGTAGAACTTGCCTTTGGTTTCATGGCTGAACAGGGATTCAAACTCTGGTCTTCAATACTCAAATTCCTCACTATATCATGCTGACTCCATTTGACAAGTTTTCAGGAAACATAGAAGAAATGATAGCTAATGAGTATAACTTGGGTGCTTTTCCCTGTCCTATGGGCTAGGGCAGTGTTTCCCAACCTTTTTTGAGCTTCGGCACACTTTTAACATTAAAAAAATCTGGGGGCACACCACCAACCAAAATGACACAAAATGACACTCGAACACAGTAAAGAACGGCTAAGGGTTGGTGGCCTGCTGGGAGCAGCTGCTGGGAGTGCCGAGGGCTCCTCCATGCGGCTTCAGCGAGCGAGGGGCAAGAGTCATGGCGGATTGGAGGCTGGCTGGGGAAATGGCCGAAGGAGGCAGCGCCCCGGTCCCTTCTTCTTTTTCTTCGCCACTGCCCTGCCCTTCCTCCTCCCCCAAGCAGCAGGAGTTTGACAGGAGGGGGGAGGAAGGGGGGCAGAGAGCTTTTCTCGCGGCACAGCAGGAGGTCCGTCACGGCACACTAGTGTGCCACGGCACACTGGTTGAGAAAGACTGGGCTAGGGAATTGCTGATCTCCCACATGTGATAGTTTGAGAAGCATTGTATACCTCCAGAAAAGGTAGGAAACCTTTTTGGAGACTTGCATTTATAAGTTCCCTGAAGCAATTGGACACTTTCATTTGAAGTAACCTTACAGTATGTCTCTGGCATTACTTCGCGAATGAAGATTGTTAGGAAGGACTCATCCCACCCTTCTTACAATCATGTTGATCCTGGGTTAGTCTCGAGTGACCAAAGTCCTGAACCGCTTCATGCAAGGTTGGGTTGTGGCTTCCAGTGTATCTTTACACCTGCTGTTTTGTCCCTCGCCTATCGCTACAGGGCTTTTTCGGAAGTTGGATGTGTCCTTCGACCTGTAAAATAGATTTTTCTGGTGGAGTGCAGTGTGCACAGAACTGGCTTCACCCTTTAAACCAAAGGTTCATCTGCTGAGGCCTAGCAAGCTTGGACAGTGGCAGCGAGGTCCTCAGGCCATAGGTTTGGTTTGAGTTTCCTTCTCTTACAGGGTTAGATGAGCACCATGTGACACCCTCTTGAGGGCTGTTTTATCAGTGTTGGGATTACCATGTGGTTATATTAGTTCTTTGTTTCTCTTCTTCACCATGTGCTTCTTGGTCACATGATCTTTGGCCTTATCATGTAGTCATTTAGGGATGAACTACATCATAGCCCTTACCTGGTGACCTGCTTTCACCCCACCCCCCTTTTGGAGTCTATTTAAGGGGACGCATGGCCCCTCCTCTTCCTCTTTGCCAGCAACACCAGGACAGAGCAGGACTGAAAGCCAGGTGGCTGCAAAGGGCAACCGCTTTTACCTACTGGCTTTCCTACATCTTCACCCAGAACTTCCAGCATAAAGGAAGAATTCATCTTCATCAGAGGCTGGGATTTTGGGGGCTCTGCTACAGAACTTCGGATCTGCAGGGCCATAGGACAGCGGGACACCTTGGACTTAATAGAGGTACCATTACAGGGCTCCTTCTGGACCTGTAATAGACTCCCTTTCTTATAAGGACATTGCAATCAACCCAAGCGTTTTTGTGCCACCAGATTCCTTTTACTGGTTGTATTCAATAAATCCTATCTTAGTTCACCCTACTCTGAGTTTAGCATTCCTTTTATAGATGTCAAAGGTTTCTTGTTTGTGGGGAAACCTTAATTCTGTCCCCCAGGGTCAAAGCTTGTTTTGTCCTATCTCTAAAGTCCCCTTTTGGACTCTGAGAAGACAGAAGACACCATCTGCCCAGGTTTGAAATTAGGGTTTTCCTTCTCCTGGGATGGTTGCCAAAAGGCTAGAGAGCCCATCCTGCCCATTGATGCTCTTGGTCAGACCCTTCGGTTGTGACCTGTCTGGCATGGGAGGCCCTACCGGTGGCTATTATGCCACCACCAGCATAGCTCACAACTTCATTAGGGTACGCAAGCCTCTCCCCCTTGACAAGGGGGCACCAACGGTGCCTACAGTGTGTGGGCACATGCTTAAATATGTCAATGTTCAGGCAAATACAAATGCAAATGTGTGTGTCCATTTCAAGGTGTGATCATTTACATGGGATTGGCATTCATTAAAAGGACCCCACAGCCCAGTCAACACATTAATCCACATGTGAAGATCTATGGTACACAGCCATGATGAAGGATTTCCAACCCATGTCAACAAAAGAATCAAGTGGTACCTTAAAGATTCACATGTCTTACGCGACATGCTTTTGCTGACTTCAGTCAACAAATTCATTGCAAATAGATTCAGTAGGCAGATGTGTATTTGGGGACCGGGTTAAGGGAATTCTGGATAAGTGATGTTCAACCTGAAAATGGAAGCAGCAAATGATCATTTTAAAAGTGGTTGTTTGAAAGCGGTAGAAAAGATGTCCTTGCATAGATAAACATATGCATTATGTTCTTTGTCTGATGCAAGTTGGATTTAATCTCTTCATAGGCAAAGTTTGGCTTTCCAGGGACAATAATCAACACAACACAAATATAGCACATCGTCATCATCTCCACTTTAACTACAGCTCCCTGAATTAGAATTCTAAACACCTTTCCTGAAATGGCAACCCTTGGGATTCCACAAGGTGGAGCCACGGCAGATAAAAGGTATTCATAGGATTGCAATTTTTTAGTGTGAAAGGGTCCCATATGCTGTTGAGCTACTAGACCAGTGATTCTCAACTCGTGGGTTCCCTAGGTGTTTTGGCCTACAACTCCCAGAAACCCAGCCAGTTTACCAGCTGTTAGGATTTCTGGAAGTTGAAGGCCAAGACATCTGGGAACCCACAGGTTGGGAACCACTGTACAGACTATTCAGTCATACTCATCATATGAAATGGCGAAGAATGCTGGGAGTTGCAGTTAAACTGTATTAGGAGGCATGTACTTTGCTTTCCCTGGTGATCTCTGCTGGAGTGAATAATAGAAATGGAAGGGCCAGGGGAATGGAATGAGGTGTAAAATTTGCCAGTGAATAAAATTACTGAAACGGTACTTGCGAAGTAAACAAAATTTGGGTGGTAAATAACATAGCCACAACTTCATAGAATTGGAAGAGGCCACAGCCATGATTCTATGTTAATCGTTGATCTATGATCATGTGTGACCTTCACTTTGTCTGTCAATTTATGCTGACCCCATGAATTTCATAAAAAAAATTTTAGGCAAGGAATATTCACAGGTGGTTTTGTAAGTAGTGAGATTTTTTTTAATTTCTAAACCTTTGTTGCCACTCAAGTCACAAGAGATATAATCCTTGAGTTGGAAGAGCCATCCAGTCCAATCCCCAAGAGCTGAATATCTTGACAAATTCTTTTTCAGCTGTTTCCCATTGGATTCTGTCTTGGAAGTTCTTTGTTGATTTCAAAATACTTTTTTTTGCCAATTCAGTCTCAAAGCAATGAGGAATTTTATCTGTTTCCCGCATCTAAAGGAAAACTGCATTTTTCAAAGGCTGTTTGTGGTTTGTGACTTATTATGTTCAGAATTCAACATGTTGAAAATAGCATTTTCCAGGCAGAAAACAGCATTATATAGAAAGAAGGTAGAGGAAAGCTCTACTTAAAATCAGCCAGCGCTCCACATTAGTTGGGGTTAGGGACTCAGGACCGCATGAAAGTGAAGAACCACAAATAAAATTGGTATTCTTTTATCTGAAAGAGAACTACTCTCAGACAAATTTCTAGGTCTTCCAGGACAACTCTGTGGTCAAATTCTGCTGCCATAGAATCTCACTAGAGGATCAAAGATTCCCAGAGAGGTGCTCTCTCTAGGAATCTTGAGTTCCTCCAGCATGACTCTATGATCAACCTCTGGAGGAAGCCCACTGGGCAATCTTGGGCTAGTTACATCCAAACTCAGAGGAAGGCAAAAGCAAGACCCTGTCTAAACAAATCATTCAAGAAAAGCCTATGATAGATTTTTCCCAAATCAGGGATGACTTGATGGGACACAACAACTACTACTACAAGTCAAGTTGCATTGACAGGGCCCACAGGAGACAATTACCCAATGCAAAAACAGAGGTTGGAAATGAAGCAAAGGAAATTCCTCAGCAACTTCCCACTTGTAGTGCGTCTATACGGTAGAATCAATGCAGTTTGACACCACCATCATAGAAACTGTATCTTAAAAGGTCTTTTAGCCTTCTCTGCCCAAAAGTGCTAGTGCTTCACCAAACTACAACTCCCAGGATCCAATAACAATGAGCTATGGTCATTAAAGAAGAGTCAGACTCCAATAATTCTATGATGTATGTGTGTCCCAAGTCACTGAATTTCAGGAAACATTAGTCAATGGTGACAGCTGTTAAAAAATTGGGGGTCCCCCTCTCCCAATCAAGAACAGCAGATGGGATGAAATCCATCTTTATAGGCTTTAACCTATAACTGGAATGACTTTTAAAAGTAATGTTCCAAGCCATGGTGTATAACAGAAGAACAGCTATTATTTTGAGCTGTTATTGCTCTCTCTACCCAGCCCACTCAACCAGAATCATTTGAATTTCAATGAGAAAAGTAAGCAAACAAAGAAATAGTGTATCTGATAGGCACCACAATGGTCTACAGCTGTTTGACATTGCTGCAGTCATAGTCTCAGAAATACAGACACACATGGTGAGAATCAAGACTGACCACAGAAAGAACATAAGTTGGGTTGAAATCAGGACTGCCCCAACTCTTAGGAATTTTTGTAGAGGGGTGCATGGACCCAAGTCTGTAGCCAAGGGGTGGGGTGGAGGTGGGGTTATGGTTTCAACACACACACACACACACAGAAGAATTTTTCAGGTTTTTAAAAAAATCACTGGTTTACTCATGAATTTTAACCAGTTAACCAAATCCCCATGCTAAGTCTACAAAAAGCCAAAATTAAAGTTCCTGTAGAACTGCAAGCAGTATCTCAGCCGAATTTCGATAATTTATTCACATTATCATTCCCTACATTTCCATCCATTTACATTGCAATAGCCAACATAGTGGAAGCAACCAAGTTTCGACATAGCAGATGTTTAATCAACATTTTCAATGTGAAGACAACGTAATCCAACAAAACTAACATCAGAATCAGGCTTCCCAAGTAAAACTCCATAAGAAAAACAAGTTTAAATACAATTTACAGTGTTTCCAGGAATGTAACGATATTTTTGCTTTAAAAGCTTATACTTTGATTTTTTCTAAACTATCGCCGTACTTTTAAATAAATAGGTACCAGATTAAAGGGGTTTTTATGTAATTTCTAAAAATTTAGTGTCTCTGGGTCCTAGATCTTGATTTTAGGTATTCCAATTAAAAGTGAAAATATATGCATAAGAGATCTTTCATAATGCTGTATCCTTTGTCTAATAAAAATGTAAAATTTGAACACAATTATAGATTCTATTACATATTTTCATTTGTTTTTACCCCATGTAATAATCTTTAATACTTTTTGACATATTATTTTTAAAACACCTGAAAGTAGTCACATCCCTGCTCTCTTGCTCTTTCCCCTTTCAGAGCTCTCTCTTACGCCCACCTTCTTGCTCCTCCCACTGGGGTATAAAAGGAAGGCATGGATGCAGCTGTGGGTCATTCCAAACACAGCTGTCTTGCCTTGCAATTGTCTGCTAGCTTAAGTGCTGTTCTGAGACTTAAAGCTCTCTTAGTTGCTGTTAATGTTCCCTTTCATCCACCTGACTCCAAAAAATGCCTAAAGGTCCATCAAAGCAACTGAACATTTTTGAGTTTATGGCAAAAAAGAAATAGCCAAATGTTGAAGACCAAGACAGCAGGTTGAGAACCATTGCAGCAGCTCCTACCGATGAAGGCCCCAAAATGTGCACACCTAGAATGCAGGTGAAAACTGAGGAAACAGTGGAACCAGAGGTGTCTGTCTACCACTGGTTCATCTAAGCCAGGGCTGTCCAACTGGTGGCCCGTGGGCCATATATGGCCCCCCGGCCCTTCCCTACGGCCCCCTACCCTTTAAAAAAAGAAATCGGCTGTTTAAAATAAAAAAATATTTTTAATTTTTTTATTTTATTATTATTAGTTTTTAATATATTTTTTCCGTGGTGGGGCGGGGCAGGGAGGAGGAGCAGGCTCCCTCCTACTCCCCCCCCCCCGCCAATCTGCGTGCTCTGTCTTTGTTAGGCAGAGATGGCGCCCGCCGCCTCGCCCGCCCGCTGCCTTGCACGTGGTCCGGCTACTGGATCCAGCGCGTTTGGAAAGGTAGGCCGAAGCAGGGGGCTTAAGGGGAAGATGGGGGTGGGAATATATGGGGCAGAAATATAATAATAATAATACATGTATTTAATTTGGAAATAAGGGGAAGATGGGGGTGGGAATATATGGGGCAGAAATATAATAATAATACATGTATTTAATTTGGAAATAAGGGGAAGATGGGGGTGGGAATATATCGGGCAGAAATATAATAATAATAAATAATAAATGTATTTAATTTGGAAATAAGGGGAAGATGGGGGTGGGAATATATCGGGCAGAAATATAATAATAATAATGTATTTAATTTGGAAATAAGGGGAAGATGGGGGTGGGAATATATGGGGCAGAAATATAATAATAATTTAATTTGGAAATAAGGGGAAGATGGGGTGGGAATATATGGGGCAGAAATATAATAATAACAATAATAAATGTATTTAATTTGGAAATAAGGGGAAGATGGGGGTGGGAATATATGGGCCAGAAATATAATAATAATGTATTTAATTTGGAACTGAGGTCTGTTTTGCTGGGGTGGGCTCCTTTCTTCCTTGCTTTAATTCTTGCTTTTATGTTATTTATTTATATTTATTTCCCTCCCATATATATTCCCTTCCTCAATCCATCTCTCTTTGTGTGTTTCTGATATTTATTTATATTTATTTCACTCCCATATATATTCCCTTCCTCAATCCATCTCTCTTCTGATATTTATTTATATTTATATTTATTTCATTCAGTTCCATTTTTAAAATTTATTTTATAATTAATAATGCAACTAGTAATTGTAAGTAAATTTTTATGTAGACTTCATTAATTCTACTCATATTAGGCGCGTCATCATAATCCTGTCCACACAAGTATTGCAAGTTCAGTTCCAGTGTTTTCAAAATAATCCCTGCAAGCACACCACCTGTCATATAACATATTCACAAAGCCTATAGACTTCTCTTATTTCTGCAGCTTCACATTAACGTACTAGACATGGTTAGGTTCAGTCAAAATCTTCATAATTCAGAAAGATTTGTTTTTTGAAGTGATTTAGAAAATTTTAAAGAACCCGGAAGTTCTTTTGCCCTCCCGAAGGTTTTTCTGCCATTTCTGTTACGAAGCATTGAGTCGGAAATGATTCAGCGTTTCTGTTTTTTGGTGTCTATTGAAGACATCTTTTCATCTCACAAATGGTTTAGCAACCAATGCACCAAGCTTCTGATGATCACCTTTACCCCCAACATCTCCTCCAAATATCACACAGTACTTACAGAATGCACCTTGTACATCAGGGGTGCCAATTAGGTAGCTCGGGAGCTACTAGTAGATCCTCTTCCAGGTGATCTTCGGGCCTCCCTTGCCAAGCTCTCCTTCTCCTGTCAAAACTTAGCTCTCCCCAAGATGAAGTTTGGTCATCCGCACTCCAATTCCCATCCCCAGCAAACACCACAAACATAAGAACATAGGCAAGGGAGGCAACAGCAGCTGAGAGGGCTAATGATGGGGTGTCAGCTCATTCAAGTTCTGATGAGGACTTGTGAATAAAGTGAATAAAGTGAGACTTGGAATGGGGGATTCCTTGCAGTTGGCAAGGTGTTGCTGGATGCCTGTGTTCTGCCCTGTGTGCTGTGTTCCTGTGGACTGACTCTTGGATGTGAGTTTGGATCCTGATCTGCCTTCATGGACTTGGGTACAGTATTGACTGGGTTCCGCATCTTGTTTCCTTTTGGCTACACTGTGTATTGCTTCCTGTGTACTAGTTTGCTGCTGCCTGCTTCATGCTGACCCTGGATCAGATTATCGTCACTACTGTCTTCTCCCTCGCTTTGGCCCGGATTGGTGTATTGTTGCTTCCGCTTCCTCCTCGCTGATGCTTTATTGGTTTGACTACATGTTTGCTGCCTGCCCATTTAGACTTCTGGGCTGTGCTGACATTTCTTTGCTTCCTGCTTTCTCCCCCCAATTGATGATGACATTGTGTGCCTTTTTCTTGTGTTGTGCAGCATTTTGAGTTTATATCGGGGGTAGGAGAGATAACCCAGGTTTTTGTGTTTAGGACTATTTTGGCCAGTTTGGTCACTATTTTGAGTTACTTTTATGCTCACACTGAAATTGAAGTGTTTTTTTGGGTCGGTTTGGCACTTTTTTGAGTTCTTTGTGGCATTTTGAATAAACTTTACTTTGTACTCTACTGGGCTTGGCTCTTTAAGGCTCTCTGTGTTACGACACACCCCTTCCCAATTGCTTTTTTGGCTACGGGCCTGCATGGACCAACTACTACTATTTTGCCAGAAGGCAAATGTATTATCTGAAAGCTGCCCCATTTTTCAAACTATTAATGCCAAAATTTCAATAAGATGTTATATAGATCAAACCTTGGCTTCATACTCATGCGTTCAGGCTTTACAGTGCATGCATGTACAAATAATTTCTAGGACCACTCGTTGGCTCAGTCTACTTGCCAATTTTCTCTTTCTCGCTCTCTTTCCCTCCTCTGGAAGAATGATAATAACCCAAGCTGGCAAAAAGTTATGATTTTTAGTTTTACTGGAGGAAAGAAAATGGACACACTTGGTAAAATAGCAAATTGAAAGATCAATGGTAAAGTCAATTGAGGAACTGAACATGCATACCAGAAACAAAACGCATGTTCCGAATGAGGTTCAGATAATTATCTCATTCTGAAATTACCTCATGAATCTGGCAGCTTGGTTGGCTTTTGCCCTTGGAGAAATCTGAACTGTTTGGCGAATCAATGGCTCAATTTCCGACTTAGTATTTTAAGTTATACTCCAGAGCATAGTGCTTCACTCAAATAGCAGTAGTCTCACTTTATACAAACATATTTGTTCATACACACACACACACACACATCTCATAACATGCAGAGCGTTTCTTCCATGATGCAGAAAATATGAATTATGGAGAAAATTAACCAGCACAGGTATTTTATTTGATCATATTACAAATAAAATCCAGTTGCTGGTTTCTGTCATTTGGTCATGCAGTCCTTCTATTATGATAAACCTACCTATCCAGTATGGAGCAATCCAAGTGTAGAAGGCCAATTCTGTTGACACCAACATTATTTATTTATTTATTTACAGTATTTATATTCCACTCTTCTCATCCCGCAGGGGACTCAGGGGACTACAATGCACATATAGGATTACAATGCACATATTTTTCCTCCCAAAGTAGGATGAAAATCATATTCAATGCCATAGGCATACAGACATATACTAGACCCGGATACTGAGGCGTCCAGGGAGGTCTTTAACATTCCAGCTTTTTCTCTGGTCCATTGCATGAGGGCATGCTTGATTCTGAGCATTTTCCTCCTCTAAAATCTAGGGTGAGCTTATAGAGCGAAAAATACGGTACATGGCAAACACCAATCCATATATAGACATACAGAGGCGTTTACATTCCAAGTCCTTGATGGAGTATTCTGAGCACAGGGTGAGCTGTTGCTTCACCATCCACTTGTGACACCGACTGGTGGAGAAGGTACACTGGTGGAAGGTTTTATGGTATCGTAAATTAGTTAAATTAGCCTCCACACAAAGCGGTACCTAAATTTCCTACTTGACAGATGCAACTATCTTTTGGCCTGCGTAGGTCAACAGCAAGCTAGACTATTAAGGTCGAGAGCTTACTCCGACCCGGGTGGTCTTTGAACTCATGACCTCTAGGTCAGTAGTGATTTAATGCAGCTGGCTACTAACTAGACAATGCAGGCCCCACCCACATTCCCCTTAAAGTGGAGGAGAAATGTTAAAGGGCACTTCCTCCACTACTACGGGGGAGGAAAGTGTGTTTTGGCTGGTTCCAACTGAGCTACCCACACTTTCCTCCCCTGATGGGGAAAGAGTGGTGTGGCAACGCACACTGCTGCACATTGCCACTGTTTCTCCCATCTGATGGTGAATGGATGAGGGATGCATTGTTTTTTGGAAGTGAATGAAGGTACTTCAAGTCCCATCATCCGTGGTCCGTCTCACAGTAAACTGCACCAGGCTGTAGAGTGGGTCATGAGGGCTCTGTGTGCCAGATTTGGTGTTGATCAGTCATTGGATTAGGTTTGTAGCAGGATTGGGAAGTGAGGAAGGTACTGCAAGTCCCATCATCCATGTTCTGTCCCCCTCCAAACTTCAGTAGGCTGTAGAGTGGGTCACTGGGGCTCTGTGTGCCAAGTGTGGACTTTCTCGGTGTTTGTTGGGGGCCACAGTGGTCTGTGGGAACAGAGGGGTGTAAAAGTACTACAAATCCCATCATCCATTGTCAGTCCTCCCCAAACCTCACCAGGACGTGAAGGCAGTCATGGGGGTTATGTATGGCAAGTTTGGTCTCGATCAGTGATTGGATGAGGGTTGCAGCGGACTTGGGAAGTGAGTAGAGGCACTTCAAGTCCCATCATCCATGGCCCACCCTCCTCCGAACTGCACCAGGACGTAGAGTGGGTCATGGGGGCTGTGTGTGCTGAGTGTGGTCTGTATTGGTCCTTTTTGGTGGCCTCAGTGGTCTGTGGGAACCAAAGTTTTGGAAAGTACTACAAATCCCATAATACGTGGGTCATGTCATAGGGGGGGTTATGTGTACCAAGTTTGGTGCAGGTCCATCACCCGCGCTGGTCGCTGTGGCCTGTGCAAGTGGCTGCCACATATCCGCCCTGGCCTGTGAAAGTGGCTGCCACATATCCACCCTGGCCTGTGAAAGTGGCTGCCACATATCCGCCCTGGCCTGTGAAAGTATACCGGTGTAAAACAGAAAGGAGTAAAAAAAATGGAAAAGGCCTGCATGGAATTAGCAGTAAGGTCCAATGAGGCTGGGTGAGGGGGCTTTGGGCCAGAATTATTTATATAAGCATTAAAAGGCATTAGAGAAAGGTATTTATTGTTTTCTCTTGTGTCTTTTGAGTGAAGTAGGGCCTTACCTTGTAGAGTGACCTGCCTGTTCTAAAGATCCTGTCAGAAGCTGCCTTTCTCTGACACTGTGTTGAAGAGGGAAGATGGATGCCTCTTTTGGGCCTATCTGGGAGAAGGGGATTTGTAGGGGCTACAATGTTTTCTGGGAAGTGAATTGGGATGCAAATCCCATCATTCGTCGGCCATCCTGCCCTAAACTCTATTTTGGGGCCTGTAATGTTATGGCCTGCTATTGGTAACTTTAAAAGGCCGAATGGCAGGCAGCCGTTTTCTAAAAGCTGAGGGGAAGGAGAATACAGGAATCCATTTTGTTTTCACAGAGCCAAGTGGGAGGGAATGTTGATGGTGCATTTTTCCCTCAGTGGGAAGAAATCCTGTTGTTTGAATGTAGAGGCCTGGATTCTGGGATGCTGGCTTTTTCCCTCAGTGGGAAGAAATCCTGTTGTTTGAATGTAGAGGCCTGGATTCTGGGTTGCTGGCTTTTTTCCCCTCAGTGGGAAGAAATCCTGTTGTTTGAATGTAGAGGCCTGGATTCTGGGATGCTGGCTTTTTCCCCTCAGTGGGAAGAAATCCTGTTGTTTGAATGTAGAGGCCTGGATTCTGGGATGCTGGCTTTTTTCCCCTCAGTGGGAAGAAATCCTGTTGTTTGAATGTAGAGGCCTGGATTCTGGGTTGCTGGCTTTTTTTTCCCTCAGTGGGAAGAAATCCTGTTGTTTGAATGTAGAGGCCTGGATTCTGGGATGCTGGCTAATCAGTGGCTAGCAATGCCCTCTGTCTGGTGCCTTAGAATTTTGGAGTGGCGAGGCTGTCCAATCAAAGGACTTTATGCAAATAGCTGCCACATATCCGTCCTTCCACCCTCCGCATACACACATACACACAAACATTCCGTTTTATAAAGGTATACAGATGCACATGGCATGTTATTTAGAGATTAGAAAAACTAAATATTATAACTTAGTCACAAAGCCCAATTGCTATGGGTTTTTTTTCCAACCTACTGAAAAACAGCAAATAAAATAGCAAATGTTATGTAAAGGAAGCATTTTGAGAAACAGTTGTAGGAACTAGATATTTTCCTTGGAATTCTTGGGGTCCATGAGAGGTTGCCAAGAGTTCTGTGAGAGATCATGAATGATTTTTTAAAGCCGTAGACATAATAATTTCTTTCCAAGGGTTTCCTAAAACCTGAACATTATTTCCAACCCTCTAGGCAAAAGGCTCTAGAGAGGGTAGGATCCAAACCAAGCAAATTAACTAAATTGTTACATCTTGCTGGCAATTTTAATGTTGAATTTTATTAAAAACCTTTTGCACGTAATTTATACTAGATGACAGATGTATCTTTAGCATTTCAGTTAATAGATCAGAGGTAACCAACTGGATTGCACTCTAATGGTCAAGAAGTCTGACTAAGAGGAAGAAAAAGGTCTCAAAACTTCCTCTGCTTTCATCACTGTGGTGAGAGAGTTTCTGCATTGCCTCTTTCATTAAATGCCATTTTACAGGAAGATTTTCAATCTACCAGCCTCTTTAAGTGAAGCCAATAGGTTAAGGAGCCGTATGTCTCTGTATTCCCTCCAGTGTAATCAAATACCTTGATATATTGCTTTCTTCTTTGCTTGCATCCTGCTTTCCTTCAGCTAATAGCATCTTGTCTTCTGCTTATATTCTTTTGTTCTGCAGTGAGTGAAGCTTCTAGAAGATCACATATGTTGAAACAATACCAGTTTTTCCCAGGTCACCTTTTTCTACTCTATAATTAGGAGTTTCAGTGGTGTTGCGAAACAGCTACTGTATAAATGTAGATGGGAACTCCCACAGCTTCTAATAACCATTTTTGATTGAAGTGGTTTGAACTGAGTTAGGGAAGGATGCTACTTTTTGCACTTTTTCCTTGGCAGAATTAAAAGAAAGGCTAAAATGGGGAAACTTCTAGAATATGTGGATGGTGGAAAAGAAGGAAATTAATTGGGAACCCGTTGATTAGTCTGAACTAGAGTGAACCTATTGAATCAATGGTTGAATAATAAAACAACATGTATGTCAAGTCAACTCATTCAATCGATGCACTGTTTCTGATTTGCAGTAGAATTTAGGCCAATTGTGTTATAAGAAACTTTTTTCAGAGTGTGAGAGTCTACTTTATTGGAATGAATACGTCTGTCTCTTATTTATTTATTTACTTTATTTATATTCTGTTCTTCTCACCCCGAAGGGGACTCAGAGCAGATTACAGTACACATACTTGCAGACAATCCCTGTAGTTCAACATATTTAGACATATATAGACATATTTAGACATATATAGATGAACATAGACAAACAGAGGCAAACTTCTGGCCACCAGGGGGAGCTGACGCACTCCTCTTCTCTCAGCGTTTTCCAGCATCCCTTTGTTGTTCCTTCCGCATTCCTCAGCGTTCCTGGAGTTCTTTAATGGCCTCATAATTTAGTCAAAATTTGCCTCCCCACTTAATGTGGTACCTTTATCTCCTACTTGACAAATGAACTGTCTTTTGGGCTGCAAAGGTCAACAGCAGGCTACACTTAAGGTTGAGCACCCACCTTGACCTGGGCAGGCCTCAAACTCATGACCTACTGGTCAGAGAGATCTTATGCAGCTGACACTTAGCCAGCTGCGCCACTTCCCGGTGCTTTGATTTTATTGTGTGTGTATTATATGCCTTCAAGTCACCTGTTTAATTATGCAACCTCATGAATTTCTGTTGGAAATAGCAACCTTCCAAGCTTCCACTAACTGTTTGTAAATGTGTATAATTGTTAACCTATGTTGTATGCACATTTTTGGTTTGCCAGTTTGGCTGGAAGGGGTTTCAGAAAAAGGAGTCCATTGACCTCAGTGGAGGTGGATGCATGTTGCTGTCTGGACTTTAGTAGAGAAGTATGACCTATGGACTTCAGTGAGTACTGCTATACTTAAAGACCTATGGACAATTGACTAAATATCATACCCTGTGTACTCAACACATATAGTAAACTATATCTTCTCTAAATGAACTCTAATAAGAAATGTGCCTTTGTATGGTGAATTAATATAAATTAGTTTGTAAGCCTAATTATTTTTAAAGACGACTTTGTTTTTATCTCATGGGTGCATATTTTGAATAAGAAGTTTCAAGGGAAAGGACAGCTTTTGGGCAATTACAACTTCAGAGGAACAACCTTCCTCTGCTAACCAAATATACTTATGTAGTGGCATGTCTTTATCCTTGGCAGTTCGAGACACGATTCTTCAGTTTAACAGCCGAGTTACCTGTGTGTCATTACGTGAATGCTTATGAGTATCACTTGTTCAAGAGGTTGACTTCTAACAATGCCATGCTTTGCTTGACGAGTGGTTTTTAAAAGGTGGTCTCCACATGTTCATGGAGACTCACATTTGCCAAATGGATGTGACATCATTTTTACCTTTGTAAAATGGTTATGGTCTACTTATTTCCAATAATTTCACAGAGTTTTCTTAGACAAGGATTACCCAGGGGTGGTTTTGCCAGCTCCTCCATCTGAAATACAGCTTTGGCAAACTCCCATCTAAGTACTTGCCAGAGCTGCCCTTACTTAGCTTCCAAGATCAGGTAGTATCTGGTGCTTTTGGAGTATTTCTCCATAAAATACATATTTTAAGTCTTGGAAAACATTTTAATCTGTTAATACATCATTTAATGAGTTAGAAGTAATGTTGTTAATCAACTTTTGCCAGTCCTGTTATTCAGGTAAAACTTTTTCAACACAATGTCACGTGCTAGTCCTAATGTTTCCATACATTTCACAGATGTTTAGAAAGTTTAATCTAAAGTTTTCTTAACTTTGCCTTCACAAGAATTAGCATGTTCTTTATTGAAGGAAAACAAATATTTAGCAGATTTCGGGTTTTTTAAAAGTCAGTTCCCCAGCTGTTACGCCTCTATGGATATTTCTTTCCGACTGGTGTCATAGCGAACCTTTGCAAAGTAAACTAAGTTAAGACTTAGCAAAACAGTGGGATGATTCATGCAACCATAAAAATTATATTGGTGTAAGTTTTTTATCTGAAGGCTCTCCAAAAGGATTTGGATTTTCTGGATGCTTTTCAAGCTGTAATCATAAGCTCCCTCAACTGGAATCAACCAATGCTGCGCCATGAAGTCATCCAATTCAAAGTTGCCAGTGCCCATTTCCCTTGTCAAAATAAACTTGCAGCCAAATCTGAGCCAGTACCATATTAAGGCTGCTCGTCATAGCATATTCGAAAGTTTTAGAATGGGATCCTAATCTTTCTTCTTCTCCATAACAACAAGTTAATGACTATTGAATTCATTTCGGAATTATGCTGGCACTATCTTTTTTTCCACACAGGCAGTCAGAGCTCTGATCTTTAACTCATGCTAAAATTGCAGGGAAACTTGCACCTCCTTAAAGATTAGTCAGTTTAGTAGGTATAAGTGTTCATAGACTCTAGTACATTTCTTCTGATGTATCAGCTGCAGCCCACGTCATTGGCCTCGTATGACAAGACATTCCAGAGTCTATGAGCTTTCACCACCCAATATGTCACTAATAATTATGGGACTGAGAATAGTGGCCTCTATTCCCAGTAGCCAACATTTTCAGAACTGTGGGCATTAAGCAAAAACGTACACTAACACTCATGTTTAACCCATACTCTGATAATGTGTCCACTATAATCAAAATATCGGCATGGCTTGTCTACTACCAACTCTGACCTCCAGGCATGGAAAATCAATTCATCAGAATGGGACCATGTCCCTGGGAACAAAGCCTGTGTGCATACAAGCTTTACATCAATATATAATAGCAAGTCGAATGGTACACCAAGGGTCCTTTAGTCCAGGGGTGGGCAATTACCGGCCCTCCAGGTGTTTTGGACTTCAACTCCCAGAAATCCTAGCCAGTTTACCAGCTGTTAGGATTTCTGGGAGTTGAAGTCCAAAACACCTGGAGGGCCGGTAATTGCCCACCCCTGCTTTATTCTAACCTCCAACCAATCTAGAGCCCTCTCTTTTCTTTTTTTAATTTGCATTCTTGCCTTTAAGAAATACACACCCACTATGAAATACTTTGTCTTTGTGTGTTTCTAGTTTTGGAATATATGAATAAACTAGCTTGGGGACCCGGCGGTGCCCTGGTTATTTGAGGAAGGCATTGTGTGCCATAGTTCGTCATTGGTGTGGGCCACAGTGCTCTAAGGAAGTGAATTAAAGTACTGCAAGTCCCATCATCCATGGTCCATCCCCCCTCAAACTGCACCAGGATGTAGGATGCACCTTGGGGGGGGGGGGGTCTGTGTGCCAAGTTTGGTCTTGTTTTGTCATTGTTGGGGGCCTAGTCAGGAAAATCAAGTTGAGGAAGCCTAACAATATCCCATGAGCTGAGGCCTAGCCAGGCAAATCAAGTTAAGGAAGCCTTGCTGTCAATTTTGGGCGTGGTCTGTGATGTATAGGGGCTATAGTGTTGTTTGGGAAGTGAATGAGGTGAAGGTACTGCAAATCCCATCATTCGTGGCCCAGCCTGCCCTAAACCACACCAGGTTGTGAAGTGGGCCATTGGGCCCCTGTTTGACAAGTTTGGTCCTGATCCGTCACTGCTGTGGGCCGCAGTGGCTGACTGCCTGAGGCCTTTCATTTTCCCTCTATGTATAGGGGCTGCAGTGTTGTTTGGGAAGTGAATGAGGTGAAGGTACTGCAAATCCCATCATTCATGGCCCAGCCTGCCCTAAACTACACCAGGTTGTGAAGTGGGCCATTGGCCCCCAGTTTGGCAAGTTTGGTCCTGATCCATCACTGCTGTGGGCCGCAGTGGCTGACTGCCTGAGGCCTTTCATTTTCCCTCTATGTATAGGGGCTGCAGTGTTGGCGAAGGTACTGAACATTCCATTTCCAACAGAAAAAACTGTCAACTGGCTAACTTCAACTCCAGCCATTTATGCCTGCCTCGGGCCCTTTCCTCTCCTCTCTGTGCTGTGTTGGAATGTTGGGAGGCTGGCCAGTCACAGCCATTCATGCAAATAATCCCGGAGTGGCAGCCAATCGAAACGCTGCCACCAGGGCCGTAGCCAGGATTTTGATTCGGGGCTGAGTTTGGTTCGGGGCTGAGACTGGGTGGAAGAGGGTCTACCTAGCAAACCTTTTGTATTGTTATCCCAATAACCCCATTAATGTGGGATATAATGAGCATGGCGATCAGATCATGATATAAATAAACATAACAGTTTAAATAATGTACCAGTAAGGCCTTTTCATGGACCACCCTGAGAATTTCGGGGGCTGGCCCCCTTAGCCCCCCTGCTACATGCCTGGCTGCCACATATTCCTCCCACCGCTCGGCCGCAAACACTGGCTTTTATTATATACTGTACATAGATAGATAGATGAATTAATGTCCATATTTCATTAAGCAAATTGAAATTGTTCATCTAACATAATTCACTTTCCCTTGGATCGTACCTTTATGTTAAGAGGTTGAGTGTAATCAGTCTGGTCTGCCTTCTGGAGACTAGACGTTATCAAGAGACTAGACCAAGTGATGCACAACCTGTGGCCCTCCAAGTATTTGGGACTCTAATTCCCAGAAGCCCTAGCCAGCCTGTCCAGTGGTCAGGAATTCTGGATGCTGAAATCCAAAATACCCAAAGGGGCAGCACTTGCACCCCCCTTTATCTAGCCTCTTGATAAAGTCTTCTAAGGCAGGGCTGTCCAACAGGCGGCCCTGGGGCCGTACACGGCCCCCCAGCCCCTTGGCTACAGCCCCTTACCCTCCTGCAATAAATAATATATTTTTTAAAAAAAAATTGATTAAAAATATTATTATTTTTTATTATTATTTTTGGTCCCGCCCCCTTGGCTTTCTATTGGCCGCCTCCTCTTCTCCTGAGGGGGGGGGGGGCAATGGGAGAGAGTGACGTCGCTCGGGCCCCGCCCCCGTGGCAGCAAACAGGAAGAGCGACCCGGCCGCATGGGCGCTCTATGTGGCTCGGCAGAGCTCCTTCCTCCTTCTCATCCTCCCTCCCTCCCTTCCCAGGGAGGAGTTATTGCAAAGAAGCATTCAGCGTTATGGTGAGCAACATTTCTTCTCCCTCCCTCCTTCCATTCCACCCTTTCATCCTTCTTCCTTCCCTGCCCCTTCCCTCTCTCTCTTTCTCCTCTCGCTTGCTTCCTCCTGCTGCTGCTCCGTGCACTCAGAGGCGCTCAGGCCCTCAGCACACTCGCCTCCATCGCCTGGCCTGCCCCCCCGCTTCCCTCTCTCTCTATTTCTACTCCTCCTCCCTTTTTCTTCCACTCTTTCCTTCTTTCCTCCGTCCCTCTCTTTCACCTTCTTTCCTTCCACCCACCCACCCACCCTTTCGTCCTTCCTTTCAACTGTTCTCCCTCCTCCTTGCCCCTCTTTTACCTTCCTTTCTTCCTTTCCTGCCACCCTTTTATCTTTTCTTCCTTCTCACTTTCCCTCCTCCCTTTCCTCCCTCCATTCCCTTCCATCCTTCTCTTCCACTCCTTTCTTCCTTCTCATGTCCAGATCCATCATTGTTTGAGTCCACAGTGCTCTCTGGATGGAGATGAACTACAACTTCCAAACTCAAGGTCAATTCCCAAGCAAACCCTTTCAGTACTTTCTGTTGGTAATGAGAATTCAATATGCCAGAGAGTTTGGTTCAATTCCATTGTTGCAAGAGTTCAGGATGCTCTTCGATTGTGTTTTAACTATAAATCCCAGAATGTCAAGGTCTATTTTCCCCAAACTCCATCTGTGTTCACATTTGGGCATATTGAGTATTCATGCCAAGTTTGGTCCTGATCCAACATTGTTTGAGTCCACAGTGCTCTCTGGATATGGGTGAACTACAACTCCAAAACTCAATACCCATCAAACTCTTGTAGTATTTTCTCTTGGTTATGGGAGTTTTGTGTGGGAAGTTTGATTCCATTCCATAATTGGTGGAGTTCAGGATGCTCTTTGTGTGGTAACTATAAATCCCAGCAACTACAACTCCCAAATGAGAAAAGCAATTTTTTGACTGATGGTCCCTCCTTGGGTTAGTATTAGTATGTTTTGTGGCCAAATTTGGCAGCAATGTGTCCAGTGGTTTTTGAGTTATGTTAATACTACAAAGGAGGAGGCAGCCTGCGCAGGCTGCCTCCTCCTTTTGGGGCTTCTGCCTCCTCCTTTTGGGGCGGAGCCGGGGGCGGGAAGGGGGGCGGGGAGGGGGGGCGGAGCCCGGGGAGGGAGGGGGTGGAGCCGGGGAGGAGGCAGACCCTAAGGCCCCCCAGGTGATCAGTGACCGGAAGTCAGGCCCCCGGTCCGGTAGAAGTTGGACAGCCCTGTTCTAAGGATATTACTCTCAACCTCTCTAGTTGGAGTAGCCCACATGAAGAGGGCATTCAAGATGGAATGGTCTAACTGGAGATGCATCAGTCTACTTTGGAAAGCTATTGGCTGAATCAGTCCTCCTGGACTCAGCACTGAAACTGGCGACCCAGGTATCGATGGTGGTCAGGAGGACCTTTCCACAACAAAAATGTGTGTGCCAAATGCGCCCTTTCCTTGAGAAGCTTGATTGGACCATGGTGGTAAATGCCTTAGTTACATCCTATCTAGATTACTGTAACATGGTCTACACTGAACTGCCTCTGAAGAGTGCTCAGAAACCTCAGCTGGTCCAAAGAGCTGTAGTCAGATTGTGGACTGGGGCTGGCTACAGGGAGCGGACAACCCCCTGTTGCAGCAGCTTCACTAGCTGCACAATTCAAAGTGTTGGTTATGACCTTTATAGCCCTAGATGGTTTGGGTCCTGGCTATTTGGTTGATCGCTTTCCCTTGTGCAAACCTCCCCGGGCCCTGAGATCTTCATGAGAGGCCCTTCACTCAATTCTACCTCCATCTCAATCTCAGTTGATAGGATTGAGAGGGCCTTCTCAGTGGCTGCCCCTTGACTCTGGAAATCCCTGCCCAGGGTAACCAGAATAGTTGCCTCCCTGCTAAAACCTATTTTTCCAGACAGGAGCACTGTGGTTTTTAACTTTGAATATGTTTTGGTTGTTTTTAATTGGGAATTTTAATACTGTTTATATTTAATCCTATTTTAATGTTTGCATATTTGTATATTTTAAATGCTTATGCTGATGCTTTTATGTTAAGTCACTGTGAGTCTCTGGTGGACAACGCAGTTTTACGTGCAGACGTTTGGCAATGCTAAGCTTTTTGGCCCCCTCCATGGCTAATTTTTTTTCAATTTTTTTAAAAATGTGGATTTTAAATCAAACTCAAAACAGATTACTGCAGGATATTATATATTATGGAAAGTTCATTGATGATATATTTTTAATCTGCAGAACAGAGGAATCAGCAATTTACAGAGGACGACGGGCTTAGAGGCTCGCCGTCCAGGGTAGGCAGCCAGCAACCACTCAATCCAGGGTGACCCAGTCATAGGATCTCCGTCTTCGATGGGTTAACCTTCAATCGGCTAGCCCGCAGCGATCCAGTCACGGCTTCAAGTCATTGATGGAAATAATCGGGTACGGTCTTCAACCTGCCATCCTGTAGCAGCCCAGTTCCCTTTCGTGCCTGGGGGGCAAGGGGCAGCACCGGGGGTCCCACTCGCATTAGAACCAGCGGCAGCTGAGGAAGATTCTGAGGAGGATTTGGAGGGATTGGAAGAAGGGGTTAATGAGGTTGCTGGGCCTTCTTCTCCCACAGAGAGTTTGGCCTGGGATGATGGATGGCCTGACCCGTACGAGAATGTGGAATGTCAGAGGGATTCAGATAGCAGTGATAGCGAAGGCTATGAGAAACCGGGGGGGGGGGGCTAGGTTCACAGGAACGAATGTGGGAAACGGAGGAGGATGAGTCCATGGAAGCACAAGGGAGTTTGACTCTCACGAAGATAGGGAACCAGGTGCTGGGAGGCAAGGTCGAAGCTTTGATAGGAGACGGAGCATTGAGGCTAGCAGGAGGGGCTGGCATCACAGCCTAGACCGGCCAAAGGGGGCGAGGGCCCGAAGCACAGATTGGAGGAGAAGCCTAGAGCGTCGGGGTCCTCGCCAAGGGAATTAAGTATAGGATCCGTGGGAACGGATCCTCAGTACCTCGGCCACTTCTAACCTAAGGAGGTGTAGCGAGGAAAAGACCATGGAGCCAAGTTGCGGCTCGTGCCTTGCCAAGAAGTTTCTTGGACCTTGATTGAACTCTGCCTTGTTTCTTGATCCGCTTGGTTTTGCGGAGCTTTTGCCAAGCCTTTTGCCAAGACCATTGCCTTTGGATTTGCTTTTGAACTGAACTTTTATATCTTATGGACAATTGCCTTTTTACTTGTTCTATATTCTACAATAAAATAGTTAGTTGATTACCGTCTCTGTGTGTGTGATTAAGGGGCTGGCCGAGTCCTTGCATTGTGACACATCCATTCTCAGCACAAGCTAGGTGTCATCTGTGTACTGATGGCACTCCAGACAGAAGTTGCGAACCAGCTGGGCCAGTGGGCGCATGTAGACGTTGAACAATAGTGGGGAAAGGATGGCCCCCTGGGGGACCCCACAAGTTAATGGGAGCCTCCCAGAAACCATCCCCCCACCTCCACTCGTTGTCCCCGGTCCTGGAGAATGGAGGCCACCCATTTAAGGGCAGTCCCCCTGACTCCCAACACGGCTAAATGGTGGGTCAACAGCGCATGATCTACCGTGTCAAAAGCTGCTGTCAGATCTAACAGTACAAGCAGCGCTGACCCATCCTGGTCCAGCTGGCAGCGAAGTCAGTCTGTAATGGAGACAAGCACGGTCTCCATTACGGAAGCCGGACTGGAAGGGATCAAGTCCAGCTGTGTCATCTAAGAACCATTGCAGCTGATCCGCTACTGCCCTCTCAGTTACCTTGCCCAGAAACGGTCAGTTCGAAACCGGGCGGTAACTGGAGGGATCTAAATTCGGCTTTTTCAGTAGCGGTCTTACCATGGCCTCTTTCAAACCCCCTGGGAACACTCCTTGCTCAAGGGAGCTATTGATTATTCTACCCAGGGGGTCTCGCAACCCCTCCCGGCAGGATCTAACTAGCCAGGAGGGGCACGGATCAAGGGAGTAAGTTGTTGGTCTAGCTGCAACTAGTATCTCATCGACAGCTGCTGCGTCCAGCAGTTGGAAACGATTGAAGGTGCACCCGCCGAGCAGCGGCAGAGTCTCGAGTTCCCCACATGACTTTTGGAAGATCCAACTAATTATTTGGAAAACATGAATATTATATTTGTTACACCATTGTAGATAGTCCCATCACATTTGCTCCCTATGCTTGTATATTATACAAATTAATTGAGTATTCTCATGATTAATTGAATTGAAACTTTTGCTGAGGTTTATTTATTTATTTATTTATTTATTTTATTTATTTATTGCGATTTCAGGACATTTGTGTATTTACATTGGACAACCTTTAAAGGTAAACAACAGTGGCACTTTAGTTAGTTCTCATTAGAAGACGACTTGGGTAAATGCATTTTACATTTTAAAAACTCTGTGATGAAAGATTCAAAAACGGAGCAAGAGATAGTCTTGGAAGATCACACCTCCAGGTAAGAAGGAATCCAATAGGGTACTGGGAAAGATCATAGTTCAGTTGTGAACCATGTGTGCCTTCAAGTTGTTTCTGACATCTTGACCCTAAGATGAATCTAACTGTGGCAAAATTTGTTCAGAGTGGTTTGACTTTGCCTCCATCTTGAAATTGAGAGGACGTGACTTGCCTACAGTTAACTACTATATATCCATGGCCAAACAGGGATTTGAAGCTTATTTCAAGAGTCATAGTCCAATGTTCAAACCACTACACCTTGCCGAGCAAATATACACAGTGCATAGTCTTTTTAAAACAAGGAATTTTCCCCTCACTCATTTACTCTTCAGGTGTTTTGCAACATTTTTAGATTAATCTGCATCTCCAAATCTCTTCTGAGCCATCTAACCATGCCTGACTGTTGCCTTTAAGAAGGCTTCGGTCCTACGGCCTTCTGTAGTTATGCTAAACTATGAACAAAGATTCCCAAACCCTCTCAATCCAAGGATTAATTAAGATTATCAGGTGTTAGGTTTGAAGTTAATCTTCTTATCCTATCGTCCTACTTTTAAATAGGAAGGACAAACATCACTTTCCTTCTTCAGCGTTCTCCATGGGTGCAATTAATTACCCAGCTGTTGGAGCTCCTCTCTGAGCCCAGTGGGTGGGAAATGAGTAAGCAACAAGATCCTATTTTTTTACTCCCTAAAGAAATTTACAGAGAATAGTAGTGCAGGTTTCAGATGGAACAACTACTCTTGAACTGGTCCACTAAGAGGACCCCATCCCTTAATTAACAACCTTAAACAAATTGAAAACAGCTGGGAATAATTATACAATTTAAGTGCTGTTAAAGAGGAATAATTTCTGCAGCCATTGTAATAAATCTTATGCTGTCTGAATTCGTATGCCCTGCATGAACTTTTTTCCACCCAAACTCCCCCTCCTCCCAATCTTTTTTTTTGGGAGGGGGGGGCAGGGTAGTGCATTACTCATAAAAGAAACAGTATCCCTTTTGTTTTGATTGGGTCTGCTTAATAACAAAAGAGCGTATCCTTGCAAAGGGAAGTACGGTGACACAGAGAATAGGCCTTTACGTTCCCTTAATTTTCCAATGTTGTGGTTCAAATCCTGTGTCAGAGCCCTGGTGCGTGCATCAGATTTAAAATGTGGGGAGAGGACTGCCCTGATTTACGTTGCAAAGAACACTAATTTCTACCCAATTGAACATGTTAAAAGTAGGTTTTATTAAAGAACTTTTTAAAAAATACTCTTTTTTATGTAGGAAAAGGTAGTATGCAGGATGGACAGGTCTGTCCCTTTCCTCAACTCTCAGCTATGTCCCCCTGTAGTGTTCTCATTCATAAAAATGCAAAAGAAGTTATGTTGGATCAAACCAAACAGCAATACAGTCCACATTCCAGCAGCAAACAAGCAGCTATTGGGCATCACACAAGGAGGTGACAAAAAGCTTGGAGAAGGGACTCTTTTCAGTGACGACTCCCAAAATTCCCCAGCCACCATGGACAGTAGCTTTCTCCCTGTATTGCTGTCTGGTAGGAAAGCAACTGATATTCAATGGCATACTGAGTTATGCCTCTGAGGATATATCCATCATCACTAGAAGGAGCAGACTACTACTTTTAAACCAAAGTAGAAAATGCACACACAATCTGGCAGGGGAGGAAAAAACATTATTCATCAATATTTCTATGTATTGGGTTGCTATGAGTTTTCTAGGCTGTATGGCCATGTTCCAGAAGCATTCTCTCCTGATGTTTTGCCCACGTCTATGGCAGGCATCCCCAGAGGTTGTGAGATCTGTTGGAAACTAGGCAAGTGAGGTTTCTATATCTGTGGAATGCCCAAGGTAGGAGAACAAACTCTGATCTATTTGAGGCAAGTGAGAATGTTGCAATTGGCCACCTTGATTAGCATTGAATGGCCTTGCAGCTTCAAAGCCTAGCTGGTTGCTGCTTGATGGATCCTTTGTTGGGAGGTGTTAACTGGTTTTGATGGATTATTGTCTGGAATCCCCCTGTTTTTTTAGTGTTGCTCTTTATTTACCATCCTGATTTTAGATTTTTTTTAAATACTGCCAGCCAGATTTTGTTCATTTTTATGGTTTCCTCCTTTCTGTTGAAATTGTCCACATGCTTGTGGAGTTCAATGGCTTCTCTGTGTAGTCTTGACATGGTGGTTGTTAGAGTGGTCCAGCATTTCTGTGTTCTCCAATAATAAGCTGTGTCCAGGTTGGTTCATCAGGCTCTCTGTTGTGGTTGACTTCTCTGGTTGAATTAGTCCACAGGACCTTTCATGTTCCGGCATTGCTGCATTTGGTGGTCCATATGTAGACTTGTCCAGAGCTGCATGGTATACAGCAGAGGTTAATTTTCTTGGGTTGAATTAGTCTGCAGTGTCTTTCATGTTCCTTGATTCATATATAGGTGCTGCATTTGGTGGTCTCTATGTAGACTAGTCCACAGCTGCATGGTATACGGTAGACTCCTGCAGAGGTGAGCGGACCCCTCTTGTCCTTTGCTGAACATAGTATTTGTTGAACTTTTTTTTGGTGAGTCTGTAGATAGTTCAAAGGTTGTATTTCTTCATCAGCTTCCCTATGCAGTCAGTGGTTCTCTAGATGTATGGTAAGAACAATTTTCCTCTGGGTGGATCTTTGTCTTTCTATGTATTGCTGAAGAGGTTATGGGCAACATACAACTTCCCTGTTATGGAGGATTCAATGGCTACAGGTCTAGTTTCGAATTGTGCCTTTTTGGAAGCTGCTCTGAGTCCCCCCTCGGGGGTTGAGAAGAGCGGGGTAAAATGCCGGAAATAAATAATAGTTTCAGGCACAATTCAAGCTGCCAGATCTGTCCTATAAGGGTCCAGGGTTTCTGAAGGATTATGTTATCCCATATCTATTTGCCATGAATATGAGAATTTCAGGGATGTTTTTTTCCTCAGTCCCACTACCTTCACAGATATATCTGATGGAATTATAAGATATGTCCTTCTCAGTGGTTGCTCTCAAGCCATGAATCTCCCAAAAAAAGGCTAGTTAGGCATGGTTCCTATTGTTCTGGTGGCAGGCATTTGGCAAATGAACCAAGGACAGGCTTGGAATAGAGAAAGTGGGTTCTGTGTTTTATTGCATTGTATTTAATTTGGTTGTATAGTCAGCCCTCCATATGCATAGATCTATACCAACAAATTCAACCATGCAAGACTTTTAAAAAATCCTCAAAACAAACCCTGATTCTGCCACTTTATATAAGTTGTTACACCATTTTGCTATGCCATTGTATAAAATAGGACGGGAGCACCCACAGATATTGGTATCCATGAGGAATTGTGGAACCATACCCAAACATATACAAAAGTATGCATAGTTGTAGGTTTTATTTATATAAATACTAGCTTGGGTACCTGGCATGGCCTGAGTTATTTGAAAAAGTCAATTTTAATTGTACAAAATAATTAAGGTTGTGGGTGAACAACAACTCACATCATGCCATGTTAACACCAAGAAACTCCATCAGTATTTAAAGTTTGTTATGTTCGGTAAGTTTGCTCTACTACATGCATTATTGGAGAAGATCAGTGTGCTCTCTGGCTGTAAGGTAAATTTCAACTCCCACTATGGTGAGGCAGTCCATTCAAATCCCTCCAGTAGGTTGAGTTAGTCATGGGGGTTCTGTGTGCCAAGTTTGGTCCAGGTCCATCATCGGTAGAGGTCACTGTTTCTCTGGTTGTGGGTGAACCACAACTCCTAGAAAGAAAGTTCAGTTTCCCCCAAACGCCTCCAGGAATCAAATTTTGGCATATTAGCTACAGTATGTGTGCCAGGTTTGGTACAGATCCATTGGCATTTGGGTTCACAGTGTTCTCTCGATATAGATGAACTAAAACTCCCCCAAATCAAGGTGAATTTTCCCCCAAAGACTCCGGTATTTTTGTTGGTCATGAGAGTTCTGTGTGCCAAGTTAGTTCCAGGTCCAACATTGTTGGAGTTCAGAGTGATTATTGATTGCAAGTGAACTTTAAATCCCAGTACATACATCTCCTATAAATCATGGTGAATTCTCCCCAAAAAATCTCTAGTATGTTCTGTTGCTGATCAATTCCTCTGTTTGCTGTGTGCTATAGAATAGAATGGGAAAGGGTTAAGGAAAAGGCTGTGGGTGGGGTCATGCAAATTCCACACCAATGGAAAGAGTAAAAAACACTGGGATGTCTGTAGTGGCGGAAAAACAGTAAATCTAGGATAAAATTGTCTCCGTAGGAAAGCCGCATATATATGTTCTGTGATCTGCCCTGAGTTCTCTTTGGGGTGAAAAGGGCAAAATATAAATACTGTAGATAGATAGATAGATAGATAGATAGATAGATAGATAGATAGATAGACAGACAGTCTGGTAGAAGAGTATCTATGTGGATGCCTACATTTCTATCTAGATGTTTTGAATTATTTATTTCCATTCCAGCATGTAACATCATCCTCTTACCAGTAAGTTGGGGTGTGGCTTAAGAAGTGCTAATGCAGGGGTGCTCGCCCTTTTTCAGCATGCGAGCTACTTATAAAACAACCAAGTCAAAATGATCTACCTACCCACTACAAAAATGTGAAACCTATAACACAATATCTGCTTTGAACTGGGTTTTCTGAGTCCACATTGCCATATAATCTGATTCAAAGCAGATAACATGGGATTTTATTCAACTGTGTGGAAAGGACCTCAGATAACCCAGGGCCGGCAGCACTTGGGCGGTATTGGGAGCCTGCGGGGCAGGACTGAGCCTTCCTCCCGCCCTGCCTGCAATCTACCAGGATGCCCTACGCAAGGGGTGCTCACACTTTTTCAGCATGCGAGCTACTTATAAAACAACCAAGTCCAAATGACCTACCTACTAGGCATGAGAAAAAAGTTATGAAAATCAAAAGAAATCGTAAGTGATTCGTATGTAATGGGACTTTCTAGTTTATACGCATCACGGCAGCTAACCAGGAAGTAGACTTTCTTTACGGTCCTTGAGGCCAACAATTTGCGTTATGATCGTAATAAATTCTTAATTATTGTACTACGTACTCACTTTTCCCTGTCTTCTCCCCTCATTTCCTTCCCGCCTTCATTCAGCTTCTTCTTTTTCCCGCATTTCTATGGGGAACTGGAAGTGACGCTGCTGCTAGGCAATGCATTCTGGAAAGTGTAGTCCTCCTCTTTCCTGCTGGCTTCTCCCCCCCTTCTCTTCCCTGTTGCTCTGCCTTGCCCCATCGCAGGGGCCAACTTCTCTCTCACACACGCGCGAGCTTCTCCTCCTCTCTCTCCCTGCGCTCTCTCAGATGCTTCTCCCCCCTTCTCTTCCCCGTTGCTCTGCCTTGCCCCATTGCAGGGCCAACTTCTCTCTCTCACACACACACACTTCTCTCCTCTCTCTCTCCCTGCGCTCTCTCAGATGCTTCCCCTTCTCTTCCCCGTTGCTCTGCCTTGCCCCATTGCAGGGGCCAACTTCTCTCTCTCTCACACACACACACACACACACTTCTCCTCCTCTCTCTCCCTGCGCTCTCTCAGATGCTTCTCCCCCTTCTCTTCCCCGTTGCTCTGCCTTGCCCCATCGCAGGGGCCAACTTCTCACACACACACACACACACACACTTCTCCTCCTCTCTCTCCCTGCGCTCTCTCAGATGCTTCTCCCCCCTTCTCTTCCCCGTTGCTCTGCCTTGCCCCATCGCAGGGGCCAACTTCTCTCTCTCTCACACACACACACTTCTCCTCCTCTCTCTCCCTGCACTCTCTCAGATGCTTCTCCCCCTCCCTTCTCTTCCCCTTTTGTAAGTCTTTCTTTTACTAATCAAAAAAAATCTCCCCCCATTTGATTTTAGAATCGCCATTTTTGGGTTCAAAACCATGCCTACTACCTACCCACTACTCAGAGAGCCATAAAAGCAAAATATTTGGAAATTTATTTCAGTGAGAGCCATATAATATATTTTAAGACTGGATTCTGTTGTCGAACAACGACTATGGGCTGGCCCCGCCAACCGCCAGCGGAGCCCAGTCCAGAGAGTTCGTGAATACCCTGGCGAGCCCGGAGCGACCTAGGTCTCCCAAACCTTCCCGTCCCCGGCGCTGAAATCAGCTGATGGCCGGGATGCAGGCCGGTTCCGAGGAACCTATCAGCGCCCCCCTCCATCTGCCTGACTGGCCAATCAGATGTTACACACCATATATGGGGTTCCGGGAGGAAAGAGGTTGGGCAAGCTGTCATCAGGAAGGATTATGGAGGGCAAACAAAGGAAGTCCTTTCCAGGTGTTGACCTGGGGCGAGAAGTCCGATGTTAGCTTTTGTTATCAGGAAGTGTATCTATCAAGTCCATATATCCCTTCCTCATGTCTGAGTCGGGAAGAAAGGAGAATCTGATTAGGATGATCCAATCAGATGGCAGGAATGACAAAAGTCCTATGGTGGGCTTTGTCTGGTTTCCGAGGCCAAACAGGGAGCCTGCTGTGTTCCATGATTATCTTTTGCCCAACACCTAAGGGCTGGCCTAGTTAGTTGAAACTCAGAGATCTAGGCAATCCTGGGGTTAGTCAGGTGTGGAGACAGGAAAGAACCGAATCTCCATAACAAGGACCTGACCAATAGTCTATTGCTCTATGCAAACACGAAATGGTGAAACAAAGATTTGAGATGGCTCAGGGTATAGGTGAGACATATCCTCTCAGTAAACATGGCAAAACATAATTACAAAGGCAACTTCTCCGGCTATCCTAGGGAGTGGGGTGGGGGAGGTTTACACAGGGTCAAAGGGGAGACTTGTAGGGTTACATTCCTATAGTTAAAATGACAGTAATAAACAGGGGTGCATTTGTACAAAAATGAATCCTTTCGGATGCGGGCCTAGAACCCGGTGCCTCTAAGTTTGCAGCTGTCAGTTCAGAACACAGATGGGGGCCTCCAGCCTCCTAGGCCAAATTCATTGATCTTTCTTTTGACAGCTCAGTGGAACTTTTATATGCCCTGAATGTCCTTATGAAAATATATGAAAAATGGGAATCTCTTCCCAGCGGAGTGACGCAGGGCCGCCAAATTGCCAGGCCTGGGTATCCCCAGCCGAGGGGCAAAGAAAAAGGGGAAACTTCCCTTCCTCCCTTACGGGCCTCGAACCGGGGGCCTCCCGGTCCCCGCGGCCTCAGCCTAGCCTGCTGAGCCACCGCGGTTCCCTCCGGGGGGGGGTGTTCTCCCGGCGTATTTGAGACGCCCGTAGGTCGGAAAGAAGAGAAAAAAATAAAACAAAATAAGAGTTTCGCAAACAAATGCAGGAGGAGGCTTTTCCTGGGATGGGGAAAGGGTTGCTGAGGTCTTGGGCCTCGAGGGAGTGTGTTGTGTCCGGGAACAGGTATGTGTGGGGGAAGTTGGGGACTGTTCACTCCAGGAACGGTCTGCTGCGGGAAACTGGTAAAGGTGTCTAGTTTTGTGATGGGAATTTCCAGGTTCGATTACAATTCGACTAAATGTGAGTATAATAAGCTCCTGAATTTATTCATAATAATAATGATGATAATATTCATTCAGCCTCTGCTACTACTACTAATAATAGTAGTAACGACAACAACAATAGGTTCCTAAAATAGAAGGAGACCTCCAAGGGCCATCCAGTCCAACCTCCTTCTGCCATAAGGGAAAAACACAATCAAAGCATTCCTCACAGATTGCCATTCAGCCTCTGATAATAATATTAATAATAACAACAACAATGGGTTCCTAGAATAGGAGGAGACCTCCAAGAGCCATCCAATCCAACCTCCTTCTGCACCTGGGTGGCGTCGGGAGCCTGCAGGGCGGGACTGAGCCTTCCTCCCACCCTGCCTCCGATCTACCAGGACTCCCTATGTGATCTACCAGTAGATCGTGATCTACCTAATGAGCACCCCTGTGCTAATGTAATTAAGGCAATTACATTATATGAATATAGCCCATTCATACAAGTCGGCAGCTTGCAATAGCTGCCTGAAATTCAGGAGTGCATTGGTTCCTTGCTTGTGATGCTCTGCCATGCAGTTAGGATTTCAGAATCCTACAGTAAACAGGCAAGAAGTTTGATTCAAGGCATGACAGCTGTAGGAAGGAAGCCAACATACTCTGAATTTTCAACTAGTTATCAGATATGTTATTATAGGATAAGGCAGTTAATACTCCATCAAGCACGGGCTTACTTATTCTTAATCAACTGAAAATTCCACTCATCCAAAAATGTATGCATTCCCTTAATTTTACATAATGTAAATAATCTTCTTGATTTTTTTACAAAGCTAATCTCCATGTAGTTAGACATCCACTTACATAGTTTCAGTTTCTCATAAAGGCTCTTACTCATGCAAAAAGCAAGTAATTCTTGCTGTAAGGAACCAAAATACAGAGTTCATTATTTGAAGAAACGACTAAGTAAAAGTTTCAAGGGGTGTGTGTGGGGGGGGGGGGGGGATATGAAGCATTTAAAGAAATGCAAAGACTGAGATTAAAGGTGATCAAGGATTTATGGAGCTGCTTGTCAGAACAATTCCATTAGATTACATAAAGGTCCTTGCAGGCAGGTTTCAGCATTAGCTACAGCACAGGGGAATTAGGAAAATATCCACTAGCAAGAGCTATAATATACTGTTCCATCAGCAACCAGGAGCATAAAGTAATGTCAGTGCACATATCTCCGCAACCTCATATATCTTCATTCCCTTCTTCCTCTGCTCATTTAAAAGAAAACCCTCTCTTGCAAAGCAGGTAAGATAAAAGGCCACCAAAACAAAACCATGATGCAGGCAAAAAGAGCATAGGAAAGTACAGTACGGACAGGAAAGTCGCGATTGTATATCCAGGGAGACTTTAGACAAGTTAATTATACTACATTTAAAGCTCATGTTAAATTGTCTCAAAAGGAGCTGGAAGACTCATCATTGGGTTAAATAGGAAAGCAGATTGCAAGAAAATAAAGCCCAATCCATGGCCAATTTAAATTGAAGTATTGGGGTTGGGGGGGGGGGTGAGTGCTTCTGAAATCAGCTGGGACTAAATCAGCTAGCTACAGTCCTACTACTTTTCTTGAGTAAGATTGTAGATCTCCAGAGGAACATTACATCTCTTCTACTCTTCTAATTGATTTTTTGGCTTCATCAACTGGCCAGACAGTCAATGTTAAGGCGTATAAAAACAACTTACTTTTAACAATATTTCCCAGACCTAGAGTGTCACACCCAGAGTCTGGAGATGCGTATTTTTTGTTGTTGTTGTTATGGTTAACTCCAAATATATGCTAAGATTGAAAGGGGTTTACCACTGCCCTCTTCTTAGGGTAAGAGAGTATAGAATCATAGGGTTGGAAGGGACCTCGTGGGCCATCTAGTCCAACCCCCTGTCAAGAAGCAGGACAATCACATTCAAAGCACCCCAACAGATGGCCATCCAGCCTCTGTTTAAAAGCCTCCATAGAAGGAGCCTCCCTCACACTTCGGGGTAGAGACTTCTACTGGTTTCCCAAGGTCTACATTTGGATGCCAAGCCTGGTCTCCTCAAATCCTTCTTTAACAACCAAACCACTGCACAACACTGGCTCAGCCATCTGGAGTCATTTTTTGTGACTATAATTTTCACCCCATCTCTGGTTAGGGACCTGGATAGTTTTTTTTATAAGGTGTAAAGTTCAATATTGGCCGATCATTATTAATTTTGACAGTTTGCAGGTATGTAAATGACTTCCCAGTGCATTCTGTAAAGAAAAGAAAAGAAAAGAAAGAAATGAAGTGATTATTAGATATCCCTTCCTGTATTCAAAGCGGGAGGGGAAAGGAAGCCGCGTTGATGCGGCTTTCTGAATAATTTCCAACTTACTTACGAGTAATGGCGGAAAAACTTCAAAATTGCTAATTTTCTTCCGGGTTGCTTAAATCACTTTGAAACCGGTTCGGAAGTGAATTACATCCAAATTCATTCCGACTTTTGGTGCCTTCCGACGAACCTAAACAGCCCTACTAGCTAGCTATACTCCCAACCCCCACCCCGACCTTCCCTGTTGTCAGTTTACTGTGTGTTGTTATAGTTGTGTGCCATCCTATTCTCCCCCCCCCCCCCACAAAAAACCCCTTTGTTCATGTTTGTAGCTTTGAGGAGCTTACGGGTGATTTGGAAGAGGGGTCTGATGGGAATTTTGAGATGCCATTCCTGATCTCATACATGTAAGTGTGTGTCCACAGCTGACAGTGGGTAGACTGAGGAACCTGCAGGTGATAAGGCTGCACCCCAGTGCCTGGAAGGCATAGGTCCACTGTCTGGGACCACTTCCAGGTGCTGCTGGAGGATCCCACACATGCAGTGTGCAACCACTGCAAAATGAAACTCAGTACGGGCAAACATTTGCCTACTACTGGGATGCAGATGCATTTTAAGAGGCACCACCTCCTGCAAGTTGGTATGGCTCATCAGACTGAGACCGCTAGCAGCAGGATCAACAGCAAGACTTCTGCTGCCAGAAGGGAGAAGAGGCAGTCTCTGGAACAAAAGGTCTATATAGTTGTGTCTAAAAAGAAGTAAATCATTTATTTAAACACACACAGGGACAGGCATATCTATTTATTTGGTAAATGCTTCAATTAGCTTATTGTATACACATTATAGTCTCTCTGGCATTACTTCATGAATTAAGATACTTAGGAAAGACTCATCCCACGCTTTCTACGAAAGCGTTGATGCTTTTTTGGAGTCTGGATGTGTCCTTCGAGCATGTGCAATGGATTTTTCTGGTGGAGCGCAGCGTGCACAGAACTGGCCTCACCCTTTAAACCAAAGGTTCGTCTGCTGGGGCCTAGCAAGCTGGGACGGTGGCAGCAAGGTCCTCAGGTCGTAGGTTTGCTTTGAATTTCCTTCTCTAGATGGTTGACCTTACAGGGTTAGACAAGCACCATCTACCCGGGTTTGAAATTAGAGTTTTCCTTCTCTTAGGATGGTTGCCAAAAGGCTGGATAGCCCATGCTTTCCATTGACGCTCTTTGTCAGACCTTTCGGTTGTGACTTTCTGGCATGGGAGGCCCTACCGGTGGCTATTATGCCATGGCCACCATAGCTCACAACTTCAATAGGGTACGCAAGCCTCTCCCCCATCACAAGGGGGCACCAATTGAGAGGTACACATTATAGCAATGCGTTTTAAATGCATGCAGGTGGCTTAAATCACTTAGGGTGTGTTTATGAGTGTTTAAAAATGAATTATTATCTTGGAGTTAAAGTTGCATATTGCTTCTTGTAATCCTGTCTTCTTTTTCTAGCCCATTTCTTCTAAAGTCATGCCTTGGTACAAAGCCTCTAAACATGAAGACTCTAAAACTTAGGCAAATACTCTGAAGCTGTTAGCATTTTCTAACTGATCCACAGAGTGCTAATTTACATGCATAGAAACAAACAAAGTTAATGATGAGTACCAATGGGATTGATGACAAACCCCTTGGATTAGTAAATAAATGCTTTTCAGATATAGGTATTTAACTCGTACCATGGTATTTCAGAGGAAGGCCGTGTAGCACAGCAGTTCTCGTTTGTGCCTGGAGGGCAGGGGACAGGACCTGGGGTCCCATTAGCATTAGAACCAGCTGAGCTAGAATGGGATTCAGAGGTTGAGCTAGATGACTGGGGTGAAGGGCAGCTTTCCCCACCAGGGGCCTCTTTCGCCCACAGAGAGCTTGGCCTGGGAAGAAATGTGTTTTTGGTCCTAGGGATGATTCAGATAACTAGGTGCAGTTAGATTCCGATTCGGGGAGCTATGAACATCCGGGAGGGAGATCTTCCCAGGAGCCTCCTGAGGAAGATATGGAAGAAGGCACATGGGAAACGGCTAGGGAGGAAAGCTCAGGGAGATAGCAACACAGCTGCCGAGAGACAAGGTCGAACCTTTGTAGAAGACGGAACATCGAGTCTAGCAGGAGGGATTGGTCCCGGGCCCTAGACCGGCCGAGGTCCGTCAGCAGGGATTGGAGACGAAGAAGCCTAGAGCGTCGGGGACCTCGGCCGAAGGATTAAGTATAGGATTTGTGGGAACGAATCCTCAGTTCTCCGGCCACGTCTTACCTGAATAGGCGCGAAGCGGAGTGGGACCACAAACTAAGCCGTGGTCATCAAGCCTTGCCTTGCCTTGTTCCCTGATCCGCATTGGTTTGCGGAGCCTTGCCTTGTTTCCTGATCCGCATTGGTTTGTGGAGCCTTGCCCTGTTCCTGATCCGCATTGGTTGCGGAGCCTTGCCAAGCTTTTTGCCTATTTGCTACGTTATCAAGAACTCTGATATTTCAAGCCTTTTGGACTATCTTATATTCTATTGGACTATATTCTTTGGAACTGTTTTTATATTCAATAAAGTAGTTAGCCTTCAGTACGTCTCTGTGTGTGTGATTAAGGGGCCAGTAAGTCTGTGATTGTGACAGGCCAATGCAAATAGTCAAATAGTCACGACTCATTAAAAAAGAAGTGTAGGGAATCAATGCTACTTCAAGAGCCACATTACTGTATTTAGGTTGCTGTCTTAAATTTAATCTGTACTACACAGTTAGATCAGTTCAGTACCACATCAACTCCCAGAGTTCTATGCTTGGGATTTTGGGAAGTGCATTGAAATCCCTGTTGTAGTGGTCCTCAAACATTGGTCTTCCAGGTGATTTGGATTTCTACGTCCAAAAGACCTGTGCTGTTTATTTCAACTTCATGTTGCTCTCCTCTAGAAATTGTTCCTAACTCTTATTTATTTATTTATTTATTTATAAATTCGATTTGGTAGACCGCTCTCTCTGGAGCCCAGAGCGGTTTACAGCATAAAATCAATAAAACATCAATAAACAGATAAAAGACGTATACCCAAAAGCCCCCCTCCCCACAAATGATCCCGGCAAGCAATAATACGCAGAGGCAATACATGGCAGGACGGTATGTTGGCAGCTGGCAACTAAGGAGGCATCAGTTGGGACCAAATGCCTGCCTATATAGCCAAGTCTTCACAGACTTGCGGAAGGCCAACAAACCCCGTAGTGCTCGTATCTCCTCCGGCAGAGAATTCCAGAGGGTCGGAGCGGCCACTGTAAATGCTCTCTGCCGGGTGCTCGACAGCCTACAGATCTTAATACTAGGGACCTCTAGTAAGAACCTTGTTAAGAACAGGTGAGAATTTCATCTAGATGAGTTTTATTAAGGATTTTACGAAATGCACAATCGTGCCAAAACAAAGAAGACCGACATATTATGGGCTGAGGAATCTGGTTATGACTTGTACAATTGCAGATCAGATACATTGATAGCCGATACCTTCCTGGAGTAGATAAAGTGTAGGGAAAGTAACCTTGAGGTGATATGGAGTTCAATGGTTTCCAGATCAGTAAATGCTCAAACAGGGCTTTCTGTATCTGCATATCTGTGAGCCGTGCTCAAACTACGTATCATCTAGCATGTGTGCAAAACCTTATAAGCCCGCCAGGTGTTATGACAGTGATGCTACAGAGAGACATCATCTCAAGGTTGGGAATGGTTCAGTGCACCAAAACTGCTCCAGCAAACAACAGGGTAAACTTCACAGAAAGGACTTTAGAGTTTAAGAAATCAAATGTGGGAAAAGGCAAAGGTGACAAATACATCCATCTGTTGAGGCTTGTGTACCCTAATGAAGTTGTGAACTATGCTGACGGTGGCATAATAGCCACCGGTAGGGCCTCCCATGCCAGACAAGTCGCAACCGAAGGGTCTGACAAAGAGCATCAATGGGTAGGATGGGCTCTCTAGCCTTTTGACAACCATCCTAAGAGAAGGAAAACTCTGGTTTCAAACCCGGGCAGATGGTGCTCATCTAGATGGTAAGGTCAACCATCTAGAAAAGGAAACTCTAATCCAGGGGTGCTCAGTAGATCATGATCTACTGGTAGATCGCGTAGGGCGTCCTGGTAGATCGCAGGCAGGGCGGGAGGAAGGCTCAGTCCCACCCCGGAGGCTCCCGATGCCGCCCAAGTGCTGCCGGCCCTGGGTTATCTGAGGTCCGTTCCACACAGTTGAATAAAATCCCATGTTATCTGCTTTGAATCAGATTATATGGCAGCGTGGACTCAGAAAACCCAGTTCAAAGCAGATATTGTGTTATATGTTTCACATTTTTATAGTGGGTAGGTAGGTCATTTTGACTTGGTTGTTTTATAAGTAGCTCGCATGCTGAAAATGTGTGAGCACCCCAGCTCTAATCAAACCTATGACCTGAGGACCTCGCTGCCACTGTCCAAGGTGGCTAGGCCCCGGCAGACGAACCTTTGGTTTAAAGGGTGAGGCCAGTTCTGTGCACGCTGTGCTCCACCAGGAAGGTCAATTGCACAGGATCGAAGGACACATCCAACCTCTGAACCATCAACATGCTTGTAGAAAGGATGAGTCCTTCCTAAGAATCTTCATTCACAAAGTAATGCCAGAGATTAGATAGGTGCACTGAGGACAGTTGCACCGATTGAACCTAGCAGGTGAATTTGGCCGAGACTTGGTGATTTTGTTATGTCAATTTACCACAGCTTGTAATTTCTTCTTAAAAAATTCAAAGAGACTTTGAGATTTAAAACATTCAGATATGGAAGAAATTGAATCAGACAAATAGTTCTAGCCCTGCTATCAAAGATTCTTTTCACTTGAAGATATAAATTTGGAGCAATAGACCCCCCCCCCCTTTTAGGTTTTGCTGAAGTGTAGGACTATATTTTCTTTTAGCTAGTTTTCTTTTAGCCAGGCTCATTTTGTAAGGAACAGCTTACAAATGGCACCTATCCTAATCAAGTACTTTTCTCCTCAGACATTAAGAACTTGTCATGAACCAGCTCAAGCAATAAGATCTGTTGGGGAGGCCCGGCTCTTGGTCCCACCCCCCTAACACAGGCATGATTGGTGGAGATGAGAAAGGTCTTCAGATCTTTAATCATTTAAATTGTATATGTTTCATTTGTTTTAACAGTTAATGGTGATATGTCTTGTTTGAACTTTTTGTATAATTTGTAAGATCCCCCCCATAATTGCGGCATTGAATATTGCCAAAACTTGTAAGCCACTCTGCGTCCCCTTCGGGGTGAGATAGAGCAGGCTAGAAATAAAGTAAGTAAGTAAATAAATAAATAAACTCCCACTTAGACAAATATCAAACATCGTTTTCTATCTGATCATTTACCATGAAGTTTACCTGTCCAAGTGGATTCTCCCCTATGAACCATCTAGGATGCTAAGATCTTTCGGGGAGTCCCTGTTCTTGGCCCTGCCATCATCGCAAATGCGTCTGGTGGGGACCAGAGACAGGGCCTTTTCCATGATGGCCCCTCAGCTATGGAACTCTCTCCCAAGCGAGGTTAGATCTGCCCCCTCCCTTTTGTCCTTCAGGAGGCTAGTAAAGACCTGGCTTTGGAACGAAGCGTTCCCAGAAGAAGGCTGAGATTGGTTATAGACCAAATGAATGACCACAGTTATAGACGGAGTTGAACTTTAGTCAGTGATTTGGCTTTTATGTATTTTATTCCTATGTATTTTAATCTTGTATTGTTGTTAGATGTTTTAAATGTTATTGTAGCATTGAATTTTTCCTGTAAGCCAGTCTGAGTGCCTCAATGGAGGTGAGAAGATCGGGATACAAAAGTTATAAATAAATAAATAAATAAATAATAGTTTGCTAGCACATCTTCTGGGAAAGATGAAACCAACTATTTGTTGAGCCTGTGTCCTCAGTAGGGATTCTGGGATCTACTGTGCAAGGTAGGGGTGGTTGATCCATAAAAAATTGATTCTAAACTCAGGGGGGAGGGGGATTTCCTTTGATGGGTCATTATAGAAATTTTTACGAAAAATTTTAAATAAATTTCATAATTGAAACGTAATTAATAATGAAATTAATTATTATTCCGTTACGCCAGCTGGGAATCAAGCCCCGTGCATTAGTTCTCATCTGGGAAGGAGGGGTGTGGAGGGCATCCCCTCGCCTCCTCCTTCCCAGCAGAGAACTAAAGCACGATAGCCTTGATGCATGTTAGTTCTCATCTGGGAAGGAGGTGCGGAGGGTATCCCCTCGCCTCCTTCTTCCCAACCGAGAACAAACGCGCGATAGCCTTGAGGCGCGTTAGTTCTTTTTTAAAAAATTTTTTTTTTAATTTTATTTTTGAAAGTATTTTACAACAGTATATAAAACAAAGGACAACGGGGATGGTTGGGGAGGGAAAGGGTGTGAGGGAAGGGATTACATTGGGAAAGAGAGGGGGCAACATAAGCTCCATTACTCCCGTCCAGTCTGCCGGGACCATAGATAGTACTTGCTGATTTGAAGCCTTTTGTCGGCTTTCTATCGATGTCTCTTGCACCTTCCTGTATAATCTAATTAAACCCTCTTGCTGCTTGCCCCTTAACTTCGGGGATTCACTTCGTTTAAATATAGTCTGACTCTTTTCCAGTCCGTTCTTTTTTTGGGGGGTTGGTCCACCACATAGCTCCTCAGAATGTCCATGTCCATTAGTTCCCTTATTCTGAGAAACCAGTTTTTTACTGACAAGGGATCACCACTTTTCCAGTTTTTGGCAATCTCCATTCTGGCTGCCGCTGCCAGAAAAAAGAAATTTTTGTCCTTGTTCTCTTCTATGTCGCCATCCATGATGTTGAGCAGATAGAAGTCCGGTTTCATTTCCAACTTTATCTCCAAGATATTCTCCACATGGGGATGTATTCTCTTCCAAAAAGTTTTAAGGATACTGCAAGGCCACCAGCAGTGCATGAAGCTGCCCTTTTGTTTGTGGCACCTCCAGCACTTGTCACTCAAGGATGGATAACATCTGGCCAGGCTCACTGGGGTATGGTACCAGTGAAAAAACATTTTAAACCAATTCTCTGTGATATTTGTGAACCCCGAGTATTTTACTTTCTTCGTCCAAATTGATTCCCAGTCCTTTAGCAGAATTGAGTGCCCAAGCTCCCTAGCCCAAGTAGTCATAGTATCCTTAATCTGCTCTGTCTCCGTATCCCATTCGAGGAGCAGTTTGTATAACAAGTTTATCGTCCTTTTCTCTGCTTTCATTATTTTCTCCCACCCCACATCTTGGGTGTTAAAATTCTTTTGCAAGTCCTTTTTGAATAATTCTCTGATTTGGGCATAATGGAACCAGGACAGCTCAATCCCCTGGTCTCGCAGTTCCTCTCGAGATTTAAGAGTCCAACGATCATCTCTTTTTATGAGCAGTTGGCGGTACGTGTACCATCTGCTCTGTGGAACATCACGCAAATGTTCCGCCTCCAACGGAGAGAGCCACATCGGGGTTGATTGGTAGAACCGGCTCTTATACTTACACCACACTCTTAATAAGGCCGCCCTGACATAGTGATCCGAAATTTTTTTCTCAATCCGTGCCTTGTCATGCCAAAGGTAGGCATGCCACCCCCTACGCAAATCAAAACTCTCTAACCTTAATAAACTGTCATTTTTGAGTGGAGAGTTATGCTGCCCTCCAGTCCCCTCTCGCCAACTGTGAGCTGAAGCGGGTTATCTTTATCTGAGCAGAGCGAGAGCAGAGTGGAGAGTTATGCTGCCCTCCAGTCCCCTCTCGCCACCTGAGAGCTGAAGCGGGTTATCTTTATCTGAGCAGAGCGAGAGCAGAGTGGAGAGTTATGCTGCCCTCCAGTCCCCTCTCGCCACCTGAGAGCTGAAGCGGGTTATCTTTATCTGAGCAGAGCGAGAGCAGAGTGGAGAGTTATGCTGCCCTCCAGTCCCCTCTCGCCACCTGAGAGCTGAAGAGGGTTATCTTTATCTGAGCAGAGCGAGAGCAGAGTGGAGAGTTATGCTGCCCTCCAGTCCCCTCTCGCCACCTGAGAGCTGAAGCGGGTTATCTTTATCTGAGCAGAGCGAGAGCAGAGTGGAGAGTTATGCTGCCCTCCAGTCCCCTCTCGCCACCTGAGAGCTGAAGCGGGTTATCTTTATCTGAGCAGAGCGAGAGCAGAGTGGAGAGTTATGCTGCCCTCCAGTCCCCTCTCGCCACCTGAGAGCTGAAGCGGGTTATCTTTATCTGAGCAGAGCGAGAGCAGAGTGGAGAGTTATGCTGCCTTCTAGTCCCCTCTCGCCACCTGAGAGCTGAAGCGGGTTATCTTTATCTGAGCAGAGCGAGAGCAGAGTGGAGAGTTATGCTGCCCTCCAGTCCCCTCTCGCCACCTGAGAGCTGAAGCGGGTTATCTTTATCTGAGCAGAGCGAGAGCAGAGTGGAGAGTTATGCTGCCCTCCAGTCCCCTCTTGCCAACTGAGAGCTGAAGCGGGTTATCTTTATCTGAGCAGAGCGAGAGCAGAGTGGAGAGTTATGCTGCCCTCCAGTCCCCTCTCGCCACCTGAGAGCTGAAGCGGGTTATCTTTATCTGAGCAGAGCGAGAGCAGAGTGGAGAGTTATGCTGCCCTCCAGTCCCCTCTCGCCACCTGAGAGCTGAAGCGGGTTATCTTTATCTGAGCAGAGCGAGAGCAGAGTGGAGAGTTATGCTGCCCTCCAGTCCCCTCTCGCCACCTGAGAGCTGAAGCGGGTTATCTTTATCTGAGCAGAGCGAGAGCAGAGTGGAGAGTTATGCTGCCCTCCAGTCCCCTCTCGCCACCTGAGAGCTGAAGCGGGTTATCTTTATCTGAGCAGAGCGAGAGCAGAGTGGAGAGTTATGCTGCCCTCCAATCCCCTCTCGCCACCTGAGAGCTGAAGCGGGTTATCTTTATCTGAGCAGAGCGAGAGCAGAGTGGAGAGTTATGCTGCCCTCCAGTCCCCTCTCGCCACCTGAGAGCTGAAGCGGGTTATCTTTATCTGAGCAGAGCGAGAGCAGAGTGGAGAGTTATGCTGCCCTCCAGTCCCCTCTCGCCACCTGAGAGCTGAAGCGGGTTATCTTTATCTGAGCAGAGCGAGAGCAGAGTGGAGAGTTATGCTGCCCTCCAGTCCCCTCTCGCCAACTGTGAGCTGAAGCGGGTTATCTTTATCTGAGCAGAGCGAGAGCAGAGTGGAGAGTTATGCTGCCCTCCAGTCCCCTCTCGCCACCTGAGAGCTGAAGCGGGTTATCTTTATCTGAGCAGAGCGAGAGCAGAGTGGAGAGTTATGCTGCCCTCCAGTCCCCTCTCGCCACCTGAGAGCTGAAGCGGGTTATCTTTATCTGAGCAGAGCGAGAGCAGAGTGGAGAGTTATGCTGCCCTCCAGTCCCCTCTCGCCACCTGAGAGCTGAAGCGGGTTATCTTTATCTGAGCAGAGCAAGAGCAGAGTGGAGAGTTATGCTGCCCTCCAGTCCCCTCTCGCCAACTGAGAGCTGAAGCGGGTTATCTTTATCTGAGCAGAGCGAGAGCAGAGTGGAGAGTTATGCTGCCCTCCAGTCCCCTCTCGCCACCTGAGAGCTGAAGCGGGTTATCTTTATCTGAGCAGAGCGAGAGCAGAGTGGAGAGTTATGCTGCCCTCCAATCCCCTCTCGCCACCTGAGAGCTGAAGCGGGTTATCTTTATCTGAGCAGAGCGAGAGCAGAGTGGAGAGTTATGCTGCCCTCCAGTCCCCTCTCGCCACCTGAGAGCTGAAGCGGGTTATCTTTATCTGAGCAGAGCGAGAGCAGAGTGGAGAGTTATGCTGCCCTCCAGTCCCTCTCCCCACCTGAGAGCTGGAGCGGGTTATCTTTATCTGAGCAGAGCGAGAGCAGAGTGGAGAGTTATGCTGCCCTCCAGTCCCCTCTCGCCACCTGAGAGCTGAAGCGGGTTATCTTTATCTGAGCAGAGCGAGAGCAGAGTGGAGAGTTATGCTGCCCTCCAGTCCCCTCTCGCCAACTGTGAGCTGAGGCGAGTTAAAGATAACCCGCTTTGTTTCCCAGGTGACAGGGGAGTGTGGAAGCATTGCCTGCACACTCCCTCGCCACCTCAGAAGCAACGGGGGTTAAATATAACCCGCGATGCCTCTCAGCTGGCAGGGCAGGGAGGGAACAGTAGAGGGCTTGCCCTCCACTCCCCCCCCCCCAGCTCAGAAGCATCACAAGATAATAAGAAAGGGCGGAAATAACGACCTAATAATGTGCCTTTTACGGAAATAGTGATCTCGGCTTCGGTTTTGAAACGGTTGGATGCCGAGGGTCGATATAAGATCAAAATAATTTTAAATATGAAAAATTAACAGAAATTAAAGTATTACGGTCGGAGATATCCACCCCTAGTGCAAGGGATCGGGGCAGCCACAGTTCATGAGAGAGATGAAACTTTTGCATTTGGCTTCCAGAGACAGTGTTTGGGAAACGCTGTTAGGGAGGCGGGTTCTCTTGGGATAACGCACGTGCCTGTGCAACTTTAGATAGCAAGAAGGAATGTGCTAATGGGCAGCTCAAGGTCCATCCTTCCCGCAGTGGTTTCATTTTCCAGGAGTCTGGGAGGGGAGTGAGAGAAATCTAGTTTCTAATAGCCATGCCTTGCAGTTTAAATCTTCAGATTCAGGACAACTTTTGCAATTAAGCTTCATGGATTTCTGCTCCTGCTTTTAGCCTCCTATGTTCCCGGTCTCATGTGGTTATGAGCTCAAATACTCAAGTCTGGACTTTGTTTTGCCTTGGACATCTTTTGGTACTTACCCATTACTGAAAACTAGCCTGCCTGGATTTATAAGGAACTTTATAGCTTTGCTCAGCCTAATGCATTTGGAACATTTCCTTGGATTATTGATTGAACTCTCATTGCTTTGGTATATTTTCTATTGCTTTATTGCTTGCTGTTTTTCTTCAGTAAAAAAAGTTGTGTGTTTCTAAGGGCTCAGGTTTCTACGCTGGTGTGCGACACTACCTGAATGTTGTTCAATAGATCAGTGTTTCCCAACCAGTGTGCCACGGCACACTAGTGTGCCGTGAGGGATCATCAGGTGTGCCGTGGGAAATTCGAACCTCCAATACCCTTTCTCTCCCCCCCCCCCCGACGAACACTTTTTCTTCTCCACTCAGGCTCCCCTTTTCCCAGCCTCGCTCTGCTCGCTTTGCCTCACTTTGCTCATGCTGCCGCTTCTGCCGCCATTCAGAAAGAGGAGGGGGAGGAAGACGTGGGGCGAGTTTGCGCAGTAGCAGCCGCACAAGTCACATCAAAGCAAGGCAAAGCGAGCAGAGCAAGGCTGGGAAGAAGGGAGCCCGAGTGGAGAAGAAAAAGTAAGTGTTCGGCAGGAGGGGGAAGAAAGGGCGCGAAGGGGAAGGGGGGAGGAAGAGGTCTCTGTCGAAAGCTGGCATGGGCAAACTTGGACCTTCCAGTTGTTTTGGACTCCAACTCCCACCATTCCTAGCAGCCTCGGGCTCTTTTCCTTTTTCTCCCTCAGCCACTTAAGCAGGAAAGGGCCTCAGGCTGTTAGGAATGCTGGGAATTGAAGTCCAAAGCACCCAGAGGGCCAAAGTTTCCCCATGCCTGTTTTAGGGACCTTAAAGTGGTGAGCCTCCTTCCAACATTGTGATTCTGGATAGGAAACATACAACAACATAACATAACATTGTTTGAGTGCACAGTGCTCACTTCCAGTGCTCACTTCCAAACTCAATGTCAATTCCCAAGCAAACCCTTTCAGTACTTTCTGTTGGTAATGAGAGTTCAATATGCCAAGTTTGTTTCAATTCCATTGTTGCAAGAGTTCAGGATGCTCTTTGATTGTGTGTTAACTATAAATCCCAGAAACTGTAACTCCCAAATGTCAAGGTCTATTTCCCCCAATTTGTGCATGTTGAGTATTCATGCCAAGTTTGGTCCTGATCCAACATTGTATGAGTCCACAGTGCTCTCTGGATATAGGTGAACTACAACTCCAACACTCAAGGTCAACTATATGTATTACTGTGTTAGAGTGTCATTTTGTGTCATATTGGTTGGTGGTGTGCCCCAGGATTTTGTAAATGTAAAAAAATTGCCGCGGCTCAAAAAATGTTTAAAAACACTGCAATAGATGATACCAGATTTCTTTATTGAGAAATTTATGATATTCTTGATGTGGCCGAACTGTGATTCCCATCAACCCTCCCTATTGACTATAGTTCTTAAGACTGATGGGAACTGCAGTCCAACCACAACTCAAATCCTCCATGTTCCCCAGCCCTAGAATGGTCCATCTCTGAGCCGGAGGAGATTACTGATGACCTTTTCCAACCTAGATCTGATCCCTATTGTTAGTCCAAACTAGAATAAGACTCACTCCATCAACTGCCAAGTTGGTAAACCAAAACGTATTTAAATTTCACTGGCTCAATGAGTCCGTTCTAGTTAGGACTAACAGCAGAATTCAGGCCACATTTTCATTGCCAGAGAAAGAGGTATGGTCCCAATAAGCTTATCCCGATTCTGCTGAAACTCAACTGCCCTCTTTATGAAGACCCCAATGAGTTGTGGTTACCAGTGGGTGTGGGGGAAATGTATCCTGCATATGGTCACACATTCCATACTTTCTGGATTTAGCAGGTCTGATCTGTGGGATTGAAACAGGTTCCAGGGCTGAGCTTTAGTGATCTCCGGCTCAAATTAAATACTGGATGGATAGCATCTTGAAGAATGCCATCAAAAGAACCTTGGAAGTGGAGCTCCTCATGTGGTAATACAATTGGGCCCTAATCAGGTCCTTTGCAGGATTGCTTTTGAAACCGAGGATCTCCCCTTCAAATACGCAGCTGCTTCCCCCCACAATTTTGAAAGAGTACTGTAAATGAGTTTAGTATGCTTGAAAGCGCCTGTAATTGTTTCTCCTCTTGTTGACACACCAGCTTGATGCCACACAGAACAAGACTGGGTTCAAAACCCTTTGGTTTTGCAGCTCCAGTACATCTCAACTGCTTGACAGGTCCGGCGCTAAGATGTTCTGAATTAGATTTGAATTACAGCCACTAAATGCCCTTGTCAGAGCGAGTTAAGCCTGACACTAGCCACATCCATTTAACCAACTGTTCCTAAGGAAAGTATACAGCTTAAACAAAGACATACTCCAAAGTTTCATATTGAATTGTCAAAATGTAATTGAGTCTAAAAAGCAACTAAACTATTCAGAGAGCAATCTTTTTGCTGCTGCTTTTTTCTCTCTCTAGAAAATAAATGCAGAGGAAATTTTGAGCGAAATCTCAGGAATAAAAGAGTTTCTATTGGCTCCAAGAAGTCGGAGGGTCCCATAAAATGTATACAAATATGCTCAGTAACTTGATAAAGTTACTCTTGGGACTACCAGTGCTAAGACTCCACAGTTAGTATGGCTACTAGAAGTTGTAGTCTTTAAAAAAGCAACTTTCCCCATGTCAACAGAAGTATTAGCAGGGCCGGACTAAGGCAATTTAAAATGGTAAGCAAACCTTATTTTGGCGCCCCCTCGTTCTCCAGCCTCATGGAGGGTGCACACAAGCATGTGCATGGAGCTAGTTAGTTTCGTGCATGCGCCGTTGCCGCAGGGCAGGGCCAGCTGCCCGGGGTCCGTGGTCGCCCTACACGAGGGCGAGGGGGAGGAGCATTGGGCGGCCGGAGGCGGGGCACCTTCATCTGCAGGGCGCTCCTTCTTTTCGACCTCGTGGTAGTGGGCGGTTGGCGGCTCTGGGACGCTTGGCTTGCCCTGCGGAAATGCCGCATGTGTGTCATAGCCGTGGGGTGTCCTGGCAGCCCTGCACCGCTGATCGCCCTGCACTGCGGGGCTGGGTAGGACGAGTGTTTGGCAACTGGGGCGCTCCGCCTCTGGCCGCCTCCAGAGCGCTCCTCCTTTTTGGCCTCGTGTGGGGCAATGGGGACAATGTAAAATGCACCCCTGAGTATTGGCAAGTGGTAAGCAAATGCTGAGTTTGCGGAATGCAAGATCCGGCTCTGAGTATTACTGTGGCTCCATCTTTGGTCCATATGAGACAAAAAGGTAGTTGTAAACTTTGAAAATAAAGAAATAACTGAATTCTTGACTGAGCTGCTCAGTCCAAATGTATCTCCCTCTATGAAGCACCACAAAGGTTGAGACCATCTGGAGAGGCCCTCTTCTCGGTTCAGTCTCTATCGCAAGTGTGGTTGGCGGGGACAAGAGATAGGGCCTTCTCAGTGGCTCTGGAACCCCCCTCCCTAGCGAGACTAGATCAGCATCCTCCCTCCTGACCTTTAGAAAGAGAACAAAGTCGTGGTTTTGGGTTCAAGCCTTTCGCTTATAAATAATGCAGTACAAAGAATAATTAAGGAACATGTGCAATGACAATTTGGAATGGCTATGGTATACGATTTCTGGATCATGAGATTTTAATGTTTATACTAGGATGTTTATGCTTGTCTGAATGTTTCAATTTTATGTACGTCTTATGTTTAATGGTTGCAATTGATTTTAAGTTCAGAGTTATATGTAGTAATTAGTTATTATTATTACTTTTTTTACTGTATGTTGGCATTGGATTTTTGCCATTAGTAGAACCATAGAATCATGGAGTTGGAAGAGACCTCGTGGGCCATCCAGTCCAACCCCCTGCCAAGAAGCAGGAAAGTTGCATTCAAAGTACCCCCCGACAGATGGCCATGCAGCCTCTGTTTAAAAGCCTCCAAAGAAGGAGCCTTCATTGCACTCTGGGGCAGAGAGTTCCACTGCTGAACAGCTCTCAAAGTCAGGAAGTTCTTCCTAATGTTCAGGTGGAATCTCCTTTCTTGTAGTTTGAAGCCATTGCTCCACATCCTAGTCTCCAGGGCAGCAGAAAACAAGCTTGATTGTATGGTGTAAACCACCTTGAGTCCACCCACCCACCCCACCCCAGGGAAATAAGACAGGCCCCACCCCTTCCCTCTTTTCGTAAGAGTTTGAAGACTTGGTGGTTTCAGCAAATCTTCGAGAGTGACTAGTTCTAGCTCAGTCAGGACACTGTCCGGACACGACCTAGCCCCCTATATATTACCCTGGTCATTCTCCTAACAGGCCCCTGGAAATAGCTTTTGTCCCCGCTTTTGTCGTTTTACCTATTACAGTACTGTACCCAAATGCTGATCCCATCATATTTCAGTTTGTATCCGTCTTGACCCAGCCTTTTAATTGTTCTGACCCATTGCTTTTCCATGCCCTGACAATAGATGTGAAGAGCAGGCAGGATTCTTTCTTTTAAGATATATGTGTTGTTGGGTAATTCCATGCTTATGTTGTTGTTACTGTTATTTTTGATCATGTTGTGACTCTGTATGTTTTGATGTTGTTGTTTAGAAACCGCCCTGAGTCCCCCCAGGGAGATAGAGCGGTATATAAATAAAGTTATTATTATTGTTATTATTACCAAATAATCAACTAGATGTACTTGTCTGTAATTGTTTTGTACTCATGATCATCTAGAGCAGTGGATCCCAAAGTGGGCGGTACTGCCCCCTGGTGGGCGGTGGGGTGATCCAAGGGGGCGCTGGGAGGCTCAGGAGAATGGGGGGGGCACTAAACCTCTGTAAGGGGGCGGTGGCATGAGTCAGGCTTCCTTGCCACTTGCAGGGTCATGTGCTTGCGAGGACGTCCCCATTGGAAGAAAGAGGCAATACACAGGAGTGCACCGTGGGCAGGGTTGACGAGAGGAAGGAGGCGCGTGCTGCAGTTTCCACAAAGGTGGGGCGAGCGGGAGGTGCTTTTCAAGGTGGGCCTCGCTTGTCCAGTGCTGGCCCCTTCTTTTTTCAATGCGATAAAAACAACATGCAATTAAAATAACATTTAAATTAAAATTAAAACACATTGGTGCTGCCCAAAATAAACTTTCTATTCGCAACACTCCCCATAATCAAGAAAGATACACAATTTAATTTATGGGATAAGGACCTATCCAAATTTGTATGGGGAGGGAAAAAACCACGGGTGAAGTGGAAAGTGCTACAACAAATAAAGGAGAGAGGGGGAATAGCCCTCCCAAATCTAAAAATATATTTTGAGGCTAACTGCCTAAATTGGATCGGGGAGTGGTGCAGGCTTAAGAATGACAGGCTATTAGATCTAGAAGGTTTCGACCTAAAATTCGGCTTCCACGGATACCTACACTATAATAAACTAAAGGCAGATGCCAATTTTAACAACCATTGTATTAGAAAGACTCTACTTAAGACATGGAATAAACACAAAATAAATTTTGGATCGAGAACCCCAATGTGGATCTCACCGTCAGAGGCTTTCAGACTGCGACAGCTGGACAGTAGGAAATGGGTGACATATAATGACATGGTAAGGTGGAATGGCAACAACTATGTCCTGAAAGATAAGTCACAACTCAGAGGGGAAGAGGAGATAGATTGGTTCTCCTACTTACAGTTAAGGGAAAAGTTTAAAGAAGATGAAAGGAAGGGTTTTGAGGAGGAAAAAATGAGATAGAGGAGATAATATTTGATAACAAACAGAAAAAAGTGGGAAGACTCTACAAGGTATTGCTAAAGCGGTTTACCGAGAACAAGGGGGAGGAGAGCTATAAAAAACAATGGACGAGAAATCTGGGATTTAAGATAAAAGAAGATACTTGGAGATATATCTGGAAAAATAATGTCGATGTTTCCTACTGTCACAGCTACAAAGAAAGTTGGATGAAAATAATATACAGGTGGTACCTGACTCCAACCAAACTTGCTAAAATATATAGAAATTCCAGCCCAGATGGCTGGAATTGTAAAGCAAAAAATGCTGGCACGTATTTCCACCTGTGGTGGCTCTGCCCTAAGGCAGATAGATTCTGGAGGAAGGTGCACCCTGAATTAAAAAAATTGCTGAAGAAGGACCTGCCGAGAACCCCAGAAGTGTTATTATTAGGAATTGTAGACCCTGGGTGGGATTTCAAAGATAAAAAAATCCTGAACTTGACCATCACGGCGGCCAGGATGGTATATGCTAAGTATTGGAAGTCCCAGGAGGAACCCACATTGGAGGAATGGCTCCTCAAGGTTGTCGATGTGGTCCAGATGGAAGCCTTGACCGATGTATTAAGAGAGGATAAAAAAAGAAACTGGAAATAAAAAATGGGATTGGTCGGGACTAATAGAATATTTTAGAAAGGAAAAGAATATAGAGCTTAGGGTAAAGGGCGGGTAGAACACAAACTACAGATAAGGGTAGGGGGACGCAAAAAGAATAGTGAAGTAGGTAGTAAAGTACGGACGGAAAAATCCGAGACAGCCTCTGTAGTAAATGTTTGGCAGAGATAAAATATGCTTTTTTTTACATGTAGATTCAGTCGGCAAAAGAGCCTAAATATTATAGAGCTAAAAGAAGGATGAACCGACCGCGGAAGTCGTGAAGCAAGGAAAAGGACTAATGCCAAACCTTCACTTGTCCAGCACACAGCTTTCTTTGCATCACTCTTTTATTCTGCCACTCTATTTCTTTCTTCCATGGACTGTTATTTTTTCTCCACGTCCCCAGGGGAAACAACCCCGGGGAACATTCACACACTGTCTGTTTGTATGTGTAATTCTTTTTACTTTCTATAACGTGAAACCTTTAATAAAGATGGTTTTTTTAAAAAAAACATTTAATTTTACAAAAAATTAGAAACACTAATACATATATCTTTCAGTTTAATTGTTATTAAAAATGTAAAATAATTTCTAGTGGGGCGGTGAGTAAATTTTTTTCTGGAAAGGAGGCGGTAGGCCAAAAAAGTTTGGGTACCACTGATTTATAGTAATAACTGTGATCCTGTCATAACACCCTCCCTAACCTACTTTACCAGGCATCAGCAGCATGGAAAGAAGGAGATCCTAAATACTGTTCATTCAGACTAGAGTAGACTTTCTGAATCAACAGGGTAGACCTATGTGTTGACTCATCTTTCAACAACTAGTTTAATTGATCTGTTCTAGTTGTGAATAACCAGCATGATGCCAGTCCGTCTCACAGATGTTACACGTTGGGTTTTTTGTTGTTGTTTTTTGGACTGTACACTGTTCTATTTTTATGACTGGAATTATATTAATTAAACAAAAATATGTTTGTAATGTAAAAATGTATATGGAGAAATATATAAACATAAAGTGCATAAAATACAATGATTGGTTCAATGGTGTTGTAGTTGAGTCTGGGACTTCAGGTACTACTAGGAGGACAGGGCTGTGTGAAGAGGATACTACGGCATCAAACATTGATATGGATTTGGGTGGGGTTGCTTGCAATGATAGTACTGGCCTCAGGAGGGGAAAGAGGTTGACTCGTGAACAAAGTGAGGAAGACGTGCTCCAAAGTAAAAGAATCCGCAGATACTTATGGAGTCGAGTGACGAAGAATCATTTCTGGGTTTTCCGGGGAGGATGGGAGTCAGAGTGAGGGAGATTCCTCTGACGAAGAGACAGATATGGATGAGACATTGGTAAACGAGGTCCGAGCAGTATGTGGGGAAACTTCTGACACTAGCACATTTTTGGGGTTTTCAGATGATAGGGAGTGGGCCTCGGGACATCTGGATGATTGGGGTGAATTAAATGAAGACAGAAGATGGCGTGTTTGGCGAGAGAATCAGAGAGCACAGCCGGGAAGTTGCAACAGCTGGAGCTGCTCATAGTGGGGCGTATGCTAGGGAGGACGGATCTGATATGGAGGATTAATAAATAAGGGCTTCTGAGGATTGCTTTCTGTGGCTGGCAAAGTGTTACGTCTGGAATTCTAGGTTTGCTGTGAAACCTGATGCCGACCACCCCTCCTTTTCGCTTGACTGGGGTTTGTCTTCTTGCAAATGGACTGTGAATGAGAGACGCTGCCTTTGATTCAAAATTGGCTCCTGCATTCATTCTGTGGACTACTGCTGACCTGGTCTGGAAATTTGACTCCTCTTCTTCTCTGCTGAAGACCTTCGAAAGTTCCTGTAAACTGGTTTTTTCCCGTTTGTTTTCTGCTAAAGCTTAAACGACCACTTGTGTTTCTTTGTGGGATTTTTTGAGTGGGGCTTTGCCAAGAAGGCTTATCTTTTGGTTTTTATCACTGCTGAGAAGTGTTTTCTGTTTATTGGTCGCCTTTTTGACCTAAAAGACTGTGGACAATAAAACTCCTATTACTCTTACTTCTGGCCTGGCAACTGTGTCGTGACAGATTGCCAGCCACCGACCCACACACCAAGAAACCCAACATGGCCTCAGTTGAAGAGTTGGCTGCAGAAAATGCACTTTTACGTGCACAAGTTGCTCTATTACAAGGAGCTCAGGCTGCACCTGTAGTAGCTCAGGTTAGAAATAGGATAATGTTGCCAGAACGCTTTGATGGAAGTCGAAGGAATCTGCCAGTTTTTTTTTGCTCAAGTGGAGCTGTATTTTACACAGATTCCTCCCACTGAATTGCCTACTGACTCTGCCAAAGTGGGCTTTATGTTATCTCTGCTATCTGGTCCAGCCGCTGAGTGGGCAGTTAATATTATGTTGGGGCAAGACCTATCAAGGACAATTTAAGAGACTTCAAACTGGCCCTGGAAGAAGCGTTTGGTGATCCACTGAAGGTGGAAAATGCTGAGTGGGAGATACATCATATCAAACAGGAAGAAACACCTTGATTGACTATTTGAACAGATTTAAGTTGCTCAAGAATAGAGTGAATTGGGGAGATAGGCCTTTAATGGTAAGCTTTACTGCAGGCTTATCCAGTGAACTGCAGGATGAGTTGATTAGGCTTGAGCCTGCCACTTCCTGGGATGATTTGGTGCACAAGACTTTAAGAGTGGAGGATGCTTAGCCTTTAAGAGGAAGGGTCATTTTGCCAAGGGCATTGCCGCTGTTCTGGTGCCTTCACTAGCAGAAAGAAAGATGAGGAAGAACCCATGCAACTTGGGACTTTCAGGAAACTAACTGACACTGAGAAGGAGCGCAGAAGGCGTCTGAGACTATGCCTATATTGTGGTGGTGATGGACATTTTGCCCGGGAATGCCTTGTGAAGTCATCCAAGGCTCAGGGAAAGATCAGCCCTAATGTGTGACGAGTCCAACACATTAGGGCTAGCTGTGCGTTGCCCAGAAGTGCTGACCATGTGTTTGTACAGATAAAAATCATTAAAAGTAATGGAGAAAGCATTTGGACATGGGCTTTGGTGGACTCGGAGCCTCGGGCTCCTATATGGATATAAATTCGCCAAAAACAAAGGAATTGAAGTAACCAACAAGAAGAAAGCTGTGTGGGTGGAAGGAGCTGATGGGGAGTTACTGGGGACTGGATTGGTCAATCAAGAGACTGTTGGACTGTCTTGGGAGTTGCAGGGGTTCTGGATATTTTCGTGTGGGATGTGACTAGATTACCTAGGTATACTGTTATATTGGGAATGAGTTGGCTAAGCAAGGTCAATCCACACATTGATTGGAGTAAGAAATGTTTGACTATTGTAAAACAACCTTGTTTGGCTCTAGAGATTAACCCAGATATGACTGGAGTTCCACAATGTTATTTTGATTTCAAGGATGTTTTTTGTAAGCAAAAGGCTGATAGATTACCACCACATAGAACATATGACTGTGCAGTTCTTTTAATGGAAGGGGCTAAATTACCATCAGGACGCTTGTATGCATTATCAGTACCAGAACGCCAGGCGCTCAGGGAATTCCTTGATGAGCATCTAGCTAAAGGATTCATTCGTCCTTCCAGTTCTCCTACGGGCGGCACCCGTGTTTTTCATCAAAGAAAACTGGGGATTTGCGGTTAGTTTGTGATTATAGGGTGTTGAATAAATACACCATACGGGACCGTTATCCGCTACCATTGATACCTGAGTTACTATCTAGAGTTCAAGGGCATCCATCTTCTCTAAGTTGGATTTGAGGGTGCTTATAACCTGGTACGCATCAGACAGGGGATGAGTGGAAAACCGCTTAATACGTGTTTGAGGCCTATGAATTCCCTTGTAATGCCATTCGGATTGTGTAATGCCCCACGGTATTTCAGCGCTTCATGAACGAGGTTTTTCGTGACCTGCTGGACCGTTTTGTGGTCCTGTATTTGGATGACATCTTGATTTTCTCTAGAAATTTGCGTGAACATGAACAACACGTGAGACAGGTCTTACGTCGCTTGAGGAGAATGGCTTATTTGCCAAGGCATCTAAGTGCATGTTTCATGTTCCAGAAGTAGAATTTTTAGGACATGTGATTTCTGGGGAGATTAAGATGGATCCACATAAGGTGGAAGCTATAGATTCCTGGAAAGACTTAACGTCAAAAAAGGATGTTCAGAGGTTCTTAGGTTTTGCTAATTACTATCGGGAATTCATACCACGGTATGCTCAGTTAACAGTCCCTTTGACCCGTCTCCTTCAGAAAGGACAACCTTTGTATGGACTGAACTGGAGCGTAGTGCCTTTGAACAATTGAGCGTAGCTTTCATAATGGGAGGTCTTGGCACATCCTGATATTAATAAGCCCTTCGTGGTGGAGGCAGATGCGTCCAACTTTGCGCTTGGAGCCGTTTTGTCACAGGCTGATGTTAAAGATACATTGAGACCTTGTGCATTTTATTCTAGACAGCTAACCTCTTTTGAGCAAAATTACACCATTTGGGGGAAAGAACTTTGGCTATCAAGGTGGCATTTGAGACTTGGAGACACTGGCTAGAAGGGGCCAAACACCAGATCAGTGTCCCGCACTGATCACAGAAATTTGGAACACTTGCAGACTGCCAAGAAATTAAACCAGAGGCAGGTTCGTTGGGCATTGTTTTTTTCACGTTTTGACTTCAAGGTGGTATTTGTTGAGGGGAAGCAAAATGCCAGGGCTGACGCCCTCTCGTAAACCAGAATACAAGGAGGTAATGGTACCCATACATAGAACAATTTTACCTCACGGTAGCTTTAAACGCTAGAGTCAGTTCCAAGTCTGCATGCTCAAGTGATAAGTAACCAAGAAGTGGATATGTGGTCACAGGAACAATTAATATTGATAGACAGTGGGAGTAAGACAGCATTTCCACATCTACGTAATGATGAAGGCAAACTGTTGCGTAACAATCAGTTGTATGTACCTACGGGAAGGCGGTGGAGATCATGAGGGCTCACCATGATGAACCAACAGCAGGGCATTTTGGCCGTTATAAGACAGTACAAGCAATCACCCGTAGTTACTGGTGGCCTAAAAAATGAGACAAGACATATTGAGGTACTGCGATAGTTGTGTTATATGTCAGCAATGTAAGCAGCCTGTGGGCAGACCCAGGGGTCTATTATCTCCATTGCCAGTACCAGAAAGTCCATGGCAAATCATTGCCATGGACTTCATTCTGATTTACCTCGTGCTCGTGGATATACCTGTATCTGGGTAGTGGTGGATTTGTTCACCAAATTGGCTCATTTTGTACCATGTGCACGGGTTCCCTCGGCGCCGAATCTAGCTAAATTATACACTAAACATGTGTTCCGTTTACATGGAGCTCCTGAAATCATTATTTCTGACAGAGCTCCTCAGTTTGTGTCCCGTTTTTGGACAGAGTTCCACGCTCAGTTAGGAACTAAGTTAAACATTTCAACTGCATTCCACCCTCAGACTGATGGTCAAGCAGAGAGGGTGAATGGTCTGCTGGAGCAATATCTGCGCTGCTTTTGTCTACAGCAACCTGGAGATTGGGCACAGTGGCTACCCATGGCGGAGTTTGCATATAATAATGCGACTCATAGTGTCAGTAAACATTCTCCGTTCGAACTTGCCTATGGCTTTCGTCCTCACTGGGGTGCGGCTCCATCTCAAAACATTGTTACAGAAGATCTAACATACAGGGCAAGCGAATTACGGGCCTTGCATGACGTTGCGCACCAGATTCTGGAAGAGGCTAAAACAGCTCAAAAGGCAGTTGCTGACCGATTGCGGCAGGCTGGGGAGGAACTTGTGGTTGGAGATTTGGTGTGGCTATCCTCTAAAAACATTCGACCGTCTGGCAGCAAGTTCGCGGCCCGTTATTTAGGACCCTACCCCATTATCCATAAAATATCCCCTGTTGCTTTCCGGGTGCGATGGCCTTCCTCTCTAAGGGTTCATCCTGTCTTTCACCGGTCCTTGTTGAAGAAGGCCTCCCCAGAGCACCGGTCTGCCCTGGTGGACGATGTCACCCATTCTGCGGCCCCGCTTGGAAGGGGGAGCTTTGCGGGGGATAGTGTTGTAGTTGAGTCTGGGACTTCAGGTACTACTAGGAGGACAGGGCTGTGTGAAGAGGATACTACGGCATCAAACATTGATATGGATTTGGGTGGGGTTGCTTGCAATGATAGTACTGGCCTCAGGAGGGAAAGAGGTTGACTCGTGAACAAAGTGAGGAAGACGTGCTCCAAAGTAAAAGAATCCGGCAGATACTTATGGAGTCGAGTGACGAAGAATCATTTCTGGGTTTTCCGGGGAGGATGGGAGTCAGAGTGAGGAGATTCCTCTGACGAAGAGACAGATATGGATGAGACATTGGTAAACGAGGTCCGAGCAGTATGTGGGGAAACTTCTGACACTAGCACATTTTTGGGGTTTTCAGATGATAGGGAGTGGGCCTCGGGACATCTGGATGATTGGGGTGAATTAAATGAAGACAGAAGATGGCGTGTTTGGCGAGAGAATCAAGAGAGCACAGCCGGGAAGTTGCAACAGCTGGAGCTGCTCATAGTGGGGCGTATGCTAGGAGGACGGATCTGATATGGAGGATTAATAAATAAGGGCTTCTGAGGGATTGCTTTCTGTGGCTGGCAAAGTGTTACGTCTGGAATTCTAGGTTTGCTGTGAAACCTGATGCCGACCACCCCTCCTTTTCGCTTGACTGGGGTTTGTCTTCTTGCAAATGGACTGTGAATGAGAGACGCTGCCTTTGATTCAAAATTGGCTCCTGCATTCATTCTGTGGACTACTGCTGACCTGGTCTGGAAATTTGACTCCTCTTCTTCTCTGCTGAAGACCTTCGAAAGTTCCTGTAAACTGGTTTTTCCCTGTTTGTTTTCTGCTAAAGCTTAAACGACCACTTGTGTTTCTTTGTGGGATTTTTTGAGTGGGGCTTTGCCAAGAAGGCTTATCTTTTGGTTTTTTATCACTGCTGAGAAGTGTTTTCTGTTTATTGGTCGCCTTTTTGACCTAAAAGACTGTGGACAATAAAACTCCTATTACTCTTACTTCTGGCCTGGCAACTGTGTCGTGACAAATGGGTTAAACCCTTGTGCTGCTGAATCTGCTGACCTGAAGGTTGGTAGTTCAAAGCCGTGGGTCGGGGTGAGCTCCTACTGTTAGCCCTAGCTCCTGCAAACCTAGCAGTTCAAAAACATGCAAATGTGAGTAGATCAGGAAGGTAGTAAAGCTTCAATGGAAAGGTAATAACCATGCTGGCAATACGATCAGGCAGGTGTTTACGGACAACAGGATCCTTGCCTTGGAAATGGAAAAAGAGCACCTCCCCACAGCGAGAGTGAGCACCGCCCCCAGAAGTCAGAGATGAAAGGGGAAGCCTTTACTTTTGTTCTGTGGATTTGTGTGTCATTATTAAAGGCATTGAATGTTTACCTACCTATGTATTATTTACTTGCGCAACTTGCTCCGGTTATATGCTGTGTATGTGATGAGTTATATACGCTATGTTGTATATTCCATTTTCAATGGTTTTAGGTTAAATGTGTTGTTTATGTATGCGATTTTATCTGTATTTTATCTGCTTTTATTTGTATTCTAGTGTTGTGAGTTGCCCCGAGCCGCACAGGAGTGGTGACAGACAAGTTGAAACAAACAAACAAACAAACAAACAAACAAATAAATGTTGTAATCCGCTCTGAGTCCCCTCTGGGAGATAGAGCGGAATATAAATAAAGTATTATTATTATTAACTACAAAAACTAAAGTACACACTATAAATGAAGATACAAAAAACCAACATGGGGAAAAGAAAAATACTTGGCTTCTATGTAACTACCCGGTTGATTATCATAATTGATCCCTTATCCTATTTCCCCTCCATAACATAACAAATTTCTACTTGTACATTAATATCTACTACTGATACCCCCTCCCACATTTTTCTCGAAAATGCAATCAGTGTTTGCCAATCATGTTTAAAATTAGTTAATGTTTTTTTTATTTTATCAAAGTCATTGGCTTGTCCCATTTCTGAATGCCACCCATTGACATAAATCTGTTAGGAGCAACATGTAGTGCTTACACTGGACTCTGCGGAAAATGCTTCAGCTGTACTCCACAAAAAGGAAAATTAGCCTGTTTAGCAAGCCTTGCAGATGCTGATTTATTGTCAGTAAATATTTGATTTTTATATCTACTTTATATACGTATATCTGGGGTCACGTGAAAATTTCTCAGGCAGAATTGATTTGTGTAATAATACACTTTCTTTATATTCCGCTCTGTTTCCCCAGAGGGACTCAGAGCGGATTACAGAACACATATGTGGCAAACATTCAATGCCTTTTACACAACAACATACACAGACAGAGGTAAAGGGTCTCTCCTTTTTCATCTCCAACATTAGGAGGCGATGCTCGACTTCTGGCCATGGGGAGCTGCTCTTGTTCCATTTTCCCATGCCTAAGAGCATGTTATCCAAATGTCCTCAGATGCACTTTAACTATCTGTTGGGTCGATCTCTCCACATTACACAAAAACCCTTCTCCTAGATACATCTTATTCTCCGTCCACATCCAGTGTTTATTTATTTAAAAAATCTTAATATATGACATTTGGCCTGGCCTCTACGGTTTTAATCTTTGTGTACTTACTGCTTATGTGTTTTATTGATTTTATTGTGCTGCTGTGTTGGTTTTTTTATTGCTGTGTTGTTGGGCTTGGCCTCATGTAAGCCGCCCAGAGTCCCTTCTGGGAGGTGGTGGCGGGGTATAAATAAAGTTTAATAATAATAAAATAATTATCCATAGATTCTCCGATCTATTGCTGGCATGTTTTGCATATCTGGTAGGTATGTTTTGTATTCACATTGGCATTTACAGTATGTTTGTGTATGTTCCGTATGATTTGATATAGTCAAAATTGAATAATCAATAAAGAATTTATTATTATTATTATATCTGCACAGGGCGCCCTTTTGCCTTCCTGTCAAGGCAGTACCTATAGATCTACTCGCATTGCATGCTTTCGAACTGCTAGGTTGGCAGCAAGCTGGGACTGACAGCCGGGAGCTAGTCAATTGATTAGTCAAAATTGACTAATCAATAAAGAATTTATCATTATTATATCTGCACAGGGCGCCCTTTTGCCTTCCTGTCAAGGCAGTACCTATAGATCTACTCGCATTGCATGCTTTCAAACTGCTAGGTTGGCAGCAAGCTGGGACTGACAGTCGGGAGCTCATCCCGACTCACAGCTTTGAACTGCTAACCCTCCGGTTGACAGATTTTCCTGCAGCTAACAACATAATCTGCTGTGTACTACAGCCCCTATGTATACAAATGTATGCAAAACATTTAAGAGATCCTGTTCTAAAGGACAAGAATGATGGTTTGTAACCATCTCCAGAATCTCCCATTATGGTCTGACCATTCATAGGGCCGCAATACATAGGAGTATCCCAGCATGATTGCATTGTATAAATGATTTTTTTTCCAAAACCCTAATCTGGGAATTAGACTGCATAACAAGAAAAATCATCTGGACAGCCAGATCTTCAAATGTTTGGAAAGCCTGCAACTACAATAAATTATTTGGTCACACAGTTCCTCTCAACTATGTTCATCATAATCACAGGCAGCAAATTGGCACGCATTTGAGAGTGCCTAAAACCTTTTGAAAGTTTGAGTCCTATGGGCTCTGTACTAAATAAGTGTAAAGTTTCATTGGAAGAGGGTGGGGAGGGAGGCCCAAAGAGGCCATGCTAGTTTTTGTTAATTTTTTTATTCAATTAAGAAGCGTACGCTGATTACTTTTAGCAGCGTCCCCCTGATACAATTCAAATGTAAATCACATTTCTTGCAGTCAGCTGCTGCCGCTTAAGCAGAAATATTTTGACACAATAATTATAGGGCTGAAACTATGCTTTGCATTCGTGTATAAAACACTCATTAAATTAAAATTCTTCCATGAAATCATGAAAATAAACAGTCTGTCTGAGCTGGCATCAACAAATTTGCAGGATACTTCTGCGTTTTCTCAGAGGCTGGCCTTCAAATGACTGCCTTACGGGGGCCCTTCGCTTGCCGGCAAAGTGCTAAAGTTCGCATTCTTTTGAAGGTTCCCCCTTCGACTTGTTGTTTTTAATATTACAGCTATGATTGTTTTTACAACTTGCATGGTTTTAAAGCTATTAAGCTTCAAAGGTGTGGGAGAAATTAGAAAGGTGATCACCAGCAGCATTGGAAAGGCGGGGTGTCATACTCATGGCAGCAATATTTTTGCACCGGCCTGGATTAAGGCACGGATGGACCCGGCACCAGATGCGGCACCTCCTGTCACTCTATTATGGCTAGCAGGCAGGATATACACTTCAAACTCAATTCCTTGAGAAGTTCAATCGAAACCCAGCAATCTAGGACAAGGGGGCTGCCCCCAGCCTGGCCAGAAGGGAGGGCAGGGGAAATGGATTTGGGGTTGCATGTATTTACACAACCAATCCCTCCCATTTTCCATTTTCATCTTCTTGTGGGTCGTGGAAGGCTACACAGGCAAAATGCTCCAAGGTGAAAGTGGGGATTATTATTTAACATTGACAAACAGGGGCTGCAACGGAGTACTTGCATCAAGGGTTCCACCCAGATAGACGTGCCACCTTTTAGGTCATTGAATCCTAAATTAACCTGACCTCCATTTTCTGCTTTTCTTCTGCAACTGACAGCTAATCTTTTGCAGCTACCGAGCACATACTGTAAGATTCTACCTTAAGCTGAGTCATAACATTGGCCCACCTAGTCTAGTATTGTCTAAGGCAGGGGTAGGTAAAATGTGACCTGTGAGCCACATGGGGCACTTGCGGCCCCTAAATGCTAGTCCCCAAAGCCCCCAGAGCTGCCATTTCTTGTGGGATCAAGCCTTTGACTAATAAATAATGCGGTACAAATAACCTCTCCGTTGACGCCCACTTGCCATGGGGGAGAGGCTTGTGTACCCTAACTTATTTATTTATTTTGATTTATTCGTCGCCACTCCCGTCAGGCCTGGGGGCTACTTACAAGTGTTAAAAAGACCATAAAATACAGATAAAAACACAAGATTAAAACTATACAATTAAAATTATACAATAGTGCACGGGCACCAGAAATTACTCCCATGGCCTACGGCTACATAGTAAAGGCCTGGGGTTATTTACTGACCGAATGCCTGTACAAACAGAAAGGTCGTACAAGCCTTCCAGAAGGCTAGTAAGTCAGACAACACGCGAATTGCGGGAGGAAGATTGTTCCAAAGTACTGGAGCGATGACACTGAAGGCTCTCCTCCGCGTTGAGGTCAGGTGAAGGGTTTTACAGCTTGGCACCGCAAGAAGGTTCAGGCACTCTGATCGCAGTGGTCTTATGGGACAATAAAGGGAGAGGCGGTCCCTTAGGTACACTGACCCCAGACCATTCAAGGCCTTAAAGGTTAAAACCAGCACTTTGAAGGTGATCCGGTGCTTGATTGGAAGCCAGTGCAGTTCATGCAGAACAGGCGTAATGTTGCAGCAAGATGGTAAGCCTGCCAACAGCCGAGCTGCAGCGTTCTGCACCAGCTTAAGCTTCCGGATCACCGACAAAGGAAGACCAATGTAGAGAGCATTACAGTTGTCCAATCTTGAGATGACTGTGGCTTGGACCACTGTGGCTAGGTCATGACAGGACAGGTAGGGTGCCAGCTTCCTCGCCTGCTGGAGATGGTGGAAAGCTGCTCCACTGGCGATGGAGATATGCTTCTCCCTCGACAGTTGAGAGTCAAGGATGACTCCCAGGCTCTTAACATAGTGTCGCACTGTCCAGGGTTGGAAGCTGGATCTCTCACGTACGCAGACGACCCAGCCACAGGATCTCCATCTTAGCTGGATTCACCTTCAACCTACTGGTTCGCAGCCATCCAGTAATGGCTTCAAGGCAACGATAGAAATTATCGGGTACGGAGTCGGGCTGGCCCTCCATCCCCAGAACGAGCTGGGTGTCATCCGCATGAAGTTGTGAGCTATGCTGGCAGTCGGGCAGCCACATTTTGCACGAGCTTAAGCTTCCGGATCACCAATAGAGGCAGGCCAATGTAGAGGGCATTACAGTAGTCTAATCTTGAGATGACCGTAGCCTGGATCACCATAGCCAGGTCATTCCTAGACAAGTAGGGGGCCAGTCATCTAGCCTATCGCAGATGGAAAAATGTGACTCTGCTCACAGCGGAGACCTGGGCCTCCATTGTTAGCAGAGGGTCTGATGAGACCCCCAGTATTGAAGTAGCCAATCTAAAATCTTTTATTAAATTATGGCAATCTTTTATTAAATTATGATTGTAATAAAATGCACTTATGCCTTTCTGACTGGAAAGAGGAATCAGTTACAAACTCATTATTTTACTTTCCTAAGAAAAAAAATGCAGCTGAATTCTTTTCTCTAGGACTTGAATTAGTGGCACCCCAGAGTCCAAACCGAAGTTCATTCCATTAAGCTTTCCCCTTTTCTGCTGGGGTGTGCAAGTAAGCACACGTGTGTATATATCCTAATCCTCATAAGCCCTAATTGTGTTTTGTTTGTGTTTTTGTTCATCTGTACAATATCACTAATCTCTGTGACATAAAAAGCAAGCTGTGGTTTCTCTGGTTTGGGGAATGAACAACGCCGGGATCTTTTGAAATGAAAATGATGTCATCTCAGTGGTTGAGAACATTTTTTGTTACATCTCTATTCCACGAGAATCCTCAATTATGGTCGCTTGGTCTTTTGACTGAAGAGATTCCAGAAAGATGGTCTGCCACGGTAATTGCTCCATTTAATCTTCAGATGCGAATCTTAGACTGATCCCTCTGGTCTGATGAAATTACACACACCATGTCATTTTCTCAATTTGCACAAAATGTATATACAAGGGTGGCTGCTGGAATGTATACTTAGCTTTCAGTTGTCAGAACGTGCATGCCCATCAGCTAAAAATAATAATAATAATCAAAACCATTAGAAGAATTTATTTAACAAAAGACCAAAAAATGATATTTTAATATGTATATATAAAGTTTACAATAAAATAGTCGCATTTATTTTATTATACCTTTATCACCTACTTTTCCTCTGAACTTCTTCAAAGGTGTTCAGGTTGACATAAACAATTCACCTTATTGTTGTAGTATACCTTTGAGTTGTTTCAAACTCATACCTTCAAATCGTTTCCAAATTATGGCAACCCTTATGGCAACCTGAAGATCATTCGATCATAAGATTGTCTTTTTATAGACGGTTGCGGCCTCAGAGGGCCTGTCTGCATTGCCAGATGTGATAGGGTTGCATGCTTGCAACCCTTTGTGTGATGTTTCTGTAGTTGCAAATATGTGTGTGTTTTGTGTGGGAGGAGTTTGAGTTTGGCGCCAAAGTTGCTCTCAGGTACCTTAGCTCTTCCTCCTTCTAAGGTCACCTGAGGAGGGGGTTTCTCCCTCCATTTCAGCCAAACAAAAGAAAAGCGAAGGTCGTCCTGTCTGGAAATCTGGGTTTTCAGCTTGGACCAGCCATTTTTTGCCACCTAAACCCATCCGAGGTCAACTTTCAAGGATACCAAAGCATATCAGAAGGCTTTGGTGAAGCTTGTGTGACCCGGCGTCTTCAATCAACCTGCGAACTGTATGGGAAACCCTGTTTCGCCAAAGGGATCATAGATCTGAGAGACTTGAGATTTCCATAATCTCGAGAGCCATTGATGAAGGCAGGGACGGCTTGGAACCTTCAAAGAACTACAGCTTCCTAAACCACTTTTTGAGGCAAGTAACCTTTGGATGAGATGGAATAGATAGGCAAATACAGAAAGAGGCATGTATCTGGATATGTGTTGTGTGGTTATGGAGGTCCTCTCCATTGGCGCCCCCTTGTCGTGGGGGAGAGGCTTGCGTACCCTAATGAAGTTGTGAGCTATGCTGGCGGTGGCATAATAGCCACCAGTAGAGCCTCCCATGCCAGACAGGTCACAACCGAAGGGTCTGACAAAGAGTGTCAATGGGCAGGATGGACTCTCTAGCCTTTTGGCAACCATCCTAAGAGAAGGAAAGCTCTGATTTCAAACAGAGGTTTAATGCGCACATTTCAGGAATGCATGGCAGGGGATTGGACTACATGGGCTTTGCAACGCCTTCCACTATGGAGTTTATCAAGGCTGCCTTGCAGAAAAGAAAGCTTCTTGTCAAAGACCACCTCCTCTTTTAGAAACACAGTCCCTAGCAATCCCCCCCCCCCCCTACAGCCATTTCCACTGCCAGGTCCAATGACTTCTAATAAACAGCACATCAAGTATTCTGAAAACTTCCTTTAGCTAAACCATAACAACTCTATTTGGGGCTGGAAATGGGGAATATATTCATGACCCAAAATTCCAATCTGTTTTCTTTAAACCCAGTAAAATGTATTATAATAGGCTTAAGGGCAAAGGGCTTCATCAGACTGAAAAACAAGCTGGTAAATGTAGAACTTTTCACAAAAAGTAGTAGCAGCAGCTCTGGTATAATATTCTTATATTTCAACTTTTCTTTGCTATTCCACAGTGAGGGTTTCTCTGTTTCCTCTTCTTTGATTTCTTCCAACTTTTCCCCATTGGAATTTAGGTTCACCAGACCGCAGGCTAGAAATACTAATAGGAGTATCTGTTTATGAAAACCTGTTGTGCATTTCTGGTTCCGAGAGAAGATACGAGTAAGTAAGTAAAGGCATTTGGGATGGTTTGTATGTCTGGCTCCTACTTAGCTGTTTGCTAAGATGCTTTCTAATCTATATATATAAAGGAACAGTCGTCATGTGAAGACTATCTCAAACAGAGAAACCTTACAACGCAGAAACACAAAACGTGCCAACAGAAATAGGCCTCAAGCAAGGTATGTTTGTAGCAAACAAACTTCCCCCCCAAAACCTAAAAGGCCCCCAAAACAACGAGTTAAAAAAACTACATTTCCCAGCATCCTCCGGGGCTGCCAAAGACTCCCCCAGCCTCTACATTCTGACAACATGATTGGCTGCCAATAAGGGTGGATTTGCATAACTGCTGTACTGGCCAGCCAACATGAACATTCTGACCCATAACAAACTGTCAGCCAGAGCCTCCTCCAACACTTTCAAATCAGAAGACCATGATGGAGATCAACACCATTCAAGGGGAGCTCTTCTTCCTTTCCCAAAAGATCTCCAGTGGCTTGGAATTCCACATTAATAAGAGGACCATCCAGCAACAATGGGGTTTGCCAAGGAGGGTGCTCCAGCCCCTCTATATGCTGGCTCCAAGGGATGGAGGTCATCACCAAGTACCTTCTGATGCCCAGCGCTGGAAGAGCTCCCTCAGATGGCCTGTCCATGAGGAAAGCCTCATCGGACATCGACCAATGGGTGCAAAAGACACAGAGCAGGACATCTTGAAAAAGAGAGGAGCAGAAAGTAAGCTAGACACAAAGATCTTGAGAAAGGTGGCTCAAAAGGAGACGGAAAGGATTTTTAACAGTCCCCCAACAGACACTGGACGCACCTGTGAAGATAGAGATCCCCTGACAGGACAAGCCCTCCCCAAGCTGATCCGTCCTGGCCATGGTGATCCAAGCGACAGTCATCTCGAGACTAGACTACTGTAACGCCCTCTACATCGGCCTTCCCTTGGCGACAGTTCGGAAACTCAAGCTAGTGCACAATGCCGCTGCTCGCTTGCTGACGGGAGCGTCGGTAAGGGAGCACATCACGCCCATCCTTCGGCAGCTGCACTGGCTGCCTATTGAGTACCGAATTGCCTTCAAGGTGTTGGTGCTAACCTTTAAGGCTCTACACGGCCTAGGGCCTGCGTACCTGAGGGACCGCCTTGTCCCATACATACCCCGAGATCACTACGTTCAGAGGAGTCGAATCTGCTCCTGATTCCATCGGTCCGCGCCTGTCACCTATCTGCTACCAGGCAAAGAGCTTTCTCTGTGGCGGCTCCGGTTCTCTGGAATTCTCTCCCGGACGATGTCCGAGCCGCCACGGAGCTCATCCCGTTTCGCAGGGCCTGTAAGACCGCCCTGTTCAGACTGGCCTTCGGCTAGGCGAGCAAGCCGAACATACTCATCTTCTCAATCAGCACCCTGGTTCAGGGAATGCTACGGCATGTACACAATTTTAATTTTGGGACCAATGTTGTATTTTATGTTTGTATTTTATTGTACGGCGACATGGATGCTACATGCCAGCCGAGTTTTATGATGTTATCCGCCCCGAGCCTGCAGGGAGGAGCGGAATACAAGATGGAACAAATAAATAAATAAATAAATAAATAAATAAATAAATAAATAAATGGTACAAGTCAAACCCGAAGGACTGCAGGCAAAGAGCTGAGGCACAAACATAAAACACCCAATTCACTAACAACAATTCCAACCCTTACATACTCAGACTTTCTCGCATCTCCTAAATAGGGCACAGCAACGCGTGCCGGGTACAGCTAGTGAATAATATTCTTTTTAATGACATTGCACAATAAATATTTCAAAGACATAAAATAAATAAATTAGGCTTGTATCAACATGTTGCAGAGTAGAGTGCCCCTCTTCAAGATTTCAGCCAGTCAACCTCTTTCAGGTTAAACATTTCTGTTTTTTATTTCCAGTTTTCAAAAGACAATCAGACTTTATACTTAACTAAATCAACCTTCCTCGCCTGATCCCCATAAATCTGATAGCAATGCCATTCATGCTTCAACCACTGGCAGAATGAGTCTCCTTCTCCCAGTGCAGCTGATGCCCATTAAAGGAGGTTGGATGATTGTGGCAGTTGTGTCACAATCATGAGTAAACAACAATTGTGAATATGGAGCAATTACAGATGTGTAAATCTAGCTAACTATACCATATGCGTGAACACCACTTGGCCCCTCACTGTGATTGAGAAATTATCTAATTCTAATTATCCGCAATGGTCTATGTATATGAGGCATTTGTTGACACGTGAAGGACTATTGGATACCATCCTGGGTGCAGAGGAAGATGATGAGAAAATTCAAAGAGGTTTGTCTACTATTGTCCTCTGTCTGATGCCAGATCAATTAATACATGTTAGAGGCTTGCAGACTGCTCAAGAATGCTTTAAGGGCTGTGCATCAACGTGAGACCGTACTTGGAAAGATGATCTGGACTAAACGCTTGTACCGGGCCAAGTTGGAGGATGGTGGAGATGTGCGGAGTCATATAAAGAAGATGGTGGTGGAGGGCCCATAACCCAATTGTCAGGAAATAGTTGCAGCTTCAATCTCCAGAGTTAGTTAAAATAGATTTATTGTACAGTCAGAGCAATCATGCTTCTTACACCAAAACAGCACACAGCACACAGAGCAGAGAAGAGCAAAAAAGCTGACTTGTTTTATTTTTTATTTATTATTTCAGGATTTTACCCCGCTCTTCTCAACCCCCGAGGGGGGACTCAGAGCGGCTTACAGTAAGGCGCAATTCGATGCCCACACAGTAACAATATAAGACCCCAGAACCCTTCAATTAAAATACATTAAAATACATTAAAATACAATTACATCATACGCATTCATTCCAGATTAAAACAATGTTCTGTCCATAAAAGCATTGGCCCTATTCATCCACTTTCCATTAAAATCCCATCTAAAGTGCTGCCTTGTGCTGTTGTGCAAACGCCTGGTCCCACAGCCAGGATTTTACTTTTTCCTGAATGCCAGGAGGGATGAGGTGGATTGTACATCGATAGGGAGTGCATTCCACAGGCGAGGAGCCACCACCGAGAAGGCCCTATCCCTCGTCCCCACCAGCCACATTTGAGAAGTAGGCGGGAGTGAGAGCAGGGTCTTCCCAGATGATCTTAGATTACAAGGTGGGATGTAGCGGCTGATGCGTTCGGACAAGTAAGCTGGGCCAGAACCGTATAGAGCTTTAAAGGTCAAAGCCAGCACTTTGAATTGAGCTCAGAATTGGACAGGCAGCCAGTGGAGCTGACTCAACAGGGGGGTGGTATGCTCCCTGTATGTTGCTCCTGTTAGTAATCTGGCTGCCGCCCGCTGGACTAATTGCAATTTCCTAACTGTCTTCAAAGGCAGCCCCACGTAGAGGGCGTTGCAGTAATCTATTTGGGACTTATCAGTCCCTCCTCCTCCGAGGCAAGGTCACCAGTGTCTTGCATCATGAGTCCTGGCAGATGTTGTACACTTAACTCCTTCATCACCAGGACTACAGTACTAGACATACAATACAGTACAAGCAGTGATATCTGAGTTTACATTTCACTCAGAATACTAATTCTTCACAATGTTGACATGAATAATAATTAAAAACATGTCCTTAGCGTTTGCATCATTTGGACAGCAGGATCAGGCCCATTTTGATCCAATCCATTGTCCACACACATATTGCTGCCATCAATCTATTTCTGCCCTCCTTACCACAGGGAAGGGGGTTGTTATTCTCATATCAGAGAATTCTTCAGCAGATGTGATCGCAATGGCCAGGCTGCCACAGGGAGCTCTGAGACCAACAAGGAGCAATAATGGCAATGGCATGTAGGACAAGGGGATGAGTAAGAGGGCTCATGCAGTCTTGGTCCAAATGGACTATCTGAACACTGATGTGGCATGTCCCCAGATTAATTAGCCAGTGTAGATGGGTAATTAGCCATGTGTCAGGAATACTTTGTGTATTTCTGCATGGCAAGGGGTTGGACTGGACTACCCATTTGGTCTCTTGCAAATTCTATTATTGTGACTAAGGAGAGGTTACATAGTTAAGTAAGTGATAAAGAACACTGGATTATATGTATATCTCAGTTGTAACCATAGTGAACTCTGGTGTTGGAAGAAAATTTTGAGAATGCCTTGGACCGCAAAAAGATCAAACCAGTGTATACTCCAGGAAATAATGCCTGGCTGCTCACTGGAGGGAAGGATATTGCAGGCAAAGATGAAGTACTTTGGCCACATAATGAGAAGACAGGAGAAGATAATGATGCTGGGGAAAATGGAAGGAAAAAAGAAGAGGGGCCGATCAAGGAGAAGACGGGTGGATGTTATTCTTGAAGTGATTGGCTTGACCTTGAAGGAGCTGGGGGTGGCGACAACCGACAGGAATCTCTGGTGTGGGCTCAGGCCCATAGCCAGGATTTTGATTGTGGGAGGGCTGAGTTTGATTTGGGGGGGGGGGGCTGAGTTTGATTTGGGGGGGGCTGATTCTGAGTGAGAGGATCTACCCTAGCAATCCTTTTGTATCATTATCCCAATATGCCTATGCATATGGGATATATTGAGCATGGTGATGAAGTAATGATATGAATAAACATAACAGGTTAAATAATGTACCAGTAAGGTCTTCTCACGAACCACCCTGAGCATTTTGTGGGGGGCCTGAAGCCCCTCAACACCCCCCCCCCCCAGCTACATGCCTGCGTGGGCTGGTCCATGAGGTCACAAAGAGTTGGAAGCGACTGAATGAATAAACTACAAAACAACCATAGTGCATGGCTGATAGAAAGTTGCAGGATCAATTCCTGACATTTCCAAATAAAAAGACCAAACAGACTATCGGAAAGACCTCCACCCTGGAGATGGACTGGACAACGCTGTACTAAACTTGGATTTTAGATCAGAATGGGTCATATGGAGAAATATTCTGACTTTATATAAAGGAGCTTCCTATTTCTTTCCATAAATACACTCACTCATAAATATACACTTGCTACAATAAAATTGCACATTTCCTTTCTCGGTCTGCTTTACAGCTGAAAACATTCTCTACCCAAAGAAATACTCTTTTTTTAAAACAAAAAACTAAAAGAAATTCATGATATCATCTTCTAACACAGGAGGCAGAGATAAAAATGTGTGGGTAGATATTGAGAATTATTAAGAGTTAAAAGGAAGATTTATTTCTGGTTTTACCACCCTTCCTCCCAAAATGATCTGCAGATGTTTCCCATTAGAATCCAATCCAAAGAATTTACTTGTTATACATAAATATAAACATGGAGCCGTATGGCTTCTTTTCCAAAGGACATAATTCTGATGCTTATGCCTCAGATTTTGAAGTTATTCTCCTTTCGGGCGAAGCAGTAAACACATCCAATACCTGTTTATTCAGAAAGAACCAAGAATCATTTGAGACATTTGTTGGCTTCCCTGTAATTTGCAAGTCATCATGTCATATCCCCCTTTCTTCGCGCAAATTGCTTAACACATCCACCCACATTACTGAGATGCCAAAAATCAATTTGGCAAGCATTCATTATACAGAAATCATTTTTTAAAACAGCACAGAAGGGATAGGAACAAAAAAAAAATCACAGCTATTGAGGAAGTTGAAATCGAAGGAGGTGTGAGTGTACCACAAACACAAGGCAAGCAAAGGCCTAGGAATGTGCGGCTAAGCATCACCTCAATGTTTTGCCCTGCTTTCTTGAAGGTATGAAGTCAACGCTTTACCCCCCAACCACCACCACATGCACCCAATTCAAATCCAGTTCCGGATAAGAGGGTGGCCCCCATTTGTAATATTTCTTTTATGTTCCAAATGTATCAACCAGAATTTGATTTTTCCTGTAATCTTCCTAATCGTATTTTCCTTGAAAGAAAGAGATGGAGGTTAGAGAAAGGAGACGCTTTCTTTGCAGGTCTCCGCTACGTTTGTCAACAAAACGAAATAGGAGTACAAAATGTACAAAGATCATTTGGCCCCTATTTTCAGCATCCTCAAAACAGTAAATCCACTTGCTTTTATTTCTTCATTCTGTAAACACTTCTCTGTCTGATGTGACAATTGCTGTTTACAGAGAACAATAGCAACACTGGGTGGAGCACAACGAGATGTCCAAGCCGCAGTAATTAAAAAGAAAACCAGACATTTACATGTACACACTACATAGGTTGCCAATGTTAATGTTGCATAACTTACAACTGTCCCAATTTGGCAGGAAGAATCACCTACCATCCTACTGATTTCCCTGCTTTTAAAATGTCCAAGTTTCTCTCTACTCCTTCCATTTCCCTCTTTCATTCTCAATTTACTCCAGTCAGTGTAAACTAAGTTCAATTTTTTAAAAAAACAACAATAAAAAACCAGTTTGAACTGCCGGCCCTGGATGGCGTGGCACTATGCCCGTCATCATCAGTAAAAAGCCTGTGTCACACCTCAAGGGCCTCAGGCATCACTTTTGCTTGAACAAGACTTTAGTCAAGAAGGCAATAAGGTGCTGCCCAAGCCAGCTTGCTTTATTCTTAAACCTTGTCCTGGGCCTCCCTGTCTTTCCCGTGAGAAGCCAGAGATGAATGCATAACATAGGCAGCTCAAGGCCGTACCATCCAGCCTCCCTGATAGCAAGGCGCTCCAGAAGGGGCCGAGAGTTTGACTCCCTTGTGCCCAGATGGTAGCCGCTAACGAGCTGCAAATTCCAGAGAGACTGGGGTAACATAAACATATAGACAACTATCAATCATTCAGCTGTGATGTTCAACGCACTGACATCAAAGCCAGGGAACCCTATATCTGCCCAGAGATCCCCAATAGAAACATCTACCAACGTCGCAGTAAGGAGACCCTAAGGGGAAGAGGCCTCGTTGGGCCTCCCAGCCAAGCTTGTGCCAGCCAGCCTGCACCGGGCTGACTTGATCCAGCGTTGTGCCTTTTTCCCGCTCATCGTCGAGACCTTGTGATTAATCCTGAAAGACTTTGCTGCTTAAAGAACTCTTTGCCTAAACCAGCCCAGCCTTATTGCTCCAGCTGAGTTTCCTTTGAAAGACTTTCCTTGCATCCAGCTTGTGTTCCCGTTTTCCTCCGCTTGTGATCCTGTTGCTGCGGATCACACTACCCTGCTACTCCTTGACTTTGGCTGCTATTTGGAGGCACCATAAGGATTGCCTCCAAACCATTTACTCAACTTATTAATCAATAAAGCTTGTTGTACCTCAGCTGCTGTGTGGTTTATCCAGAGAGGTCAGGTCCCAAGGCCCAAGGGGGCGACAGCCTGGGAGTCCTTTTGGACCCTCTGCTGTCAATGGAGGCTCAAAACTCCGCTGTCAGCAGAACAGCATTTTTCCATCTGCGACAGGCTAGGTAGCTGGCCCCCTATCTGTCTCAGAATGACCTGGCCATGGTGATCCAGGCTACGGTCATATCAAGACTTGACTACTGTAACGCTCTTTACATTGGCCTGCCTTTGACGGTGATCCGGAAACTCAAGCTAGTGCAAAACGCCGCAGCCCGGCTACTCGCGGGGGAGCCTGTGAGCTGTCGTATCACCTGCAGGGACTGCACTGGCTACCAATTGAGTACCTGATCATTTTCAAAGTACTAGTTTTAACTTTTAAGACCTTACATGGTCTGGGGCCAGTGTACTTGAGGGATCGCCTGTCCCCATATAGTCCCTTGAGATCACTGCGATCAGAAGATCAGAATCTCTTAGATCTTCCTGGCGTGAAGTCTTACCTCCTGACGGCAACCCGACAAAGGACTTTTTCTATCATTGCCCCAGTTCTGTTGAATGATCTGCCCCCTGAGACTCGGGCTTTGCGAGATTTTGTAATTTTTCGCAAAGCTTGTAAGACTTTCTTGTTCAGACAAGCTTTCGAGTCTTGATGATATTTTAATGTGTATTGTTTTACATTTTATTACTGTGTTGAAATTCTTTAAACTGCCCTGAGCCTCTGACAATGGCGGTGTACAAATCGAATAAATAAATAAATAAATAAATAAATAAACTCTATGAACTCAGTGAAGGAGAGATGAGACGAAGGTGGCAGAATCTTGACTAATAAACGGACATTTCTCTGGGTGGAAAGAGGTGAGAAGTGGCGTACCCCAAGGTTCAGTTTTGGGTCCGTTACTTTTTAATTTATTCATTAATGACCTGGATGTAGGAGTAAATTCTGAGGTAGCAAAGTTTGCAGACGACACTAAATTGTTCAGGGTAGTTAAAAATTAAACTGATTGTAAAGAGCTCCAGAAAGATCTCTCGAAATTGAGTGAATGGGCAACAAAGTGGCAAATGCATTTTAACCTAAACAAGTGTAAAGTCATGCACATCGGGGCAAAGAACCCCAACTACACCTACCAATTGATGGGGTCAAAGCTTTCCGAGACAAACCAGGAAAGGGATCTTGGGGTCTTGGTGGACAGCTCAATGAAGATGTCAACCCAGTGCGCAGCAGCAGTAAAAAAGCAAATTCTATGCTTGGCATGATCAGAAAGGGAATCAAAAATAGGTCAGCAAATGTTGTATTGCCTCTCTACAAATATATGGTGAGGCCACATCTGGAGTACTGTGTACAATTCTGGTCTCCGCACCTCAAGAAGGATATAACAGAACTGGAAAAGGTACAAAGAAGGGCAACAAAAATGATCCAAGGGATGGAGCAGCTTCCTTACGAAATCAGGTTGCAACGCCTTGGTCTTTTCAGCCTTGAAAGACGGCGTCTAAGAGGTGACTTGATCGAAGTGTATAAAATCATGCATGGGATAGAAAGGGTGAATAAAGAAAAATTATTTTCTTTGTCACAAAACACTAGGACTAGAGGGCACTCCCTAAAGCTCCAAGGTAGGAAAGTTAGGACTAATAAAGGGAAATATTTCTTCACCCAGAGGGTCATTGGGTTATGGAACTCACTTCCAGAGGAGGTTGTGACAGCTGTCAGCCTGGACAGCTTCAAGGCAGGATTAGACAGATTCATGGATACCAAGGGAATCAGTAGCTACTGAAATGGACATCCAAGTGCCACCTCTGTGTTGATGGAGGCAGGCAGGATTTTCCCCGGGTACTGGTTGTGGGGGGTCGGGAGCAGGTGAGGGTTTTGCCCTCCCTTCTGCTCGAGATCCCTGTGTACAACTAGTGGGCCACTGTGTGACACAGAATGCTGGACTAGATGGGCTGAGGCCCGATTCAGCATGGCTCTTCTTATGTTCTTATGTTCCTGGACCCAGGCAAAAGCAAACTGCTGTAGCCTCTCCAAGCTTGTCAGTACTTCATTAATACGATTAATAATTAATTCTCATACATTTTGCCAGCTTGATTTGCACTCTGATGTTGCTTGGCCACATGTGTCCTGGTTTCCATACATAAAATGTTGGTGAGAATGACCTTCTATAGCAGGGATGTGGGATATTTAGGGATATTTAGGCAGCAAGTTGAGGTTACTTACAAACCACAATGTGATCTGAAATATATGTCATGGATTTGCATAGTCATAATGATCTTTAGCAGATATGAAGAAACCTTTTGATGGTGCTACAGGTGTTTTGAACTATAACTCCAATCAGCCCATCAAATAAGCCAATGGTATAGAATTGTGGAGATCAAATGAGCCCCACCCATCTCGGAAAAACTGAACAGGATGATATTTTGTAGAGTTTGTCAGGCTATGTTCTGTTCATTATAATAAACATTGGGATTTAGCACATGAAAAAAAGATATTGGATTTTCAAATACAGGCTGGCATCTTTTCACCAGAAAACCCAAGCTACTGACCAAATATTCCTATGTGTTGTGAAGTCAGACAGTGATGGATTCATGGTGATTCCAGAGTTTTTAGTAAGTATAGTTAGTAGGGCTGGTCGATCCATGAAAAATTTGAAACGTGGTTGGGGGATTCATTTTTTGGTTCGTTAGAGAAATTAATACAAAGTTTTTTATATAAATTTCATGATTGAAACGTTATTAATAACGATTTTTTTATTCATTATGCCAGCTGGGAGGCTAGAATGGAGGGCTTGCTCTCCCTTCTTCCCTCCCTGTCCCTCCCAGCAGACAGGCATCGCGGGCGATGCCTGTCAGCTGGGAGGGGCAGGGAGGGAAGAAGGGAGTGCTCCCCCCCACCTCCCCTGGATGGGAATAACATGCGTTATTCCCATCCAGAGGAGGAGGGGGGCAGACGAACCCCCCCCTTCCCTGGATGGGAAAACGCGAGTTTTCCCATCCAGGAGAGGAGGAGGGCAGGTTCGTCTGCACCCCTCCTCCCCTGGATGGGGATAACCCACGTTTTTCCCATCCAGGGAAGGAGGAGGGCAGGTTCATCTGCCCTCCTCCTCCCCTGGATGGCAATAACGCGTATTATTGCCATCCAGGGGAGGAGGAGGGCAAGCGCAGCCCCCTCCTCCTTCCCTGGATGAGAATAACTCGCATTATTCCCATACAGGGAAGGAGGTAGGGAGGCGCCTCCCCACCTCCTCCCCTGGATGGGAATAATGTGAGTTAATGGACAGGCAGCACATTCCTGTTGTTTCTGCTGGGTATTTCAGGGCTTTGCAGTGTGTGCAGATGTGCGTTAGGGTGCCAATGTCGGCCTCTGGCACCATGCTGTAGTCTTCTGCAGTGTTGTATCTGAAGGCTAGGTGGTGGAATTGGTTGTGGTGTTTTTTGAAGTTTGTTTTCTGTGTTGCGACGTCGTGTTTCTGCGCTCCTTGCGCGCTGCTGTTGTGTTGCATTTCTGCGTCTTTGTTGTTCCTGGCTGCGCGCTTCTTGTCATGCAGTTCTTTGCATTTGGTTCTTTGCTGTGCGTCGTGCAGTGACCTGTTTTTTGTGTCTCTGCTGCGCAGTGTGTTTCTGTTCTGGCGTTTGTTCTGTCCTTTTTTGTTTGATGTATGTAGCGTTGTGAGTGTGTCGTCCGATGCTGTTATTTTTATAAGGCATGGCTTGTCTTTTGGGTCAGTTTATGTCTGTGTGGAAGGAATGGTTTTAGTTTGTGGTGTTTGTAGGTGTTGTGTGTACGGGGTCCCGTAAGGTTGGTGGGATGGGTTGTGATTGGAAGTTGTGTTGTGTTGTATGGGTAGGAATTTGCTGGAGAATTGCTCCCTCAGAGTTTGGTTTTGGCAGTTTAACCCTCAAACACCAACTGAAATTTCTCAGCATTCTATCCTAGCTTTGGATGGCTCTTGCCAGCGTTGCTATGGTTACAGCAGTTATGCAAATCCTCCCTTATTGGCAGCCAATCATGTTGTTCAGAATGTAGAGGCTGGGTGAGTCGTTGGCTGCCCTGGAGGATACTGGGAAATGTAGTTTTATTTTTACTCGTTGTTTTGGGGGCCTTTTAGGTTTTGGGGGGGAAAGTTTCTTTGCTACAAACGTACCTTGCTTGAGGCCTATTTCTGTTGGCAAGTGTTGTTTTTCTGCATTGTATGGTTTCTTTGTTTGAGGTATACATCACATGACGTGAACCCATTTATATAATAGATGCACAGTGCTTCCCAGCTCCAAGGGGGGAGGAAGGAAGGAGGGAGTGCCAACCACTCCCCCCCCCCCCCGGGGCTGATTGGCTAAAGGGAAGCAGGTGATACCACCTGGTCTCCATTAGCCAATGAGAACATGCGTCTACTAAGGGCAAAGAAGACATACAAACTAATTACGTTAATTATGTGCCCAATACAAAAATGGTGGCCCCCAGGTTCGGTATAGAAATTACACTTCCTGGTTGGGCCACGTGGGACAAAAAACTATGAAATTAATTTCAAATATGAAATTAAACTGATTTCAACGTATTTAAAACCGGAGATATCCACCCCTAATAGATAGGCTTTGTGTTACAAATGCATTGCTAAAAATTGACTCCTGGCCCAACCCCAACGCTACAAGTATTGTACAGATGTATAAGTATACAGAAAAACAACTGCTGCGTATCATCAGAATACAGCTTCAGGAGTATTACAGTCATGTTTGTCTCTCCTTATTTCTTTCTTAAGGATTGTTTATAGCGCCCATTGTGGGAACATTAAAACTGGGTTTGATCGATTTTCACACTACTTTATTAATAACCCTATGAGATTTACTTCTGAGTAGTTCATATGTAATAGTTGGTGATAATAGATTATGACGTTATTTCTCTTGAGGAAATTGTAAAGGTATGTGTGTTTGTGTAGCACAGCAGTTCTCGTTTGTGCCTGGGGGCCAGGGAACAGCACCGGGAGTTCCATTAGCATTAGAGCCTGCACCAGCAGAGATAGATTCTGAAGAGGATTTGGAAGGGTTACCTGAAGGTGCGTTTCCCATCACTGGGCCCCCTTCTCCCACCGAAAGTTTGGCTTGGGATGAAGGTTGGCCTGACCCCTATGAAGACATAGATGATAACCAGGTGCAAATGGAATCTAGTGATAGCGGAAGTTATGAACACCCGGGTGGGAGAGGATCGCAGGAGTTTGCGAATGAAAACATGGAAGAAAGCGGCTGGGAAGATTCTAGGGAGGAGAGCTCTCACGGAGATAGGGACCCAGCTGCTGGGAGACAAGGTCGAACCTTTGATAGGAGAAGTAGCATTGAGTCCAGCAGAAGGGAATGGCACCGCCGCCTAGACAGGCCGAGGTCCGTCAGCAAAGATTGGAGATGACGTAGCCTAGAGCGTCGGGGACCTCAGCTGAAAGATTAAGTATAGGATCCGTGGGAACCATTCCCCAGTGCTTCGGCCACGTCTCTCCTGAGTAGATGTGTAGCGAAGTGGGACCACGGAGCTAAGCTGGCTAGTGGTCATCAAGTCTTGCCTTGTTCCTTGTACCTTGTTTGTATCCTGAATCCGCATTGCTGCGCGGAGCCTTGCTAAGCCTTTGGATTAATCATCAAGCTGCTTTTGGACAATTGATTGCTTACAGCCTTGGATTTGCTTTTGCTATTTTTATGGACAATATTCCCTTTGAACTGTTTCTATATTCAATAAAGTAGTTAGCCTTCAGTCCGTCTCTGTGTGTGTGATTAAGGGGCCGGTCAAGTCCGTGCATCGTGACAGTTTGTGTGTGTGTGTGTTTGTGTGTGTGTGCGCGCATTTCTGCCAACCCCAAAGCTATCTTAAAAGCTAGCAGTCGCACCAAGCATGGAGATATGGCATGAGGATGCTGGAAACATCATGATGTTGCATTGCAGTCTTCATTGTTTGGTGTTTGGATGCGTTCTTGGGAGGTTAATGTGGAAGTTAAGGGGGCATTTATGATTATAGCAATATTGTCATAATTGTGAATATGTAATACAACTCTATATGCAAGAATTACAGATGCATAATTCTAGGTTATGAATCCATAATAACAATATGAGATGCCAGACAGTATTTTAAAATTTTCCTTAAAAACAAAGTGATATATCTCTAGATCTCTAGATAGATAAACAAATTATAATAAACAGATGTGGAAAAAGCAAGAAAGGGAAAGAAAAAGCAAAAAAGAAAGAGAAGAAAAAAGGGGGAAAAGGAAAAAAGAGAAAAGTTGGTGTGTGTGTGAGTGTGTGTGTGTGTGTATATATGAGAGGGAGATATATAGAGAGAGAGAGAGAGAGAGAGAGAGAGAGAGAGAGATCTTGTTGACTTCCTGAGTATCGTCCGTGTGAGTTCTTCTTTTTCTTTTGTTGTATCTTTATGTCTACTATTTTTCTCCTCTCTTCTTTCTATATCCATATGTTTCTGGTTTTTCTGTTTGTTTGTTTGTTTGTTTGAGATATTATATTACTTTCGTCCAATCTGCTTCTTTTATCGGGTCCCTTTATTTTTGGATATTAAATATGTCAGTCTATCCATATTTCTGATGTCTGTAATTTTCTCCACCCAATCTTCTTCTTCAGGTATCTCTTCTTTTTTCCACACTTTTGCATAGCAAATTATTGCTGCTGTGTTTAGAAGAAATAGGAGTTTGTCGGTATTTTTGTCTCGATCCTGATCTACTATACCAAGCAGAAATATCTCTGGTTTCAAAGGAACTCTTATCGTTAAGATTTCTTGTATTTTGGCTTGATTTCTCGCATGACCGCCACATGTGGAAGTATGACCCTTCCACCTTCCCCACATTTCCAACCTTTTGTGTTTATGTTTTTATAGTTTTTCCCAAATTTTTGTGGGGTCATATACCACCTATGTGATATCTTGATCCAATTCTCCTTTAATTCTGTCGCGTACGTATATTTTATTTTCCTTTTCCAAATTTCCTCCCATTCTTCTTTCTTTATTGTCCTTCCAATATTTTCCTTCCATCTTTTCATATAATTTTTTTCTCTTTTTTTCTGAATTTCATTCTAATAATTTTCTATACATCTTCATTATTAATTTTTAGTCTGATTTCATTATTGTATCCCAAAAAGTATTTTGTTCTTGAAAACCCATTTCTTTGTCCTTCTGAAAGCATTCTTTTATTTTATTTTATTCTTTTATTCTTTTAGTCTTGGAACCAGATTATTTTGTTTATCTTGGTCATTTCCTGTTGTCTTTATAGGATTATCACTCCTTCTTTAATAATTCTTTATATTTTGGCCAATTATTTTTTCATGTGCTAAATCCCCGTGTTCATTATAATGAACAGAAGCATGCCGTAGTCTTGTAGTTTACTTCTTCAGGATTCAAGCCCATTCATTTAAAAAGAAAATTTACTTTCACAAAAGTATGCAAGTTTGCTTGAGAAAACAAATGCAGTTAAGTATAAATCAAAAGCATGAATCACAGTGTTTGAAGAGTGTAGGAGATTTGGCCAATAATTCAATAAATGGTATCCAGTTCTGACCACCTTCTTTCTTGTATACATATATAATTTGTTGGTTTTGGCATTATGGCATGTTCATATAAAGTATTCTCCCATTCAAGCAATTTGGGCATTCCTGACAACCTCCAGTATTTTCCTTCGCATACCCACGTTGCATTTGTTAAATGTTGTATTAACCCCAGGAATTCTACAGGTACCGAATAGTAAAGGCCAATTTTCCAAAATAAACATTTAAAAAACCCACGGGATAGCAAGAAGGTTTAACATCTATTATTCTTTCAAGTTATAAATACATATACCTGAGTTAATACAGCAGATATATTCTTACGACTTCATCACATGGGGGATATTTCCATGTCCTAGGATGCTGCTTTAACATAGGCAAATATGTTGACGCATAGGCTATGCGTCAACATATAAAAATCTGTGCTTAAGTCCGTTCAGCAGTTCACCTCCCTGGGAAGCATCATCTCTTCAGACGCCAAGATTGACAAAGAGATAGATCACAGATTAGCAAAGGCATAGAGTGCATTCGGAAGGCTTCACAAAAGTCTGGATCAACAAGCACCTGAGGCAAAGCACCAAAATCAGTGTATACAGAGCTATTGTACTGTCTATTCATGCAGTTTAAGGACTGGATTATTGAACTGGATTATATTCTGCCAGTTAAACTGGGTTCTGGAACTGAAATATGGTAGTGGGTCAGTCTATTCTCCTCTATGGGTCTGAAACATGGGTCACCTACAATTCTCTCGAACGCTTTCATCAGTGCTGTCTTCGCACAATCCTAAATGTACACTGGACTGACTATGTGACAAATGTTGCTGTCCTTGAGCAAGCAGGGATCACCAGCATTGAGGCCATGCTATTGAGAACACAGTTGCGCTGGGCAAGGCAGTCTCTAGCATGGAGGACCACCGCCTCCCAAAGATACTATTCTATGGTGAACTCGCCACGGGTCAGCACAAGTTAGGTGCCCCCAAAAAGAGATATAAGGACTCCCTGAAACAACATCTCAGGCTCGGTCAGATTGATCACCAACAATGGTCCACCCTGGCCTCACATCGGGTGGCATGGAGACACACTATCCACAATGCTGCGGCCTCTTTTGAGAAGTCACGCCAAATGAGTCTCGAAGAGAAACGACAACGCAGAAAGAACCGCAACTTGGAAACAACATCACCCAATGAGACTTTTTGTTGTGCTTTCTGCAACTGGACTTGCCTATCTCAGATTGGCCTTTTTAGTCATCAACGTGCTTGTAGAAAGCGTGGGATGAGTCTTTCCTGAATGTTTGTTCGTGAAGAAAAGCCAAGAGAAGAGGATGCTGCTAAGATGCAGTCAGGATGGAGTCCACTGGAGCCCATCGCATGATGCAAAGCTACTTCAGGCGGGGCTCTGTCCTGGCTATGTCTCAGCAGCGTGGTCAGAGGCAGCCCTCAGAACATGAGTGACAGCACAGGAGGAAGCCAGGGCAGTCGGAAAACATTGTGTGAAGGTAAGGGCACAAAATGATACACTGGATTCCCCCCTCTGCCCCCTGGCTTATTGACCTCTGTCTGATGAGGTCCTTAAACATTGCATCCCGTCCCCCGTCCCCCCCCCCCCCCAGTCAGTAGAGGTGAGAATAGCATGGAAAGAATAATGGTAAGTTCTTATACTACCAAAAAGATGAGGAATTCATTGTGTTTCAGCCAACTTTTGTTCAAAACTAATAATACGAAATAACCATGTGCCTTGCTTAAGTAAGCCTGACATAAGTAAACAAAAATGCCTGAACCTTTTGGAGATCACATGAAGGCTTATTCCAAAATGCAGTCACCTCTCTGTATCCATGGAACCTGTATCCATGGATTCAACCACTCACAGCTTGAAACTATTATTTTAAATCCAGAATGCCTCACTGTATTTTACCATTTTATAAAAGAGACACCATTTTACTACAACATGGTATCTAAAAGACTTTCGCACGGCTTGTAAAACAAGGCTGTTTGAGAGGGCGTTCGACTAAGAACTGTTAGACTGTCAATTGTTTTAGATGTTTTTAGATGTTAGATACTTTTAGGTGTTTTTAGATGTTTCAGGTGTGTAGTATGTGTTTTTACTGTAAATCGCAGAAAACGTTTGTCGTTCTTCTAGGTACAATGCAAGGAAAAACGGGAGTCAGAGGTCCTTTTAAAGGAACAGTAGTGATATAATCCCATCAATCAAGAAATATTTCATGTATGGTCAAAACATCACATGGACGTAATAGTCTTCAATTCCAAACCAAAATAATAATGTGGAATATCTCCAGTCAAGTGAAAAGGATCAAGTCTTAATAACCAAATCAGTCTAGCGATATGAGCTCCTAGCATAATCTCCTACATCTTTTCTTTACTCTCTGTTTTTCTTTGCGCCTTTGTGTTGTCCGGAGATATTGACCTGGTGGCTTTGTCCACCCTTTATATACTACGAATTGTTAGACTGGTATATATCATTGCTCGGCATTTCCTATGTAGTTCCTTTAGGGGGTTTATACCTACATATAGATGTTATTTTGATTATATACAGTTTTCAGTTATACCCCAGATTAAGTGGAAACGGATTACTTCTTCACGCGAGTACGTCCTCGGTCCCGAAGAAGCCCCTGAGGGCGAAACGGATCTCCCTGACCATCGACTGATGCAGAGCAACTGAGATAACTGACCCATTGTGGATTATAAATACTTTTGGATTTTTGGGCTTTTATCTTCAAGGACTTTTGCTCTGGGACCTTTTGTTGTGAGTAAAACAAAAGCATACACCCTCTTTTCTTATACTTTTTATGCTGCTGGACAGGAACCCAAAAGAGAGACTGTCATCATTAGGGAAAATAAAAATAAAAATAGCCAACAGGTCCAAAGACATATTAGGGCCCTGAGTTTTGCTGGTGATGTAATATTTCGGGTCACATAACTCAGCACAAGAAATGACATTACCAGAAATGTATACTTAGAACACAGATATCTAAATTGAGGTACAAGAAATAGTATGTTATTGTTATATTTGAAACATCCAATGTTTTAACATGCAACAGGTCTTTTACTCATGTACACAACATAAAGGTACAAATCTCATCTCTATCATAAATAAATGTCAGTATTCACATAAATTTCAAATGGGATACACCAATCTCCTCTTAATAAACACAATAGTCCAATATATTGACAGGAGATGTCTAGTGATTCAGAAGTCAATTTAAACATAACCAGAAAAGCAGAGCCTGTGATTTCCTACTATGGTTATTTTGTATTGTTCATGTATTGATTTAATATTAATACTGTGCAAGAATAGGGGTGCAATGGCATATCTATTTCATGCATGTTAATGTTCCTTTTTATACATGTAAACGTCATGCCAGAGACTTTACTCCTACTGGAATACCACTGGAAAGAACAGAGAAGGACCAATTACCTGAGGAAGGTGTTCCCACCACAAACACCGAAATAAGGAATACTACCCGGGTTACCTTGTAGTAACCTTGGTCACCTCATGGAACTCTTCTCTGACACTAGTACAACTTCATATGCAACAAATGGTCCTCCAAGATATCTTAAATTGACTTTTTGAATATATTATCAGAAATGTGACATTGCCATGAAACCCCTGGGAGAGAGCTGCATACTGATGGCAGTGCAAAGGTGGTGTGGACACTGAATTGGGTCAAATCCAGCCCAAGCAAGATGTCCACACTCCCCAAATTGCGAGATTACTCCAGAAATTCCAGGAAGCTGTAGAGTAAATCCTGTTTTCCACTAATGTGAATTAATGGCTAGATGTAGCAGTTTTGCTGTGAATCCAGCTGTATAAGGACTCCCCCTCCCCACAGCACCCGAGTAGTGAGTCCATTTCATTTTGGCAATGTGAGATATGGCCATAGTCATCTGTATCACTTCATATAAGCATACTTGTAAGGAATGGCCAACCTTCCACTTCTGCACTGAAGGTTGTTGAGATTCTTAAAGGGTTAGATCAGTGGTTCCCAAACTTTTTTGGCCTACCGCCCCCTTTCCAGAAAGGAATTACTCACTGCCCCTCTAGAAATTATTTTTTAAATTTTTAATAGCAATTAAACAGAAAGATATATGTATTAATGCAGTGGTTCTCGATCTTTCTAATGCTGTGAGCCCTAAATAAAGTTCCTCATGTTGTGGTGACCCCCATCCATATTTCCGTTGCTACTTCATAAATAATTTTGGTACTCTTACGAATTCTAATGCAAATATCTAATATGCAGGATGTATTTTCATTGTTGCACATTGAACATAATTAAAGCATAGTGATTAATCACAAAAACAATATGTTTGGGGGAGTATGGACAATGGATGATGGGATTTGCAGTACCTTTGACCAATTCAGCTCAGACTTCCACAGCCGAGACCCCATGAATGACAGATCTGGACCAAACTTGGCACACAGAACCCCATGACCAACAGAAAATATGGGAGAAGGTTGAGTGACAGTGATTTATGGGAGATGTAGTTCATCTACTTCGGGCCACCTACTTCACACCACCGCCCCCTTACAGGGGTTCACCGCCCCCCAAATTCTTTTGAGCCTCCCAGCGCCCCCTTGGATCATCTCACCGCCCACCAGGGGGTGGTACCGCCCACTTTGGGAACCACTGGGTTAGATTAAGCCTGCATTCTAGCTCTAGGGATTGTAGTAGATGTTCTTAAGGCCAAAATGTGCACTTGGACTTGATCCTTTTCAGTTTTGTTTTGAAACAGATGACATTATTGAACATGGGAGGCAAACGGGCATTACAGCATGAAAAATCTCCATAAGCTCACTATGACTTTCTCTGGAGCAGGAAAAACAAGTGTGGTATGGTCTCGGAGGGAGGTGGCACAGTCCAAATTACGTACTAGCCATGGTGCTTGAGTTGGGAGGATCGGTGCCTCAAGAAATAAATAAGAAACGTTCTCGTGACCTTTCAGATGTCGTATGGATGCAGCTCCCACCAGTTCTTATGTTCCTATGTCCTAATATGACAGAAAAATCTTCAAGTTAACAGGTTTACTATAAGTAACAATTTCTATAATTGTATGGATCTGCCACACAGATATTTCTCAGGTGTTTGCTGGAAGGACTGGCCAAGAAAAGTATTTGCAAAGTCATAAGCAAAAGGTAGATGATCTGGTTCAGCAGAAACCTGTTCACCTGCGATGCGTAGCCTGGCGACCTAACGAAGGAAAATGTGCCTGTTTTATCTCCATGTGCTCCATTGACATGGATTTTATTATTCCTGACAAGACAGAGTTTTTGAGGGACATTAATCCTAACCCAATATTTCTCAGGTGTTTTATCCTGTCTGAAAGGCTACCAATCCCCAAAGAGCCTTATTTGGTTATGAACTCTCTGGGATTTATCAGCCTCACTCCCCCCCCCCCCCAGACTTTACCATGAGGCCTATTTGTCATATTTCTCACACCGGGTTCTTTCGATGGGGGCAAAGTGGATAGACAAATCATTGCCCTCGAGGCAGTAATACGATGCCCAGCTGGAATTGTTCTTTTGTGTGTGCTTGTGCTGTGTATTAGAAACACAATTCAGGGCTGAACAATGACCGCAGCCTCTACTGTTCCTACAAAGTTCAATTGCTAGCAGCTCTTAGTGGGTTGATCCAACCTGGGTGAATCCTCCAGGATATACCACCGTCTAATCTTTCAACATCCTTAAATGTGATAGGGATTCGGGTCCTATCACATGACAAGGTTCTAACCCTTTAGAAATCTGCACATTGTCATGTGACTGGAGCTGGGCCATAAATACCGCTTACAAAGCCCTACTCGTGCATGCCATGCCTTTATTACACAGCGCGATACTGTTTCCTCCCGATAAAATTGTGTTGTATTCCCTGTAGTCTCCAGGTCAGTACTTAGAAAGCTTGTATGGCTGGGAGTTTTATGAAACCAAATGGGTTTCTTAACCTTAATGAAAGACATAAAGAAGGGAACCAGATGTTTCGATCTGACCTGGGAAGCACAATCATTATCCGGAGTAAAGTCTTCATCCTTGACGTAGACTATCTTTCTCTTTGAGAGTCTGAATGTGTGTGCGTGTTAGTGTAATATGAGATGCTGCTTTGTTCTCATTTATGTTCCTCTGTTCTCTCACTCCTTATTCAGGGTCTGTTGGACTGCCTTTCTTTTTAAGTAACGGTTCGGTTACCAAATAATGATATTCAGAGCACTCCTAACTTGAGGGGCTTCCAGGCAGGTATCTCCTCATGCTGCTGGTCAATAGGTATCATGTAGCTGTTCTGGTATTTTTTCCCCTTCTCCTTAATGTGGAAAGAAAATAAGATACAGAACGGGATGGACAAAGCATATGGAAGACAACCCCATCAAGGTCAATTTCTTCCTCCCCCAGTTAAAATTATCTGAATGGGGAATGGAAATTGCAAGACAAAAACCTCACCTAAAAGTACTTTAGAACAGGACTTCTTGAACTTTTTCAACTTGCAAATAGACATTTTTATGTGACCTAGATATTAGGGGCGGTTGATCCATGAAAAATTTGATTCTAAACTCGGGGATTTCCATTGCTGGTTCTTATAGAAATTAATCCGAAATTTTTAAAATAATTTTTGTAATTGAAACGTAAAAACAATAATAACGAATTTTGTGATTATTACGTTATTTGTTCCACGCATGCGCGACAGGAGGGTGGAAGGTGCGGCCTGCACTCCCCTCTGGCCAGCTGACACTGAAACGGGGGTCTCGGTTGGCGAGAGGAGGGTGCCAGGCTGCACCTTCCACCTCCTCTCGCCATTGTCCCGGTTTATTCCCAAGGAGAGGAGGAGGCGGGGGACTCACGTCTTCCTCCTCCTCCTCTCCTTGCGAGTAAACCGGGACCCTTGTCTGCATCTTCCCTTGGCACGGCTAAGCCTTGGCACGGTATAGATGTTAGCAGGGGAGGAGATACGGATGCATCTCACCTCCCTGCTAACATCTATACCGCGCTAAGCCTACGAAAAATACAAAAAATAACGGATTTCAAAGTATTTTAAACCGGAGATATCCACTCCTACTAGGTATATCATTATATAAAATAGGTATACAAATAAAACTTTTTTAAAAATCAGATGGTTAAATCCATGCATATGGAGGGCCAATTGAACCACAGCAAAAACAATAAGGGTATGCCTAACATCCAAGTATATACAAATCAAACACCTTAAGTAAAATACAGGTAATTTAAGTGCTTATGATGACATTTTGCAAGGAATTGATCACAGCAGGCCGTTCTTGCTTTATTCAGGGAAGGCACATTGAAACAGCCACGTTTTCAGGCTCCTCCTAAAAACCACCCATGTGGGGGCTTGCCTAATATCCCTGGGGAGCGAGTTACAGAGTCAGGGGGCCACCACAGAGAAGGCCCTCTCCCTCATCCCCACCAATCGCGCCTGCGAAGAGGGTGGGAGTGAGAGTAGGGCCTCTCCAGATGATTGAAGAGATCGTAGACAGAAATGTGGTCACGCAGGTAGGCAGGTCCAAAACTATTCAGGGCTTTGTAGGTAAGAACCTGCACCTTGAATTGGGACCGGAAGATGAACGGCAGCCAATGGAGCTCCTTAAACAGGGGGGTTGACCGCTCCCTGTAGGATGCGCCAGTTAGTGATATGGCTGCCACCCATTTGGACCAATTGAAACTTCCAGGCCATCTTCAAGGGCAGCCCCATGTAGAGTGCATTACAGTAGTCCAATCTAGAGGTGACTAAAGTGTGGGCCACCGTGGCCAGATCCGACTTCACAAGGTACGGTAATAGCTGGTGCACGAGTTTTAATTGTGTAAAGGCCCTCCCAGCCACGGCCGATGCCTGAGCTTCAAACGTTAGCAATGAGTCTAGGAGGACACCCAAGCTGTGGACCTATGACTTCAGGGGGAGCACAGGTTGCCACCCAATACCCCGATCTGGCTTACGATCAACCAGGAGGACCTCTGTCTTGTCAGGATTGATCTTCAGCCTATTCATCCTCCTCCAGACAGTCACAGCGGACAGGCACTCGTCCAATACCCAAGGGGCTTCCTTGGAATTACGTGGGAAGGAGTAGTAGTGTTGGGTGTTATCTGCGTAGAGATGGCACCTGACTCCAAAACACCAGATGACCTCAACAAGTGGTTTCATGTAGATATTAAGGGTATTAAGCTCAACCTGTTCTAAGCTAACTAAACTGTTCCTCATTGAGATCAGGAGACTTATTTATTTATTTATTTATTGTTCCTTTTTATATACCGCTCCTCCCTGCAGGCTCGGGGTGGTTTACATAAAACAATAGATTAAAATGAAGATAAAAAACTTTGGTATATAAACACAAGGACATGGTCAGAGTTATCCGAGGGAACCTAGATCGAAGGCCTGCTTAAAAAGGGTCGTCTTGCAGGCCCTCCAGAAGGGGGCTAACTCTGTGATAGCACGAACGTCATCTGGTCATGCGTTCCATAGCGTTGGAGCCACCACGGAGAAGGCTCGTTGTCTTGTCACTGAGAGGCAATAGGAACGAACTGATGGAATGATCAGAAGGTTTTGTTCTTCTAAGCACAGAGATCTCGGGGAATGTATGGGATGAGTCGGTCCCTCAGGTACACTGGCCCTAGACCATACAAGGCCTTAAAGGTCAAAACCAGCACCTTGAAAACAATCCGGTACTCTATTGGCAGCCAGTGCAATTGCTGTAGGATTGGTGTGATGTGCTCTCTCGCAGGTGCTCCCACCAGCAATCGAGCGGCAACATTTTGCACCAGCTTGAGTTTACAGGTTGTCGACAAGGGAAGGCCAATGTAGAGGGCGTTACAGTAGTCTAACCTCGAGATGACTGTCACCTGGATCACCGTAGCGAGGTCATTCCTGGATAGTTATGGCTCTCTGAGTAGTGGGTAGGTAGATCATTTTGACTTGGTTGTTTTAGAACAGGGGTGCTCATTATGGTGATCGGGAGCACCTAGGTGATCTTCAGCCTTCTTCCAGGTGATCTTTGGGCCTCACCAGCCAGATGGTGCACTCCTGCCATGCGCACGTACGTGCGCTCCCGCCGCCGCCTTTGCGGGGCTTCTTTTGCCAAAATGAAGCTTTAGTAAGCGGGTCCTGGCGCTCGTCTTGCCATACACGGTGTGGTGACATGACTGCCCATTGGTTGCTGCTCATGGGGGGGGGGAGCAAGGTGAAGGCACGCGCACGGAGAGGATGCAAGGCTGTGGGAGGGATGGAGGGAGTGTGTGTGTGTGAGAGAGAGCCAAGGAGAGAAGAAGCAAATCCGGAGAACTTTTTCGGATCCTTTTGGCAGGCAGGCAGGCAGGCGGGTGCTGGAAGGAGAGAGGGACTGAGAGAGAGAGAGAGAGAGAGGCGAAGGAGGCCGGGCAAAGTGGGGCAAAGCCAAGCAAGCCCCACCACAAACCCTGCTGCTGCCCTCAGGACTCCCATTCCAAGCCGAGACCTGGGCGAGCGAGCTGTGTGGGGCTGCTTTCTTTCCTTGGTTGGGGATGAGGAGGGAGGGCTCTGCCGTATTCCTGGGGCTGAACCCGAGGAGGAGGGGGCTGCGGGGATGGAGACTCCACTTGCTGCTGCTGCTTGTGCCCTTGCCGCCTTTCTCCACCTCGCCCTCCCTTGCCCTCGAAGGAGAAAGGCGGCGAGGGCCCACAGGAGAGGGAGAGAGAGAGAGAGAGAGAGAGAGAGAGAGAGAGAGAGAGAGAGAGAGAGAGAAAGGGTGGCTCTTCAGAGCCGGCTAGGAAGACCCACCCCCCCTCTCTCTCCTGTGGACATGGACTGCCACCAGTGGGAGGGGCCCTCCTTCCTGCCAGCCATCCACTTGGGCGTCCTTTCTGAGTGACACCCTCGAAAGGAAGGAAGGGCGCCCCTCCACTGCATCTGTCACTTTGGGGAAGCACCTCTTCCACTCTTCCTTCTCCTGCCCAGGTAAGGAAGCCTCGAGGGAGGAGGGGGGGAGGATGCCGTGGGGAGGCTCCAGCCTCACGTGGGTCCCTCTCTCGGTTGAGTTTCCCAGCCCAGGCAGAAGCCAGGCGGCCCCTCTTCCCAGCCCTGCGCCTTCCAAGCTGCTGCCGAAGCCATATCTGGCCGGAGCGCTGGCGGGTGCACCTATAAATACCCTCCTGCTGCGTGCGTGGGAGGGGCCTGCTGTGCACGCAAGAAGCAGGACGGGATGGGGACTTCCTGCTTCACGAAAGTACGCAGCAGGAAGGAGGAAGGCAACAAAGACATTAAGAGAGAGAGCGCACGCAGGCAGGGAGGCAAGAAAGAAGCCCCGCACAAACAGAAGGCTGCAGTAGGAGCATGCGCGCGCGCATGCGGGCACATGCTCACATGCACAACAGGTGATCTTTCCAACTTGATTGTTCATATAGTAGCTCGCATGATGAAAAAGTGTGGGCACCCCTGTTTTAGAAGTAGCTCGCATGCTGAAAAAGTGTGAGCACCTCTGATCTAGTCCTTGCACTTCTTTAATGTTCCCTGTCCAGAGATAGACTATTCCACCTCATATTGCCCTCTATCTCTAATTTTGTCACCTGGCATTTACGCTTTATCCATCAGCCCTGTCCTCATAACCAATTTGCACCAGGCCACCCGCCCGAGCTCAGAAACCGTTACTATTTCAGTCCACTGGTTGTTGCTCAGTGGTTGTTTCTATATTGTGTTATGGGGTTGTTTGTTTTATATTGTTTCATGATGCTGTTTTATGAATTTTAATGTGTTATATTTCAACTTTGCTGATCGGGCTTGTCCCCATGTAAGCTGCTCTGAGTCCCTTCGGGGAGATGGAGGCAGAATATGAAAATAAAGTTATTATTATTTTTAGTATTATTATTATGTCATAAGTGTAAGCATTATAATGCCATTTTTGGTGTGTGCTACACTTGAATATTTTGAATCGCAGGTTCTTCCCAGTTCATTCATCAAGACCCTATGAATTTTGCTAAATTGGATGAACAAACTGGTGGGAATCTAAGTGCTATGCGCTCAATCCTTAGCCCATCTTTGAATTAACACATGCAAGGTCATTCCCACTGTGTCCTGGATAGTATCTTTATTCCTTGAAGGGCATTCTCCCAAGATCGGTCTGTGATCTGGAAAACATTTTCATAATATAGGGGGTTTTTTTATTTTAAAAAAAGGAGAGGGAAGGGAGAGGGTCATTATCTCTCTATACCCCCTCCCTCGTTTACATTTGTCAACCGTAATTTATGCCCCTACGTAATTCATTGCTTAAAATAAATATTGAAACCCAAGAGGAAAGCTCTGTGCTGGATTTGTAAAGTAAAAACCAAACCAAACACACACAAAAAGTTACCCCAAAGTGCCAAGTAAATGGAAGTTGTGGTTAGCTTCAGTTCTAGTCTTATTAGCATTCTCTGGGAGTACTGTAAAACAGACTTAGTTTTTTTTCCAAAAAAAGAAACACCCCAAACCTCCTTTTTTACTAGCCTCTATTGTGTCTGTTGAACTGCTGCTCTGTCTTTAGTCCAGTCCCTCGCAATCAAAACCGTCTATTAAAACCACCTGCAGGGCTTTGTCAGCTGAGCCGAACGCTGTCAACCGACGGAGCTGCTTAAGCCAATACAAGTCATTAGCAAGAAGGTGAATTAGAGATTTTGACGTTGCCAATAGGAGCTATCTATGATCAATTGATACCTTCCTCTGATAAAATGGGACTCCGCAGACGACACCCGCTCCCCCGCTTTCTCCCTGGCCGCTTCCACCTCGGTCTCAAGCACTGGATCCAATTAGGAGTGAGGAATACCAGGCTCAAGCTTGTGCTGAAAGGCCATCAGTAGGCCTATCCATTAATAACTCTCCAGTGCGCTGTACATTGTAATTGTCAGGCTGCAATTTACAGTAATCCTCCATGCAAAAAGAAAAGGAGAGAGAGAGAAAGTAGTGGGAAGGGGGAACCCTTAAAGAGCTGCAGCTGATTTGAAATTCATACAACCAGTTGAAAGAGAGAAAAACAAGATGCACGGGTTAAAAGGCCAAGTCGTGCAAGTGTGTGCGTTGAGTGACAGACATTTTAGTGCTAGCAAGGGACCATATTTTAAAAGGTCACTGAAAACTCTTGGCTTGGGCCCTCTGACAAACAATGAACTTTCCATATATTTATTTGCCATCTCTTTGTTTTTACAGCAAGCAGAATAAATGAGTTAAATGACGTTGTGGGGGCCTGCATATTGTCAGCACAGGTTATAAGTCATTATTAAACTCCATCAAATCAGACCCAACCCGGTCTAGGCAACGAGACTAAAAGTTATTTGCATTCCTTCTGTCATAAAAAATCATATCCCCTTACCCCGAGACTTTCGTTTCTTTATTAAATGCAGCCACAAGAGTATTTCAGGTCTGGCAACGTGAGCTGAGGAAACCTTACTCTGTATAACTCAGTGTAACAGCTTAGAACCGATTCCACTAAAATGTCCCAGTTGAGTGTATCTGGGCACTCAATCAAGAAACACATATTACTTTTAAATAAGATTAGCCTTTCTATTTTGCTGCTTAAGTTAAAACTTTTCATGTCATTCTCTGGCTTTGTGTAAACTCCAGCCCTCGTTTGGATTTTTTTTTTTAAAAAAAGAAACGTGGGAAGGGGGGAGGAGGAATGCTTTGCAGAAAATTAAAAACCTCAGGCGAAAGGTGTCATAGCAAACGTCCTCTAATGGCAGGACAAGCTGCTCAGTGACAATCAAGAGCTGTTAAAGAAGATGAATTTCCCTGGTGCTTCTCTGGGTTTGCAATTACGCTGGAGCGCTAAGTGCCTTTTCTGAGCACAATGGCAGAAGCAGCCTCTCCAAATAGAAGACTTAAATGACCCTCCACCACTCCCACTTCCTCTCTCCAAAATGTTAGGTGTGTGTTTGCAACTGTTTGGATGGGCATAACAAAGACTTTGTCCTGTGGGGAGGGCTGGGGGGCTTTTGGATCCCTCTGAGTCAGCCACTGGGTTGCCACTTTTTGATATAAGAAATCAGGGACATTTACCTAAAAATACGGGATTTTTCACAAAAATAAGGGTTATGTTTCACATGGCCTCCTTTTTTCCCACGCTCCCAGGGAAACCTCCCACTGCCGCCTCCGTGGACCCAGCACCTCATCCCCTCCAAGTTATTCTAAACAATATATACAATGAAATACATTTATTTATTTCAGGATTTTACCCCGCTCTTCTCAACCCCCAAAGGGGGACTCAGAGCGGCTTACAGTACGGCACAATTCGATGCCCACATAATAACAATATAAACCCCAAAACACTTCAACAATTAAAATACATTAAAATACATTAAAATACAACTACATTAGCACCATACACATGAATAACAATATGGGATACCCCACAAAGTAACCCCGTACGAGGAAAATGACAAATAGCCATCATACCTTAACACATCTAGGTAAATCATATAGAGGCAACAGGCCTCCTTCGGTCAAATCTCGGACAGTGTAATGCGGAACAGAGAGGAACTTATACACATTGAGGTCAACACAAAATGAATTCAGCTGATCAATTATCTGTAAGCGAGCTCCTTGTTTAGAAGTTGAACCAAAGCCCCTTATGGATGTTAAACGTAGACTACTACAGCAAGAACACGACTGGATAATCCGCCTTTCTTGCGAGTCGCCAAGAGGCCTCAACGATCAATTATCTGTAAGCGAGCTCCTTGTTTAGAACTCAGCTGAATTCATTTTGTGTTGACCTCAATGTATATAAGTTCCTCTCTGTTCCGCATTACACTGTCCGAGATTTGACCAAAGGCCTGTTGCCTCTATATGATTTACCTAGATGTGTTAAGGTATGATGGCTATTTGTCATTTTCCTCGTACGGGGTTACTTTGTGGGGTATCCCATATTGTTACTCATGTATTTCATTGTATATATTGTTTAGAATAACTTTGCTACGTCATTTTGGAACGGCAAACATAGTCCCCAGTCTTGGAAAAAGCTTCTGAAAGGCGAAACGCTCAGGCGCAAGTATCTACAGGATCGTCGACTGCTTTGGACACTCACCGCAATTATGCTGATAAGCAATATTCATGCATTTTCGTTTATCTAAAAGACTTTGATATTGATCTTATTGTTTGCGGGGGTGTTCTCGTTGGGACTCTCTACTTAGAGACTGGATTGTCTTGCATAGTCTATTGATGTTAAGGCGTCTCTCAATTCATGTATGGTACTTACCTGTGTATTTGCATAATTATTGCTTTGTTGTGTAGCACTGTATTTCGTGCATATATTGTTTATTGTGATACGTAATAATCAGACGATAAAACTATATCTGTTACTATTTCCTTACTCTCCTCGTTGCTTTCCCTTAATCATGGGAGACATAAGTGCCAGGGAGCACCTCTTATCCACTTTGGTTGGTGTGACAAGTATGACCATTGCCATACAGGGTTAAACTGTCCACAGTGATTCATGCATTGATGATTTCAAGTCTGCACTATTCCAACTTCTACCCTTGGTCATGTTTTGGAGATCATAACTAGTGAGAATGTGGGGCTAATGTACCAGGTACAGCTTCCCATCATGCCCATAATTTCTGTGTCACAGGTTAGAATCATCAAATTTTTGAACCACATGCTGTTGGATTGTGGTGAAAGAAATTTTTCCAAGCTCTGTTCTGTATTGAAAAAAAACAACCTTTGCACTGGTGGTGAGCTACCTCCTGAACAACACGTACAGTGTCACTCTTGGATTAAATGGTCCTAAACTGCTCAAATCCAGGTTAAGAGTTAAATGGTCATTCTACCGAGAGAGGTAAGTGCGAGCACCACATCAAGGGCCACCACCATGGCCATTTTGTCACTCAGGTATTCAAAAAGGTCAGAAGCAGCAGCGCGGCAGAGATAATAGAGGAGATTGATCTTCTTTTAGATTCCACAGGATGGACTAAGCTCTCACTTTTCACCATTTGATTCAGAGATGATTCCCTTTTTGATAAAGAGTTAATGTTTCTGTACTTGCAGTATGTTGACCTGAGGATAAATCAATCCAGGTTTTTTGGTTTGATTTTTAACTAACATGCTTAGACTTATACATAGATATATCGAGGTCTCAATAAGACTGCAATATACTGAAAATACTAGATCCCCTCTGACCTTGGAAACTGAACAGTTTGCTTTTGAATGGGATACTGCCAAAGAATATGAGGTGCTATAGGCTATAATGTTTAGAGCAATGGTTCCCAACATTTGACTTTGGAAGTTGTAGTTCACCTACACCCAGAGAGCACTGTGGACTCAAACAATGTTATGTTATGTTGTTGTTTGTTTTCTATCCAGAATCACAATGTTGGAAGGAGGCTCACCACTTTAAGGTCCCTAAAACAGGCATGGGAAAACTTTGGCTCTGGGTGCTTTGGACGTCAACTCCCACCATTCCTAACAGCCTGAGGCCCTTTCCTGCTTAAGTGGCTGAGGTGGGGGGGGGAGGAAAAGGGGCCTGAGGCTGCTAGGAATAGTGGGAATTGGAGTCCAAACACCTGGAAGGTCCAAGTTTGCCCATGCCAGCTTTTGACAGAGACCTCTTCCTCCCCCTTCCCCTTCGTGCCCTTTCTTCCTCCTCCTGCCGAACACTTTTTCTTCTCCACTCGGGCTCCCTTCCGCCCAGCCTCGCTCTGCTCGCTTTGCCTCGCTTTGCTCACACTGCTGCTTCTGCCGTCATTTTGATCTGAGGGGGCAGCGTGAGCGTGTTCAGGAGGGGAGGGGAGAGGGAGGAAGATGTGACCTGTGCGGGCACTACTGTGCAGACTCGCCCCATGTCTTCCTCCCTCCCCCTCCTTTCCTGAACACGCTCACGGCAGCGTGAGCAAAGCGAGGCAAAGCGATCAGAGCGAGGCTGGGAAGAAGGGAGCCCGAGTGGAGAAGAAAAAGTGTTCGGCAGGATAAAGAGTCCCATGGCACACCTGATGATCGCTCACGGCACACTGGTTGGGAAACACTGTTGTAATGGTTTCAGCATTGGCTTGACTCTGGAGAATCCCTGCTCAGCCATTGAAACCCACTGGGTGACTTCTTAGCCTCGGAAGGGAAACCTGATCTGAAAAAAGTTTACCAAGAAACCTCCCAGATAGGTTCACATTATGGAAGTCATACACTGGAAATTACTTAAAGGCACATAATAACAACAACAAGCAAGACTTGTTGTGGAAATGAGAAAGAAAGCATTTTAAAATCTATGACTTGAATTAGCTCACCTCTCTGAGGGCTGGACCATGGCTTATTCACCAGCCATCGTTTCCCCCCCCCACGTACTTTCAAAGTGACCATTGGTCCAGGAGGAAAGAATTTCACGTGCATCAATATCCAGACCACTTTTTATGGCGTGAGGGGATTTGAGGCTTGGGGTCATAGCTTTCAAACAGAAACTGTATGTTAAAAGGTATGGCAGGGGGAGTAATGAGACCTGCAGAATTTCTCCGCACAGCCTTCTAATTCATTACATTACGAATCATTATATATCATCAGTGAGCAAATGCTAGTGAAAACATTTTAAAGTTTAATCATGCCGTATGAATCCAGCATCAATTCTGGCCATAAGCTGTCATAAAACCGCTTTTGTGTGAGAAATAACTGCAAAAGCAATTCATAAACACACTTCAGGACCAATCTCTGCAGTTACTCACCGGAGCCATAGTTCTGTTCTAAATAAAGAAAGTCAGAATTCATCACCTGTGATAATTTTCATTTATTTTAGTGTGTGTATATTCATATGCAGTTTTATCACCTGTTCCAAACCATTCGCAGCCACCACGTGCTTAAACACAAACCTTCTCACTTGATCCTGAGAGAGGTCTGAGAAAGGATCTCAAGTACACAGGTGAAGGCTAGAATCTCCAGTCAAAGTGATCTAGTCATGCCTTAGGACAAATCATACTGTGCCTCCTCATTCTCACTTCCAGCATGTTTGGAGATAGGAAGTTTAAATCCAGATTTATTTATTTATTTACTTCACTTGTATATCGCTTTTCTCATCCCAGCGTGGGACTCAAAGCGGTTCCCGACACAATTATGGCAAAATTAAATGCCTCACATACAGAAACCTAACATAACAATAACAACATACAAATCATCAATTTTCAAGATACTCTGCTTAAATCACAAGATACTCTGGCAAACAAACTAGTCAAATGTGGGCTAGGCAAAAATATGGTGAGGTGGATTTGTAATTGGTTAAGCAGACGAACCCAGAGGATGCTCACCAAGGCTTCCTCTTCATCCTGGAAAGAAGTGTTGAGCGGAGTGCCGCAGGGTTCCGTCCTGGGCCCAACATCTTTATTAATGTCTTAGATCAGTGTTTCTCAACCTGGGGGTCAGGACCCCTGGAGGGGTCGCGAGAGGGTGTCAGAGGGGTTGCCAAAGACCATCAGAAAACACAGTATTTTCTGTTGGTTATAGGGGTTCTGTATGGGAAGTTAGGCCCAATTCCATCGTTGTTGGTGTCATAATGCTCTTTGGTTGTAGGTGAACTATAAATCTCAACAACCACAGTTCCCAAGTGTTAAGTCTATTTTCCTCAAACTCCACCAGTGTTCACATTTGGGCATCTTGAATCTTCATGCCAAGTTTGGTCCAGATCCATTGCTGTTTGACTCCACAGTGCTCTCTGGATGTAGGTGAACTACAACTCCAAAACTCAAGGTCAATGCCCACCAAATCCTTACAGTATTTTCTGTTGGTCATGGGAGTTCTGTGTGCCAATTTTGGGTCAACCCCATCATTACTGGAGTTCAGAATGCTCTTTGGTTGTAGGTGAACTATAAATCCCAGCAACTACAGTTCCCAAGTGTCAAGTCTATTTTCCCCAAACCCCACCAGTGTTCACATTTGGGCATCTTGAATCTTCATGCCAGGTTTGGTCCACATCCATTGCTGTTTGACTCCACAGTGCTCTCTGGATGTAGGTGAACTACAACTCCAAAACTCAAGGTCAATGCTCACCAAATCCTTACAGTATTTTCTGTTGGTCATGGGAGTTCTGTGTGCCAATTTTGGGTCAACTCCCTCATTAGTGGAGTTCAGAATGCTCTTTGATTGTAGGTTAACGGTAAATCCCAGCAACTACAACTCCCAAATAACAAAATTAATCCACACACCCGCCCAATGCCCCCCCCCAACCAGTATTCAAATTTGGGCGTATTGGGTATTTGTGCCAAATTTGGTCCAGTGAATGAAAATGCATCCTGCCTGTCAGATATTTACATTACAATTCATAACAGGAGCAAAATTACAGTTATGAAGTAGCAACAAAAATAATTTTATGGTTGGGGTCACCACAACATGAGGAACTATATTAAGGGGTCATGGCACTAGGAACGTTGAGAATCACTGACTTTGATGAAGGGTTAGGAGGCAGAATCATCAAGTTTGCAGACGACACCAAATTGGGAGGGATAGCCAATACTCCAGAAGGCAGGAGCAGAATTCAGAACAATCTTGACAGATTGGAGAGATGGGCCAAAACTAACAAAATGAAGTTCAACAGTAACAAATGCAAGATACTCCATTTAGGCAGAAAAAATGAAATGCAAAGATACAGAATGGGGGGTGACTGGCTCGACAGCAGTACATGTGAAAAATATCTTGGGATTCTCATGAACAACAGGTTAAATATGAACCTACAATGTCATGTGATGACAAAAAAAATGCCAATTGGATTTGGCCTGCATAAATAGGAGTACAGTGTCTAGATCCACGGATGTCATGCTACCCTCTATTCCTTGGAATACAGTCTCCAATTGTGGGCACTGCAAATGAAGGGAGAAGTTGACTCTAAGCTGAAATGTGTCCAGAGGAGGGCAACTAAAATGATCAAGGGTCTGGAGAACAAGCCCTATGAGGAGCGTCTTAAGGAGCTGGGCATGTTTAGCCTGCAGAAGAGAAGGTTGAGAGGAGACGTGATAGCCATGTGTAAATATGTGAGAGCAAGTCATAGGGAGGAAGGAGCAGGCTTGTTTTCTGCTGCCCTGGAGACTAGGACATGGAACGATGGTTTCAAACTACAGGAAAAGAGATTCCACTTGAACATTAGGAGGAACTTTCTAACTTTGAGAGCTGTTCAGCAGTGGAACTCTCTGCCTGAAGTGTGGTGGAGGCTCCTTCTTTGGAGGCTTTTAAACAGAGGCTGAATGACTGTTTGTTGGGGGTGCTTTGAATGCAATTTTCCTGTTTCTTGCCAGGGGGTTGGACTGGATTCATTATTCTATTCTTCTTCTTTGCAAGCACGATTGGCGGGGATGAGAGACAAGGCCTTTTCAGTGGAGGCTCCTCGGGTTTGGAATGCTCTTCCTAGTGACATCAGATTAGCCCCCTCCCTCCTGACATTTTGTAAGAAAGTCAAGACCTGGCTGTTTGAGCAAGCATTTGCAGATGAAATATAATTGTTTAATTAAACCTATGGAATTATGACGATGTGACGGAAAGTGATTTTAATGAGACGCTGAGAATTGTATTTTTATGTTTTTAATTGCTAATTGTTAGTTATTTATATGTTTACTGTTTTAATTGTTTTAATTATGTTTAATCATGAGAGCAGTAATTGCCTGTGGAAAACCGCCTCGAGTCGCCTTCGGGCTGCGAGGGGTGGTATAAAAGTGTAGTAAATAAATAAATAAAACATGACATCATTTAACATTAAAACCTGGAATTAAAAACATGTCTTCTTTTTATAACTATTGTGATTTTTTTCTCACTATCTCCCCCCCCCCCCCAGTTCATCAGAACACAAATCTTACCCTCGTCAATCGCCGCACATAAATTGTCTTTCGTATAATTACATGTTGTAATCATCAACATCTTTATTTACATCCCGCTTCTCTCCCTTATGGGACTCAAAGCGGCTTACAACATACTAATGACATGCAAACAACAGTTTGAACATGTGTATCCAGACCAGTAAGACAATCAATAAAATATAAGATACTCCACTTAGGCAGAAAAAATGAAATGCAAAGATATAGAATGGAGGACACGTGGCTCGAGAGCAGTACATGTAAAAGTTCTTGGGGTCCTTGTGAACAAGTTAAACAGGAGCCAACAATGTGATGCGGCGGCAAAAAAAGCCAATGGGACTTTGGCCTGCATCAATAGTAGTGTCTAGGTCCAGGGAAATATGGGTTGCTTACCTGTAACCGTAGTTTCCCGAGTGGTCATGGACCATATCTAGGTCCAGGGAAGTCATGCTACCCCTCTATTCTGCCTTGGTTAGACCACACCTGGAATTTTGTGTCCAATTCTGGGCACCACAATTGAAGAGAGATGTTGACAAGCTGGGATGTGTCCAGATGAGGATGACTAAAATGATCAAAGGTCTGGAGAACAAGCCCTATGAGGAGCGGCTTCAAGAGCTGGGCAAGGTAGTTGAGAGGGCAGTAATGGAGCAGCTGCAGTCCTTCTTAGATGATGCAACATGGTTAGACCCCTTCCAGTCCGGCTTCCGTTCGGGGCACGGGACGGAGACGGTCCTGGTCTCCATCACAGACCAACTCCGCTGCCAGCTCGACCAAGGCGGGTCTGCGCTGCTCGTGTTATTGGACCTCACGGCAGCGTTTGACACGGTCGACCACAATCTATTGATCCACCGCCTGGCCATGGCTGGAGTGAGGGGGACTGTCCTTAAGTGGCTGACCTCCTTCCTCCGCCAGCGGTCTCAGCGTGTGAGGAGGGGCGAGGTGGTCTCTGAGGGCTCCCCATTGGTTTGTGGAGTTCCACAGGGGGCCATCTTCTCCCCTCTGTTATTTAACATCTACATGCAGCCGCTTGCACAGCTGGTGCGGAGTTATGGGCTGGTCTGTCACCAGTACGCTGATGACACCCAGCTCATTCTGAGGATGGGGGGCAGGCCGGAGTCCGTCCCCGATAATTTCCAGCATTGCCTCGAAGCCGTCACTGGATGGCTGCGAGCCAGTAGGTTGAGGGTGAATCCGGCGAAGACGGAGATCTTGTGGCTGGGCCGCCCGGGCGGGGTGGGTGTCCGGCTTCCGACCCTGGACGGGGCGGCGCTGCACCCAGCACCGTCTGTGAAGAGCCTGGGTGTCCATCTGGACTCCCAGCTGTCCATGGAGGCCCAGGTCTCTGCGGTCAGCAAGGCTGCTTTTTTCCACCTCCGCCAGGCAAGTAGGCTGGCCCCCTACCTCTCCCGGAGCGACCTAGCCACGGTGATCCAAGCCACGGTCATCTCGGGGCTAGATTACTGTAACGCGCTTTACGTTGGCCTTCCTATGTCGTCGATCCGGAAGCTCAGACTGGTGCAGAACACTGCCGCCCGGCTCCTGTCTGGGGCTCCAGCAGGCTGCCGTATAACACCAATCTTGCAGGACCTGCACTGGCTGCCTGTTGAGCACCGGATCGCCTTCAAAGTGTTGGTTCTTACCTTTAAGGCCTTATACGGCCTGGGGCCAGCGTACCTGAGGGACCGTCTCACTCCATATTGCCCATCGAGATCACTACGGTCTGAGGATGCCAACCTTTTGGTAGTACCATCAATAAAGACGGCGTACCTGACATCTACCCGCCGGAGGGCGTTCTCTGTTATAGCCCCCACGCTATGGAACACCCTCCCGGCCGAAACCAGGGCCCTGAGGGACCTACTCCCGTTTAGACGGGCCTGCAAAACCTATCTGTTTAGGCAGGCCTTCGGTGAGTAGGCCCGTACGTCCTTCTGCATCATGCTGCTGCATTTGTTGCTGTTATTGTTTTAATGCTGTTGTTTTAATGCTATTACTGCTGTTTTAATCTGCTTACGTTTTAATCTTTTGTTGTATGCATTGGCTCTTGTGAGCCGCCGCGAGCCCCCGGGAGTCGGCGGCATAAAAGCCCCAATAATAAATAAATAAATAAATGTTTAGCCTGAAGAAGAGAAGGCTGCTTCTTGGCAGGGGGTTGGACTGGATGGCTCATGAGGTCTTTTCCAACTCTATGATTCCATAAAAACATCTTTTCTGGGCCCTGTTCAGGGGCAGCCCCATGTAGAGGCAATTACAGTTATCTAAATGGGATATAACTAAGGCGTGGACCACCATGACCAGCACTCATTTTTCCAAAAATGTCTCTAGATCCAGAGAGGTTTAAGTGTGTTATTATTTTGATTAATGCAAGTAATAAATGGATTCTAAAGTCTTACCTTATGTGTTAACTTTCATGAACCATTTCCTCTTCAGTCACTTTTGTATTGAAAGAGTCCATTTTCCATGCTTTAGTGATTTCTACCCTTGCAGCGCTTGATGTAAGAACTATTTTTCTAAAGCAAATTGGAGAACAGAGAATGAACTGAGACCATTGCTTCTCTTGGGAATCTGGATGTCTTCCCAGCCCAGCCACTGGAAATAGCCTTGGGCTTCATGTTGGCAATGCTAAGGGAATCCTCAGGGAAGGAACAAGAAACCATACCCAGAGCATATCCCCCACACACCCAATATTACAATTCTGCAGAATGGGACATTGCCCATAGCAAGATTGGGAGAGTGGGAGGGTTATTAATGGATTGGGTTGTTGTGTGTTTTCCGGGCTGTATGGCCATGTTCCAGAAGCATTCTTTCCTGACGTTTCACCTGCATCTATGGCAGGCATCCTCAGAGGGCTGAAGTTTGCCCATTCCTTGAACTGCCCTTGCTCAATGTTGTAAGGCAGGCATGGGAAAATTTTGGCCCTCCAGGTGTTTTGGACTTCAACTGCCACAATTCCTCACCATCTCTTGAGGATGCCTGCCATAGATGCAGGCAAAAAGTCAGGGAATAATGCTTCTGGAACACAGCCATACAGACTGGAAAACACACAACAACCCAGTGATTTCGGCTATGAAAGCCTTCGACAACATATTCATGGATTGTTTCCAGTGAATAAAGGATAAACGACCCAACAATGGTACAGCATTGGAAAGGCCGGAAAATTATGAGAAAATCAAGGCGGCTTACAGATTGGCAGGCATTTGATGCCATAACAGTCCACAATATAAAGTTAAAACATGTAAAACATTATAAAACAATATAAAAAAATTAAAAACATATAGTAACTAATATCTTCCTGTTAATCTCATTTTCCAGTAGCATTGTCTAGGCCAGTGTTTTTCAACCTTTTTTGAGCCGCGGAACATTTTTTACATTTACAAAATCCTGGGGCACACCACCAACCAAAATGACACTCTAACACAGGAATACATATAGTTAATATGTTTTTAAATGTATTTATACACTCAGTGTGGAACCTAGACCTGTTTCGATGAACACAACATAGATATCCTGGCAGGAATGGCAGAAAGACACAAACTTCCCACACAGATCTCCCATAACCAAGAGAAAATACTGTAAGAGTTTGGTGGGCATTGACCTTGGGTTTTGGAGTTGTAGTTCCCCTATATCCAGAGAGCACTGTGGACTGAAACAATGTTGGAACAGAACCAAACTTGGCAAGAATACTCAACATGCCCAAATGTGCACAGATGGAGTTTGGGGGAAATAGACCTTGACATTTAGGAGTTACAGTTTCTGGGATTTATAGTTAACACACAATCAAAGAGCATCCTGAACTCTTGCAACAATGGAAACAAACCAAACGTGGCATACTGAACTCTCATTACCAACAGAAAGTACTGAAAGGGTTTGTTTGGGTATTGACCTTGAGTTTGGAAGTTGTTCACCTACACCCAGAGAGCACTGTGGACTCAAACAATGTTACATTATGTTGTTGCTTTCTATCCAGAATCACATTGCTGGAAGGAGGCTCACCACTTTAAGGTCCCTAAAACAGGCATGGGAAAACTTTGGCCCTCTGGGTGCTTTAGACTTCAACTCCCACCATTCCTAACAGCCTGAGGCCCTTTCCTGCTTAAATGGCTGAGTGGGAAAAAAGGAAAAGAGCCCGAGGCTGCTAGGAATGGTGGGAGTTGGAGTCCAAAACACATGGAAGATCCAAGTTTGCCCATGCCAGCTTTCGAAAGAGACCTCTTCCTCCCCCTTTGCGCCCTTTCTTCCCCCTCCTGCCAAACATTTACTTTTTCTTCTACACTGCCGCTTCTGCCGCCATTTTGATCCGAGGGGGCAGCGTGAGCATGTTCAGGAGGGGAGGGGGGAGGGAGGAAGACGTGGCCCGTGCGGGCGCTACTGCGCAGACTCGCCCAGGAGCAAAGCGAGGCAAAGCAAGCAGAGTGAGGCTGGGAAGAAGGGAGCCCAAGTGGAGAAGAAAAAGTGTTCGGCAGGAGGGGGAAGAAAGGGTATTGGAGGTTCCAATTTCCCACGGCACACCTGATGATCGCTCACGTCACACTGGTTGGGAAACACTGGTCTAGGCCACTGCATGTTTCAAACTTACATATGTCAAAACTTGGAGATATTATTTTTCTGACAACTCCTATAATCTTTTATCATGCCTGTCTGGTGGAAGATTGGGATTATGAAAGTTGTAATCCAAAAAAAGTAACTTTCCACTGCTTTTTGTGATTCTTTGATTTCCTAAAAATAAAAATGTAAGTTTTCCCCCATCTGAATATTGTTCTTGGTTTTTTTTGGGGGAATTGAATGTTCTTCCTCCTCCCTGCTTCCTTTTTATATAAAAGTGTGACACCTGTCCTCTTGGAAACTTTTGGCCGATGCACAGCAAAGACCTCTATCAGCTTTATTTGGTACAGTGTAGACCAGAACAATTCAAATACCCCATACGAATTGAATGAATTTAGAACAGGATGTTAAGAGGGAGGGGGGGAAATGAAAGATCTTTAGCTGGGAGCTGCAAGCTGGAAAAGAAAAGAGAGGGGAGAAAGTTAGGAAAAATAATGTAATTAAGAGGTATGGGGAAAAAAACAAAAAAGAGGAAGAAAAAAAATAAGGAAAGGATTAACAAAAGTCAGAGTTTCGGATGGCTGGAAGGAGAAAAACACAGGGAAGAGCAATGGCGACCTACCTCTGACCAAATCTTGCCAAGTAAACTCTGTGATAGGCTCAACATAAGACTTGAAGTCGCATAAAATAAGAAGCCGAATTCTGATGCTGAGTGAATTTAAGAATCTAAAAAGGAAAAAAGCAGAAAGTGGTGTCTGGTATGAAGCAGGCTGCAAACAACAGGGGACAGCAACCAGGTTTTTTTTTTCAAGACAGCACCCTTGTGTTTAGATTCCTTCCCTTGGGAAAAAAAAACAGTGGTTCAGAAGAGACAAAACAATAGCTAAGAGGCAGCTCTCAAAATCTGGTGATTTTTCGTAAAAATGATGAATTTGCAAACATGAACTTATCAGTATTTTCCCTATCATAGAATCATTGAATTGGAAGAGACCTCGTGGGCCATCCAGTCCAACTCCCTGCCAAGAAGTAGGAAAATCGCTTGGAGGGGACGGGACTGCGCAGAACAGACTGGTCCCCCTTCAGGGCCTACCTAGAGATCCGGGATTCGGTCCAGCACAGTTAGGCCTCTGGACATAGACGCAAGACACTCAAAGTTAAGACAGGAGGCAGAAGGTCTCCTCCTTCTTCCCCCTCTCCCTTCCTCCTCAACACGAAAGGACAAACGGGCACACGCCCCTCTTTCCGCTCCCCTTCCTCCCCCTCCCCAATTGATCAATATGGACAACACAAAGGCACCGGAAGCCCGAAGGTTCCCCTTCCCCCTCTCCCCCAAGTTGTCCACCGCCCCTCTCCCCACACCTCTTCCATCTCCGCCCCAACCTCCCTCCCCCTCCTCTCCCCCTACCCCCTCCTCCCCCTGGCCCACCTCCACCCCCTGCCCCCTCTTCCCAAGTTCTCCTCTTTCCTTCCTACTGTCCTATACCCAATTTTGTTCCACCTCTTTTGTTGTTATGGAAGAAAACCCAATAAATATATTTGAAAAAAAAAAAGAAGTAGGAAAATCGCTTTCAAAGCACCCCCGACAGATGGCCATCCAGCCTCTATTTAAAAGCCTCCAAAGAAGGCGCATCCACGCCACTCCGGGGCAGAGTTCCACTGTTGAACAGCTCTCAGAGTTAGGAAGTACTTCCTAATATTCAGATGGAATCTTCCTTTCTGAAGCTTGAAGCCCTTGTTCCTCATCCTAGTCTCCAGGGCAGCAGAAAGCAAGCTTGCTCCCTCCTCCCAATGACTTCCCCTCATATATTTATACATGGCCTTCATCATGTCTCCTTTCATGCTTCTCTTCTGCAGGCTAAACATGCCCAGCTCCTTAAGACGCTCCTCATAGGGCTTGTTCTCCAGACCTTTGATCATTTTAGTCACCCTCCTCTGGACACATTCCAGCTTGTCAACATCTCCCTTCAACTGTAATGCCCAGAATTGGACACAGTATTTCAGGTGTGGTCAGACCAAGGCTGAGTAGAGGGGTAGCATGACTTTCTTGACACTAGACTCCTATTTATGCAAGCCAAAATCTCATTGGCTATTTTTTGCCAGCACACAACTTTGTTGGCTCATGTTTTAACTTGTTGCCCACAAGGACTTGAAGGTCTTTTTCACATGTACTGCTGTCGAAGCAGGCATTCCCCATTCTGTATCTTTGTATTTTATTTTTTCTGCCTAAATTGAGTATTTTGCATTTGTCCCTGTTGAACTTCATTTTGAACTCTCTGTCAGGATCGTTCTGAATTCAGCTCCTGTCTTCTGAGGTATTGGCTATCCCTCCCAATTTGGTGTCATCTGCAAACTTGATGATCATGCCTTTTAAGCCTTCATCTAAGTCATTAAAAAAGATGTTGAACAGGACTGGGCCCAGGTGGAACCCTGCAGCACTCGTTCATTCTTTCAAAGGTGAGCACCCTCTGGGTTTGTTCACTTAACTAATGACAGATCCACCTAACCGTAGTTTTGCCTAGCCCACATTTGCCAGGTCATTGGAGACCTTGTTGAAGGCTTTACTGAAATCCATATATGCCACATCCACAGCATTCCCTGCACCTGCCAAGCTTGTAACTCTATTGAAAAAAGGTATCAGATTACTCTTGCATGACTTGTTTATAAATCCGTGTTGACTATCAGCGATTACCACATTAGTTTCGAAGTGTTTGTAGATCACTCCTTAACGATATTTTCCAGAAACTGTCTTTTCTGTCTTAAGAGAGTTTTGATTTACTGGAATACCCAAGTAGGGAAACCTAGGATTAGAAAATTGGATTCTAGATGGATCAAAGTAGCCTGCTGTATCATAACTCAATGAAAACAACCAACCTGCAGTTGACTCATACCCTCTGTTGGGTGTTGCTAATTAATTTCCAAGCAAAGTGCTGGTGGTTATTCCCTTAAAACTCTATACAATTTGAGTCCAGGTTACGTATGGTAACACTTCCCCTCATGATCTGGCCTGTACACTCATGTCCTTTGGGGGGCATGTACTCCAACCAGCCAGAACTAGGTTGGTAACAGCTACACAGAAGACTTTTTCTTTGGCTGCCCTTAGACTGTGGAATGACCTGACGGAAGAGACTCGACAGCTGAATATGCTGTCTGAATTTAAAACAGTATTAATGATTCGTTTCTTCCGGTAGACTTATCCATATAATTTTTAAACTGTGCATTTTAAACTATGGACTGATTGTTTTAATACATATTAGTCTTATATGCTCTCTTAAATTGATGTTCTGTTTCAGTTTGTGTATTTTTAACTGTTATTATGGGTTCTTTACAGATGTTATGTTATTCCCTGCCTTGATCCATAGGAAGAAAGTAAATCTGACCGCGAATAGTTACATCATCAGTAGCAGCAATTAATACTTCAGTTTATCCTATCTCACAATGTTTTTACAATCCTCCCTTCCCATGCAATGTTGATAGCAAGACGTAAGTCTAACTGCAGGAATGCAGACCATGTGTTGTTGTTTATTCGTTCAGTCATTTCCAAGTCTTCGTGACCTTATGGACCAGACCACGCCAGAGCTCCCCGTCGGCCGTCGCCACCCCCAGCTCCTTCAAGGTCAAGCTAGTCATGGCAATGATACCATCCATCCATCCATCTTGTCCTTTGCCTCTCTTCCTTTTTCCTTCCATTTTCCCCAGCATCATTATCTTCTCCAAGCTTTCCTGTCTTCTCATTATGTGGCCAAAGTATTTCATCTTTGCCTCTAATACCCTTCCCTCCAGTGAGAAGCTGGGAATTATTTTCTGGAGTATGAACTGGTTTGATCTTCTCGCGGTCCAAAGCACGCTCAGAATTTTCCTCTAACACCACAGTTGAGGTAGAGCATGTAGCTGTGCAAAAGTTTTGAACTACAAAGTCTTGTATTGACTCACTATTGGCTGTGCTTTCTATAGAGAGAAATGCAATCAAAATCCATGAAAATCCAAAGAGCCATGTTTGGAAGATGCTCATTTTTATCAGGGAGAAAAAGCAACTCCCTTTTATCAGACAAAAAAAAAGTGAGAAGCATTGTAACAGCTGAAGAAGAAAACAAGCAAAACAGAAATGAACAGACCATAACTTTATTGGAGATATATTCAGCTACAGTTATTACAAAAAAATCTATTAAAGGTAATTGTGATCCATAAGGTGCAGACTGCAAATTTCTGCAGCATGATTACAGTATGAATGTATTACATTTTATGTCCCTTAGACAGCTGCAGCAAGTGATGGGAAATATTTTATTGTCCATCAATTATGTTATTCATTCTACTTGATTTTAACCATCTTTAAAGTCAAACTATTTACAATACAAAAGTCTGCTATTTTCAATGCTTATTCAACTTCGGTTTCTTTATGTATCTTGCTGCTGTAGTTATACCAAGCATACCATTCTTATAAATTTAAACAGTCTGTGGTTGTTATTAAAATTAAAAAAACACACAGTGGGTGAAACCTATAAAAGGACTTAGGAGACAAAGTAGATAGATGAATGCTGAATTACTCTTCAAAGACATTTCAGGCAATTGTTTTGTAATGACCCTTACGTAGATCTGGTGTCAATTTTCTGCTGGTGAAAGTTGTTTCAGTCATATTTTACAGTTTTGCGCAAGGATTTAACAATACTGTTTTATAAATATTAACAAGCAGTGGCTTTCTGAAAAATGAAAGTATCTGCCACTAAAACTGTCCTAGGTTCAATTCTGTTTTCATTAATCACACACAACCATTTCCAGTACATTCAGTGAGGAAAAGAAGAATCACAACATGTGGCTCAAATGACGCTCTTTCAATCTGAAACGGCTACAGCTTTGAAGTTTTCCGTTTTAAGCCACCTGTGGAAGTGGTCCTACAGTTTACGGGGCTGCTCAAAGCTAAGCAGTCTACATTTACACTGATAAGAGCTTTAGTTGAAAATCATGTTCTCTGCATACAAACAGTGATACTCATAGATCCCTTCACATCCTAGTCAGAGCAAGGATTTAATTGACAATTATGTGCCCCATGTTCACTACGTTTGCAAGCAGCATGGGGGGATTACAAAAGAGGAGCTATAAACACATCAATTGAAAATTTCAACTGATTTACAAAAAACTACCAACATGCTACATTGCTTAAAAATAAAAGAAATAGTGGGATCCAGAGTACCACGAGGCAGAGTGGTGCTTGGGCAGCAGTGCTCTCTCAGCTCCTGATTTCAGCTCTTTCATTTACGAAAAGGTGCTTTTGGGGTTTGGAAGGCCTTCCATAATAGTAGGGGATGTGAAGTGACTATTGCAGCTGGGGAAGACTCGCATGACATTAGAGGATCCAACATACACACACACACATATACATGTGTACGGAAGCATTTTCCAGACATACAAGGGGCTCCCTGGATCCTAGCTAATAGTTTTTAACTCTTTTTAAAAACATATAACAACATGCCACAGACAAAACAAATGGGACTTTGTCAGTTGTGCAAGTTAAGTGAGAAACATCACAAGTGTTCGAACTATCTTTTCTCAAATTCAGGCAATCAAAGCAGCAAGGCCCAAACCACATTTTTCCTCTCTTAAGTATATTTCTCCTTGAAATGAGGTAAAGCATGGTACCAAGTGCAATGCTCGTTTGTGCTACATGAAAAGAACAGCACAAAACAAAGCCATAATAAAAAATAAAAAGTAAAAATGCAGCATAGTTAGGAGGACTGTAAGTAGTACAGTATAACAGAATATTCACATACACACACAATGTGAAACTAGATTCATGTCAATTAACCCTTACTCGTGACTATGTAAAGGATTTGTGTTTTACATTTTGAAGACAGGCTTACAACAGTCCCTTTCTTCTCACAGCATTACATGGGAGTTTGATCCTAACCTTCAAATGATCGAATCTAGATCTAAATAGCCTAAGTTTCCCAATACATCACCTGTATTTTTTCAAAAGGGCAAAGCGTTTCATAGAAACATGTGTGTTTCTGCATTCTAACACAATTATGAAATACTGGAATTAAAATTATGCAGCAAAAAGATTGTGGCTTTAAAAACACAGCAGCAGCACCACCAACATTTACAACAGGCCTCTACTCAGTACTTTCAGTTCAGCTTGATCAATACATCACAGGGACATTGAATATGACTGATCAGTGTGCAATTTCCAGACTCTGCAGTTATCCTCCGGCATCACTCTTAACATTTGATATCATCCAGGTATAAAACATGTATTTAAAATGTTCACTGACTGTTATTTTAATTTTTCAGTTGGTTCTGATTTTTCAATTTTTGTTTTCCATTAAAAAGGAACACATTCTACACATTTGATTGGGGTAAGACATGCCCTTTTAAATGCTACATGGGTGTTATGAGTTTTTAGATTGATGGGTGCCACCAAAGACAAAAAACTATCAATGTTTGCAATGTCACTAGAGTCACAAAATTCTTACTCAAGGCAACATAAATGGATGCAAGTGCTCGTTCATAAAGGACGTTTACAGTCCTATGCTGGCATACTCACACATGGTAAATCTTAACTGACTTACAGTTGAGAAGTTCCCATGAAATGTGGGTGAACACCATTTCTAAAGTCAGTAATGAACACTTGCAGTCTTATTGAAACATGGTTCCAAATGCCCACAATCCAAAAATGAAAAGCATTTGGAGGGGGGGGGGGATATGCAAATAGCAATTTTTGCAACAGCTGCTTACATTGAAGAGAAGGTTTTTTAAGGCTCATATCACTGATTTGTCTCTTCATCAGTATCAGTGGGATGTAGGGCAAATAAAGAAACTTTAATCTGCATATGCACAGTCCAACCTGGCACTGGATCACATCCTTTTCGCCTTCCATGATATTTTACTTTCTTAGTGTGACTAAAATCTCACACAAGAATTATTTCACTTCACCGTCGTTCGAAATCTAAACAAAAATCTGCCACTCAAAACTACATTCCGTATTTCAGAAACGCTGAATGTCCCCTATGACTAAGGCATGTCTCTCCCCCTTTTAGCAAAGTAAGCCAGATGTTTTTCCTCTTTCAATTTTGAATGCATGTGTATGTGTGGAAAGGGGATTTTAAAAGCAAGAATAGTATTATCAGTAATTTAACACATAAAACAGCATCACGAGCAGACCACTGTGCTGGAAAACATTAAAACCTTGCTCAGCTCTCTCAAACTTCAAGCATAATTAATGGGGTAAAATTGCAGCAAACCTCTATTGATATTGGTGGGAGTGCAAGATGGCCCACAGCTTTTTTTAAAGGTAAATTAAGAGGTATTATAGTTACAGTGCAAAAAATTAAAATTTCAAGCATAATACATACACATAGCACCAAAACAGGAAAAATGCATGCAAAAAGGGGAAAAAAGGACACATAAGAACAAAGAAGAACTGAGGTATTTAAGTGAAGGGTGCCTACAAATATCTAAAGAAATTTAGGCATAGCCTAAAAAAATATACTTTCATATTAACTGAAACAACAATAATGAACTAGTTACGCTACTTTATAAGGACCAAAATCACAGATGTATCAAAAGTATGGCAGTTTCTCTCACACAACAACCTCCATGGCATTTTAACAGCACAGCTTTGGTAGGTGAAATACGCATGCAATTCTGAAAAGTACAGTAAGAAATTTATGTGGAAATCGCTTGTAAAGGTGCTCTGTTTGTTAAGTATGTATCCAATATAAAATCTGCAGCATACTTTAGGCGCGATATGTCAAAGGTTCTCTCTCTCTCTCTTTTTTAAGCATCAGTTTGCACTGTGCAATTTAATTATTATCACAAAGTTCCAATACTGGGAACCATGTCTGCAATCCATCAAAATCTTCCTTCCGCACAAGCTCCTTGGAAGTGAAAGTAGGTTCCACAATAGTGATGGATTGTGCTCAGTCTAAACCAGGCCTGGGCAAACTCCGGCCCTCCAGGTGTTTTGGACTCCAACTCCCACAATTCCTAACAGCCGGTAGGCTGTTAGGAATTGTGGGAGTTGGAGTCCAAAACACCTGGAGGGCTGAAGTTTGCCCAGGCCTGGTCTAAACCCTTGGACTTTGTTTCGACATCAGAAATTAATGAGAAACTTTTGTTTGTTTGCAGTATCAAACTCTACGCTAACCATTTCTTTTGAATTGTTAAAAATAACCTCACTACATAGATATATATAGATAGATGAATACAACTTCTATTACAGTTGTGTAATAAGTTAAGTCACAGCTAAACTAACATGTACTGTAAATATGGGTCTTTATAACTGTAAAATGCAATATCCAAAAGTGAAGGGAATGTAATACCGTTTGCTCCAAAGCGTATCGGAAATGAAAAGTCATGTTAGTGAGGGTTTATGTAACTTTTAAGGCAGGAACCTTTTAATGCAAGACTATTTGGCATCCATTTCGAAGTCTATCAGATGCCAGACATTTCAATTAAAAACTCCCTAACAAATAAGTGCAATAATGATTGGGAATGCCACCCTAATGCAAAGATGGCATGGAAAGAAGGAGGACAATACTGGCACGCTTATCCTTACATCAAATCATCCAGTACAGTTTACAAACTGCTTTGTGACTGGCACTAGTGCACAGATTTGAGGAATTTCAAGGTCACTATATCTCGATCGATACGTCTATGTACAGATAAAGATATAGTCACTACAACAGACACAAGCTCCCTGGCCTTTAAACACTAAGCAAAGCTGTACTGACAAAGTTAACCAAAGATACCTGACAACAGTTATTTTGAACACTTGCTAAATGTCATCATTAAAGCACTCTTGTGATTAAACAAAGCAGAAGTGAGGAAAGAAGACAAGATTGTGTTTGCGCAAAAAAACCCAACAACCCTATAACTACAATTAGCTCCAAAATTATGTATATATGTTAAATGTTGTTAGCTATTTTGTTATCAAACTTGAATTGCTGTCTTCAATTTGTTCCTCTCAACATCATCTTTTAAATTTCTTGGTACTGTGTGTTTGTGTTTTGAAGAGGTGTCTCAGCTGTTTGGAACCTGAGGTTGATTCGCTTTGAGGCTTCGTAGAGCTCTTCTTGCGGCGGCAGATTTGGCAATCCGATAGCTTCTTCCAACACCTTTAAACTTTCCCTTCCCGACAACTTCCACAGTTACTCTGACCTTTCCATCATAGGTTCTTTCTGCAGGACTTCATAGGTAACAGATGGAGAAAAAAATAGAAAATGCAAGAATTAATAAAAGACAGGGAAATACTCAAAGAAGAATCAGACCCAGAAGAATTCGTACGATAATCTACAGCAGCAGAGGCGTCTTTCATGGATTTACTGCAATGATATTTTTTGTTGTTGAAGCAATCACACACTTGACCATATGCATGAAGGATGGGGTAAATATTTTTGTAGGTACTATAAATACCATAAAGGTTGGCATATAGTTATTTCCATGTCTATATATATAGACACCGGGAATATGGCGCAGCTGGCTAAGTGTCAGCTGCATAAGATTTCTCTGACCAATAGGTCATGAGTTCGAGGCCTGCCCGGGTTGAGGTGGGTGCTCAACCTTAAGTGTAGCCTGCTGTCGACCTTTGCAGCCTGAAAGACAGTTGCATCTGTCAAGTAGGAGATAAAGGTACCACATTAAGTGGGGAGGCAAATTTTGACTGATTTATGAGGCCATAAAAGAACTCCAGGAAACGCTAAGAAATGTGGAAGGAACAACAAAGGATGCTGAGAGATGAGGAGTGCGTCAGCTCCCCCTGGTGGCCAGAGTTTGCCTCTGTTTGTTTATATGCGTGTACTGTGTACTATGTGTACTGTGTATAGTGTGTACTGTGTATGTGAAAAACGGCAGGGATTGTCTGCTAAGTATGTGTACCTGTAATCCGCTCCGAGTCCCCTTTGGGGTGAGAAGAGCGGAATATAAATAAAGTAAGTAAATAAATATATATATATATATTCAGTGGAATGCATACTGTTCAGTTATTTTATCATATGTCTACTGCTTGGTGCATGATTTTAGAAATAGTTCATAAAATTTGCAATAAATTATTTCTTACCTAAATTTAGCAGTTTCAGGCTCCATCTCCAGAAGTTCTCTTACTGGTGAACGGGGCACATTTGCAGAAAATTTTTCTGTGATTGAAAAATACACATATAGTTATCAGCCTTCAAACCTTCTGAACTGCAATAATAATAATAATAATAATAATTTATATCCCATCACTCACTCCCAGGAGGGACTTGGGCGGCTTACAAAAAGCACGTAGTAGTGCAGCAAGATACAAAAGATACAATGAAATAAACATTTATAAAATAAAAACAATGTAAATTCACATAAAACAAATATACACAAAACATCATATAAACCCACTATATATTTAAATTTAAATAAGATAATAAAACACAGCAATAAAACTGCAAACAATAAATTACTGAATTTTTATTCCAAGAACAATTACATTACCTATTAATGGCCTCATCATTGGATAGTACACATGCCAAACCATTTCCAGTGACATTCCACTATCCATGTAAATAGCACCAGCAAGAGACTCAAATATATCTCCCATGGCCTTTGGTACTTCTATGTCTTCTTCTTTCTCTTCATCTTCTTCAGATCTTCGGAGCTAAAAATCACACAAGAAGTTACCTTCTTTCTTTCTTTTTTTGCAAAGGTTCAATTAAACACTTAACTCAGAATGTGGCAGTTCATCTGCTTGCTAGACCCAAACTTCAATCCAGCTGCTTTGTGTTTTGATCAAGAGATAAAAGCGGGATCTAAATAATCATAATTATTATTTACCTGCTTTGGGGTTTTTTTTTGGTAAAATAAGAGTGAATACAACAAAATCTGGAATTAAATTAGCTATTTATTTTTAGTTTTAGGCACTGATCAAAATAAGGGTATCTAAAGAGAAAGTTCAGTTTTTTACAGAATGCCATTAACACAGCCTGGTCAGCAGTTCAGAATATTTCTGAACCATGCCCACTACAATGTGCCACTGAAAAGGTAAATAATTTAAACAGAAAAAGAATGCAAAACCTAGTTACTATCACAGTACCAAATTTACTGTATTTCTTCGATTTTAAGATGGCACTGATGCTAAGATGCACACTAATTTCAGTATCAACAATAGATAAAAAGCTTTATTTATAAAGGAAGACCTGCAATTCTAAGGCACTCCATTTTAAAAGATGTTTCTATTGGGGGGGGGGGGTTTGCAGTATTAACAACATCTATTGGCTTTTTCTGTTTTTGTGAAAGGTTTTTAAAAGAAATTCCCAAAGTTAGTTTTAGGAATGAGTTGACACATTAAATGTGAGCCAATGCTAAAACTTTTCTAATACGACTAACCTCGGAATCCATTCCTTGCATTTCATTTTTTTCCATTTGGAACTGTACGAAGTCATCAATGACATGGAATAGCTCAGGAGAGACAGCTTTGAAGTATTTGTGGTAGTCATACTTTACGGCCAGTGAGGCGAAGATGGTGTTATTAACAAGAGCAGATCGTAGGTCTGTTAGGACTCCTGGAGAGTGCTGACGTGGGTCTTCATAAAGGTGCTTGGTTATGAGGTAGTCCAAAATTGCATCTCCCAGGAATTCCAACCGCTGGTAACAATCTGAATACACAAGGTTTGAGGGATTGGAAACAAATACAGAGCAAGACAATTAACATTCTTTCCAAATAATCTGCATTCCTTCCTATTAGGAACCTTAAAACGGTAAGCAATTTTTCAAAGGACTTACCAGTAATGGTATTGTAATGATAGGAGGCATGAGTAAATGCCTGAAGTAGATAAGCCTTGTTCTTAAAACTGTAGCTGATTTTCTTCTCGAAGTTTTCAAAGCCAGATATAAGGTGATTTAAGGTTCTCTCCGCATCTGGATGATCAAACATACACCTTGGAGGAATCTTTAAACAGCCATATACCAAGTCTTTATACCGAGAAGGTTCTTGATTAGACAAAGAGACAGAATTACAGTTTGCTGAAGAGTGTTTCTGCTGGCTGTTAAAATGTTCGGTGTGGGAATACAGAGCACTGTCCCAGTCAATTTTTTTAATAACAGGAAGCACTTTCAGTCCCAGTGAGCAGAGGAAAAGCTGGGCAGCTCTTTCGCCACAGCTGGTGAGATAGCAGCCCAGAAGAGCTTCCACACAGTCTGCAATGCTTTTGTCAGCAATGCACTGTTCGGTATGTAAGTCATAGGAGATGGATTGTTTTCCAGCATCAATGCCACAATTTTCCTCTGATGGATTCCAGAAACCTACTACAAAATCATCCTCTTCAACAGCCTTGCTAGGATCTAGATAACACATTGCATCCCATGAGCTGTAGTCAAATTCATCAGTATCTGCTGAAAACTGAACATTGGTTGAGGGTGATTTTTTGGGTGCCTTCCATTCGTAACTATTCTCAGTGGGTGAAAAAGGAGAGAGGGATATTTTCTTCACAAATGCTCCAGAGCCCATTAACATATTGTCGATAAATTTGATATGCTCCTGATCGTACTCCAAGAAGTCATCCTCAAAGTCAGCTTCCTCCTTGGGCACCCTCCACATTAAGTCGTCGTCGTCATCATCGTCATAATCATCATCAAGCTTTCCATTAGACATCAGGCTCTCTTTTGACTAAAAATATAAAAAGGAAAAACAGTTACATTTCTTGTATCTCTTCAATTATTTTACAAATAGCTAGGGATAGAAAAACAGGAATAAATTTCATGTTTATTTGACTGCATTAGATTCAAACATGTCAAAATTATATTGTTGAGGAACTATTTCTACGGACCGACTATGTGACGAATGTTGCTGTCCTTGAGCAGGCAGGGATCACCAGCATTGAGGCCATGCTATTGAGAACACAGAGCTCTCGACCATTTGTGTAGCTCGTTGTCTGTCTACATGCTGTATGTCTAAGGCATTGAATGTTTGCCTGTATATGTGCATTGTGATCCGCCCTGAGTCCCCTGCAGGGTGAGAAGGGCGGAATATAAATGATGTAAATAAATAATAAATAAATTATATATCACTATCAAAAACTAACAGATACTGATGGTTTATTACCCATGGATCTGGCATTTATGACAACCTTGTAAGATGTGAAAACTAGCTTCTTTTCTATGCTTTATTATATTCTTCAGAGATGCTCACAAAGGAGTATGTGCTAAAGGTGTTCATCAAAAGCTTTTTGTGAAGCAAGGTAAATGACCCTTGGGTCTCTCCAACTATATGCTTGCCAACACTATCAAACAACTTTAAATCTTAGCAAAACAGGGCTCTTTTTTGCAGAAGCAATGCCAACTCACACTTAGAAGTGCCTAATTTTTTTAAAAAATAATTCAGCCAGTAAGCTGTCTGTTTTCAGTAGCTTATACTCTTTCTTAGAATTTTTTTTAAAACTGGTGCTTGACTAACCAATCAACTTTGATCTTCAGAGGTTACTCTGAATACGTCACATATTTTTGTTAGAAATCCAGGAATCATCCATTTGAGTTTTTGTTACAAGACCTGCAGCTTCTCATTTCAGGCCCTTAACTCTTGGAGGGATAGCATCTGGAACCAGTCATTTGTTTATTTTCAATCTGAAATTTTGGACTACATTCAATCACTAGTTCCAGCTACAACAGGCCCATTAAATCAATTGATTTTCTATAAACTGACTTATCATAGTGTCCCTCTTCAAAGAACTCTGGAATGTGCCTTTTTGTTTCGTGTTCTCCTTATTCGCAATACAATTTGTATGCTTAATTTCATTTACACACCTTCCCCCATTTGGTGCAGATGATCAAGTGAGGAGAGAAGCTAAGACCTGCAACAGAGACTGAATCTGGCTTTAGTCACTTATTCATCAGTCATCTCCACCTTGGATTATAATCCTTTGCCTATGTGGAGTGCCCTTGAAGATACAATAGAAGTTTCAATTCATTTAAATTGAATGAAGCAGCAAACTTTTATCTAGGATATGGAGATTGGCCATTATGTCCATTATCTACTCTCTCCACTGATGGTTCAAACCGCTGAGTTTGATCTTAAAATCTCCGGAAGGCCCAAAACTCGCAACAAGGGTTACTAAGTTATAATCACTGTTATTAAGTACGTCTCCCTCCATTTATTAACATGTCAGAAAATAAGAATTTCATTGTTGATTGTGCTTTCGGAGCATGTACCAGGAACCATTTGAGGATGAACAAAGGCAATTTTCACTCATTTTGAGATATTCAATCAAGTAAGGCAAAGTAAGATTTTAACCCCAAAATCAAGCACTTTTTTACAATGGGTATTTCAATGGACTAGTAGTAGGTTTCGGGTCTATGGTCCATACTTTTCCCTCCTTTATTTTAAGGAAATGAAACAAATGTAAGCAATTGTGTAAACATTATTTGGAGTTCAATGTCAAATAATGGCTACATAAGGTAGCCCAGTGTATTCAATAAACAAAATAACCAATGCAAAGATTAAGAAAAATCCTCCCAATTTTATGTTAAAATTACACATACAATTTCAAATCAACGTTTAGCAACATTGGAAAGAAAATAAAGCTTTCTGTTATTCTGAATTAACACTGTTTAAGCAAAATGGCAATTTTCACATAAGTTAGTACGTGCACAGCAGTGAGATTTTTTTTCTTTTAGAATGAATAAACCAGTTTAGACAATTGTTAGGTTAAAGCTATATACAGATGCAAGAGTTCTAGACCATTTTAAGTAAGGATTGACATTAATTTAAACAATTACTTGAATAGTTCTGAAACCACTTGATTTAGAGTTTGAAAACTTGATAAATGTTATAGATCTAATGAAGGCTTTGGTTTTCAAATACAAATTATGAGTATCATCAAAGCAAAGCTATAACGTCACAGATACTGAAATATAACTAAACTAAATGCTGCCAAGAAAATATAGTGGAGTTCATAGTAACCAGTTCAAATATATTATCAAAGTAAGGATTAAGTGACATTTAAAAAACCCTATGTTTGGGATCATTAAAAAAAAACCTTAAAAATAAGAGGAGCAGCTTTGAAATTCTTTTATATAATCAATAATAGCTATATTTTGAAATAGTGCTCACCTGACAAATTATAGAACCAAGAAAGGTGCAGTTATCATCAAAGCACTTTGTGTGTGGTGGAAGACAAAAATGTCTGATTATTTTGAGAGGTTTCTTTATATAGAAATAACGGGGTCATGATAGGATGAAATTACTAATTTTGAAATTTTTGATAAATAACTTTCTCTCCCTTGTTAAGAAGAAGCATTCAGTATCATCCAACAAAACCGATTGATGGTAAATCATGGACAACTGAAAGAAAGCATTGCTTTGTATACTGTGCTAAACTGTGTTTTTCTTTTTTACATTAATTCAGTGCCAAAAAAGTTGTGATAATTACTGGCTTGGAGAAACTTAACTAATTCTAATCGATATGCAATGCTGTTGTATCCATCAATGCATACTCTATACCAGGCCTGGGCAAACTTTGGCCCTCCAGGTGTTTTGGACTCCAACTCCCACAATTTCTAACAGCTGGTAGGTTGTTTGGAATTGTGGGAGTTGGAGTCCAAAACACCTTGAGGGCCGAAGTTTGCCCAGGCCTGCTCTATACACTGATCCTGAAAAATTTGAGTGGGATAAGAGGATGAGTTTTAAGATAACTGTTTTCCCTTTTTTTGGGAGCAGCCACAGTCACAGGAGTACATTATAATCACACAGCCAGAACACACTGTGTTTCCAAAGCACGTCCTATCTATATATTGGTCTGATATTAGTTAATGATGCTTTTGGCCGGTGCCATTATTCCCTTATGCTCCCCACCCAACTTGTGTATCCTCTCTATCCAGCCATCACTATATTTATAAGCAGCCTTTCTCCCAAACTGGGATTTGGCCTATCCTCACTTTATATTAATGGATGCCATGTGGCTAAGAGATAATTACAGAGAAACTGCATTATAAACATGCACAGTTAGATCACCAAACACATAATATTATTTTTAGAAATCTATAAAAGCGTATTCTGGAAGTGAACTGTGTGTATATTTACACAACATTTGCGATATTTCACTCTGTGATACATATTCCAGAGTACAATAAGTAGCTATCCAGTGTGCCACCTGGTGGTTCCGCAGTCAAAGTATTAATTTCTGTAAAAATGATCGGCTCAAAATATTCTGTATTCTTTATTTCTATGATTATGACATTCCATAAAAATACTAATTATAAAGATTTTTAAAAAATTAAATGGATGCATGTATATATTGAAAAATACAGTTGTATACCATGCATAGAGACAAGATTCCAATGATTTCTTCTAGCAATAGGCAGCATATTATTTTTACCACTCTGAGTTCTTTACAAGACAGCGAAACAGCTCAATAGCAATAGAGCACAAATAACCCAAATGTAAATCAACTTTAACTTAGTTTCTACTTCCAAAAGCTTTCCACAAGTGGCCAAGTTAGATATCTGACAACACTTATTTGTCCCTTCTCTAGAAGCCCCCTGGATGGAAAAAAACAAGCAAGAAAAAGAAAAATAGTGGAAGAACCAAAGAGATGTGTACCACAAATCAAGAGAGGAAATGGCTGGACCTACCAGCTCTGACCCTTCCCATGGCTTTAGCCCTTCCACTTGCCCACATGAAGCCTCCTTAAGAGCAATTCCTTCATGTCATTTATGAAAGAAAACAGCTCTTAAGGGAGGAAAAAAATTAACCACAGCTATACATGAAAAATCTAGGCCTTGAGCTAAAGGATATGTGTTCTTTCCCATTTTAATAATTAAACAATGATTTCAAAATTTCATATATATCAAGAACAGAGAAACTTTATTTTACATTTCTAAATTCAGAGCTTTAAATTTGCCTGAAGGTAGATGAATTTTAGTGAGATATCAAGATGATGTACATTCATCTCATGCTAACAGCAGTTTGGTATTATAATTCTGAGACACAGATGTCTTGACTTTATTATAATTTTAGCTACATAATAGCATACAATCCTAGCTTCTGAAAACTGGGGATAAAGGAATTCCAAAAAAGAGAAAGAATAGCTGTGAAAATATAAGAGTTGCTTCAATTGTCAAATTGGGAAATCATATAAAGATACACATCTCCTCTGAAGGAATGCCTGGAGGAGGTAATGGGTTGGATGAGGGAAAACAAATTGAAACTGAATCCAGACAAAACAGGAGATCTTGTCAACAAGGGTCCTAATCTGGGGATGGAGGTGTGTCAACCACTTCTGGATGGGGTAACATTCCCCTGAAAGACTGTGTTTGCAGCTTGGGAGTACTCCTGGATCAGTCTCTCCACATGTCAGCCAGGTAGATGTAACGATCAGGAGTGCTTACTATCAGCTTTGGCTGATATGAAATCTGCACCCCTTCCTGAAAATGATAGTGTACGTACTGGTAACCTCAAAGTTGGATTTCTGCAATGTGCTTTACATTGGGATATCCTAGCACCAAGTTCGGAAACTCCAACTGGTTCAAAATATGGCCGCCAGATTGTCTACAGCAGTGTTTCCCAACAGCTGCCGCGGCCGATCATCAGGTGTGCCTTGTGAGAAGGAGGCTGCTGCTATGGCTGCTGTTGTTATTGTTGTCCCTCTCCCTGCTGTTGTTCCCACGCCTCCTCCAGTCTTTGCCTGAGCCGTCTACGGCATCCTTCTTCCGAAGGAAAAGTAGCAGCAGCGGCGGAGGCCGCTTCCTCCATGCCCCAGCCCGCTCTTTCCGTCGTGCTCGCTCAAGTGTGAGGCGAGTGGGCGGCTCCTCTGTGCAGCCACACCTTCCCCTCACTCACGTGCGCGCTCTCTCTCTCCACCCCGCTGGGAGTTGTAGGCCAAAACATCATGGAGGAGGGGAAAGGGCGGGGCCGACGGCACTCAAAATAATCCCCGCCCTTTCCCTTCCTTTAAAAACGTATTAACTATATGTATTACTGAGTTAGAGTGTCATTTGGTGTCATTTTGGTTGATGGTGTGCCCCAGGATTGTGTAAATGTAAAAAATGTGCCACGGCTCAAAAAAGGTTGGGAAGCACTGGTCTACAGGAACATTGAGAAGTGAGCATATTACACCTATCCTAAAGTCACTCCACTGGCTGCCAATCAGTAGCTACTGAAATGGACATCCAAGTGCCACCTCTGTGTTGATGGAGGCAGGCAGGATTTTCCCCGGGTACTGGTTGTGGGGGGTCGGGAGCAGGTGAGGGTTTTGCCCTCCTTTCTGCTAGAGATCCCTGTGTACAACTAGTGGGCCACTGTGTGACACAGAATGCTGGACTAGATGGGCTGAGGCCCGATTCAGCATGGCTCTTCTTATGTAATTAGTTTCCAGGCAGAGTACAAGGTGATGGTTTGACCTTTAAACACTACATGGTTTGGATCCAGATTACCTAATGGATTGCCTTCTTGTATTCAATCCGCCCCTCACACTTCAGTATTCTGGGGGGCATCTGCTCCAACCAGCCAGAATCCGACTGGCAACCACCGCCCAGAGGACCTTTTCATCCTCTGCCCCAAGGCTGTGGAACGACCTGAGGGTAGAGCTCCGACAGCTAAATCAGCTATAGAAATTTAAGACAGAAGTAAAGACCTGTCTCTTCCGGCTGGCCTACCCAGACAGTCTTTAAACACTAACATGAATTTTAATTCATGCCCTTTGTTTAATCTCTGTGTGGTCTGTTGTAATATGTTTTTCATAGAGGCACATTTTGGTATGTAACTTTTATAGAGGTTCGTTTTAGTGTGTATATTTGTAGTGTTTTTGCTGTGTTTATGTATTTTAATTATTTGTAACCCACCTTAAGCCATGAGGAGAGGGCAAAAATAAAATTATTATTATTATTGAGACATTTAATGATAAATGCATTACAACACAAGCTTACCATTTCGTCTTTTTCCCATTTGTCTGCATTACTCTTGTCTTGGTTTACTATGTAACCAGGAGGAAGCCAGTTGACCGGAGGATCAAAAATAGAGACCACCATACGACTAGGAAGCCCTTTCTTTTTTCCAAGACGATACAAGTTACAATTGCTGACCTTTAAGAAAACATGATTATGACAGTCTACAGAGAAATAATGAGGGGAAAAAAACCCCTGGAGTACAAATAAAACAGTACTGGACTACAAATTATAAACATATTTCAGTGGTCAAATTTTCCCTTTATTTCAAATCACCAGATTTTTTAAAAAGTACAATTTATAGTCTGTACTCTACAGTAAAATTATGGTCAGATATTCTCTGTGACCCCTCTACTGAGGGTTTAAACAAACTCACTGTTGCCAAAAGCCTGCACAGATGTTTAGTAAACCAAGATAACATCCAGCCTTATATTTCCCTAATACTGAAATTAATATTAACACATTACAACTACAGTTAAAGGGGGATTGTACACAACATTGCGGTACAGTTACTAGAGAACAAAATTTAAGGCCTGAATAGCAGCAGTTGAATTTTACTGGCCTGCTGCAAAAGCCAATGACTTTAATGTTTGCATAGCATCATATGCAGAAAGCAACACTGGAAAGCTACCATATTTCTCAAAGAACTCAATGATAAAAATAAACTTCTGCGAGCCCCAAGTTTCCATAATTTTTCACAATGTATTAGTAACCTCCTTCATAGTGATAATGCCTTGTTAATGAATATTTGAGGCTCCTTCAGGAGAGATAAAGTGGGGTATAAATAAATATAAACATATTAATTAATAATAATTCATGAAAAAGTAATTGCTATCATTACTGTATTTATTTGTATCTTGATTTTATTCCAGGACTGTGACCCAAAGTGGCTCATAATCTTAAAAACTATACAATTTAAAAATGTATAAAATAGAAATATTTAAATAGAATTAAGGATTACAGTTATTAAAACAAGTAAAAACAATTCCTAATGCCATATGACACCCTCAGGTCTGTCCTAAGAAACTTTCTGCCTCAAAAATATGCCTGAATAAAAAGGTTTAGTCTGCAGTTCGAAGGATCACAGGGAGAAAGTCAGTTATTCTGGCCTCCCTGGGAAGGTATAAGCCCCTTTTGGGCCTCCCCAGCTTATACTTGAGTCAAGGTTATTTATTATTTTACTTTGTAATAATAATAATAATAATAATAATAATAATAATAATAGAAACACAACAAGGTGAATCCACAGCAAACAAGATCACCCTGCTGGGTGTTGTATTGGATCACATGTTGGATACTTCCCAAGTGTTTAAGGACTGTGTGATTTATCAGAAAATAATGTGTGCAGATCCCAGTAAGGTGGCTTTCTGCAGCTGGCAGATGGTAATTTTGTCAGTGCCACTTGTGTTTAAGTGCAGGCCCAGTGTGCCAATCACCACTGGGACCACCTTTACTGGCTTGTGCCAGTCTTTGCAGTTTGATCTTTAAATCTTGCCAGCTTTTATTTAATTATTATTACATTTATTATGTTACTCTATTATTATTATATCTACATTATTTTAATTTATTATTACATTTATTATTTTACTCATTATTTGAAGGATACGTAAGCACATTTACATTGAGGGTTAGAATATCAGTTTAACAATAGTGCAAGTTTGAGTTAAATGTTCTTCTCCCAAGCATACCAGACACAGTGCATGTCCATCATTATCTGGGAAATTATTAGGACATTTGGCGCACCGTTTGAAAGAAGTTGTAGCTGACATTTTACCTTTGATAGGCGAATTATAGTCAGGCTTTGTCTCCTTATAGTCCTTTTCTAATATCTAAAGATGTAAGGTGAAGCAGTCCTTATCCTCAGTACTCTTTCCGAGTTGACTAGCAAAGGTTCCTTATTGCCTGCTCGGCGGATAAAGAGAACTGAGGTGACAGCCCCCGGCGGGCTATTTAAAGGGGAGGTGGGCAGGGCTTCACTAATGATTGACATTTGTATTTCCAGAAGGTTCCGACATTGCTTTGCGCTGGCGCTCAATACCAAAGGTATGATTCACAGTGACCACGATAGGAAAACCTCAATTAATGTAATTTGATTGGTATCTATTTTTATTTTGAAATTTACCAGTAGCTGCTGCATTTCCCACCCTCGGCTTATACTCAAGTCAATATGCTTTCCCAGTTTTTTGTGGTGAAATTAGATGCCTCGGCTTATACGGGAGTATATATAGTAATGCCAAGAGAAATCACTGAAAAGGTCTTCTCTTGCATCCATATGAACATGCTTATGAGTGTAATGTGTATTAAATATATGTTCTTGAAAACGGTTAGAATATCCAGTATTTTCTGGTGGCTTTTTGAAGTGATAGTCAAATTGTTTTTTCCAAAAACTCCTAAACATTACTTAATGTAAGCAAGCGTTGGACTTGAAACATCATAATAAAGGTGTTAAGAGTGCTATGGGTAAATCACTGACATCGCTTAAGTGTATATACTTCTGTCTATTAAGCAGCTAGGAATCATTACTTACCTTTTTGCTTCTCATATATGATAGGCGTCCCTCATGAGCATCAGGGTAAGTGCAAAACAAATACGTAGTGATGGCATGCTTTAAAAATGAATCACCAAGCATTTCAAGCCTCTCCAGATTAAATCCATCACTAGCATTGGAAAGAGTCAATGCTTGAAGAATGAGACCAGGGTTTGGGCCAAGGGTTTTTGAGGAGTACCCATTGGAAGGGCTTGTTGCAGAATCCATGCCTTCTTTTGAAAGATTGCAAGCATCTGAAGCACTGGTGGTCACTGCAATTTTGGGAGATCCATCTGAGGTAGATTTGTTAGCATTTCCATCAAGATATTTATTACTCAGGGTACATTCATTGCTGGGCTTGAGCTGGTTCTGACTGTTGTATAAATTCTGAATAGGACACGAGGTAGTTGGTTGTACAGGTATTTCCTGTCTGTAGTAATTCAGCTGATTTTCTTGGCAAAGGTCTTGCTTAGCTAGTTCACAGTTGCCATTGGCAAGGTTTTTATTATAAGAAATACCATTAACTGTTGCCAGTTCTATTGAGACATCGTTTTGGAGTTTACTACGCGACTCAGTCAATGTTCTGTAGTTCACAGACATTTGGTCATGCTTATCTGCAGAAGAGGTTTTATTAGCACCTTGATGTGCAGCATTTTCAGGAACTACAATTGTGCTGTGCTTAATGCAATTTTCATTTTCTGCTGGAGTGGAACCAGGAGCAGAGATGAAGGATTTGCTGTCGATAGATTTTTTCCACCCAAAATCCAGATTAGGATATCTGTAAAATGCATTATCCAATTTTAGAAATCTGATCATTTGTTCACACACATATTTTTAATGGACAAAGACCAAGGACAAAGACCTCCTCCTTGCCTCGCAGTCTGAATACAATGCATGAAAATTGTTTTGGGAACCACATGGCCCAGCTTACTTGTCCGAACGCCTCTACGTCCCACCTCGTAATTTAAGATCATCTGGGGAGGCCCTGCTCTCGCCCCCGCCAGATTCTCAAATGCGGCTGGTGGGGATTAGAGACAGGGCCTTCTCGGCCATGGTTCCCCGCCTGTGGAATGCACTTCCAAGTGAAATACGATCAACCCCATCCCTCCTAGCATTTAAGAAAGAAGTAAAATCTTGGCTATGGGACCAGGCCTTTGTACAATAGCAGAAAGCAGCACTTTGGACAGGAATAGGACTGGCAAGCGAACAGATGAGAATATGGCATACTGTTTTTTTAAAGTGGGTTTGTGGATGGAACATTGTTTTAAATTTTAACTGTTATTTCTAATGTTGTATGTTTTATGGTTTTATATTGTGTACTATGGCATCGAATTGCTGCCTTGAGCCCCCCCCCCCCCGGTGAGAAGAGCAGTGTAGAAATAATGTAAATAAAATAAATGAGACCACAAGGACTACCCAGTCCAACCCCCTGCTATGCAGGAGCATACAATCAAACCATTATTGACAGATGGCCATCCAGCCTCTACTTAAAAATCTCCAGAGGATGAGTCTCTACCAAACACTTAAGCAAATGCTAGTGAAAGAGCCTGCACAGTATTATAAAAGCGGGCAATGCAGCAGTTCCTCAGACTATGTTTAGGATTTTATGCTTGAATGTCAGTTCTTGCGAAGCATAATCTTTTAAGACATTTTATTACTCCAAGAAAAGTTTGACTATAACTGTAATCAATCCAAAATTTTAGTGCTCATTCAAATTCATTGCAGACATTAAAGCAGCTTAAAAGTTAATGATGATATAGACTCTTTATAATATAAAGCAAGTCATACATACAAGATATGTAGATCTATAAATTCAAAATAATGGCTTCTGGACTGAACAATGAAAGTGGGCAACTAAGTCAGCGAATCTATCCAAAAGAACATCTCGAGGGTTTCCTTTATGGAAATGGGCTGTTTTATACCTCCCACTACTTACGTTTACAAAGCGGAGTACTTGGCTCAGCTTTCTTTTGGTATTCTCAGTTGGATTTCTAAATTTAAAGTGGAAAGAGTTCAATCTAGAGTCTTAAGAAGATTTGGGTTTTACCACCCTGTGTGGGAAATGGGGCTATTTATTTGAAACAGGGTGTGTGATGAGTGGAATGTAAAGCTTTGGACACATGCCCTGAAATGGTGGTTACATTTGTATTTTTCAACAGCTCCTGCTTCTTATATTTATTTATTGGTCTTAAAGAGTTTTTTGTTACTTGGAAGATGACAGTTATGAATAACATTTTAAGATTGGGTTTCTGTGTTGAAGCTTTGGTAGCTGAGAGAAGACCCAATTCCCTCTTACACAAGGATTAATACACTAAAACCTACTGTATTTAAGAATCTCAGTTGGTAAATCCTGATCATTATTATCCCTGGTTAACACTGTCAAGATTTCTTAGACGCTATTGATTTTCAAATACAGAAAAGCATTGATACTTGCTGGAACGTCTGAGCAAGAATATTTCTTGGGCCATATTCTTTTTCACTGTAAATGGTATAGCAAGTATAGTGAGATTCTTATTCTCTCTTGTAAAGTGTTCCAGAAATACAGTTTGGTAGTATTTTTCAAAATGAAGTTTTCTAAATGAGGGTGTGGGACACATTTTTTGCTCTACAGCCCGTGCAGAGTGCAGTGCTAGTCTTTGTGGTGACCAGAAAGTCACATGATGCCACGTATAGGTTCCTTTCAGTTTAACTCTGTGTGAATTAAGGAAAACTACCATGTTTGTAGACAATCTGGGACTTGTAAAATTCTATTCTGAGGCGAAAACTGCCCTTTTTTAAAAAATGGTTAAGCTAAGAGCTACAGGAAAAGACTTCGGGGCTTTTATGCAGCTCATAGGCTGCCCTTTTCCCACCTTCATATGGAATGACGATTCTTTCTGTATCATTGAGTAGATGGCTTAGTGATTTCCAAGTTCAGATTTCTTGTATCCACCCCACTTTTTAAAATGTGCTCACTAGAGAACAAAATATTGGCAGAGCTTCAAATTATTGCGCCCCATAACTATACAAGGCACAAAACAGCATTCTTCACCTTTGTATGTTTTCCTTGCCACCCAAAAGTCAGCTCTGAAGGGTTTCCCAGCTCTCTAGAATAGGCCCTGGGGGTATGCACAAAGGGCTGCAGAGGAGAAACTGATCGTGCAAACCTTTCCCTGGTTACACTGAGTGAAATGTGGAATCAAAACTTTATTTTCTGGCCAAACGTTGAAACCCGAAGTAAATTCAATACCTGAAATCTGTAGGAAGTGATTTAACCCCAACACCAGCATCAATGGCTGTTTGAGATCTGAGTTCCTCAGCTGTCAAAAGGCAATGAAGACGATAAAGAATGCTAGGGAGACAAACAGCTTTTCTCCACAACGATGCTGGAATGGGATGTATAGCACAGAGTTCTGGCACCAGAATCTGGAATAAAGAGAAACAATCCTGTAAAGTCTGATCTATCTTTGTAATAGTAAAGTAGTACTGTTTTATAAAATGAGAAGCATGTTGTTACCTGTTTATTTTGTAGACTTTCCCACTTAGCTTTCCGCTTCTCTGCACTGCTTAATGGAAGAGCTTTCCCCTTCTGATTCAAATGACGGGGAGTCAAAAGATTAAGTCTAAAAACAAAATTGAAATGTTTATATTTTTAAAGATATAGTGCATTAAAAAGGGGTGTACAAGAAATACTAAGCATGTAGGAAACTCCGCTAAAATATTTTTGAAGTCTTATCAAAATAAAGTTTGCTTTTCTTGACTTAATTCAGATGTTTCACAGCAGCAGGACTTCATTTAAGATTTCCTTTTGACAATGTCTAACCAGAATTCTATTTAATATTTGCCTTTCAAAAAGAAGATACGATGCAGAGCATTCTACGAGGAACTCAGAAACCATCTTTTGCAACTCCTTACAAGAATTTCCTCCCCAAAGGAGGAAAATGCAATATACTAGCAGTGATCTGTGGTCCTTAGAAGATTGCAGTAAGAACCATAGTATTTTTCAGATTGCCCTTTCCAAAGCTGCAAAGGGATTGGGATTGGGATGGGCATTACTCTCAGAGAGCAAGATCCAACTTCACAAACTTTCTACCTGCCATAATATTATTTATTTATTTACATAATTTATATTCCACCCTTCTCACCCCGCCAGGCACTCAGGGCGGATAACAAAGCACATATACAGGCAAACATTCAATGCCCTTTGACATACAAACATGTAAGACAGGACACTCAGAGGCAATTTAACATTTCAGCTTCTGGCCACCAGGGGAGCTGTCATACTCCTTCACTCCTTTGACACAGTTCCTGGAGATTTATGGCCTCGTGAATTAGTTAAATTAGCCCCCCCCCCCCCCAACATGGTACCTAAATTTCCTACTTGACAGATGCAACGGTCTTTCGTGTTGCAAAGATCGACAACGAGCTACACAAATGGTCGAGCGCTCATCCTGATCCGGGCAGGCCTTGAACTCATGACCTTCTGGTCAGTAGAGATCTTATGCAGCTGACTCCAATCCAGCTGTGCCACATTCCCGGTGCAACATAGTAAAAACATCATCAACCAGTTCTTCTTTTGAAACTGGAACTACAATATTAAAGAGGGCAAAAAGCCGGTGAACTCGGGCTGCAGATGCTTAGGATCCAAATCTTGTCCATTGCTGACAGAGCCAATAGAGTAGAGGGAAAAATTTGGAAGCTCAAGAACTAGAATCATAGAATTGGTGGCAGAACACCAATAAAATTATTATTAGGAGATATTAAGGTCAGCATTCTCAATCACATCACTCACATAAAAATTTACATCTGTAAACTTCAAAGGCTAAAGACAATTACAGTACTAATTTGCACTGATCTTACCTTGAAGATGTGTGGTCCACATCCAGCAATGGCTGGTTGAGATTGGTCAGGTCAAGGTTATACTTGGTTTTATAGTATTCAGCAAATGTTTCATATTCTGGGGAAGGAAATTTGCTCAGTGGGGTAAGATCTGTATAAACGTCAGCAACATAGAATCGATGAGGCTGATCAAAATTTCGATACCTAGACAGAGGAAGATACTTTGTTGAAATATCAAATGCTGCATTGAACACATTTCCTAGGATATCCTAAGTCTGATGATTACAAAATCTAACAAGAAGTGATTAGAAACTTATAAAGGAGCAGGTACAGTTTTATAGCAATTTGTTTCAGAATGTGCAATCCTTTCAATTAGTCTAACTCAGGCTTCAGCATTATTAGTCACCTTTATATGTGGAATGAAATGAAATGAAATGAAAGCAACTGAGAAGTACTGGCAACAAACACATCCACAGAGACTGATAGTTCATAGGATACTCGCCTTGGAATGATAACGGCATCCTGGTAGTCTTCTAATTTGAAAATAAAAGGTGTCTCTTTTGTATACTGTGTACTAGGAATGCCTGTACGAGCTTCAGATTTTTCAATGTCTTCCATAAATTTGAAATCAATATCCAAAGTGCTGGAGCCATCAACTTAAAAATAAAGATATTTAATTTTCAAAACTGTAATCTTTTTTTGGAATTTCAGATACGTCTAGATTCCTGAACTACAGAATTATTTTGCTTTAGGATTACTTAATATTCTGAATGTAGATTTTAGATGCCACTCCCTCCATAGTCACTAAATTCTTCCCAAAGATAACACCAAAACTAAACCCAAAGAATCTTGAATGGAAAGAAGTTAATAATTAGAACAGTTCCATTTTTTGTGTGTCAGGATTGACTTGAGAAACTGAAAGTCGCTTCTGGTGTGAGAGAACTGCCTGTCTGCAAGGACATTGCCCAGGGGACAGCCGGATGTTTTACCATCCTGTGGGAGGCTTCTCTCATGTCCCCGCATGAGAAGCTGGAGCTGATAGAGGGGAGCTCCCCCGTTCCCCGGTTTTGAACCACTGACCTTTCAGTCAGCAGGCCTGCCAGCATACGGATTTAACCCATTGCACCACCGGGGGCTCCTAATAGTTCCATAAAAACATGGGTGGGATCTTTTATACAGGTTCAAGGGTTACTATCGTATCTATAATAAATACATTCTGTAAGAGTTCAAGTGTCTTGTGTAGTGGAAATCAATTTCTGAATGCAGGGGAATGCAGTGTAAACACAGAAAATGAATATTTATAGCATCTTCTCACCAACATTAAGAGGTAGAACACAATAGGCTGAATCAGCATCGATAGGTCTGAATTCTAGTGCAGGTTTCTCCAGCCGAAGAATGTGAGAGAATATGTACTGGTGAAGTCTTGTGATCAAGTCAAGCATTTGTAAAGACAAAGTGAAACCTGATTTCTTTAGCTCAATAGATATAGTCACCTCTCCTGAGCGAGTATACACTGGAAAGTGAGGAATCTAAGAACAGAAAGTTGGGCAGAAAAGAACAAAGAAACCACAAAGTCAATAAAATATGCTTTCAAAAGGTAGTAACCAAATGTTATATATTTGGTCAGCCATGAAATGTGCAGTTTGAACATATATCCTGTAGAAAAAAGATAGATTTTTTAATGAAGTAAAGCATAATTCGAGCCATTCACTTCTTACTTGCATTCTGTAATCAAAAACACAAGGGATGGCACGTTAATATAGATTCAAACTGAAAACTAGCAGAAAGGCATCCAATGTATTTGGATCAAAGATTGTGAATCCAAAACAAATAGCAGCTAGCATCATTCCACAGACATCTGTGCAATAGCTTGTTAATCTATCACTTTATAGGAATACATGCAAGTTCGTTCGCACCTTCTCAAATAAATTTGGGGATGATACTAACTTCTCTTGCCAATGGTCTAATGATATGTCAAGATACATTCTGCATACAAAAGGCAACATTTGGATCCAACTCAAAGATCTTTGACGAGCTCACAATATGTAAATAATTAGCATTGCAAAGGTAACCCTATTCTTTTCAATTTTAAGAGAGTTCATTTTGGGGTGGAATGGAAGAGAACTGTAAGGATATTTAAATAGCACATGGTCCTATCACATGCAATGACATACTACAGTGGTTCTCAACATTTCTAATGCCGTGACCCCTAAATAAAGTTCCTCATGTTGTGGTGACCCCCAACAATATTTTCGTTGCTACTTCATAATGGTAATTTTGCTATTCTTATGAAGCATAATGGAAATATCTGATATGCAGGATGTATTTTCATTGTTATAAATTATTAATTAAAGCAGTGATTTATCACAAAAACAATATGCTCGGGGAGTATGGACAATGGATGATGGGATTTACAGAAACTTCAACCAATTTAGCTCTGACTTCCACAGACCACTGAGACCCCCACAAATTATAGACCTGGAACAAACTTGGCACACAGAAAGGCTGCCCAAATGGTGGGCCGTGAGCAGGCATGTAGCCGGGGGGGGGGCGCTAAGGGGGCAAACAAACTCACCCCCCCCCCGGAATCAAAATCCTGGCCACAGCCCTGGCCGTGAGGGCAGCCCTCCGCGTTGCCCCCAGTGGGTCGGCAGCCAGTTTGGAGGGGGCGGGACCAACCAAGGCATCCTCACGACCCCCGAAAATGGCCCAATGACCCACTTGGGGGTCACGACCCTCAGGTTGAGAACCGTTGACATACTAAATAAGGTCAAAACACTAATCTTGACTAAGTCTCTAGCCCTTGAACAGGGTTTTCGCTCTATATTTAAAATATACTTTAATTATATTGACACCTTCTCAAAGCACAAGAAAGTATAAGCCATAGCAGGCATGAGCAAATTTCGGCCCTCCCGGTGTTTTGGACTTCAACTTCCACAATTCCTAACAGCTGAAGTTTGCCCATGCTTGAGCTATAGGGTGATCACTGACATATATGTATGTAATAGTTACTTCCCCAGAGATACATAATAGAAGCCTTTTGTATCTATTTTGTTGCCGCAAATATTTCTATTTTACAGACGACTTGCAAATCCAGTTACAAGTTACCATGGGGAGCCACAACAATATTGTAAGTTAAGCTACTGCTATGTATTGCAACATTATTTCAGTAACAAGTGCTTTAATAATACAGCCACTAAAAAGGACCAATTGTGCACTAGGAAATATTTTGGTGCAGGGCTAACTAGACAATATGGAAAGAAAAATAATGTACAAAACGAACTTGTGTTAGGAAAACATTTGCATGCTTCCAAATATGGGACAACTTAAAGAAAGCAAAAATAGGGACAGTAACTGCACAAATACATATTTAGCTACCTGAGGTATAGGTTTGGCTGTCAGTATTCCAAAACATCTTGCAGTATCTTCAGGAGGATACAACTTTCGCCGCCTGAAGTTGAGCTCATCAGGTAGTGGGGTAGTTAATACCATTCCAATAACATAAAGGTAACAGGGCTGGTCAGGTTTCGGGTAACTCTCTTTTAAGCACTCTGGAATCTACAGAATCAGCATATGTTTACATTTTTAATTGTAGATTTTCTTAGGTTTTTTTATAAACATGTGACAATATTACCTTTTAATATAAATATTTCAAAGTGGAAAAGTCATCAAGAGGAAGGAATAAGTGTCGATTTTTCAGTCACTTTGTGCAAAAACAAAACTTTGTAGTCACTAGAAACTAAGAATTTCTACTGTCCAAGATTTCTGCAGAGATGACCTCAATAACAAAGATGAAGCAATAATTCTGCCACAGCAGTGAGAAAGAAAATAGCCCAAAAGAAACAAACAAAAAGCAGAAATAATACGTACTATTTACTTACTATTTGTAAGTAATAAAAGTTACTATTTGAGCTGATATTTCTTGTCTATTTAAAACACTTTTGAACAAAAATGCAAGGTACGACTTTTTTTCAATGAAGCAGCTTATAACCAACCATTTAAAAAGTGGCAGTGTTAACAATCATATGTTAAAGTAACATTTTTGAATTGTAAAAATCCTAAGGGAAGAGCCGTGGCTCAGTGGCAAAACACATGCAAAAGAATTCCAGGTTGTGCACCCAACTCAGGTCAGAAACCATGAAGAGCCAAACAAACAAGCTTATGGAGCTAACTTGGGAAAAGGCAACTTCCTATCTTCTGTTAATAAAGTACATAGTTTCAGATGATGTGGCAACGTAGTGTGAACAAAACCAGCGAATGACTTATGTTTTCCATGAGGTGCCAACAACCTAGAATGTGAAGTGTGTTTTCATCTCCTCTGTGTGCATCTCCTAAGTTGAGGAGCTGAAAAAGTTGGGCAAAGTACTTTCCTCTCCTCTGTAATACTATCACATCAAAAACTACTTGTTTTTCTACTAAACAGATATCAAAAATACTGGATTTGAACAGAACAAGAAATGATAGAATTACTACTTTTTCTGTCATAAGCATGACATGAAAAAAAAAGAATTTCCTTGTCATATTTTCATCCAGACATAGCGAACTTATTTAAGGTCACCGTATTACATTGTTTCAGGGAATTCTTTTTCTCTTACGAGCAAAAATATTTTTTAACCCAGTTTTTTATTGCTCTGTGACTGTTTAAATATGTAGAAGGAGAAAAGACCTGCTGATCTCATTAACTTGATCTGAATATTCATCTCAGATCAAGTTAATTCGACTATGAGTACACAATATTTTTGCTTGTGTGTTCATTGCCCCCAGCTCCTTCAGTTGCAGAAAAAAAAATCCAATCTCTCAGCCCATAAAATTGTGTCTAACCTTCCACATTTCTTGGGATTAGAGTTGCAGGACCCTCAGAAAGCTGGAAAAAGGCGAATAAAAAAGCCTTTAAAAAAACTCAAGGCAAAACCTCTTTAGGAATCTCTAGGTCCTCCAACTCTGTGGTCAATTCTAGAAATTGATCATAGAATCATGCTGGAGGATCAGCAAATTCCTCATGGAATATTCTCTCTAGGTTGAAACCTTATAGCCTCCTGGTGGCACAGCAGGTTAAAGTGCTGAGATGCTGAACTTGCTGACCGAAAGGTCAGCAATTTGAATCTGGAGAGAACGGTGAGCTCCTACTGTTAGAGTCAGCTTCTGCCAACCTAGCAGTTTGAAAAAATGCAAATGTGAGTAGATCAGGAAGGTACCGCTTTGGCAGGAAGGTAACAGCACGCCATGCAGTCATGCTGGCCACATGCCCTTGGAGGTGTCTATGGACAACACCAGCTCTTCAGCTTAGAAATGGAGATGAACACCACCCCCTAGAGTCAGACCCGACTATACTTAGTATCAGGGGAAACCTTTACCTAGGAACCTTAAGATGTAACTCTATTGTCAACTTCTCATAAAAGTTGACTATAGTCATGATGGAGGACCTAGATTCCTAATCAAATCTACATAATTGAAACATGCAAATATGGAGAGCTAACTGTACTGTTATTGTGTAGGCAAGACACCTTCCCTTAAATACTTCAGGAAATAACTGTTGTATACATAGCTTTCTGTAGGATCTTAAGTTTCCACAGCTATATTTTATTCATGTTTCAACCTTGCCATACAAATCAGAAGTAACAGACAACGTGATTAAACAGCACAGTCTATCACACACAGTGAGGGCACCGAACTATACTAACAGCTTTAGGGTAGCATTGCCTTCGTTTTGTAGAGCCTGGCCTCCCTGGAACACTGGTTTCTTCTTCATCATGCAAATCAAGTTCCTCCTCATATTTCACTGTCTCTTTTCCAACAGGCATCAAGTGGTCATCCAGCTCACCTAAAATAATTGACAAAAGGACAGGTTATGGATTTAGAAACAATCCCTTAACTAAAGTAAAATCTGCTAATTTGGCAAAAAACTTGGTGTATAAGGCTTAGAATAAAAATGCTGGAACTGTGACATTTGGATGACCTCAGTAAACTTTCTGTGTACACTTTGCATTACATACAATCTTAAGATCTTAAAGTTCCTAATCTCGTTTAAGGTAATGAAGGTAAAACCTTCTGTACACATACAAAAGAACACACAAAAGAATTAAAATGACACAGGATTTAATTTCCTGTACCACGAGCTCAAGGAAGGCTACCTAGGTTTAAATTACTGAGAAAGGGTCTTCATGATTCTCAGATGTTACATTAATTCTGCTAAATGTTTTTTTGTTCAGAGAACCACATATCACAGTCAATAATCTTTACGGGGATCATTTTCATATTTACTCTGAAGCAAGTTCCATTAATTTAGGATTTTCTTCTAAATCACTGTAAACAGAATCACACTCTTTTGAAACATACTAACTTTTATCCTAATTTGTAAAGATAGAAATTCATTTGCACAATTCATACTTGCTTTCCTGGTCCTTTCTACAGGGCTGTTTCATGACTCTCCCTGAAACCTTCTGGAACAGTAGCACCGTGGGGTGTGTGTGTGTGCGTGCACAGCAGTGCTTATATATCACATATGTTGGAAAGGATCAGGGATCATAAACTTCAGACATCTTGGTTTGGAGTGAGGAGATGCAAGATGCTACATTAGGGACATATAGCAAAGTCTGATTGTATAAGCTTATCATTATCACAGGCTATCACTCATGGCTGAGTATGATTGTCTTCCAAGGGTAGAGTCTTAGTGGTAGGTCCATAAATGATTGTAGAGACCTATTCTGGATCTGCATGGTCTTTCACAGTGAGAAATTTCCAGATGGAAGGCAGTCATGACAAGTGTTTGTTTTACACACCTCCCTCTAGGTGTGTTTTTTTCCTTTCAATCTCTTTTCCTGCCTCTTCAAAATACATTACACAGTTGGTAACAGCTGACCTCCAGTTAGAACGCTTAAGTGCCAGGATTCCTAGTTCTTGGTGTTACTCCATTTTTTTAAAGGTTAGTGTTAAACCCATCTTTAAATCTTTTTTGCTGTCCTCCGACTCTATTGTATGTCTACGAAACATGGACCATCTACAAACATAACTTTCAATTTCTGGAATGATTCCATCAGCACTGTCTTCAAAAATATCCTGCAAATCCCACGGGAAGACCAGTGGATATATGTCAACATTCTGGAATCAAAGACCACCAGCACTGAAGCCATTATTCTCTGCCATCAACTTCGCTGGAGTGGCCACACTGTTCAAATGTATCAGCTGTATTCCATCTATAATCATCTGGTTCCATGCCAGAATTTTCCTGTGATCAAGAAAGTTTTATCCTAGCTAATATCCATTCTCAAAATCTGTAAAGTAAATTAATATAGTATACCATAATGGCTATTGATAAAAACTGTACTCCAGCTGAAATTATGCCAGCACGTGTGAGGCAGACAAGACCACTAAGAAATTAGCATATGTTCTCATAGTCAGTATTGTTTTATTGATAATTCTGCTTTAAATTACATTATTTGCCAACTTTTTAAAAGCCAGCATCGTGTGGTGGGGCTTCAGCACTGCACTAAGACTCTGAAGAACAGGGTTCGAGTCCCCACTCAGTCATGGAAACCCACCAGGTGATCTTGGACGTGACACACTCTCTCGGCCTTTGAGGAAAGCGAAGGCAAAGCCCTTCTTTAAAAAACTTGCCAAGAAACCTATTATATGGTAACCCCATGGTGAGCCTAAGTCAGAAACAACTTGAAGGGGCACAGCAACAACTCCTTGATTTAAAATACATGTACTGGCAAGCACATTCTAGATACATGTAACAAAAAAAAAATAATATTTACAGGGCAAACAATAAAGAACCTTTTTTCTATTCTCTGAAAAACAGGATCCAATACAGGTGGCTGTGTTGGTTTCATCCACAAATTGAGAAACTCAACCAGGCTGAGCACCTGTTCTGTATGTACATGTATGTCCCGAGATGGGAAAAAGGGCTCTCATCTCCCACAGCAGCATATGGCGAAGAGTACACAATCTCTAGGGATGAAAATGATTAATCTGTTTCACAATCACATTTGGTATCCAAGGAAATTTGGGAGTAATTACAATCCAATTCTGTCAGCTTGCTAGTGATACCTGAGAAGGGGACAAGATGGCTACTTGAGTAGAAGTTCAAGATGTAGACGGTATGACTGACAGCTGCAAAAGAAGTTGCAGACATTATTGTTACTGAGCTTCTGGTCCAGCATGATGCTGCAACAGTGGTTGCAAGTGAGCAGCAATTGCAAGAAATTAGGTCTTCTGCTTGGTTCCTGAGATGGATGGTTGCTTGTGTTAGTTTTCATTCCTCCATTTCTTCTCAAGAAGAGTGAGAGTATGTTCATTTCGGTGAATGATCTGAAAGTTGATAGTCCAAAGACTATCCAGAAATCAATCTACTATATGTTTCTGAAACAGTGGAGTTGCATAATAGAATCAGAGGCGCTGGTGAGATATGTGCTGATATCAAAAGTGCTGCAATTGACGGTATCAGAACTGATTGATACTCAGCTGAATATAGTGAATCCGCCTTGGCTGCATCTGATGCAACAGAGTACGCAAAGCAAAAAAAGTTCCTAAGGAGTTAAGTTCAAATGTGTTGTTCAGTTTTTCAAAGCCTACCTAATAAAACTATGACAGTATGAACAACTCCAAAAATGTGGGATTCTCCCAAACAATATAACCAGCAGGGATGCCTATCTTTTACCAGGAACTTAAATCGACAACTAGAGTACTATGTAAACAGGATCCCTGAGATCATAAAGTGAGCACACCACCACCAAGGAAAGAAAAGGAGAATAACTGCTGATGGAGAGGAAGAGAGATGATGGACATTGATAACAATGGAGAGTTCTACATATTATTTATTTATTTATTTCATTTATAATCTGCCCTTCTCTAGAATTTTCTTTTTAGCAGGAGGAAAAATGTTAAGAAAATATGGCAGGGAATTATGAAGAAAGATAAAGGTTCTAACCTAACTTATATTGTGGCAGTTAAAGATCATCCTTGCCAGACATGTGGATTGGGGAATGAGCAATGTGACTGCTGAAATGCTGTAAGAGCTTTGGTAGGTTCCAAATTTCTGTTTCACAGGAACAGAAGTGACCCATTTGTATCAATCACAGATACCATTAAGAAGAAATGTTTCTTGTTTTCAAAAATGCTTACCAATTTTATGCAATTTTTCACAGCAAATAAGAGCAACAACTCTCTCTGCCAGTCTTGTACAACCCATTGGAGGACCCTAGAAATAAAATGTGAAGCAATAATTGAATGTAACCTGAAATGACACATTGTAAATAACTTTCCTCCCATTCACTCAAACACAAAAGTGCAACTGGAAGATTTAACAATACAGTATAGCACGGAATAGAAAATAGGAATGTATGCAAATCAAACTTGTTCCTAGCAGTACTATACCAAAAAGTACATATTTCAAGCCAACATTGAAAAAGAAAGTAAAGTAGGCCATTTTCTATTCCGGAACCCATCAGCTCTGCTAAAACAGCTGTTGACAGGGTTCACACCAGGTCTTAGCCCTCCTATCCCAAAGGAACACTACAATAGTGCTATTCAAATATGCTAACCTGGAGGAAACAGGAAGATAAGAAGACACACATTCATTCTACAATTGCTCTTCTGCAATGTTCACATTGTAGTATTTCAGGCAGTTTTAACTATACCATACTTCTTAGATCATGTTTCAGCTGAGGTAGCACAAATTAGCCAGCTTAGCAGGAGGAGAGTATCCGTTAGCAAAATATTAACTACTGAAAAAGGTAAGACGTATCATAAATATGTGGGAAAACAGAAGAATGTAGCACTTGGAACATGTTCAAATAATAAATTAGCTTGCAAAAGTTGAAGTACTTACAACTATTGATACTCGAAGAGGAGAATTGATAGGCAGATAAAGAGTGGAATAAAATGTGTTGTCAGGGAGTTCTCTCGTTTTGCATTTAGGAGCCAGATGAGTAAAAGGATCACTGGGCAATCTAGCACAGTACCTGTTTGACAAAAGTTGTTTTTAAATAACAGTAATAATAATTGATTGTTCAGAGATTTATTTATTTATTTATTTATTTGTTCGGCTTAATATACCGCTCTCTCTGTGGCCCAGAGCGGTTTACAGAGTTAAAAACAGATAACCACATAAAATGCAATAAAACCAGATAAAACCCCCAGTTAAAATCAAATTCCAGCAGAACTGCAATGGCAGTAGGAATATGCTGACAGCGACACAACAGGATGCTGAAAACACGGCATTGGTTATGGACCAAATGCCTGTCTGAATAGCCAGGTCTTTACGGCTCTACGGAATACATATCCACAGATCTTAGTTTACTTATTCATTTATTATTAAAACCAAAAAGGGAACAGAAGGAGCCAATTATTTACACCTATTTGTAAGATTTTTTGCCTCCCTTTAAAATATATATATAGGCAGCCCCCAAGTTAAGAACAAGATAGGTAAATTTATTCTTATGTTGAATTTGTTTCTAAGTCGGAACAGGTACAAACCCCAGCTTTGGTTAACATAGGGAAGAGTTAACATCCCCTTACTGCTTGTTTTGTTGTCTGTTTCCCTGTTCAGAAATTTCTCAACTTTCCGTCCCTGTGATAATTGGGTTTTGAAAAATTTGGTTTGTTGGTGAAACAAGGATTGGTGGGAAAACTATAAGTCTTTCCGGAGTGAATTTCCCTTCTGAGGGGGTGATTTTACTTTCTGTTGTCTCACCCCCGTTCTTAACTATCAGTCGTTAATAAATCAGACGTTTGCAACTCAGAAACTCCCTGTGTATGTTTTTAAGAATCCTAAATTGAAGATTTAAATACGTATTACCAACTGTGCTTGGTACGAATAAATAACATCTTACTGCATGGGGATAAACTGGTATGAGAAAATAATGTTTTACAGTTAAGGGATAGTTAATTAAGTCGTGGGGACATCAAATTATCTCGTTAACACCAAACCTATTTACATACTGTGAAATACTATGGAAATTGAAATCTCCTTTGAGCAAGACAGGAGACATACTGGTCAGTCTATACCAGTATACTAGCTTGAATTAAGCATTGTGGGGGCAAAAGGAGAATACTTTTTTTTTTACTGAAATACTGTTCAGATCTGGATGAGATAAAACTAAATGTGTTCAATCAAGTTTACTGAAAATGAATCCTAGTAATTATTACTATCACTACTGGGATCTGATTGAACTGGATTCTGCCTATGGACCACTATATTATTCTCATTATAGTATACCATTGAACGTATCAAAATATTTTTTTGGATACACATCCAATAAACAAAAAACAGATAATTAAAATTATACAACTAACAGATACAATGGCCTTAGATCGTAGAATATGAGCAATATGTAGCACAACTATAACAAGTATGTTGTATCAAACTCAGGCACCATTCTTAACAGATCAAGAAATTAGTAATAAGAAAACTGACTTATGTCCCAACAATTGTCAAGCTGAAAAGAAAATGAAAATATGTTTGAAGTGAAATAGAAAAAAAGCATTAGCTATACCTATTAATGTGTCCAATAGCTGTGTTTATTGTGACTCTTGGACCCCCATCTTCTGATCTCAAAACATATGGTGGAAAGATGTCATCATCATCTATAATAGGCTCACTTTCTGTTTCATTATTATCTACAGACTTTGAACATTTGTTCCTCAGGATCTTTAAAGGGGTTAGAGAAAATAGTAAGATCATGCTATGCAAGTTAGCAATTATATATATATATATATATATATAGACAAAGCAACAAGAATGAGAGATACTTGCAGCAACAAACTCTAAGGAAAACTATCATGAATATAACCTTGGACTTATATGTGGGATTTCATTAAGCTCATTTCTAGCTGAAACTCCTTGCTATCTTCTACAAGTGGGGCAATTATCTTGATGCTCATACATGGAAATCAACACAAACATTACACTCCAACTGGGACTGAATCAATGGTAGAATCATAATCTGCTACTGGAAAGCATTGCAGAATCCACAGGTGAAAGACAAAACAGGTCTTCACATGCTTCCTCATAGTTGTATTTTATTCTTTAAACAGGGTTTATGGTTATCCTTTTCTTAAAACGCAAAACCTGTTTTGTCCCTTATATTATTGATTGGCGATACAGACACAGAATGCATTAAAAATGACCAGACAACTTAAATTAACATCAAAACCCTGGTCATTGTATCTGAAAGTTTCTCTCTCTCTCTCTCTCTCTCTCTCTCTCTCTCTCTCTCTCTTTTAAAGGTTACTCCATCACTTTTTAAAATGTTAGTTTGGGACAATATAAAGATGCTGTAAAATAAAGTAAGTCTGACAAAGACTTTGAATTTTACAAAGAAGCTTTATTTAATCTTTATTTTATTCCTTCTCTTTATTTCCCACTGAATCTTCTATAATCTTCCTGCAGTTCCTCCAGCCCTGATTTTTTCTTTGATCTGAAATAGGCATGCCCTTTCTGACCCACAGGTATCTCTTTTGTTACATACCTTCTCAATTGCTTTGTAGGTCTTGAGATCTTCTTCAAAATGTTTAATTTTGTCTGAATCTGCTAACATGATGTAATTTGAAATAGGTGCCCTGGCTCTTCCTTTGGATTGCACATAGGAACGGTATTCTGTGGGCAAATCAAAACGAACCACCAAATTGCATTTTGGTATGTCAACACCCTCTTCCACAATACTAGTTGCAATTAGCAAGTTGGTCTCGTGTGCTCGAAATTTTCTAAGGACCTACAAAAATAATCAAAAAGATATATCTCAAAGACCAATTATACAATAGTTAGTTTGACAATACTGAATAAATATTTCCAGACTCAACAAAACAAGTATGTCCACCAACCTGCTCATAATTCACTGGTTAGTAAAAACAGGCTTTAATCAGAAAACCATTCAGAGAATGTTAAAGAATTATACTTCTAGAACATTATCAACTTTATTATTCTACTTCCATCTGACTTCCTTCCCTTTTTCAAATTAATTCTTTGTTTTAAACTAAAGTTGCATCAACGTAACGTTTCTGCACAATTTAATTCATGCCTGGCTGCTATATGTCTCACATCGTCTAACTTCTAGATGTATTTTGGCTTCTAAGACTATGCATGATCCAACAATGAGAGAATAGTCAGACATATCAAACTTATAAATAAAATATATTTTCTACCTGTATTTCACTAGTATATGAATCTGAAAGGTTTTGTTTTAAGATGGTTGCATGTTTCTTTCCATTAAATTACATGCCACTCTCATTAAAGGAAGAAGAGGACACTTACAGAAGTCAATCTGTCAATCTGTTACCAACATTTTGGAGAACAGACAATTTTTAACATCAAATACATAGATGCATATTCCACTGCATTTTAAGGATACATTTCCACTGTAAGCAGTAAAAATATAGATATCAAAGACATTTGAGCTGTACAATAATATGATTTTTATGTTTTAAAAATCAGGGTACAATTTGTATCAGAAATTAAAGCAATTATTTCTATTTATTTATTTACTTACTATTTTTTATATGCCGCCCTTCTCAACCCTGAAGGGGACTCAGAGCGGCTTAGAGCAAACAACAATATTGCCAGAGTGGCTTACAATGTACATATAACAATATTGCCAGAGTGGCTTACAGCAAACTGAAAAAACAACAATTAACATTTAACAACAATTACTGTCATAGCACAACATCAGCACTACACATCACATTGCACTACAACATATCGCAATATTGTTAGCAATACTGCATGTAATACAAATATACAAATTGTAATATCACGATATAATTATTATATCACATTATCATTGGCAGTATTATACTGTGCTACATTACAACAGCACCAATACCAAATGCATATACAACACACCATACCGTAATCACACTATTATTATTAGTATTATTAGTATTACATTACAATTATATACTGTTGTTCTATCTATCTGTTGTTCCAGAAAAAAATAATTTCAAGATTCAGAATTTTGAGACAGGGACTTTCTAAAGCTTGGTGAAGGTTCCAAATGTAAGAAAATCCACAGCAGTTTTGGACAATTATTCTAATTAGAGTTACCTCTTCCTGCTTTCGAAATTCTACTTCCATCTGTTTGCTACGGGGCTGGTTCTTTCCAATGCCATGTCCAGTTATAAAATTGCTGCTGATGTAAGCCAGCTCTGGGTCTTGCTTGCCAGCTTCTTTTATCAACCTAAATATATTACACACATTTGAACATTATATATAGTTGAGAAAATGTACACTAAGCTTGTGGATGTTAACAGTATCAACAACAAAGCTAAAGTAATTGACTATCTTGCCAGTATACTAGCACGCATGCGTGGCAGTATTCAAGATGACTTTATTTTTTTTCATAATACCGTAATTGACCAATAAAAAGTTTTAACACATACACTTAAGGTTCATTTACACTGTAAAATTAATACAATTTGATAGTACTTTAACTACAATGACTCAGTGCTATGGATTCATGGTAGCAGTAGCTTTACAAGGTTTTTAGCCTTTTCTGCCAAAGAGTGCTGGTATCTCAACAAACTACATGAGGCAACAAGATATCTTTGGCTGGGAATTCTACATAGTCAACACTATGCTGGAAATCCCTGTAAGTTTATCATGACTTTCAGAGTGGAATCATAGCACAGCAATTGTGTAATGTAAGGGTTCTCAAACCTTTTCATCCTTGGAGCCCCCCCCCCTTTTAAAAAAAGTTTCCTATGGAATCCCAATTAATGTTTATATATTATATTGTATATAGTGTGTGTCTGTCTATCTATCTACAGTATCTATCTATCTATCTCACAGGCAAACTTTTTAACCAACATAAACTTAATAGTCTTTCAGTGGAAGATGCCACAGGGGCCATCCAGTCTAACTCCTTTCTGCCTTGCAGGAAAAGCACAATTAAAACACCCCTTGTACGGTGGGAAGGAAATGGGGTTTTGGAACCAAGCAAGGCAACGGGGAAAGGATCTGGTGGCAAGGGGCCTGGGAAGCAAAGAAAAATGTCTTTTGGCAGTGAGAGATGTGAGAGAAGGCGGCTTTTGGCAGCAAGGGAGGCAGGTTGAAAAGGCTTTTGGTGGTGAGCGAGGGGGAGAACCAGGAAAGATGAAGGAAAGCTTGTGAGGGGAGGAAGAGGAAGGAAATGCAGAGCACCTCAGGGTGCTTCGCATAGCCCCAAGGGCTTCACAGAGCACACTTTGAGAACCACTGGTGTAACGTGCAACACCCCTTAGATCAAAATTATTCTCACTCCATGAACAGAAAGTTCATGGTCATCACAAGTTACAGAAGCAGACAAAAATATAAATAAGAAAGCTTAAAGATAGCAGACGATTTTGCGATTAAACTTATTTTACTTTCATCCCAGAGCAATGACTTGAAGAGGTTGTTGTCTATTGCTGGGTGATGCAACTGATATCAGGCCAAATTCTAATCCTCATGCTGCAACCTGGAGTTGGAGGCAACTCTGGCAGGATACCAAGTCGATACTTACTTTTCATTTTCCCAGAAAATATTCAGCCTAGGTTGGCTACTTCTCAAGCTTCCCAAGGGATCACATTAACCAGTAAACATCATGGATACTAATATATGCTAATCAATAAACTTTTATGGGACTCCCAAGTATTTATATACAATTTCCTAAACAGCAAAATAATCTGTTCCCTTGCTCTTTGGGGCCATACTAATATCAGACATCCCCTTTGGTTCCCAGTGCACTAGAAAGTGAGTGTGTGTGCACAATCCCAGGAGAGATTGGGAACCATGTTTTTACCAGTGCATCAAACAACTCCTGCATCGCTCCTCCTTACTGCTGGCTGAAGCAGTCTCCTGTTCTGTGTGGTAGGCACAATGCAGTCCTCTGTTTACTAAAATATAAGTATTTACAATTAAAAACCAGCAGTTTCCAGGAAATACTGATCTGTTGGTACCCAAGGAGCCCTTTCCATATAAAGCACTAAGTCTGAAGTCCACACAGAGCATTACTGGTTGTGCTGGGGAGCGGGAGTAATTGAGCAGGTAGCCTAAGATGGGTCAGCAGATGATCTAAGTATACTGGTTTTGTATCTAAAAATTGTTGGGGAGGGGGGGGGGGGGAGATAGAAATCGCTGTTCACCTTGGACTTCTTAAAAATCCAGTTGAATGGATTCACTATGGCCCTGATATCAAGCTTTCACTCAACCGAGGAAGGGACTTCCTCCTTTGCTCTATAAGCATTTGCCCCTGCCCCCACTCCCAGAAGAACAGCATGTACTGTATGTTATTTTGATACACACAATACAGACCTCTTTAGCCAAGATCACAGTGACCCAGATTTGTGAGTCATAGAAAACACAAAGAAGAAACATTCAGAAATTAATCAAGATTTCATATCTAACAATGCTATGAATTTTAATTCAGAAACCATACCTGTTTAGAACAACTGCTGTGTATCTTCTTTCCACAAAAATAATTCCACATAAGATGTTAGTAAAGGGAGAAGGAAAATTAGTCTCTGTTTTCTCTTTCTCCTCTATTTCCTCATCTTCTTCATCATCTTCAGAATCGCTCCAAGAGACATAGTTATCCTGATTCCTATTATTATACCACTCAACACTTTCAAACTGTTGTCGTTCATACGGCTTATATTTACGTAAGATTTCAAGCAGTTTTATTACTTTTGGGGTTACAAATTTCAGATCAAGTGAGGCAGGCGAGAAGTGCTCTTCACAGAGTGCATGTATTTTCCTTAGAAAAGTATCTGTAAACAATAGAAATTTCCTGTGCAGCTCCTCTTGCTCATGTTTAATGTACTTCGCAAGTTCTCTCACCATCATCCCAGCAACTTTATCTGCACACCAGGGTCCCAGAACAAGCAACACTGCCCGGCAGTCTGACAATATCTGCAAACAAATTAAAGGCATCAGTCCTGTATAGTGTGATAGCAGCTCAGAGTTTATATTGGAGCATTAAACTGTATTGAATTCCTGAGAATGTACTTATTAATACGACACATACAGATGTACTTTCAAACCCAAGTCTGAACAGCATCTCTATGTGATCAGGGTTATATCAATTCGTTATTAGTTTGACACATGTCTAAAGAAGTGGCCATATGCAAGACTGCTGCACAGATATGACTTTTTGTTATGCTTTACCAGTTCTATAAAGATAAGACATATGTCAAATAAGGTTTCTGTAGTTATTCAGATCCCTTTTTGCAAAGTATTTTCACTTTTGAAAAATAATACCCACTATTATTCATTTAATTAAAAAATTAACCTTTGCCAGGTCAAAAAACAACAACAAAAGTATCAATACACCTATAGAATGGCTGAGGGACAATACAGAAAAATATCCCCGTATTTCCTGTAACTGGTCACACTTTTATTATTGCAGTATACAGCATGTCTCCAAAACAGAATTAGAAACCATTGATTCAGACTGATTCTAATGTTATAGCAAACTACATTTGCTACAATTAGGAAATAAGGGAGGCAATTGGAGCATCTTGGAGAAGATGGATTGACAGTATGAGAAGTCTGATCGTGGTTGAAGTGGGCCACTCTTTGAGGTAGATTCTTTATTGGTTTGAGCAACTTGCAGATCTACTACAAGACAAACTGTAAACATTACAATCTTATTTTCCACATTTTCAAAATTATGGATTTGACTTCTAAAAATGAATTTCCAAACTGTTCACTCCTGCCAGTAAATACAAAAAGTTATGCAGACTAGCCAAACATTAAGCATATTTTTAGATGGAAAGGAACAGAATTGTAATGTAGTTAATCAATCCAGTCAAGGACAAGAACAATGCTATATAAACCACATGCCTGTACCTGTTTAGAAATTACGGTAGAATCTCTTTCTCTACAATGTACAGATATGTTGCAATCATTCAGAAAACTAAGTGCATCATCCAGCTCGGTTAACAGTCTCTCATAGAGCCCACTTTTGTCAGCATATGGTCCACAATCCACCACAATTTCACAAGGCTGAGAAGTATACCTTTAGTTCAAAAACAAACAAAGAAACACACAACTTCCGTCAACCTTTCTAACTGATGAATAGATACAGATGACTAAAAACATGGATTTTAAGCTAATATACCTGGGTTAGTGTTGCAAAGACATTTGCTTTTCTATGCCAAAATGAATTTAAATTATGAGTCTTTCTAATGTTTTAATAACTGTTTGAATGCAGAAAATATCCAGAAACATTTTGCTGTTTTCAGTATCTATCTTTTTATTGGTATGCAACATATAATACAAGATTATCAATACCTACCTGTCCAAAACCACTAAATCAGTTGCCGTTTCAGCACTGCTCTTTAGAATTTTCTCTAGTTTCTGAATCTTCTCTTCTAATTCTGATGGATCACATTTGCCATTTAATATGGAAGCTGTTAATCCCAAGATTCGAGGGCATGACGGACAACTCTCACAAAGCTGACAAATAAAACAGAATTGATTATGACGCCACTAATTTCACCCATTGCTTCACCAGGATTGTTTCAAAGAAATCTATTACATTTAGAAAGCATATGATGTTCCATTCCAGACTTTCTTATTCTAGAACCATTCTTAAACCAAGTGCTTTCCCGCTTTCTTATTGCCTTCCAGAAGTGAAGATTTGATTAAGTGTATACTCCCAATTATGAGAATACTCTGAACAACCACATAAGAAGGGACCAGAAATAACAGGGACCAAGTTAAGTTCAATGTTAAGACTTCGGTTTGCCTGTTAACTATTTATTAAAATGACAAGACTGAATTACAATCTACCTTCATAATTGCTCGATAGGGGTGATCCTGGATTGCAAGATGGCACTCATCAAAAATAAGAAGATTAATGTTTGACAGGGATAAATGTTCACGTTTTAAAATATTCAAAGCAACTTGACAGGTCATAACCAAAACCTGCAATATGAAAAGATATAAGAGAAACACAAATGTTGTTTATGAGTTTAAAAAAATAAAGGCTTTCTTATTCTTAGTGATCTTTAATAAAAACAAAACATTACTTCACAAGTCCAGCAAATTCAAGTCCTCACAAAAACAATTATTTTGGTCTCTCATTGACCCTTAAGCAGTTTTACAAAACTACATTTTAATTCCATCAAGAGGCAAATGAAGTGATGCGACCAAAATACTTTATCTACTTGAAGCTAAGCGCAAAACTTAACCTGCAGGTCCTGTTAGAAACCAGAGCTTGAAAATGGTTTTAAAGGCAAATGCACTGATTATAAATATTGACAGAAAGAAAAAAACTCAAATACATATTTGCGAGGAGAAAAGTAAATACTACCTTACTTATTGTTAACACTGGAGGGAGTGTTACTTTTTAAATATAGTTATTATAATAAGACAGAATGGTGGGGTTGTGTGTGTGTGTGTGCACATGTGAGTGAGAGACAGGGAGACTACCTTAAGGTCGATTAAGTAGTTCTGCCTATCCCCTGTTAGGATTTCCCCATCTTCTCCTTGCAGAGGCCCAATCACCTCCTTGTTCTTCCTTTTTCTACCAACGTAAGCATAGAAGCCCTTTTTATTGTTTTTAATGTTCCTGGCAAGACTGAGCTCATTTTGTGCTTTAGCCTTGCAAACCTTTTCCCAACCAGAGTTGGTTATTCATTTGAATTCTTCTTTTGTGATTTCTCCCCCTTGAGAAGACAGGAAAGCTTAGAGAAGACAATGATGCTGGGGAAAATGGAAAGGAAAAAGAAGAGGGGCCAACCAAGGGCAAGATAGATGGTATCCTTGAAGGAGCTGGGGGTGATGACGGCCGACAGGGAGCTCTAGCATGGGCTGTCACGAAGAGTCGGAAGCAACTGAACGAATAAACAACAACCCCCTTTCCACTTCTTGTGCATGTCTCCTTTGAGTCTTAACCCGGTTAGAAATCTTTGGACATCCATTCTTGCTTCATTGCCCCTGTCTTATTTTTTCTCTTTGTTGGCACTGTTTGCAATTGTACCTTGAGTATTTCACTCTTGAAAAACTCCCATCCATCCTTAATTCCTTTGTCTTTTACTATTGGCATCCAAGGAACACTGCTCAGTATTTCCTTCTTTTTTTGGAATTCAGCTCGCCTAAAGTCCGTAATGCAGCTTTGACTTTGAGTTTTGGCCTTCCTTTGTATCGCAAACTACAGGAGCATATGGTCACTTGCCCCTAAGGATCCGACCACTGCATTGATCAGGCCCTCCGCAATTGTTAGGATTTATTTTATTTTATCTTATTTATTTATTTTTCAGTTTTGTATGCCGTCCTTCCCCAAGGGCTCAGGACGGCTTACAGAGAATATAAAAAACACACTATAAACAACAGAAAGAATTAAACTCTTAACTAAAAACTATAAAACTATTTACAGCTGATTAACCAGATCAGACCCCGAAAGCCTGCTGGAATAAAAACGTCTTACACACTCTGCAGAGCTTTGTTAGATCTCTCAAAGCTTGCGCATCTTCTGGCAGAGCATTCCAAAGAGTGGGAGCTATGATCGTAATGGCTCGCTATGATCGTAAAGGATGAGATTGAGAATTGTGTCTTCTACCTTCTGGACCATAAAATTATCTGCAAGGCAAGCGAGGAATTTGTTGAACTTTGTCCTTTTGGCTGAGATTGTTTTCCAGCTAATATCAGGATAGTTGAAACTGCCTGTGACTACTATATCTCTTTGGTCAACTGTTGACAGGAGGCTTCACTGAGTTCTTCAAACTGGCTCAGAGGTCTGTAGTAGACACCCACAACCAGATCTTTTTGAGTCCCGGTCCCCTTGATTCTTATCCAGATGCTTTCAAATTAGATTCCTGGATTGAAGTCTTTCATCTCTTCTGTGGTGAATCTTTTTTCGACATATAAGGCTACTCTCCCTCCTCTCCCATGTTATGTTCTGATAGGCTTCACAAAGTGAAGCTAAGACCTACATTTTCCAGTTCTGCTACACATATATATTCAGTGCATCTTAATTTGGCAATAAGCAACCACTTATTACCAAATCAATATATCTTCATCAGTAACTGGATGTTAACAAATTCTCAGTAACCTGCAGTTCCAACTGAGTTATTCCTATTTCTAGCTCATCTTCTCACACATTTTTCTTAAAATGTTAATCAACAGAACATCATAGCGCATATAAAGTAACAGGAGCAAAGAATCATGTCAAAGCAATCCATCCCCTAAAGTTCTAACAGTTCTGGACATTACATGCATTTTTGTACTTTCTTCTCCTCAAGTTCTCTTAGTGCTATTCACTACCTGTCAGATTAAGCATTATTCAGAATAGTTATACTGATCTGCTTATATGTACTGAATGTCTATAACTTCTCAATGTCTGACATAATTTGCCAGTCCTTTCTGCACTTCCACCCCCACCCCCCCCCATCCTAGCCCTTAATTATATTCCATGATGAGCTACATTTCCAATGATGTGAAAAATGAGCTGGAATCAATGAGATTTTATGCTAATAAATCCAATTAACTTTCAAAGAGCTTCACACTAACATGGAAGTTTAAGTTATTACAGCAACATATAGTTTGTATGGTTTATTAATTCACTTTACCTGATATTTATCAAATTCTTGGTTCCATCTCTCCTTTGTCCATGCTTCAGTTATTTCTAAACTTGAATACTCTCCCACTTTGAGATCTGAATGGGTCCTAACAGTCGACACTTGCTGGGAAACTAAACTTGCTTTAAAAGTAAAAAAAAAAAAAAGAAGTTTAGATGGCAACATGACTATTTTGAAATGGGTTATGTTTTTATTCAATAATATAGAGATTATACCTATTTCACCTCAGCATGGGGATGTTACAACTATAAAGCACAGAGATAGGGATGCTGCTACGCTTCTTAACCCAGTGTGCAAATCTGATTTTGAGTGGGAGTGATTGAAATACCATTCTACGTATGTTCACCTGGACATGACTACAAACATACTGCTTCTCCAGACCTTTATACTCAACAGGACCAGGTTTTACTGAACTGAAGTGAAAAAGCTCCATCCTATGATTTCAACCTCAAGGTTGCCTGATAACAGAAGATTAATTGGAAAATAACTTATTTTCATTTATTGTCTTCTGAAAAAAAAATTAATATTCCTTACTAGTTCTATTTCCACAATTAGTACATTTATCATGTCCCTCTTGGTGAATTTATATTAGATCCTTACCTGAGTTGACCAAGAATACTGTTCTTTTCCCATTTTTATTGAAGTCTCCCCTGATCTGATAAGACAGTTCTTTAATGAGTAGTACTGCAATAAAAGTCTTCCCTGAGCCAGTGTTTAAACAGACTATTGTGTTATGATCCAGAGCTGCTTCCAGCAGTTCTACCTATATCAGAAAAAAATGCTCCATTGTTTAAAATTTCCAAAAACTACAGAGAGTATAGTTTTAATATTTTAAAGGATCTCTATGAATGGGATGCACAACAGCTTATGATTCTTAACCTAGAAACTTCCAATGTGACTTCAGTGGACAGATGGGTTGACACAAATAATTAAATGACTAGTACAGATCAAGAAGAAAATGGTATGTCAAAATCAGCACCACGAATATGGGCAGAAATTCAAGTTATGATTTTCCCACACCATAAAATACAAACATTTGCTTCTTAAATTATGCATCCCTGAACATGTAATATGATATAACAACAATTATTTAAAAAACAAGGACTTATAATTTCTATTTATTATAATTTCTTATTCTTAATGTAACCTTAATTTGGGGGTGGAGTGTTTTGATACCCATCTGCTATTCCATGCAGTTTTTGCCAAAGAGCTGGCATTATAATCATTTTTCCTAGTTTTTCTATATTCATTGCAGTCGAATATCTGTCTGCTTTAATTATCTGATTAAACTCTACTTGACTCTATGATTCTTGACAGTATGATTCACAAACATGACTCTTTTATTTTCTCCAAGCTGTGATTAAATATTAATTCTGATACCTCCAAGTCACATAAGGCCACAGTGTATGCAGCATACTATTTTTTATTTAAATTTTGCTTTCTCTCTGTTAAAAAAAACTCATAGAGGCTCACAATAAAACCAATACAATACAATTAAAAGCAAAAAGTATACAAACACTAAAATGTAATTAGACATAAACAGTATTTCAAAAGTACCCTTTTATACTTCTGCTCTGATCTACAAGAAGCGCTGCCTGAATAATAAGCAAAAAGAGGGTGCTAGAAACAATATCATATGAAGCTGACTGGCACAACCTGGCGATCACAACCAGATACAGTGAAGACATCTGCCCTTGTGCTATGCTACTCTGCTGCTGAGTATGCATGCCAGTGTGGAACACATCTCACCACGCTAAAACAATGGATGTGGCTCTTAATGAGACATGCCACATTACACCACTGGAGAAATTACACTGTTTAGCTGGCATTGCACCACCTGACATCCGCCAGGAAGTAGCAACCAATAGTGAAAGGACCAAGGTAGTGACATCTCCAGCCCACCCCCGGTTGAATATCAGTCAGCACTCCAATGACTTAAATCAAGAAATAGTTTTCTAAGATCTACAGAGACACTCACTGGAACACCTCAGCAAGCAAGAGCCCAACAGTGGCAGGCTAAAAGCCAGAACCTCAATCAATGGCTGCTACCAAATGAGAGACTCCCTCCTGGGCACACAGAAAGCTGGGCAACTTGGAAGGCGCTGAACAGACTGCGCTCTGGCACCACGAGATGCAGAGCCAACCTTAAGAAATGGGGCTACAAGGTGGAATCCACGACATGTGAGTGTGAAGAGCAAACCACAGAGCAACTACTACAATGCAACCGGAGCCCTGCTACATGCACAATGGAGGATCTTCTTATGGCAACTCCAGAGACACTCCAAGTGGCCAGCTACTGGTCAAAGGACATTTAATAGAATACAAAGTCTGCAAACTTTGTTCTGTTTGTTTGTTTTTAAAGCAATACAACTGTTTGGTTCGCTCCTGACACAATAAATAAATAAATACTTCTGCCCAGTTCAAATATTGCAGCACAGCAATATTTGAACTGAGCAACCCTGACTACCAAACCTCATAAACAAAGAAACTTGGCAACTTTATTCATTACAGCAGCTACTTCGTTAAAATGTTATGCACACTTTTAGCCAAAATTGTTTTATTACATTTGATATTTGACAAATTCAGAACTGAAGTTACAGTAAGTCTTGTCTCCCAGCTCTGTGCCTTTTACAACTGTCATGGCAATATCAGAAAATCGGTTATGATGAGACAGAAATTTATGTGGCCGTCGGATTTTGGCTTACATCAGTCCTCGCCATTAACTGCACAGGCTAAGGCTTTGAAAACTGCAATTCAGCAACACATCTCCTTGTCATTGCCAATGCTGCCATTTCACCACCATAGTAGTAGTAATAATAATAATAGTAATGTATGCATGTATGTATTTATTTAGTTCCTGCTTTTCCATGAGAGTTGAGGTGGGATTCAGCATAGTGAAACACAACACTATTAAAATACATATAACAAATGCACACAGGTAAAATGAAGATTAAAATTTCTGATAAAATGCCAGCTTAAAATCCACAAGTTACAATTGACTGGATAGGCCTGCAAGACAAAGTGGAGCATTAGTTGTGTCTTAAATTCTGGCAGCTAATTTAGTTGATGAAATTCTTCTGGCAGTCTTGAGGCAGCTGATGAAAAGGCCTTCTGTGTGATGGCTGCCAGTGTGATGGCTGATTGGAACAGCTGCCCCTCCCCCAGAGGACCTCAGAGTCCAGAGCAGATTCGACAGGAGAAGGCGATCTCCCGTAGAATCCAAGGTCAAAATCGACACTTTGTACTTTGCATGGAAACTAATCAGCAACTAGTGATTAGTATAGGGGTAATATGCTCACTCCTGGATGTTCCTGTTACTAGCCTGGCTGCTGTGTTTTGAACTAACTTAAGTTTCCGAACTTAGTACAGAGGTACCCCAATGTAAAGCACATAATTGTAAAGCATAGAAAACACGCAAGTGTCTCTCCACGGTCTGTACCACCATCTACTGCAGAAGACACACAACTAGCAAATAAAACAAAGAAAAAACCACAACAAATGGTTGTCTATGCAGAAAGCTACATTAGCCATAACTAGCCTCCAAGAAACATACGAACTTCAGAAAAAATATTAGCATTACTGCTTGTACCTGATATTTTCTTGGTGTGTAAATGTTATCATGAATTGCTTCTTGTTGCCATGGGAGTCCAAAAAAAGGACCCATTGGGGAGGAAGCAGGGGTCATGAGCTGTAGTCCTGCCATACTGAGGGACTGCAAAGCAGGGCTACTCATTCATTCATTCATCCAGTGTTTCTTTCATTGCATTTCTGTTGCAGCACAGCTTATCTAAGGATGGGGTAGAGAATGCATTTAAACCATTTATTAATCCAAGTTATGACATTGATGTATAGAGCTCAAGACTTCTTTTTTTAAAAAAAAAAAGCTCAATAAAATTGTAAATACAGTTCTAAATCTTCAAAAAGAAAATTGGTAAGGTACAATATGATCTTATACCAACCACACAGGAGTAACTTTGCTATCATTCCTTATAGTGCTACAAAGAGACACAATTAGCTCTCGGCCAAACTGGAAGACTTTGTACTAGTGGCACTGTCCTGTAACTTATCTCCATATTACATCAGTATTCTCCCATTTCAGTAATGCTGCAAGTATTTATGTCAAAATGATTACATAACTTTTTAACAACTATTCCGATTCCCCCCATCCCTGGCAACAAATGATTAATACGATCTCCAGGCATGATTAGTACTGCAACGCCTTAAAGAAATCGCAGAATTTGCCAGGTGATTGCACTTTTCCCACTTCTGGCTCATAATGTTATTCTAAGTTTTTCTTTCAAATAGGTGACTTTTTTGTTGAAGGCAAATGCAATATTTAAACCTAATTACTTGTGATATTAGCAACTGTGTACTTACTGTATTAATTTCTGTGACCTTTCTGCACATGTTTTCTGAGCTGCATCTTGACACCATTATAATCCGTTTATAGGGTAATCACATCGTTGCCAAGTTCCTGCTCAACTGACACAATAAAATTATTAGAGTTAAAATGTTATGAATAAGAGATTCAGCAATATTACTTCAGTCAAAATCTGTAACTTCAGATTTTTGTACGCCATTTCTCAGTAAAACATGATTTTTCAATATTCCAATAATAACAACTAGAACTTAATTAAGTCATTATTTTGACAAAGAATATACGACAACATGAATCTTTGTATGTACCCAGCTCACCCTAAAAGCATACCTGCAAATCTGCAAGACAATCACTAACTAAATATGTAGGGAGTGGGAAGAGAAGCAGGAAAGTCTTTTTTAAAGAGCAGAATACCCAGGAAGGAGTGGGATGTTGCAGCAGGAATGTGTATTGGACCACAAAGATTTTAGATCTCTTAGATCTTTGTAAAATTATATGAGGATAAGCTTGTAGTATAACACAAACTGATATATTTAGAAGCTTAAGAAAAGGAAGAAATAAACATTCACAATTCTATTTTTATCGACAGTCATTTAATTTTTTATTGCTCAGTCAAAGCAAGGATTCTCCATCTCCTTAATCAATTAAATAAATATGCTTTTGTTTTTAATGAATACTGTTTATTCTAGTCAATGACCTAAATCCAATTGCTAATCTCAACTAGAGCAGACATATTTAATCAATGACATTACACAAGTCTTGATCTAACCTTCAGCAATTGATTCAATAGGTCTATTTTTGTTTGGAACTTGCAACTGAATTTAGGCCAACATATTACAAAATTCCAGTCTGCTTTATTTGGAGCCATGCCAAATGTTTGGGTGGGAAATGTAACAAAAGATGCCACTGCAAGAAGAACACAAATCTCTCCAAGAGAGCAGCTCTATTGGGATACAAAAACTCCTCTGAGTGTGTGGTGGCTGGACAACTTGAGTATGTGGTAGCTGGACAACTTCAGATGTAATCGGATGAAACATATTTATCAGGATTCATTTCAGTCTAGTTTCAGGCCAGGGTGAATTGCTCTGACTGACAACTTCTTCTGGGTGAAAGTAGGTGGGAAGGCTACACACCGATGATCTTTCAGAAGCTTCTGAAGGCACTGATCACAGAATATTACTCCAACCGATGTAGTTGTATTATAGTGGTTTTACTTTTAATCTGCAAGGCCAATTCCAAAGAATAGTACTAGAACTGGATGAACTGGATTGACGTTAAGACTGACGAGGCTGGTTTATGTTTTTAATTGAGGATTGTATCTGATTTTAATTATGATGTTTTATTATGCAGTGTATATGTTGTGATTTTATTGTAACTGTTGAAATAGCCTCTAAATGGGGATCAATGTAAGCCGCCTTGAGTCCCCCTTTGGGGGTTGAGAAGGATGAGATAAAAATGCGATAAATAAATAGAAGAAATCATGCCACAAGGTTTCATGTTGTTCTCAATGCTCTTTGCTACCTATATTAAACCACTGTATGAAGTTACAAGGATGCCATGAGTATACCGATGACACTTGGCTCTCTGATTCAACTTCTTGTTATTTGAAGTTATATAGGTTTTTTTAATTAATTAAAATGATGATACTGTAAATGCGGTCTAGGAAATGAGTAAGATACCTGTCCTGGGAATGGTTGCACTGCCTCTGGTGAACAAGCACTTAGATTGAGAGTATTTATAGATTCATTTTCACTGGAAGCCCAAACAGACTCAGTGACTTGGGAGTACTTAGGGACACTTTGGACCAGTCTGCTAGTTACAACTTTTCCTGAACAGGGATAATTTAGCCAGAATATTCCACACGCAGTAGTTAACACAATGGTAAACTCCAGATCATACACTACTATAATGTGCTTTGTCATTGAAAGTGACCAGAGTACCATACAGACAACATCTAATAGCAACCTTAAAAGAGCTGTACTGGCTGTTAATTTCCAGTCTGAATTCATGGAAATGGTGATGATACTGAAAGCCCTGAAAAGCTTGGGGTCCTGTGTATAACATAGTAAATGATTATTTCTTGATCAAAGTATTTTCACTCAATTCTATATCACAAGATTTTAGAACAGTATACAAATAAAATATTTATCAAAATTATTATTAAAGAAGCAAAGCACCAGAAGATGTATAGAATAATCTTTTAAAATTAAAAAAAATTAAAAATAATCCACTTTATCATAATTTTCTAATAGGTAACTATTTATATTAGAGCTAAACTTTCAATATAAAAATACAGATTAAGAAGCCATGGATTTAATAGATATACTTACATAGGTTTCAGTAATCAGTTTTATAAATCTAATTTAAATACATGTATCTAACAAATGAGTATATGCACTCATAATGCTTCATTTAAAAAAGAACAGTAAGAAGAAGAAGAAATGGTATTGATTATAAAACATTCCTAAACAAATGTAAGAATAATTAAAAAGGAGCAATTTGAATGAGACTTATTTATTAATCACACTTGTACCCTGCCCTTCTCATCCCAAAGGGGACTCAGAGCAGCCTTACAAAGGCAACAATTCAATGCCACATATACATAGCAATAAAAACACGCATTAAATTCCAAACAATCAAAACATCAACATTAAAAAAATAAATTAAAAAGCACACTATCCAAACCAACTTGTGTGCAAAAATTAAAATTAACTAAGAAGAAAGTTTTACAATTATTTCACAGAGGGTTTTTTTTTACCTTGAACCTGATATCAATATTTTCCAGACCCTCCACGCCTGTAATTTTTTCAGCGTAAGTATCCTATAAAGTAACAAATAGTGCCGTTTTAAAATACATGTGAATAAATTCCAAGAATGCTCTGCTGTATTTCTTTCTAGCATTTAAAGTTTAGATTTTTTTAAAAAACATACACTACTATTTAAATTCTTAATGATCAAGTTCTTTTTGACAAAAAAGACAGACAATAGATGTCTGATAGAGATTAGTTTAAGGGGTTGAGCACATTTGCATATTTTCTATGCTATCTGCTAAAGTAATTTTTCTCTAACATCAAATAGATTTACATCTGGATATAATTTGGTTTCTTTTAGTAGAAATGAATTTGCAGTTCAATGTGAGATATAATGAAATGCATCCATTTTAACACATTTCAAAATACTTGTTTTCTCTACTGCAATACTGAAACATACAATATAAATTTAAAAAACATTTTTCTTTTCATGTACTTTATTTGAAAAGACATGGTTTACCATAAAACTCTTGTCCCCCATTTCACTAGTCTACAAATTGCTGGAAAAGACGTGAACAATTATTGATGCAAAATACTTTCAGGATTTATTTGTTTCCCATCAACCAAACAGATGTTAAAAACAAACAAACAACAAACTTACTTTAAAGCACAATATTAAAAAATGTTTAACAAAGAGCAACCCAATGTTCATCCATAAGAAATTGAAAACAATCACCCATTTACAAATGAAAAGAACTGTATCAGGAAAACCACCAACTGCTTTGTTGATATGTGCATATTCACAATTTTAAAACTTTTTTAAAAGTACCAGTCAGATTTTTTATTTTAGCAGTGATCAACTCTAATGGGAGAATGCAACACCATTAAGACAGTGGCTGTAATTCTGCTGCAAGGATGGGGGCACTACATAAGATGTCAAAATGATTAGCTGATTAGTATCAACCTGGGGAGATCCCATTATGACAATACAATTATGTTTCATAAGCTGTGAGCCATCATCTATGCCCCATTTTAAACACATCTTTCCTCTTCAGCTAACATTTCAACAGAGTTTTAAACTGACATTTGACAAAGATAGGGTTCGAACTGATAGAGAAAGGGATTAGAGTTGAAACAAAAAAGATTTGGGGTCTGAGAAAGAACAGAGAACTACCCATGGTTTGCAAAAGCTTCAAAAATAGAATATTAGAAGTTATTAAATTGTTCTACTATGTGTGTGTGTTTTTTTTTTAAAAAACCTATTTTTTTATCTTAAATGTCTCTCTCATTTTCTATGAGGCCTGGAGTCAGGGCATGCATAGTAAAACTAATGAATGCACACAACAACAAAGTCACAAGTGGAAAGACAGCTAGGACGTTAAATTTTGGGACAATGTGGATAAAGAGAGCAGTCATAGTATCATTCAGTCTTCTCTGAGACTGTATCCTCATAACAGCTCTATAAGATAGGTTAGGTTATTTTTATTTATCATATCAGAAGCGAAAAGAGTGCCTCTGGTATTGCTTTAAGGTCCTCCATTGTGCGTGTGACAGAGCTCAGATTACATCGTAATAGGTGGTCCTGTGGTTTGCTCTTCTCCACATTTGCATGCCGTGGACTCCATTTTATGGCCCCATGTCTTAAGGTTGGCTCTGCATCTCATGGTACCAGAGTGCCGTCTGTTCAGCTCCTTCCAAATTGCTTAGTCCTTTGTGTGCCCAGGGGGAGTTTCTCATTCGGTGTCAGCCATGGCTTAAGGTTCCAGGTTTTAGCTTGCCACTTTTGGATTCTCACTTGCTGAGGTGTTCCTGCAAGTATCTCTGTAGATCTTAGAAAACTATTTCTTGATTTAAGATGTTGGCGTGCTGGCTGATATCTGAACAGGGGATGGACCAGAGATGTCAATGCCTTGGCCCTTTCATTACTGGCTGCTACTTCCTGGCAGATGTCAGGTGGCGCAATACCGGCTAAACAGTATAATTTCTACAGTGGTGTAGAGCAGTGCTGTCCAACTTTTGGCGGGTCCAGGGCCGGATAAGAGGTCACTGATGACCTGCGGGGCCGCTCGGCCCCGCCCCCAGGCCCCGCCCCAGGCCCCGGCCCCGCCCCCAGCCCAGGCCCCGCCCCCTCCTAAAGCCGCCGAAAAAGGAGGAGTAGGCGGCGCCAAGAGCAGCGCGTCACAGGCCTGGCGTGATGCGCTGCTCTTGGCACCGCCTACTCCTCCTTTTCGGCGCCCCCCTCCCTTCCTAGGCCGGGGGAGCCGCCGGGAGGCGTGGCGGCGCCAAGAGCAGCGCGTCACGCCAGGCCTGTGACGCTGCTCTTGGCGCCGCCTTCTGCCCTTTTTTTCGGGGCTCCCTGCCCTAGGAAGGGAGGGGCGCCAAAAGGGCAGAAGGCGGCGCCAACGGCAGCGCGTCAGGCCTGGCGTGACGCGCTGCCCCTGGCACCGCCTACTCCTCCTTTCGCGGCTCCCCGGCCTAGGAAGGGAGGGGAGCGCCGGGAAAGGAGGAGGCAGGCGGCCAAGAGCAGCGCGTCACGCCAGGCCTGTGATGCGCTGCTCTTGGCGCCGCTTTTCTGCCCATTTTCGCGGCTCCCGCCCTAGGTAGGGAGGGGGCGCCGAAAAAGGAGGAGCTAGCACTCTTCCTCCTCCCTGCCCCCCCTCTCCCCCCCGGCCGCCATTTTTTTAAAAAAAATCGATTTTTTTTAAAAATTTAAAAATGGCGGCTGAGGGCATAGGTGGGGCCGTGTCCAACAGGCTACGGGGCCGGATCCGGCCCCGGGGCCACCAGTTGGACAGCCCTGGTGTAGGGCATAGACATCCTGTGAGTTTTAGTCTATCCTTTAGAGCAGGGGTTTTCATTAGGTAGATTGCGATCTACTGGTAGATCACGTAGGGCATCCTGGTAGATCGCAGGCAGGGCGGGAGGAAGGCTCAGTCCCGGTCCGTAGGCTCCCGATGCCACCCAAGTGCAGAAAGAGGTTGGACTGGATGGCCCTTGGAAGTCTCCTCCTATTCTAGGAACCCATTGTTGTTATTATTATTATTATTATTATTATCAAAGACTGAATGGCCATCTGTGAGGAATGCTTTGTGTTTTTCCCTTATGGCAGGAGGTTGGACTGGATGGCCCTTAGAGGTCTCCTTCTATTCCAGGAACCTATTGTTGTTGTTGCTATTATTATTAGTAGTAGTAGTAGCAGAGGCTGAATGAATATTATCATCATTATTATTATGAATAAATTCAGGGGCTTATTATACTCACATTTAGTCGAATTCAGTCTTAAAATATATTATATGGCTCTCACTGAAATAAATTTCCAAATATTTTGCTTTTATGGCTCTCTGAGTAGTGGGGATGTAGATCATTTTGACTTGGTTGTTTTATAACTAGCTCGCAAGCTGAAAAAGTGGGAGCACCCCTGCTTTAGAGAAATATTTTGAAATATTATGTCATGTGGCAAGCAAAGTGAAGAGGGCATATATTGAGTCCTGTCTACATCAAATGGAGAATGTGACTTGCTTAGTAAGAACTAGAAGTGCCAAACTGTACCTGTATTGTTGTGACTATGCTCACCATTTATACAACCAACGGAAAGGGAAATGATAGCAAACATCAATATCCCCAATTCTTTGCAATCCTCATCAATAATCTCACAAACAAATCTCCACATCAACAAAACTAAAACTTGCTGCCTGTTTGTACCTGTGTTCATAGCTAAATTCTCTTTCATTTTAAGAAGAACTGCCATTCTTCACATACCCAAATATTACTGTATGGAAAGTAATATAGAGTAGACACATTCTACATTCTATGGTAAGAAATATCATGAGTTTCCTACTTTGCTTATCTTGACACCTTATGTGCATAGGTATCTAATTAACAGGGTAGTAAAAAATATGCAAGATAAAAAATACCAACTGTTATTCCTTTTTAAAAATCAGTGACAACTTATTTCGCATTCATGAAGCAAAAACAGAAGAACTGAAGTGGAAGAAAATGATGAAGGGCAGACTGCTGTTTTCAATGCAGCAGTCCCTTTCAGTTCTTAAACTAACATACAGCTAGACAGGCTTCATACCAAAAACTGTGCCAAGTTCTAGTACAAAACCCGAAGCTTTCATCACATTAGCATGTCAATCTTTTTGCTGCTCTTCACTGGAGAAAAGACTAGTTGCAGCAGTCAAGGAGTCTTCTGTATTCAGCCAATGACCTATACAATTTGCCAGAAACTACTGCCACACAGCAGCCATATCGATTCCTTTACCTTAAGGCAGAATCAGTAACCAGTGAGCATATACAGAAAATAATATTTGCAAAGTATGAACCATACTAGTTCCTCTTTTTGGAATGGGAATTTCTTCATGAAGTGCATATGCTAATATAATTTCCCCATCACAAAGAATGTCTACTACTTCAATGTATTCTTAACTTTGAACTATTTGCTTTAACCTGGTATGTTATTAAATAATACAGCCTATGTTTTTAAGACTGTTTGAGACTTGTTTCTTAAGACCACGTACAAGCAACACTGACTTGTCAGTTACTTCTTGAAATAAGAGTAACAATTTCTGCCGACCCTTAGTATTATTCACTTAATCTCTAAAATGATAAACAAAAATAACATGTAGTTTTGAGATCTTAATAGTCAAATGCTTCAAGACAAGGTATTCAGATGTAACTTTCTCATCCAACAACTCTAGGCCCATGTGGCAAGATTTGCCTTTTCTGAGCTTTTACAATTCCAGTTTTATGGAATGTAGCAGTAGCTGCCATGAGCCACTGTGTGAGCTCCAGGCACGAATTTGCATAACTATAGATCACACACTTCTCCTTCCATATTGCTGATGGAACTGCAAAATGCCAACATTTTCAAAGGAATTCTGCATATACTGTATACTCTCATTCCAAACCTCTTTCTTTAAAACTTTTATTGTCAAGAACAGGCTATGCCACATGTATAAGACAACGCTACTATTATAAATATAACCTTTTAACTTAGATAGGATAATTAAATAAAGTGTACTATAAAAAATATTAAGGTGATACTGTTGGATATGGTCTCCACATGTACGTTTTTCCCCTCTAAAATACACAATACCTTTCTCCACTAAACTTTGCAGGAAAGTTTTGTAATCAGAACAATCTTTTGGACATCAAACCACTGGCAGCTGAAGGTGTTTCCTACCCTGTTCATATAGCCTATGCTATATGAACAGGGTGCTGTGATCTCAAATCTAAATTAGAGCCCTGCAGAACCTCTTGGTCAGATGATGCTGGCAGTTTGTCAATTCTTGCAACTGGATCGTTTTGAGCAAAAAGAGGAAATTATCTTCCTGTACAACAGGTACAATGTCTACTGCAAAAGTTAAAAAATACAGCCCACAGACTAGACCACTCCTTCTTAAAACTGTGGGTCCCGATTCCAAATGGGGGCTCTTTTGCTAATGTTGGGGACCTGAAAAAATTGGCGATAGTAACAGTGGCTGTTTTAGATATTTACACAAATTTGTTGCAGAATATGATTCAGCTGTACTTCATAAAAAGGAAAATCAATCTGTTTAGCAAGCCTAGCAAATGCTGATTTGTTATCAGAAAATGTTTGATTGCACACCAATTTTATAAATCCGGGTCATGTAAAAATTTCTCCAGCCAAAAGTAGTCCCGAGTAGAAAAGTGTAACCCCAGACTAGACTATTGCAGTAATATTTGACCAGTACACCTTCCATTTTTATGAAGTTATATGTTCTCTATATCTTTTCATAACTTACAATCCTGCCTAAACAAGCCGATAGTGCTTTTGTTTCTTTGAAATACCAAGGCTAACCTGCCATCTACTTTAAAAGGGGCCTCTTCTGTAAGCCTACACTATCTACAGCATATGGTTCTCAAACTTTCAGTCACTGAGCCCTTTTTGAAGTAAACATTTCTCGTGAAGCCTTAATAAATGTGTATCTTATTATATATTATACATAATGCCTATATATATCAGGCGTGAGCAAACTTTTTGATGCATTGTATTTTAAATTTGACAGATGGGCCGGGCCACTGGCAGGTTGGACGGAGAATCTTTGTGTGAACTAATTGAAATAAACATAAACAAATTCCTATGCACACTGCACATATCTCCTTTGTAGTGCAAAAAAATGGGGGGGGGGGGGGGGAGAACAAATACTTAAAATGATGAACAATTTTAACCAACATAAACCCCACGAGCCATCCAGTCAAACACCCTTCTGCCATGTAGGAAAAGCGCAATCAAAGCATCCCCTGAGTGGTGGGAGGGAAATAGTTTTGGAAGCAAGGAAGGCAAGAAGAAAAGGATCTGGACAACAGTAACAGGAGGCCGAGGGGAAAAAGCTTTTGGGGACAAGTGAGACAAGGTGAGAAGAAGCAACAAAGAGGAGGGAAAGCTTGGAGGGGAAGGAGGGAACCGCAGAGACCCTCAGTATGCTTCGACCCCAAGCACACTTGAAGAACCGCTTATCTACAGAATAGAGTCAAGAAACAGATCAGTCGTCAATGAGGTTGTCACAACAAGTGGTTTCTGTTCTATCTGACAAGAGAATAGGATTGCTTTTGCAGATCTTGAGTATCTAAGATGAATTGCAGATAAGCTATGGGAAACAGACTTCAGAACATCAATCTTTTATTGCTACTATGCAGTCAAATACTTTCTAACTTAATTGAAACTTCTGAATACTCCTATGTAAACACTGACTGGTTTATTTCCCATTTTGAAACTTTTCACTTCTTGCTTTCTTAACTATATCTTAAACTCAAGTAAAAATGAATCAAAGGAATTTACACAGAACTCATATAAATGTTTATTATTTGAGAGACTTTGGAAAATATTTTTATTTGGATAAGCTCTTAGAATTGAAGTGCTGTAATTGCTATATTGTTTTAAATTTTAAGTATTCACATTTTTACAATGCATGCTTTTGATATGTATTAATTTAATTTGGTTTTAGTGCTGACTTTTAAAATGCTTTTAATTGCAATTTTCTTCATGTGTAAGATGCCTTTAGCCCCAGTCTTAGAGACTGGATATAATTGAAGGGAAGAGGAAGAAAAACAATAATAGCAATTCCCTTGGAGCTACAATTGCAACAGCAATTGTTGGGAGCTGTACTTTATAGCAGAATTAGGAACTGCATGGCTCTCCAGATGTTGTTAAACTGCCATCCAATCCTACATAGCCTATGGTGAAGCATGCTGGAATTTGTTGTCCCACAACAGCTGGATTTCCCACTTTGACTTTATAAGGAAAATAATAGCCGGAAATTGCTGAAGGTAAGGTTTCCCCATGACATTAAATCTAGTCAAGTCCGACCCTGGGGGATGGTGCACATCTCCATTTCTAAGCCAAAGATCAGATGTTGTCTGTAGATGCCTCCAAGGTCATGTGGCTGGCATGACTGCATGGAGCTGCATTACTTTCCCACCAGAGTGGTACCTATTGATCTATTCACATTTGCATGTTTTCGCACTGCTAGGTTGGCAGGAGCTGGGGCTAACTACGGGAGCTCACCCCGCTCTGCGGCTTTGAACCGCTGACCTTTTGGTCAGCAAGTTCAACAGCTCAGTGGTTTAACCCGCTGTGCCACCGCAGCCCCAGAAATTGTACTACACCAATAATAGGAGCTCTACTTAAGGACATGAGGATAATAGTCTAGTTTTCCCATTTCAGTTTCAATATGGCGCTTGATCAAAAATCTGAACAAATCAGAAGTGGCATTAAGTATATAAACAGTTTTATTTATTTTTAAAATGATACCCCGGCCCTACATTTGAGGTTGCTAGAGCAGCTTACAATGTAAAACTATTTTGAAGATTAAAAACACGTTAACTCATTTAATATTTTAAACAGAACAGTTTAAATACAATTAAAAGAGTTTTAAAATGCCCAAGTGTAGATTTTGTAAACCACCATAGTTTTGCTTGGTTCCTTGAATGGCAGCTGCATGGGTGCCAATTGGACCTCCAAGGGGAGGACACTACATAACTGGGTTCCACGACACAGAAGGCCCTCTTCTACATTCTCAAACAGTGCACTGGCCTCACTAACGGAACAAAGAGAACCCCCACCCAGGAAACTTCAAATCCAGAACAGGTATGTCTAAAGGGCAGCCTAAGTAGAATGCACCACAGTAAGCTTACTGAGAAATTACCAATGCACAGACTACTATATCCAAGTTTTATTGATTACCAGGAAAGGCTGCAGCTGACACATCTATTAAAGCTGGCCCCAAAGACTGGGAACTATGAAGCCATCCAACTCCTCCAGTGAAAAAAGATGACAGACTACAGTACCAGTACTTGCAGGCAATGCATCTGATCATTTAGTGGAACGAACACCATCCAGAGCATGTAGCTTACTTAATCGCCAGACCCAAGGATCACCAATTCATACCACCTCTATCATATATTGATTCATCTTCAACTTAATGACCCACATCCAGCCATTTACAGTATCTAGGTGGAGATTCAGCACCTGCACAGCCTCAAGTTGACTCTTACAATGAGGTAAAATAAATAAGACAGAATGATAAATAGTATCGAAAGCCTCTGAGGCCCTTTCTACACTGCCATATATTCAGATTATCAATCCATATAATCAAGATTATCTGCTTTGAACCGGATTGTACGAGTCTACACACTACATAGATCAAAGCAGATTATCTAGATTTTATATGGCAGTGTAGGAGCCTGAGAAATCAAGAAATACGAATACAAAGGATGCTGGACTCTCCCCACTATTCAAAATCACACTGGGTTTACACATCTCAGAAAATGTGGTATGTGCATAATTATGATAGTGTCACTGCCAGCAGATCATTTTCTACAATACTACAAGTACTGTATAAATGTAACTTGGCCTTAGAAATATCATACCCTGTTTATAAACAGTATATGTTTCAGAACAATATGCTCCCTATCTTCTACCAAGCACAATTCAAAGTGATGATTCTGATCTATATATCCCCAATACCAAATGGGTCCAGGCTCTCTAAAGTAGGCTTTCTTAAACTTTTTCCACTTGCAACCTATTTCGACCCAAGAAATCTTTATGTGACTCCAGGTATATAAAATAGGTATAAAAATTTAACATTTACTGCTAATAAACCAGAATTTGCAAGGCTAGCTAAACAGGCTGATTTTCCATTGTATGAAATACAGCTGAAGCATATTCCGCAATCTACTGTAAACACTGACCACTGTTGCTAACAGATTTGTGTAAATGGGCAACATTCAGAAACCTTTTATGGCTGCCAATTTTTTCATGACTGCCAACATTGAGCTAAGGAGACCCCATTTGGGGGTCAGGACCCATAGTTTAAAAGCCATGTTCTAAAGAACTGTATTCCTTTGAATGTTGTACCTCCTGCTTTGGTATCTTCTCTTGGTGTCACCATTCTTAAGAGATTTGTTTGAAGGAAATGTGAAATAATACTTTTATGGTGTTCACTCCCAAGTTATGGAACTCCCTTCGAGGGGAGGCTAGGTTGCTCCTCCCCACTAGCTGAATGTTTGCTGTGGAAGGTGCTACTTTGAAGGTGGTTGCTGTACTTTATTGATGTGTTTAAATGATGTTTGATTGTGTTTCCACAGCATGCATGCACACATATACACAAAGATTTCTTCTTAGCATTAAAACTTTGTGTTTTAGCTATAGTTAAGCATCTTGTAATCCACAACAAAAAGAGAATTCATTCTCAATATAACAGAAGATAACATATATTATCATGTTCTAGCATTTTGAGAGGAATAATAATCATTTCAATTCAAAGTGGCTTTAGCCTATAAAGCTTTAAACGGTTTTGGCCCAGCTTACCTGTCCGAACGTATCTCTTCCTATGAACCATCTAAGAGTTTAAGATCATCCGTGGAGGCCCTGCTCTCGGTCCAGTCTTCTTCGCAGGCACGACTGGCGGGAACAAGAGACAGGGCCTTTTTAGTGGTGGCTTCTCTGTTGTGGAATGCCCTCTCCAGGGATATTAGATTAGCCCCCTCCCTCTTGACCTTCCAGGAAAAAATGAAAATGTGGCTATTTGAACAAGCCTTCGATATTTAATGCAACAGTCAAACATAGTATTAGACAAAAGTAAACATTGGAACAGCTCAGACAACTATTTATGGAAAATGAGACTAACAATGAAGGCATTGTATATTGTTAGACATCAAATTTCTGCTTGGTTGTAAGCCACCCTGAATCACCTTTGGTTTTGAGAAAGGCTGGATAGAAATATCTCTATCTCTATAAATAATAAAGCGGAATGTTTGTATGTATGTATGTATTTTTGTATGCGGCAGCATTCTGATTGGCTCCCGGCCTCTACATTCTGACAACATGATTGGTTGCCAGTGAGGGAGTATTTGCATAACGCCTCTATTGGCCAGCCAACACGAACATTCCGACCCTCTGGCAGAGGAGGATAAGGCAAAGGCCTGAGGCAGTCGCCAACACGAACATTCCAACGCTCTAAAATGGCAGAGGGGGTAAGGAAAAGGCCTGAGGCAGTCAGGCATGGTGGGAGTTTCAGACCAAAACACTTTGCGACCCCTTTGCGACCCCAAACAATGAGAGAACAAGACCAAACTTGGCAGAGAACCCTCACGACCCACTCTACATCCTGGTGCAGTTTGAGGGAGGATGGACCATGGATGTTGGGACTTGAAGTACCTTCACTAACTTCCTGAGACCACTGCAAGCCACGTAAACATCTCATACGGACCACCCTTGGCACATAATGCCTTTCTCAAACAACCCGGGGAGGGCCGGGTCCCCAAGCTATGGATGACGGGACTTGCAGTACTTTAACTCATTTGCTAAGAGCACTCTGGCCCACACCATAGAAGGATCAGGACCACACTTGGCACACAGATGCCCACTGGCCCACTTTACAACCTGGTGCAGTGTAGGGCAGGATGGGCCACAAATGATGGGATTTGCAGTACCTTCACCCGATTCATTTCCCACAGAACATTGAAGCCCCTACAAATCACAGACCAGGCCCAAACTTGGCACACAGAGTACCCATGACCCACTCTACATCCTGCTGCAGTTTTGAGTGGGACGGACCACGGATGATAGGACCTGAAGTACCTTCACTCACTTTCTGAGACCACTGCGACCCTCATCCAATTACCAAAAAAGAACAAACTAGGCACACAGAGCCTCTGTGACCCACTTTACATCCTGGTGCAGCTTGGAGGAGGGCAGACCATGCATGATGGGACTTGAAGTACCTTCACTCACTTCCCAATACTGCTGAGAACCTAATCCAATGACTGATCAAGACCAAACCTGACACACAGAGCCCTCATGGCCCACTCTACATCCTGGTGCCGTTTGAAGGAGGATGGACCATGGATGATGGGACTTGAAGTACCTTCACTAACTTCCTGAGACCACTGCAAGCCACGTAAACATCTCATACGGACCACCCTTGGCACACAATGCCTTTCTCAAACAACCCGGGGAGGGCCGGGTCCCCAAGCTAGTAGTAAATATAATCTAGAATCTTGAGATGTACATTTAATTGACCAAACCCCAGTATTTGTTCTTTTTTTAAAAAAAATCTTCTTTTGAGCCATTCTGAGTGTCAGTTTTGAGAGAACGATAAACCAAAAATCAAACAGACAATTAGGCCATAAATTAGGCCACTTGAACATATAAAGAACCTTCCTCACCAAGAGAAGCAAACAAATAGATACTGATATTCCTTGAAATAGAATTATCCCGTAAAAACTCACCACCAATATATCTTCTATCTCAGATCTAATCCCACAAACATTTTACAGGAATTCTTACACTATGAAAACTACTACCGGTAATTTGAAACTAACAGAAATCTAGTTTAACCTTTCAAGAAATAACAAAGCCTTGTTTATGCTAATTTCTAAAGACCTACTGCAGAAAATGTTTGCTCTCACTAAACTGATATCTAGTGAGTTATTTCTTTGCTCTGCCACAAGACGAGGGGACATATTTTTCATCTTCTAATACAACTGGGAAGACAGCCACAGTGGGCGAAATTTACCAGATTATTTGTGCAGTAGCTTTTTTAGAGGAATGAAGTGAAGATGTCGTGTATCTCTTCCAAGGGAAAGACACTAGGCTAAAATCAGAATGTGGCAAAACACAATCCTCCTATAATCACAATGTCCAAGACAGGGAGGGGGAATTAGGACAGCAGGGATAAGACAAATCAAAGTTGCCAGACATCCCTCATTTATTCCAACCTCATGGACATGGATCGATGGGCATCTCTTTAATTCAGACCTCTTTAATCTAACAGACATCCTATTATTTCTTAGAAACTGGCTGTAGCAACCCACAAGGATAATGGATGTATAAGCAAGGGGAGAAAACCACCAGGCATGAAAGTGATGAGTTGTGCTCTGCAAATTCTGGCCCATTCTGGGGAAGAAAGAAGAAAATGAAAGTTGGACTGCTTGCTGTATACAAAGCAAGCCAACCATAAGAGGGATGCACTAAGAATAACACAACTCAATGTTCCTCCACTTCCACCACCTTGGCACCTCTCATAAAATAACATGCCTGACAGGCTGATTCTCATGCCATTTCAAAAAGTTATTCCAAATCCAATGAGAAGAACAGTCCAGTGAGAACACTGTAATCCTTGTTACAGTGGTTGTTGGAAGTAGTTAGTAAATAGACTAGGTATGTGAATGCTGTGGGGAGAAATTTTTTGTTAAATCTGTACACTGCCTTTCGATGAAAAATGCCCAGTACTGAACTGTAAACTACTGCCAACACAGGAGATACATGATGTAGGAAACGGAATATGTGTTTAAAAATATGTGCACATACACACATATACCCACATTTTAATATCTAATAACTACGGTAATAATTTGATGACTACATAAATAATGAAGAATAAATGTTATAATGATGATTTAATCAGAGCTACAAGTTACCTTTTAAATTACAATGTGTTCAAATTACAGTACCACCCCAGTGGAGCAATATAGTGCTTGCTTAAAGCTTGTAACTCTGCAACACTTCCCTGCCACTGGAATCTGTAATTATGAGAAGGTGGCACACACATATACACATACATACTGTATATGCATATTACAAACACACACCGTAGACTCTCAGGTAACTGGCCCCATGAGGTTGCTTGAGAGTTACTATTAAAAATAAGCACAATACTATACCCCATACTACACTATACCATAAGCTCTGTATTGATGTGTTATTAATGCTGAAATTAAATGCAAATAAAGACAAACTTACAACAATTTTACTGTATTATAAACAAACACACACATTGTATATGCATATACTGGCAGTCCCTGAGTTACAAACATCTGACCTACAAACGACTCTGAGATGAGACGACAGGAAGTTAGATAAATCTACCCCAAAGAAGGGACATTGACTCCTGAAAGAGTTGTCATGGGAAAAGGTGTCTCCTTTTTCACCAATCCTTGTTTCAATAACAAGTCAAATTTTTCAAAATTCAATTATCACAGGGTGATATGAAATCTTCTGAACAGGGGCACAGACAACAAAACAAGTACTACAGGGGCTGCTAACCCTTCTATATATATATATATAGAGAGAGAGAGAGAGAGAGAGAGAGAGAGAGAGAGGGAGTCACACTTTAAAAATGTACCTGTTCAGACTTATAAACGTAAATAACCTTGTTTGTAACTTGGGGACTGTCTATACGTACACACACATACATGTATACATGACAGACCAAAAGTCGCAAAGGGATCCTATATATACACTGTATATATGCTATGGTACTGGGTGCCATTTACGATATTTTTTCCGCACCTAATGTAAATTTGTTTCCAATATATACTGTATATGATGCAAATTGTATTGTAAACAAAAAATAAAATAAAGGAGTTGTCGAAGGCTTTCATGGACAGAATTACTGGGTTGCTGTGACTTTTACAGGCTGTATGGCCATGTTCTCTCCTGACGTTTTCCCTGCATGTATGGCAGGCATCCTCAAATGTTATGAGGTCTGTTGGAAAGTAGGCAGTTGGGGTTTATATATCTGTAAAATGTTCAGGGTTTGAGATAGAACTCTTGTCTGAGAGGTGTGAATGTTGTAATCGTCCACCTTGATCACCACTTTCAGCTTCGAAGTCTGGCTTCTTATTGCCTGAAGTTGGGGAGATGTTAGCTGGCTCTGATTAATTCATGTCTGGAATTCCTCTGCTTTCTGACTGGTGTTGTTTATTTACTGTCTTGATTTTAAAGTTTTAATACTGGTAGTCAGATTTTATTGGTTACCAGATTTGTAATACTGGTATACAGATAAAGGAGATGCAAAATATTGAAATCCCTTTTGGACTTTTGGCCTCCACACACATACATATACTGAGTATTTCAAAATTACTGTATACACGGGAAAGCTATTGACATGCTAGAACAGGTCCACAGAAGGGTGGCCAAGGGCCCTTCGATACAACTGAAGAAAATCCCACCGTATCTGCTTTGAACTGGAATATATGGCAGTGTGGACTCAGATAACCCAGTTCAAAGCAGCTATTGTAGAATTTTGCTGCCTTGATATTCTGGGTTATATGGCTGTTTGGAAGGGCCCTGAGTCCACACTGACATATATTCCACTTCAAAGCAGAAAATGTTGGATTTTATTCAGCTGTGTGGGAAGGGGCCTGAGGGAGCTGGGTCTGTTTAGCTGAGATGGGACATGATAGGCCTGTTTAAATATCTGAGAGGGTGTTACATTGAGGAGGGGCCAAGGCGGTTCTGTCTAGAGAGCAATGGATTCAAGCTGCAGGAAAAGAGATTCTGTCTAAACATTAGAAATAACTTCTGGGTGGCAGAGCTATTGTTCAATAGTGGCAGAACAGAGGTGGACTGCTCTCTTCCAACCCTATGATTTTAGAACAGGAATGGGAAAACTTTGGCCCTCCAGGTGTTTTGGACTTCAACTCCCATAATTCCTAGCAAGCCCTATGAAGAGCAGCTTAAAGAGCTGACCATGTTTAGCCTTCAGAAGAGAAGGCTGAGAAAAGACATGATGAGGGCCATGTATAAATAAATAAATATGTGAGAGGAAGTCATAGGGAGGAGGGAGCTAGCTTGTTTTCTGCTGCCCTGGAGACGAGGATGAGGAACACGGGCTTCAAACTTCAGGAAAGGAGATTCCATCTGAATATTAGGAAGAACTTCCTAACTCTGAGAGCTGTTCAGCAGTGGAACTCTCTGCCCAGGAGTGTGGTGGAGTTGGAGGCTTTTAAATAGAGACTGGATGGCCATCTGTCGTGGGTGCCTTGAATGCAATTTTCCTGCTTCTTGGCAGGAAGGGGTTGGACTGGATGGCCCATGAGCTCTTTCCAACTGCATGATAGTTGTTCAGCAGTGGAACTCTATGCCCAGGAGTGTGGTGGAGGCTTAGAAACAGAGGCTGGATGGCCATTTGTTGAGGGTGCTTTGAATGCAATTTTCCTGCTGGATGGCCCATGAGCTCTTTCCGACTCCATGGTAGCTGTTCAGCAGTGGAACTTGGCAGGAAGGGGTTGGACTGCATGGCCCATGAGCTCTTTCCGACTCCATGGTAGCTGTTCAGGAGTGGAACTCTCTGCCCAGGAGTGTGGTGGAGGCTTTGAAACAGAGGCTGGATGGCCATTTGTTGAGGGTGCTTTGAATGCAATGTTCCTGCTTCTTGGCAGGAAGGGGTTGGACTGGGTGGCCCATGAGCTCTTTCCAACTGCATGATAGCTGTTCAGCAGTGGAACTCTCTGCCCTTGGAGTGTGGTGGAGTGGAAGCTCCTTCTTTGGAGGCTTTTAAACAGAGGCTGGATGGCCATCTGTTGAGGGTGCTTTGAATGCAATTTTCCTGCTTCTTGGCAGGAAGGGGTTGGACTGGATGGCCCATGAGCTCTTTCCAACTGCATGGTAGCTGTTCAGCAGTGGAACTCTCTGCCCAGGAGTGTGGTGGAGGCTTTGAAACAGAGGCTGGATGGCCATCTGTCGGGGGTGCTTTGAATGCAATTTTCCTGCTTCTTGGCAGGAAGGGGTTGGACTGGATGGCCCATGAGCTCTTTCCAACTGCATGGTAGCTGTTCAGCAGTGGAACTCTCTGCCCAGGAGTGTGGTGGAGGCTTTGAAACAGAGGCTGGATGGCCATCTGTCGGGGGTGCTGTTGAGGGCAATATTCCTGCTTCTTGGCAGGAGGGGGCTGGCTGGACTGGATGGCCCATGAGCTCTTTCAACTGCATGGTAGCTGTTCAGCAGTGGAACTCTCTGCCCAGGAATGTGTGGTGGAGGCTTTGAGAAACAGAGGCTGGATGGCCATCTGTCCATCTGGGGTACTTTGAATGCAATTTTCCTGCTTCTTGGCAGGAAGGGGCTGGACTGGATGGCCCATGAGCTCTTTCCAATACCATGGTAGCTGTTCAGCAGTGGAACTCTCTGCCAAGGAGTGTGGTGGGGGCTTAGAAACAGAGGCTGGATGGCCATCTGTCGGGGGGTGCTTTGAATGCAATTTTCCTGCTTCTTGGCAGGAAGGGGTTGGACTGCATGGCTCATGAGCTCTTTCCAACTGTTCCATGGTAGCTGTTCAGGAGTGGAACTCTCTGCCAAGGAGTGTGGTGGGGGCTTAGAAACAGAGGCTGGATGGCCATCTGTTGGGGGTGCTTTGAATGCAATTTTCCTGCTTCTTGGCAGGAAGGGGCTGGACTGGATGGCCCATGAGCTCTTTCCAATACCGTGGTAGCTGTTCAGCAGTGGAACTCTCTGCCAAGGAGTGTGGTGGGGGCTTAGAAACAGAGGCTGGATGGCCATCTGTCGGGGGTGCTTTGAATGCAATTTTCCTGCTTCTTGGCAGGAAGGGGTTGGACTGCATGGCTCATGAGCTCTTTCCAACTCCATGGTAGCTGTTCAGGAGTGGAACTCTCTGCCAAGGAGTGTGGTGGGGGCTTAGAAACAGAGGCTGGATGGCCATCTGTTGGGGGTGCTTTGAATGCAATTTTCCTGCTTCTTGGCAGGAAGGGGTTGGACTGGATGGCCCATGAGCTCTTTCCAACTCCATGGTAGCTGTTCAGCAGTGGAACTCTCTGCCCAGGAGTGTGGTGGGGGCTTTGAAACAGAGGCTGGATGGCCATCTGTCGGGGGATGCTTTGAATGCAATGTTCCTGCTTCTTGGCAGGAAGGGGTTGGACTGGGTGGCCCATGAGCTCTTTCCAACTGCATGATAGCTGTTCAGCAGTGGATCTCTCTGCCCTCGAGTGTGGGGGAGGCTTTGAAGCAGAGCCTGGATGGCCATCTGTCAGGGGATGTTTTGAATGCAATTTTCCTGCTTCTTGGCAGGAAGGGGTTGGACTGGATAGCCCATGAGCTCTTTCCAACTGCATGGTAGCTGTTCAGCAGTGGAACTCTCTGCCCAGGAGTGTGGTGGAGGCTTAGAAACAGAGGCTGGATGGCCATCTGTCAGGGGATGTTTTGAATGCAATTTTCCTGCTTCTTGGCAGGAAGGGGTTGGACTGGATGGCCCATGAGCTCTTTCCGACTCCATGGTAGCTGTTCAGCAGTGGAACTCTCTGCCCAGGAGTGTGGTGGAGGCTTTGAAACAGAGGCTGGATGGCCATTTGTTGAGGGTGCTTTGAATGCAATTTTCCTGCTTCTTGGCAGGAAGGGGTTGGACTGGATGGCCCATGAGCTCTTTCCAACTGCATGGTAGCTGTTCAGCAGTGGAACTCTCTGCCCAGGAGTGTGGTGGAGGCTTAGAAACAGAGGCTGGATGGCCATCTGTCGGGGGATGCTTTGAATGCAATGTTACTGCTTCTTGGCAGGAAGGGGTTGGACTGGATGGCCCATGAGCTCTTTCCAACTCCATGGTAGCTGTTCAGCAGTGGAACTCTCTGCCCCCGAGTGTGGGGGAGGCTTTGAAGCAGAGCCTGGATGGCCATCTCTTGGGGGATACTTTGAATGCAATTTTCCTGCTTCTTGGCAGGAAGGGGCTGGACTGGATGGCCCATGAGCTCTTTCCAACTGCATGGTAGCTGTTCAGCAGTGGAACTCTCTGCCCAGGAGTGTGGAGGAGGCTTAGAAACAGAGGCTGGATGGCCATCTGTCGGGGGATGCTTTGAATGCAATGTTACTGCTTCTTGGCAGGAAGGGGTTGGACTGGGTGGCCCATGAGCTCTTTCCAACTGCATGGTAGCTGTTCAGCAGTGGAACTCTCTGCCCAGGGACGTGGTGGAGGCTCCTTTTCTGCTTTTAGGGATTACGGAAGCCGAGAAGACTTGGAGGGCCAAAGTTGGCCTGCTCTAAATTTTGTGGCCAAGCCTCAAGGGGAGGGAAGGCCCGGCCGCGTTGCCTGGCTGAGAGAGGGGACGCGGGCCGAACAAAGGCCTCTTCCTCCTCCTCGGCCTTTCCTTCCCACTCGAGGCAGGGAAGGGAAGGGCCGCCGGGCCCCACAGCAGGTGCTAGGCCTCACGCGGCTGCTCCTGAGGGCGGCGGCGGCGGGGCCTCCTACCTGCCAGGTGGGTCCCGCTCCCGGCTACAGGCGTCGCCTCATTGTGCCGCCATTGCTGCTCCTGCTGCCGCCGCTCCGCCTCCTCCTCAACTGTCAGGTCCCTCCATCCACCTGAGGCCGGCGCGAGACGAGCCTCTCCCCCTCCCGCGCAGGCGCAGCTCCGCCCTCGCCTCCGAGCATTCGAAGCCGCCGCGCCGGCCCTCTGCTCGCTCACTCACTCCTCGCCTCACGTATTGCTTGTCAACCTCCTCTCTGCGCACGCGCGTCGGCGTCGCCTCCGCTGGATGTAAGAGCGCAAGCCATTGGAGGGGAAACGCTGGGCGAGAGGTTAAAGGTAGGGGACGCGGACCAATCAGGAGGCGGGAGACGGCAAAGCCTTGCTGAGAACGCGGCCCCGAGGGGAGGGGCTGGAGGAGTGGGTCCCACGTGACTCTTTCCCCCAGAAAGGGTTGGATTTAAAGTTTGTGGCAGAAGGGAAAAGCCTACACCTTTTAATATCAATTTTGATTCAGAAATAAAGAAATAAAGGCATGTAAATATATATAAATAAATATAAATAAAAGCATATAAATATAAATAAACATAAATAAAGGCATATAAATGTTGTAAATTAATAAAGAGAAGTAAAACCTAGTGAGAACCAAAACAATAACAAAAAAAGAGCATATTTTCATCTATTATATAAATGGGTTCACGTCATGTGATGCATACCTCAAACAAACCATACAACGCAGAAACACAATACTTGCCAACAGAAATAGGCCTCAAGCAAGGTACGTTTGTAGCAAAGAAACTCCCCCCAAACCTAAAAGGCCCCCAAAACAACGAGTAAAAATAAAACTACATTTACCAGTATCCTCCGGGCAGCCAACGACTCACCCAGCCTCTACATTCTGAACAACATGATTGGCTGCCAATAAGGGCGGATTTGCATAACTGCTGTAACCATAGCAACGCAAGGCTAGGATAGAATGCTGAGAGATTTCAGTTGGTGTTTGAGGGTTAAACTGCCAAAACCAAACTCTGAGGGAGCAATTCTCCAGCAAATTCCTACCCACACAACACAACACAACTTCCAATCACAACCCATCCCACCAACCTTACGGGACCCCGTACACACAACACCTACAAACACCACAAACTAAAACCATTCCTTCCTTCCACACAGACATAAACTGACCCAAAAGACAAGCCATGCCTTATAAAAATAACAGCATCGGACGACACACTCACAACGCTACATACATCAAACAAAAAAAGGCAGAACAAACGCCAGAACAGAAACACACTGCGCAGCAGAGACACAGACAACAGGTCACTGCACGGCCTTTTAGCTAAGAACCAAATGCAAAGAACTGCACGACAAGAAGAAGCGCGCAGCCAGGAACAACAAAGACGCAGAAATGCAACACAACAGCAGCGCAAGGAGCGCAGAAACACGACGTCGCAACACAGAAAACAAACTTCAAAAACACCACAACCAATTCCACCACCTAGCCTTCAGATACAACGCTGCAGAAGACTACAGCATGGTGCCAGAGGCCGACATTGGCACCCTAACGCACATCTGCACACACTGCAAAGCCCTGAAATACCCAGCAGAAACAACAGGAATGTGCTGCCTAGCCGGTAAAGTCTCTCTACCACTACTTGCCACTCCTCCACAACCACTACAGACTTTGCTGAGTGGACACACTCTAGAATCAAAACACTTCCCCCGCTATATAAGACAATACAACTCATGCTTCCAGATGACATCATTTGGAGCACACATAGAAAGTGCGCAATTCATGCCTACATGACCCCACCAAGACCGTAAGTAACATCATTTCCAACCCTTACTTCTTCTTCGAGGGCTCTGTGAATGCACACTTATGAAGTTTGCGTGCCAGCGCGGGCTTCCAACGGAAACTTTCCCAGTTTGAAAAGTTTGGGCGGTAGCTCTGCCCAGCCGGCCCGGAGGGCATAAAAGGCGCCTCCATGCGCGCCCATCCCATTCCTTTGTTTTCCGCCACTTGGGCAACATCGGAAATACGGCTGGTTGTGTGAGCATAGTATGTCCACAACCAGCTTCAAAAAGTGTTTATCCTGCGGTGGCAAGATCCCGGACTGCGACGGTCACTCGAAGTGCCTTCGGTGTCTCGGAGAGGGACACGTAGTTCCTGTCTGCCGACACTGCCAGGCCTTCTCGCCGCCATTTCGAGAACTCCCTCCAACAGAGCTATGGAAATAGCGTTCCGGAGGTCGAGTGAGGAAGCCCGTAGAGCCCAGACCAGAGGCCTGGTTCCTGTGACTCCGGGCAAGTCTCTTGAGGCCGGAGCCTCGAGACCCCCATCTCCGAAGAGACGCAGAACTCTGACGTCATCATCATCGGCGTCGTGCCCTGACTCCCCGCCTGCCCCTGTTCTCGCTGTGGAGACAGGGGTAGAGCAGCAGACTATCTCACCGGGAGACTCTGTTCAGACCGTCGTCAGAGTCCCCCCGGCTCAGCCCTCGGTCCGACAACTGTTCATGACGTCACCCGAGAAAGGCAGGCAGACAACACGGCTTGCCATGGCCCCTGCTGCACAGAAGCCTCCCCCTGCATCGACGGTGGTGACCGCGGTCCATTCCACGTCGAGAGCACCACCACCGTCGCAACTTCTGGTTGAACCGGAAGTGGTTCGACCGTTGTCTGAGGACGAGGTCGAGGAAGGCGAGGCTCCGCGATCGTTGATGTCGGGGTCCATCTTGTCAGTCGCCATGGACCGAACACCTTCCCACAGAGGCTGTGAGTTGGAGCCATCCTCGTCGCCGACAGACTCTGCAAGAGCCTTCGGCGACCAAGTGGGTCGAATGGCAAGAGCTCTGGGCATAGAAACATATGTGCCCAGAAGATCCAGCGCCTGCCCCGTCTTCAGCAGGGTGCAGGTCGAGGACTCTGCCCAGCCACATCTTCCCATGCTAGAACCCCTGGAAGAGGTGGTGAAAGCGTCTTGGAAGACCCGTCGTCCATCCCACCCACGTCTGGGCTCATCGAGGCGTGGTATAAGATCGACGAGAGGGAGAAGGAATGGCTACACGATCATCCGACACCCAACTCGATGATCGTCACCTCATCCCAGTCTTCAGGCAGAGAATCCACAGCCCCCTCTGACCAAGAAGGGAAGAGATTCGACACGGTCGGTAGGAAAATCTACCGAGCCGGGCTCCTGCTAACAAAGATGGCAAATTACGGGGTGTGCATGGGAGCCTACCACCAGATCCTGTGGGAAAGGGCTTAACCCTTTTTCCAGGACCTCTCCCAAGAACAACAGACTGCACTGGCCTCCATCTCACAGGAAGCGCAGGCGCTGGCACACCACCAGATCCTGATGTCCCGCCACACGGGGGACACCTCAGGAAAGCTACTGGCCCACGGTGTCGCCATCCGCAGACACGCGTGGCTGAAGTCGTCAGGGTTGTCCTCCAACTCTAAGAAAACGATCGAGGACTTGCCGTTCGATGCCCAGGGACTCTTCTTTGCGGGCACGGACGACAAGCTAAAGGCCAATCACGACTTCAAGGTCCTGACGGCCAAGTTGGATCGCCCACCGGCGCAGCCCAGGGCCCGGTACTACCAACGGGCAAAGTTCCAGCCCAGGTCGCAGTACCGCCAGTCCCCACGACCATACTCGGCCCCGCAGCAGCAACAGCAGCAGCAGCCGAGACAACAGCAGCAGCAGCAGACCAACCGGCCCCCCCACGGCAACAAGCCGAGGCCGCGTCAAAACAACGGCAATGGACAATCGAAACGCCGTGTTTGACGGGGCGAAGGACGACACCACCTCCTCGCTAGGTACCGCTGCCACCATCATGCCTCCTCCCAGCCCTCGACCTCCACCATCTCACCCGCCGTTCGGAGACCGCCTGACCCACTACATCGGTGCTTGGCGACGCATCACCTCAGATGCATGGGTTCTCCGGATTGTCGAAGACGGCTATGCCTTGGAATTCGACGAGCTCCCGCCAACGGGTTTCATCGTCGAGACGGAGCCATCCGAGGTGATCTTGAGGGAGGTCGACAGCTTGCTTCAAAAGGGAGCAGTATCACCACTTCCGCAGAGCAAGGAAGGAGAGGCATTCTTCTCACGGTACTTCACCGTACCGAAGCCAGACGGTTCCCTGCGACCCATCCTGGACCTCAGAGACTTAAACGCGTACGTTTCGCTGAGGAAATTGAGGATGGTGTCAGTGTCGTCCATTCTCCCGCTTCTTCGGGCAGGCGACCACCGCGCCTCGATCGACCTCCAGGGCGCTTACTTCCACGTCTCAATCAGACCTGCCCATCGACGGTTCCTGAGCTTCAAGGTGGCGGAAGGGCGTACCATTTCAACGTCCTTCCCTTCGGCCTCGGGGCGGCTCCTCGAACATTCTCCAAGTGCATGTCAGTCGTGGCTGCGCACTTGAGAAGGGAAAAAATCCGGATTTTCCCTTACCTAGACGACTGGCTGCTGGCGGCTCAGTCTCCCGACCTGCTTCGACAACAGGTCACAGCGACACTTCAACTACTCTCTTCGTTAGGCCTACGCCTCAACGAGGAGAAGTCGCAACTTGTCCCATGCACGACCATAAAGTTCATCGGGACAATGTTCAGCTCCGTCGATCAGCTCGCCTATCTGCCAGAGGTCAGGTTTCAGGCGCTTCGACGCGAGGTCAACAGCTGCACCAGGCCCTACATCTCAGCAAAGCAGGTCCAGGTCACGCTGTGGCACATGGCGTCCACGGTGGCCGTCACTCCGCTGGCGAGACTACGCTTCAGACCGCTGCAACGTTGGTTTCTCAACCACTTCGACCCAGTCAGCGAACACCACTCAAAGAGGCTCTCCCTTCCGGAAAAGGTCAAGGACTCCCTACGGTGGTGGACTTCCAGTACCAACGTTTGCCGGGGGGTACCATTCCACATGGTGACCCCATCCATCACGCTAACGACCGATGCGTCGCTGCTTGCCTGGGGAGGCCACACAGAGAGCCTGTCGATCAACGGCCAATGGTCGGCGGTGGAGAGGCTCCACCACATCAATTACCTCGAGCTCCTGGCCATAGCCAAGACACTTCGGGCCTTCGCCCCCCTCATCAGGGGACACGTAGTACTGGTCAGGACAGACAACATAGTGGCCATGTACTACGTCAACAAGCAAGGCGGAACGGGCTCGAGAAGACTCCTGACCCTAGCCCAGAGCTTGTGGGAGTGGTGTGTTCGTCACCAAGTGACCCCCAGGGCCATCCATCTCCCGGGAGTCGAGAACTTGGAGGCGGACTCTCTCAGCAGAACCAGCTGGTCGTCCCACAAATGGATGCTGCATCCGGAGGAACTCCACCGTGTCTTCCAGCGATGGGGATTCCCAGACGCAGATCTATTCGCATCGCCGGAAAACAGCCAACTGCCAGTTTTCGGTGCACGGCTTGCCCCGGATGCTCACCGGGGATGCCTCGGGGACGCACTCCTGCTCGATTGGGCGACGGGTTTCTTCTACCTCTTCCCGCCGTTCCCGCTTCTTCTCCGCATCATCAAGAAGATCCAACTATCGGGGACCGACTGCATCCTCATCGCTCCCTACTGGCCGAGGCAGGTCTGGTTCCCGACCCTGCTACACCTGGCTGAGGGGAGTTACATCCATCTCCCTCGCCGACCAGATCTTCTGACTCGGGAGAAGGGGTTGCTTCTACACCCGGACCTTCCGTCCCTGCACTTGACGGCATGGAGGATCTCCCGGCGCCAGACGTCTCACCGGCCGTAGCGGCGATCCTGGCTGCAGCCCACAAACCGGCGACGTCGAAGGCATACTCGGCTTGCATCGCCCGCTTCGCCAAGTTCCAGACCGCCCGTTCAGCGCCGTCTTCCCGCTTTCAATTCCGGCGGTCCTTGACTTCCTGGCCGGACTGGTCGACAGAGGACTGTCCACGTCCTCGGTGAAGACCCACCTGGCGGCGCTCACCTGGCAGAGTCAGCAAAGGGGTGGTCCTTCGCTGTTCCAGTACCCGATGGTCAAGAGATTCCTGAGAGGGGTTAACAACACCCACCCCCCCGTGTGGGCGAGCCCTACCTGCTGTTCCTGGCAGACAGGGCCATCTTGCGGATGGACATTACCTTCCTGCCTAAGGTGGTGTCCCCATTTCATTTGAACACTGACATTGTGCTCCCAGACCTAGTGTCCTCTCTGCCCGGGGAGAACGAATCGACCCTCAGAGCCCTCGATGTCAGGAGAGCCCTCTGGGTCTACAAGGGCAGGTCTGCAGACTACCGACGGTCGACTAGACTCTTCGTCTCTTATGCCACCGGCAAGCTGGGCTTGCCGGTGTCGTCTCAGAGGCTGTCAAATTGGGTAGCTTCCCTGGTTGAGTTGTGCTATCAAATAGCCCGCCAACCGTGTCCCCCTAGGGTTAGGGGCCGCTCGACTAGAGCAGTAGCTACATCGACAGCTTTCCTCCAGGGGATTCCTCTGGATTTGATTTGTAGGGCGGCCATCTGGGCCAACCCCTCCACCTTCACATCCCATTACCAGGTAGACACCCTGTTTGGAAGGGAGGCGGCGTTTGGTCGAGCGATCCTCACTCCCAAAGGCCTACAGGGATAGTGTCTAACAGATGACCCTGTTGTGTTGCTCCCTCTAGTGTTTAGATCGACAGTTCTTGGGTCAATCAGACCTCTCCACCATTGTAGAGAGGCTAAGTGTTTACCATGCCCCGGACCCCGGGGTCACAGTCTACCTGTTTAAGCGCGCTTACCTAGAATTCTATGGTTCTATGTTGCACCGTTTGTGCACTGATACTGTGAGGCCTGCGTGCCTGACATGAATGGTGCTTGTTGCACTTACTGTTGTGAGGCCTGGGTGCCTGGCATGAATGGTGCTTGTTGCACTTTATACTGTGAGGCCTGTGTGCCTGACATGAATGGTGCTTGTTGCACTATGTTTACAAGCTGGGAGCATGTCTTCCACTCTTTTTTATTACGCTGTTGATTGTGTTATTTATACATATTGCTGGTTGCAATAAACCTGTTCGGTTTTTCAAAATTGGCTGGTTTGTTCCCATCTCCTTTACCTTAGCTCGGTAAGTCTTCATAAGTGTGCATTCACAGAGCCCTCGAAGAAGAATGGTAGGTTACATACCTGTGACCATCTTTCTTCGAGTGGAGCTCTGTGAATCCAAATGAACCCCCGGCCGTCCCCTCTATATCAAACCACCCTTTCCTAGTTGCAAGTGTGGCGTAGGAATGGGGTGGGCGCGCATGGAGGCGCCTTTTATGCCCTCCGGGCCGGCTGGGCGGAGCTACCGCCAAAACTTTTCAAACTGGGAAAGTTTCCATTGGAAGCCCGTGCTGGCGCGCAAACTTCATAAGTGTGGATTCACAGAGCTCCACTCGAAGAAAGATGGTCACAGGTATGTAACCTACCAATCTCGCATCTCCTGGTTTGTGGCCAGTTATCAGATGAGGACAGAGAGGCGGGGGGGAGGGGTCGCCATCCTTAGTCGAGACACTTTTTATTCCAGGACGATTCCGACGGCGAACATTCCGGGGATGGAGTGCGCGGGCCTGGTGTGGGACCTTAGTGAGAGTGTAGCCTTCCTGCTGGTGTACCGTGCACCCAACGCACCGGGCGGGGAGTCTACCCTAAGCTGCTGGAGGTGGTCGCGGAGTGGGCATTGAGGTTCCCTAAGCTCATTGTCTTGGGGACTTCAATGTCCACGCCGATACCCTCAACGGCATCTGTGGACCTGGTGTCAACCATGGAGGCACTAGGACTCTCACTTTGTAAGACCGGACCCACGCATCAGGCCGGGCACACCCTGGATTTGATCTTCGCCCGCGAATTAGCGTGACCCTAGCCTCCATTATGGAGGTTCCATGGTCGGATCACAGTGTCCTGGAAGTCCGGCTGGGGTAGCTCCCCCCCCCGGTAAGGGTGCCGAGCCTATTATGGTTCGCCCGAAGAGACTTATGGAACCCACTAGGTTCCTGAATGCTCTAAGGGAATGGGAACTTCCCAGCGACTCAGTCGATGGGCAAGTGGACTACTGGAACACCAGTCTTTCCACGGCTCTAGACGAGATCGCCCCCAGGCGCTCTCTCCTCCCCCCGCAGGAATCGCTCGCCTTGGTTTACCGAGGAGCTGCGGGTGATGAAGCGGAAGAGGAGACAGCTAGAGGACGTGTGGCGGAGCCTCCGTGACGAAGTGTCAAAATCGGCTTATAAACAGTTTAAAGAGGTTTATGAGCATGCTATCAAGGAAGCTAAAAGGTTTACTATTCTTCCTTGATAGAGTCGGCTAGCTCACGCCCAGCGCAATTGTTTAGGATAATTCGGTCGTTGACAGCAATCCCAACTGTCCCAAATGATAGGGGTTTGGCTCCAACAGCTGAGGCCTTTCAGAGCTACTTCACCGATAAGATTTCGACCCTCCGCCGGGACATTCCGGCCACATTTGATACAGTTAGTGAGCTCGAGACCCCGCCGCCACTCGGCGGGTCCACCTTCACCCGTTTCCAACTGCTGGACGCAGCAGCTGTCGACAAGTTACTAGCTGCAGCCAGACCAACTACATGCTTCCTCGACCCGTGCCCCTCCTGACTTGTTAGAGCGTGCCGGGAGGGCTACGAGGCCCCTGGGCACGATCATAAATAGCTCCCTTGAGCAAGGAGTCTTCCCCGGGGACTGAAAGAGGCAATGGTGAGACCGCTGCTGAAGAAGCCGAATTTAGATCCTTCGGCTCCCTCCAATTACCGGCCAGTTTCCAACTTGCCTTTCTTAGGCAAGGTAATTGAGAGGGCAGCAGCGGATCAGCTGCAGCAGTTCTTGGAAGACACAGCTGGACTTGATCCCTTCTAGTCCGGCTTCCGTATTGGGCACGGGACGGAGACCGTGGTTGTCGCCATTACAGACCAACTTCGCTGCCAGCTGGACCAGGGTGGATCGGCACTGCTCGTCTTGTTAGATCTGACGGCAGCTTTCGATACTGTAGATCACGCACTGTTAGCCCACCGTCTAGCCGGCGCCGGGATTGGGGGGACCGCCCTTAAATGGGTGGCCTCCTTCCTCCGGGGCCGGGGACAACGTGTGGAGGGGGGCGGGGAGGTCTCTGGGAGATCCTCACTTGACTGTGGGGTCCCCCAGGGGGCCATCCTCTCCCCCTTATTATTCAACGTGTATATGCGCCCCCTGACCCAGCTGGCCCGCGACTTTGGTCTGGAGTGTTATCAGTATGCGGATGACACCCAGCTTCTGCTGAGAATGGACGGCAGGCTGGACACCGTACCCAATTGTTTCCATCAGTGCCTCGAGGCCGCGACTGGTTGGCTGCGGGCCAGCCGGCTGAAGGTGAACCCGTCGAAGACGGAGATCTTGTGGCCCGGTCGGCCTGGGGGGGGTGAGTGCCGGTTGCCTACCCTGGACGGCGAACGGCTTAATCCGTCGCCTGTTGTTAAGAGCTTAGGTGATCAGTTGGACCCCCTGCTGGCCATGGAGACCCAGGTCTCCGCGGCCAGCAGGGCGTCATTCTTTCACCTACGACAGGCTAGGCGACTGGCTCCCTACCTCTCCAGGGATGACCTGGCCACGGTGATCCAAGCAACGGTCATCTCGAGACTAGACTACTGTAACGCCCTGTACGTTGGCCTTCCCTTGGCGACAGTTCAGAAACTCAAGCTAGTGCAGAATGCCGCTGCTCGCTTGCTGACGGGAACGTCGGTAAGGGAGCATATTACGCCCATTCTTCGGCAGCTGCACTGGCTGCCTGTTGAGTACCGAATTGCCTTCAAGGTGTTGGTGTTAACCTTTAAGGCTTTACACGGCCTAGGGCCTGCGTACCTGAGGGACCGCCTTGCCCCATATATACCCCCGAGATCACTACGCTCAAAGGAGTCCAATTTGCTCCTGATTCCATCGGTCCGCACCTGCCACCTGTCCGTGACCAGGCAAAGGGCCTTTTCTGTGGCGGCTCTGGTACTCTGGAACTCTCTCCCGGATGAGGTTCGAGCCGCCACGGAGCTTATTCCGTTCCGCAGGGCCTGTAAGACCGTCCTGTTCAGACTGGCCTTCGGCTAGGCGAATAAGCCGAATGTACTCATCTTCTAACCAGCACCCTGGTTCAGGGAATGATATGGCATGACATAATTTTTATTCCGGGACCAATGTTGTATTTTAATGTTGTATTTTATGTTGTTTTATTGTACAGCGACATGGATGTTACATGTCAGCCGAGTTTTTATGATGTTATCCGCCCCGAGCCTGCAGGGAGGAGCGGAATACAAGAAGGAACAAATAAATAAATAAATAAATAAATAAATAGGGCACAGCAACGCGTGCCGGGTGCAGCTAGTAATATATACAATTACTAGCTGTACCCGGCACGCGTTGCTGTGCCCTCTGTAGGAGATGCGAGAAAGTCTGAGTATGTAAGGGTTGGAATTGATGTTACTTATGGTCTTGGTGGGGTCATGGCTGTGTCGTTGTGGGTTGTTCTGGTGGGTGGGATGTTGAAATCCTGGGGAGTTGTCGGTGTGTGGTGTTGCTGGCGTTCTGCAGAGCTTGTGGATATACAGTGTTTTGTGTCTTTCCGTCTGCTGTGTTGATGTAGAGGTTCAGTGGTTTTCCAACTCTGGAGCACGCTACGTAGAGTTGTCCGTGGGAGAAGCATTCTGTGTCAAGGTCTGTGCCACAGATTTGTCGTGTTTGTCCTTGAGCCTTGTTTATGGTGATGGCAAAAGCTAGTGTAGTGCAGTGTCTTTCTGTTCTGGCGTTTGTTCTGCCAGTTTTTTGTGTGATGTATGTAGTGTTGCGAGTGTGCCGTCCGATGCTGTTCTTTTTAGGAGGCATGGCTTGTCTTTTGGGTCAGCTTATGCCTGTGTGGAAGGAAGGAATGGCATACAAATGTGTTGAGCAGTAGACGCAAGGTTGTGTTACTTTTTTGGTGAGTTAGTGGGTGTGTGGTGGCATTGTGGGTGGTAGTATGTTGAGGAATGCTTGTGTGGGTGGGGTGTTTTGGGTGTTTGTGTGTGTTTGTAGAGTATCAGTGCAATGTTGTGTTGTGGTTGGAGTATAGGTGGAGTTGGTTTTTGTTTGTGGTGGTGGTAGGTGTTGTGTGTGCTGGGTCCCGTAAGGTTGGGGGGAATGGGTTGTGATAGGAAGTTGTGTTGTGTTGTGTGGGTAGGAATTGCTGGAGTATTGTGCCTGGGACATGTGTGTATTTGGAGGTGTGTGTGGTGGTGAGTAGTGAGTACAGTCCTGGGTTTTTTGCTGGGGAAGTTGTCAGGTATTTGTGGGGTGTATTTTGTGTGTGTTGTGGTGACATAGTTGTCTTAGTCTGGCTGTGTGCTGGTTGTGAAGCAGCCAAATCAAGGAGTTATGGAACTCCGAGTATCAAGTTTACCTTTATCAAGCTACCTGAACGTGCGGGTACAAGGATGAGGGAAAACTCACGACAACTGTGGAGTAGGTGAAATCAAACGGGTTTATTTCTGGCACCAGCTGGTGGGCTTCTGCCAGCAGAACACGCTGCAATCAGGGGCAAAAGACCCCGTCACTTTCAATACAAAAGCATTTATACTCCAATTGAGGCATTTCAGTTAAGCCCACCCCTTCTTCATGGATAAAAACAATCATAATTGGCTGGTGTTTACTGATGTTTACATGACATCTCATTAATCCAATAAACATTGCATTTCCATTTGCATCACATCTCTAAGTCCCACCTATGAATGAGAACAATAGTCATTTATTATGTTAGTCTTTCTCACAGTACAGCTATCAGTGCTAAGTCTCTGATGTTCCCAGGTTGAAACATTGACTTCCAGGCTCCGTGCCAGCAACGGAGGGGTCAAACTCTCTGTCATGCGCAGTGCTTTCTCACCCGCATTAAGTTCTCCCATAGCACAACCTGTACTGTTCCATTCATTCTAAGCCTATGTTATCTTCCGTTAGGCACAGAGTGCATCAAAACGCCTCAATCACAGTGTTATTTTCACATTGCAAGTGCCTGCCTGATTTTTGGCACAGGAACCCGCTTTCCAAAGCTCTACACGCATGCAGCATCACTCTCTGACTGTACTTTTTGCACGGAAAGTACCAAAACCCGCTTTAGTTGTGATGTGGAGGGGGTGTTGCTTTTGCCAGTGGTGTTTGTTGTGTATTTTGTTTGGGGTGGATTTTTGTGTTGCAGGATTATTTTTTTTGTGGGTTTTGCAAGTTTGTATTATTCTGGGGGTATGTGTTTGTCAGTGGTGCCTGTGTCCCTGGTGCCCTATTTGTTTCCCTCCTAGTGCTTGGCCTTGACAGTTTACCCTCAAACACCAACTGACTAAACTGAAATCACTCAGCATTCTAATCTAGCCTTGGTAACTCAACCTCCCTGCATTTTGTGTGGGCTGATGTTGGCCAATGGGTTTCGCTAGCGACTGCAGAGGATGCTGGGAAATGTAGTTTTTTTAATCGTTGTTTTGGGGGCCTTCTAGGTTTTGGGGGTGAAAGTTTCTTTGCTAAAAACCTTCCTTGCCTGAGGCCTATTTTTGTTGGCAAGTTTGGTGTCTCTGCCTTGGAAAGTTTCTCTGTCAGTCGCTCGATGACGGGTCCTCCTTTATATAATAGATTATAACATTTTGGTAATGTATAAAATTATATATATTATATAACATAAACAAAGGGCTGGCTTGCATTTGAATTATTCTATTTATTATATACTAGCTTGGGGACCTGGCGGTGCCCGGGTTATTTGAAAAGGGTATTGTTTGTTTTTGGGTGTTAGGTAATATCTGTTTAGTCATATATTACACTATGTCTTAATCAAACTCAAGTTTGGTCCAGGTCATTGGTGGAGGTCACAGTGGTGTCTGAAAATGGGTGAAGGTGCTGCCAATCCTATCATCTGATATCCATCCTCCTCCAAACTGCACCAGGATGTAAATTGGGTTACCAGTTGTCTGTTTGCCAGGTTTGGTCCAGGTCATGTTTATTTAAGAAAAGGTTTTTTTTTTAAAAAAATGAATTTTTTTAATAGTAAGAAGGGTAAGGTTGTAGTTGGACGCACATCATACTAAGTCATCCCTCTCAAACTTCATCATTTTGCCTAGTTTCACAATGTTGCCCAGTTTAATTTCATTATTTATAATAATAAACATTTTATTATTTATAATTTCTTTTTTATGTTGTTATTATTCTTAATTTTCTCCTTCATGGGACCCAAAACAGCTTACAACATAGTGTAATCATGTAAACAACAATTCAAATACATCAATAGTAAGTATAAAACATAATAAAATAAGCAGTGTAATTACAGCAGTAATATACCGTTTAAGTTGTTCTTGAGCCTCTGCAGTGCTTGATCCATTAGCTGCTTGTTGGTTTTTCTCATGTTGGCAATCAGTTGTCTCACATGATTGCTGTTGTCATTTTCATTTTTTTTGCTGTTGTTGGGATTTTTCCAATGGGTTTTTTTTTCATTTTTGAGACATGTTTATGCTGCCACTTTGCTTGAAGAATGTCTGTCTATTTTGGGGCCTAGCTTGTAGTGCTGGTAATGCTCTCAGTACATCAGGAAACCCTCTCGCTGCAGTGATATCCTCACAGAAAATGAACTTTCCATTGCCAACGGGAAAACTGTTAACTGGCTAACTGTCTGCCTGAGGCCTTTCCTTTTCCCTCTGAGTCACCTTAGAATGTTGGAGGGTGGTTGGCCAATGGGAGTCCATTATGCAAATTACATTTCAGTGGCAGCCAATCCCCTCTGTCTGGGGCTGAAGAATGTTGGAGTGCTGAGGCTGGCCAGTCAGAGCCCGTTATGCAAATAACCCCACAATGGCAGCCAATCGAAACGCTGGCACATATTACTCCTGTTGCTCACTTGGCCGCACCACCACAAACACTGACTTTTATTATATATAATAGATGATAGATAGATAATATAATACTTGTGGGGGCCCTCAAGGTGCCATTCTCTCCCCTTTATTATTTAACATCTATATGCGGTCACTTGCTGGTCTGGTTCGAAGCTTTGGGCTGAAATGTTATCAGTACACTGACGACACCCAGCTCGTTCTGAAAATGGAAGGCCAACCGGACTCCGTACCCTCGTTTCCAACAGTGCCTTAAAGCCGTTACTGGTTGGCTGTGTGCCAGTAGATTGAAGGTGAATCCAGCAAAGACAGATATACTGTGGGTGGGGAGGTCTGACTGCCTAGCTTAAATGGTGAGGTATTATGCCCGACATCCTCAGTAAAGAGCCTTGGGGTCATCTTAGACCCGTTGCTGTCGATGGAAGCCCAGGTCTCCACCGTCAGCAAAACCGCTTTCTTCCATCTGCGGCAAGCTAGGCATTTGGCCCCCTACCTATCCAGAGACGACCTGGTCACGGTGCTCCAAGTCACGGTCATCTCGAGACTGGACTACTGTAACGCCCTTTACATTGGTCTGCCCTTGTCTGTGATCTGGAAACTTAAGCTCGTCCAGAATGCCTGGTCCTCTTCTCCAAGTCTGCTTCTAACTGCTTTGGAGGCCCCTTGGGCTCTGTTGCACATCACTGTCAGGCTGGGCAGAGGCCTCAGCCCAGCCTGGCAGTTCCATCAATGGCGCCCATGGGGCCTTCAAGGTGAGGAGCAGCAGACTCGAAGAGGACGAAGTGAGCAAAGTGTCCCTACTTCACGGATTTTCACTTATCGCGGGTGGTCCTGGAATTGATCACTCGTGATTAGTAAGGGAGCACTGTACTTACATTTGCATGTTTTCCAACTGCTAGGTTGGCAAAAGCTGGTGTTAACATCGGGAGCTCACCCCAGTCCCCCCGATTCAAACCAGTCAGCAAGTTCAGCAGCTCAGTGGTTTAACCGGGGGGGGCTCCAGATGCATCTATCCTCTAGAATGAATGCAACTTGACTCCAATTGCAATGGCTCAATGCCATGGTTTCTGCAAAGGCAAATCATGTCTTACTAACTTGATAGAATTCTTTGAGGGTGTAAATAAACACATAGATAAAGGGGACCCAGTCGATATTATTTACCTTGACTTTCAAAAGGCTTTTGACAAAGTCCCTCACCAAAGGCTCCTAAATAAGCTCTTCAGCCATGGAATCAGGGGACAGGTCTTGTCCTGGATTGGAAACTGGCTAAACTGTAGGAAACTAAGGGTGGTAATAAATGGACACTTCTCTGGATGGAAAGAGGTGAGAAGTGGCGTACCCCAAGGTTCAGTTTTAGGACCGTTTTTAATTTATTCATAAATGATCTGGATGTAGAAGTAAATTGTGAGGTAGCAAAGTTTGCAGATGACACTAAACTGTTCAGGGTAGTTAAAAATGAAACTGACTGTAAAGAGCTCCAGAAAGATCTCTCGAAATTGAGTGAATGGGCAACAAAGTGGCAAATGCATTTTAACCTAAACAAGTGTAAAGTCATGCACATCGGGGCAAAGAACCCCAAATACACTTATAAACTGATGGGATCAAAGCTTTCTGAGACAAACCAGGAAAGGGATCTTGGGGTCTTGGTGGACAGCTCAATGAAGATGTCAACCCAGTGCGCTGCAGCAGTGAAAAAGCAAATTCTATGCTTGGCATGATCAGGAAGGGAATCGAAAATAGGTCGGCAAATGTTGTATTGCCTCTCTACAAATCTATGGTGAGTCCACATCTGGTACTGTGTACAATTCTGGTCACCGCATCTCAAGAAGGATATAACAGAACTGGAAAAGGTACAAAGAAGGGCAACAAAAATGATCCAAGGGATGGAGCAGCTCCCTTATGAAATCAGGTTGCAACGCCTTGGTCTTTTCAGCCTTGAAAGACGGCGTTTAAGAGGTGACTTGATCAGAAGTGTATAAAATCATGCATGGGATAGAAAAGGTGAATAAAGAAAAATATTTTCTCTGTCACACAACACTAGGACTAGGGGCACTCCCTAAAGCTCCAAGGTAGGAAAGTTAGGACTAATAAAGGGAAATATTTCTTCACCCAGAGGGTCATTGGGTTATGGAACTCACTTCCAGAGGAGGTTGTGACAGCGGTCAGCCTGGACAGCTTCAAGGCAGGATTAGACAGATTCATGGATACCAAGGGAATCAGTAGCTACTGAAATGGACATCCAAGTGCCACCTCTGTGTTGATGGAGGCAGGCAGGATTTTCCCGGGTACTGGTTGTGGGGGTCAGGAGCAGGTTAGGGTTTTGCCCTCCTTTCTGCTAGAGATCCCCGTGTACAACTGGTGGGCCACTGTGTGACACAGAATGCTGGACTAGATGGGCTGAGGCCCGATTCAGCATGGCTCTTCTTATGTTCTTATGTTCTTATGTATCCTGGGAGTTATAATTTTACAAGGTGTTCTCTGCCAAAGATGCCCATGATATAGGGCCCAATTTGAGGTTTCCCATCAAGCAATAAGATTGTCTTGTTCCTTTGACTCACAAAAGGCTTGCCAGAAAGAAATACTTTGAGATTTTTGAATTCAGCAGGACTCTGAAAGTGTAAGGATAGATGACAAGTCTATAGAAGGAATGCCTTGATTTGTGGGTGTGTTTTTCTGCTCCTGACAACTTGAAAAGAAAATTTGTGGGGGCTAGAAAGGAATTGACAGCTGCTTCCAATGACTTTATTATACTTTCTATTTTGCATTCTCTTCTTTCATTTCCTGAAATGACGGTCACCCCCTTTCTTCAGCTGTTCTGCTGCCTTTCAAATTCCAGGCTGGAGCATAAATGGCACAACTCCCAGTGAAAATGTTCTTGCTGTGTTGTAATCCAACTTCCAAAGGCACCCTTACAGTTTCTTTTGATGCCATTTTCTAATATGTCTGTATTTAAAAAAATAAAGATGTGAAAATATTCAACATCTTCACATCCAGTGCTTTAGTCTCAATTATTGTCATAACAAGTTTGGTGACTGTACTGTGGTTATGACGGATTTCGCCCACTTATTCGGGGCAAGATAGATAATAAATCTTGCCCCGAATATATAAATTAGCATAAATATTGATGTTTCAGATTATTTATTTATTTACATTATTTCTACCCAGCTCTTCTCAACCCCCTGAGGGGGGCGGGGGGACTCAGAGCGGCTTGACAAAAGGCAGCAATTCGATGCCGATACACAATATACAATACATCTACTCCACTATAATCCTAAAGAGTATTTTTTCCAGGTTCTGTGTTGATTGCCCAGTAAAAGTTTAATCATCTACTCACATAGTAGTCCCTTTACTGATTTCCAGATAAATGTCAAATGGCCTTTCTTTCCTGCCTCTGTCAAACTAGTCTATCATAAAGGTACAATACACTCTGCCAAAGGATAAAACATTGTATCTGCTTTACTCCCTTAATGATCTGTGGCATTTCTGTCTTTCAGAGATCTCTTGATATAGCCCTCTGTTAGAACTGTTCCTCTCTTTTTGAATAGAGTGGATGAATTTTGGGCACCTATGAGCCACAAATTTGGTAGTCCATCGAAAGCCAACAAGGAAAAAGCACAAAAGGAAGAATTCCGTGCCTTCACAAAACTCATGGACAAGAAATTTTTTATTTATTTATTTATTTATTATTCGGGTTTCTATGCTGCCGACTCCCTGAGGCTCGCGGCGGCTCACAGGAACCGAAGGTACAACTACACACAAGCAATGTGATAAAACATCTAAGACAATTAAACAGTTAAAACAGCAAAATACAAAACCCCAGGTACAGTTCAGAAATTAGATAGCGTGACAACCCAGGACAGCGGCTAAAAGCGGAACATGGGCAGGACCTACTCACCGAAGGCCTGCTTAAACAAATAAGTTTTGCAGGCGCGTCTAAACGGGAGCAGGTCCTTTATAGCCCGCGTTCCAGCCGGGAGGGCGTTCCACAGCGTAGGAGCTATAACGGAGAACGCCCTCCGGCGAGTAGATGTCAGTTTAGCCGATTTCGCCGAGGGTATCTCTAACAAATTAGCATCCTCGGAGCGTAGTGATCTCGGGGGACAGTGTGGGGTGAGTCGGTCCCTCAAGTACGCTGGCCCCAGGCCATGCAAGGCCTTAAAGGTAAGAACCAACACCTTGAAGGAGATCCGGTGCTCGATTGGGAGCCAGTGCAGATCCTGCAAAACAGGTGTGATGTGGCGGCCTGCTGGGGTTCCAGACAGGAGCCGGGCGGCAGTGTTCTGCACCAGCTTGAGCTTCCGGGTCGCCGACAAAGGAAGGCCAACGTAAAGCGCGTTACAGTAATCCAGCCTTGAGATGACTGTAGCTTGGATCACCGTGGCCAGGTCATTCCGGGAGATCTAGGGGGCCAGCCTCCGAGCCTGTCGCAATGAAAAATTGCCCAAAATATCTGGAAGATAACATATTGGGGGAGGCTGAAGTATATTGTGACCAACATATTCAGTACTTTACTACATTTTGGGGTAATGGGCAGCTGTAATTTGACATGAGTTACTGTTCTATGCACAACTAAATGACTATGATGGATGGGGATTCTGGGTAATAAAAATATCATTGGCACTGTGTCCAGTCAAGTGAGCCTGCCCTCATGTTCCCTTCCCGCATGTAGGTTTTAGGTGATCACCAAAGTCGTTCACCCATTGCGTAGTTCCTAGAGCCTCCTTTTGGCACTTCATAATCTGGTTTGTTTTACTACAAATGTCATTTCAGGAACTCCTGAGCAATATGTTGAGCATGTAAATTTAAGGCTGTAGATAAAAAATTGTGATTAAAACATGCAATTTTAGTTTTGCTTCTTCATGTCATCTATCATATATTCCACTGACTATAAAAGCAAGTGACATAAACAACTAGTAAAATATAAGGGAATTAAAATTTATGAGTAACATTAGTACCAAAAATATTACTAAGGATTGTATATAGGCTGGTATGAGACGAGATCCATGGGGCACTGCGGGATACCCAATCCTAGTGACACCATTGCATTTTACAAGCTTACTCCTTCTTCCAAGGCTTTTTCTTCTCTCTCGGCTTTCTAGTTTTGAAGAGCTCCTATGTGAGAATGGAACTTGCTTGTGTTGTACTGTTTCAATGCTAAGCAATTACACTCTTCGCATTTTATGTACATGACAGAGGTTCCAAACTAATGCTAATGTTTTCCACTACACACAGCATTCTATTTATCTATCTCAATCAGGGGTTTTACAACTTTACCCTTGCATTTGGCCCAGCTCACCTTGTTTAACTCTTCTGTTATTTCATATCTTGTGTTATTACGTTGTTGTCATTATTTTTACTATTTTATTTTGTTACCGTTAACCATTTTATTTGATGTTACTGTCTGCTTGTATGCATTTTATTTTGCCTTTTGTAATTACCTGGGCTTGGCCTCATGTTAGCCGCCCCAAGTCCCTTCGGGGAGATGGTGGCAGAGCATAAATAAAGATGATGATGATGATGATTAAGATCTGAACCTGGATTTTCCCAAATATAAGCCAAGAACTCTATTATTATTATTATTAGGCCTATCCAAAAAAGGGAGGAACTGGTGAATCTGCTTCTGTGTCTCTTCCCTATATATCAGAGAACACCTATCCAAAGTTTAAAAGAAAACCAAGAAAAAAGTCATACACCTAGCTTTTTTCTCATATCTTCATTTATAAGTTATATTGATATTTAAACAGTGGTCCTCCAGAATCCCTTGAAATTCTCCGTATGGTCGTCCACACTCTGGTCACATCCTGAATAGATTACTGCAATGCACTCTACGTGGGGCTGCCTTTGAAGACAGTTCGGAAATTGCAACTAGTCCAACGGGCGGCAGCCAGATTACTAACAGGAGCTACATACAGGGAGCATACCACCCCCCTATTGTGTCAGCTCCACTGGCTGCCGATCCATTTCCGAGCTCAATGCAAAGTGCTGGTTTTGACCTTTAAAGCTCTATACGGTTCTGGCCCAGCTTACTTGTCCGAACATATCTGCTTCTACATCCCACCTCGTGATTTAAGATCATACAGGGAGGCTCTGCTCTTGCTCCCGCCAACTTCTCAAATGCAGTTGGTGGGGATGAGAGATAGGGCCTTCTCGGCGGTGGCTCCCCACCTGTGGAATGCGCTTCCAAGCGAAATACGATCGACCCCATCCCTCCTAGCATTCAGGAAAAAAGTAAAATCTTGGTAATGGGACCAGGCTTTTGCACATTAGCACAATGCAGCACTTTGGATTGGAATTGTACTGGCAAGTTGATAGATATGGCTCAATGCTTATGTTGTGGGCGGAACACTGTTTTAACTTAGTTGAATGTGTATTATGTGTTTCATGTTAACTGTATTTTAATGCTGAATGTTTATAGTTTTTTATTGCATCTATCAATGCAAAAAAATTGAATATATAATGGATTGATGCCCAGCAATCTTTTGTAGTGGACAAACTCCAGGTCAAGTAATAAGAGGCTATCACTTTTCACCTTTATCTTCTGGCAATCCAGTCAAACTTGTAGTCACCAATGTATATAGCCCACCGTGACAGCATATATCACTTTGAAAGATGAGAACTGTTTACCATATGAAAGAGAGGTTCTGAGTTTGGATTCGGAAGCAACAACAGGCATAGGTTGGGAATGAACAAAATTCTTAGATTTATCATGTACCAAGCAAAGCAATGCCACAATTAGCTGCTGGGAGCCCCGGAGAGCAGCAGGATGAGCCCCTTCTGATGTAGCCACTAGATACATAACATCTCAGCCGCAGATTTGTGTTGAAGTTGCAGTGGCTACATCAGAAGGGGCCCATCCTGCCGCTCTCTGGGGCTCCCAGTAGCCAATTGGGGTGTTATTTTGCCTGATATGTACTCTACTTGCCGATTAATAAATCTAAAAAAATATTCAGCCACAACGTGTGTCTGTTGTTACTTCTGAATCTAAAAAACAACCCCCCTTGCATTTGGCAAGACAAGGAGTTATATGAACCCCTAAAGTTGCAGGTTATATTATTATTCACAATGTAAGGGCTTCAAATAACCTATAATTGCTTCATCTTCCAGAGATACAAATGCTATTATTTGCTAACAATGTCCTACTTTTTTCTACATTGGACAAAAGGATCAGCCAAGATTAGAGACGGATAGAGAACACCAGAAATGGCACTTTCAAGACAGATTCAAATGGAAAACAGAACAAGAATTCATCAAAAGTTTCAACTCTATTGAGAGGTTTCTTATCTTAATGCATATGTGAACTTGAATTGATCTATGAAGATTTGGCTATATACTACCCAGCTTTCATTTGTTTGTTTTACGGCTGCTATTTAAATAATTTTCTTTGATTGCATTCACTTTTGCTTTTCCCTCTCTTCTGGTTCTCTTTGTTTTATTCCCCCACGTCTTGAGTTCACTTCAAGGTTAAGCTCTACTTGGACTGGACAAAGACTTTTCCTCACCATACATCGGTTAATCTTCTTATCTGTGTTGGCTGTCTTCATGACCCTTCAAGCACTGTTACATCAGTGATAAGATATCATTTGCTGATACCTTTTGCAGTTTCCTCCCCCATTACACCTCCAGTATATGAATAACTAGCAATTGGAGCTATGAAATGGAACTTCAATAGGCTTGCCAGTCATAAATGGAGATGGCTCTTGTACCTTTTATGGTTGTGTAAAAGGGGGCATTTCAACATATGTTGCTAGCTACGTACCCAAAAAACAAGGAAACCTGCTGACATCTCTTCTGCACAACCATTAAATGTACAAGAGCCCTTCTGAGGTTTTGTCAGGAATCCTTCGGTTACTTAGGTAAGGCACATTTGTGGAAAAACTGAAAGAAGAGTGGCTCAACTACAACCCATTGTTATGTGGGGATTGTGTGAGAGCTTGGGCTGTTCATTTTTGGATTACAGTTTCCAGAAACCCCTGAATTCTGAAGTTCTGTAGTTCAAAAATAATTTTCCCAAGCTGTAAATAAAGCAGTTTAGTGCAGAACTTAGATTGTTTGCCCAGCTGCATTGGAGCAGAACAGAACAGTATTCACAAACTTGAACATCCTTCTCTTCCTTTTTGCGATAGGCAGAAGGAGCAGGAATGACAAGGATGCCCTTAGTAAGTACTTACATTATTTCATTTGTTTAATATTTAATAAGAGACTATAAGTACCTTAACCTGACTTCTGTTTTGTTGTAGGATCCCCATAAACTTATACCTCATGTTGCATTTTACGTGTAAAATATAAAGGATGCAAAACGTACATGATGCTTCATGAAAAAATAAGACAGGTATCTGCCCATATGGGTGCATTCTAACAGGGCAGAAGAAGTGATGTTGATTTGGAATTGGGTATCTGGTTCAGCATCACCAGAGGCCCTCGAGTTGGATGGAGGCTAGACTACACACTTACTTTGCATGCCCCAATCTGCTCTTAGAAAACAAAAATGGAGCACTGTGTCTAGAGCACTATAGCGACACGAAATTGGGTAGGAGAGAAGAACGATTTGCTGCCTTTTCTCCCACATCCCTTCTTTGAACACCTTACCTATCTGAATATCATCACTTCAGGTGCCAAGCACTGCTAGGGTTGCCATATGTCCCTTATTCTAAGGGACGTCCCTTATTTTGGCCCTAAAATTTGTGTCCCTTATTTTCAGGCCCTGTCCCTTATTTTTGACTCGCAGGACAGGACTGGGCGGGGTTGAACAGAGGAAGGTGCACCCTGTGGTTTCCATGGCAATGCCTGCCCGGGGATTCCAACTTGCAGGGCAGCCTGGGCCCCCGTTGGAAGGAAGAGAGAATACAGGACTTTTTCAAAGTACAGTAGACTAATTAACCGTTACCCAAGGGGAATGTTGAATCATGTTGGATAACGATAGTTTCTGGTTGCTTGAGAGTTACTCTTAAAATAGGCCTAGCTGTGCATCCCAATACTATACAATGCTGTGTATCCCATACTATACTATACCATTAACTATTGACATAATAATCATGAAGATGTACTGTCTTATAAAATTTATTTTATTTTAATGTTTAGACAGTGCACTTTTAAAGTCAGCAAAGTCAAGTACTAAATACAGATGGAGAAAATAAGGTAGTTCTAATAATGTTTTTTCGGCATGACAAAGCATGCAGAAACATACCATGTACTGTTAAGAGGGTGTGAGTCAGTTTCTTTTGTGAGTTTCAATCATTATCTTATTCTGTTAATAAAACTATCTCTATCTAATGTTTGAGTTTCAAGTTTTTAATGAAGTGTCCCTTATTTTTGTGAAAAATCCCATAAATGTCCCTTATTTCTTATATCCAAAAATGGCAACCCTAAGCACTGCCCACCTCCATTTATGTGCCTGGTGAAACCACAAATGGCAGACTGACATAGCAAGGTAGATGCCATACCTTTTCCCTGGGCTGCCAGAGCCTGAGGAAAACAAGATGGCCATTTAACTAACCACAGCTGATTCCCAAATAAGAATGGGCACAGTTGCCTAAAGTCATGGGGTACTCTGGAGTTTTGGGAAAGTTCTGGAGTATCCATAACTTCTGTTCAGGTTTCATCTCTGTTGAGTAAAGAGTAAATATTGCATTTGGACTTCGGGCGCTGGGATGCTGGGTAAAATATGCCGCTGCGTAACAATGTATGACCATCATTTGAAAACTGACAAAGTTTTAAGGAGGGCTTTTGTTTCCTCTCCAAAATGAATTACTCACTTCTTCTAGGATATGGCTGTGATTCACACATATGCAGCTGCCAAGCAAGGTCTTTCTGCATAGTTTCACCGGATGACATGCAGAGCCAGCCAAAATATTTGTCAGTGGGTGACAGGTGCTCAGGAAGCTCATTTTGGGTGTCATGTAAAGACAGCAAATTCTTAATTATTAAAAATGTATTTTTACCGCTTGGGAGGTTTGGAGATTCCTATGCCAAAATATATTGATTCAATTTGCATCCTGTTTGCCTTGATTTGCCATGAGCCAATTTGCTGCCTTTCTCATGAAACGATGAGATATAGCCTGGAGAGGACTTCTACCACTTGGGAGACAGGCTGAGAAAGGATTTGCATTTGCTTTAATTGTGTGGATCATAATAAATGGTGGCACGTTCTTGTGGTATGGGGATAACAAGTCACCTGAGAAATCTGTATAACAACCGAGTAGCAACAGTAAGCTTGATCAATCCAAGGCTGGAGTAAAAATTGCTGGAAGAAACATTAACAACCTTAGATATCCAGATGATACCACTTTGATGATGGAAAGTGTTGCTCGGGAGCCTGATAACCAAGTGCAAAAGCTGGGTTGCAGTTAAAAAAAACCCACCCCAAGATTATGCCGACCAGAATGATTGGTAACTAGCAAACAGAGGGAGAAAACATGGAGGCAGTGACAGACTTCGTATTTCTAGGCTCAAAAATTACTGCAGACACAGACTTCAGCGGGAAAATCAGAAGATGTTGAGTTCTTGGGAAGAGAGTAATGACCAATCTCGATAAAATAGTGGCAACGAAGATCCACATAGTTAAAGTAATGGTATTCCCTGCAATACCCTATGGATTGCTAGAGCTGGCTCATAAGGAAGACTGAGTGAAGGAAGATAGGTGCTTTTGAACTGTGGTGTTTGAAAGACAATTCGGAGAGTGTCTTGGATCGCAAGAAGATCAAACCAGTCCATACTCCGGGAAATAATGCCCGACTGCTCACTGGAGAGAAGGATATTAGAGGCAAAGATGATGTACTTTGGGCACATAATGAGAAGACAGGGAAGCTCGGAGAAGATAATGATGCTGGGGAAAATGGAAGGAGAAAGGAAGAGGGGCTAACCAAGGGCAAGATGGATGTATGTTGTTCTTGAAGTGACTGGCTTGACCTTGAAGGAGTTGGGGATGGCCACGGCCAACAGGGAGCTCTGGCATGGGCTGGTCCATGAGGTCACAAAGAGTCGGAAGCAACTGAACAAATAATCAACAAATACAGTTACAGTGGGGAATGTTGGCATTGTTTGGCCAACCAGATATTGTTGAACTGCAATTCTCAGGTTTCCAAACGTACCTCTCCCTATGAACCATCTAGGAATTTAAGATCATCTGGGGAGGTCCTGCTCTTGATCCCACCTTCTTCGCTGGCACGTCTAGCAGGGACAAGAGACAGGGCCTTCTCAGTGGTGGCCCCTGGGCTGTGGAACTCCCTCCCTAGGGATATTAGATCTTCCCCCTCTTTCTTAACCTTCCAAAAAGAGTAAAAACATGGCTCTTTGAACAAGCCTTTGGAAATGCAACGCAATAAACAAACATGGAATTATGTCAGATTGAAACATGGAATAGCTTAGACGATGCTACTGGAAAATGAGATTAATAGGAAGGCATTGGTTATTATATGTTTTCATGGTTTTTGTATGAATTTTATAATGTTCTAAATGTTGTAATTGTATATTGTGGATTGTTATGGCATTGAATTGTTGCTAATTTGTAAGACGCCTTGAGTCGCCTTCGGGCTTGAGAAAGCCGTGATAGAAGTATTGTAAATAAATGAATAATAAATAATACAGAGAGTTGCAGTTCAGTAATATCTGGTGGGCCATACAATTTTGAGCTCCAGATAAAAATAAGGCAACATGGATACTAGCCTGTAATATATAGTCAGCCCTCTACATTCACTGGAATTACAAGTGCAGAATTCCAACAAATGTGGGGGAGGAAACTGAATCAAAACAAAACACTTCAAAAAAATCTCACAGAACACTTCTCTAGGAATCCTTAGGTTCTCCGGCACTGCTATATGATCAACTTCCACTGGACGTTGACTAGAAAATTGCACTGAAGGGCCTAGAGATTCCTAAAAAGCACATTTAATTCCAATCCACAAATAGTTAAAATCGGAAATGTAGAATACTGTATATTTGTCTCTCCCCAGAACCAGTTTTTTCAATTTTATACAAATATTATTTGAAAAGCCAGCAGCCTCCTTTAAATGACCAGTACTTCCCAAGTATTCCTCAGAGAAAAATACACAGACAAAGTCCTTCTCGTACAGAAAATCCATTCATTTATTTCAAAATTTGTGGCATTAGAAAATAGTTTTAAGCTGTTCACTATTGCATCATTTAAAAAATAACCGTTCACCAGCCCTCCAAAAACCCATCCTCTTTGCTTTTTGTTCCAGCTGTACATAAAACATTTCATTTATTTACAAAATGCTTTAGAGACTAAGTGCAAACATTCAGTGTATAGATCTGTCTAGGAAAATATACCCGAAATACGTAATGTGTTAACTTATTTCTGTGCTTTAAAATACATCCTTTCCTCAGTAAATCCATCTTTTAGATTGTCCCATCTCAAGAAAAATGTTCAAATATGTCCCTGACCAAAGTAAAGATTAAGTCAAATGTTACTAGTAGTTTAAAGAGTCAAGTAATCAGCATTAACAGTACTCTCCTATTCACATTTAGTCCCATGTCCTGGAAAATTCAGGCTCTTTCTTCCCAGGAAATGTGGATAGGACTCCAACCTCATACATGAACTGCAGTGTGCAATGGAGAAGGAAAATGGTGTGCAATACTGTACCTCTATCCAGAAGACCGTTTAACTCTATTTGTTGATTATATTTCTATCCCACTTTTCCTCCAAGGAGGATAGGGCAGTTGAGACCTCTGCCTAACCTTAAAGGTCTTCATTGGCAGCCCTTCTTTCAATCCCATCACCACTGGAAATATGTCTTGTAGGACATATTTTAGTGGCTGCTCTCAGGCTCTGAAGCTGCCTGTTAAGGGGGGCTAGGTTGACTCAGGATGTAGCTACACTGTAGAATTAATGCAGTTTGATTTCACTCTTTAACTGCCATGGATAAATGCTAAGGAATCATTGGAGTTGTAGTTTGGGTAAGCTACCAGCACTATTTGGCTACAAATAGACCTTGTAAAACTGCAGCTCCCATGGTTGTTATTTTCCTTCTACTGAAGGAAATGTGGTCAAGATGGCAAAAGATACTGAGAACAAAGCAGACAAGCTAGGAGAAGCAGCAGCAGTTTCCTTTAACCCCTATAAGCTATTGGTTTGGTCCAGTGGACGAGGGGGTTCACAATGTTTTATTTAGGGCATTAACATTTGCATCCAAGGAAGCAATATAGTTGAAGAGCATATGTACAACAATCAAGTCCTGCAAGAGATCCACAGAACATTTGGGACAGCTGATGTGTTCAGGTTGGATCCCATCTCCAAAATATCTCATGTGTGTATATCCAAATACAGGTATTCGAAAATCCTCCCCAAAACACAAAATTCAAAGCACTTCTGGTCTCAAGCAATTCAGACAAAGGATGCCCTACCTGTAATGTCAAATACTTTATTCTCTTTCAGAAAACACAACATATTCGTCTTTTTATGAGACAGAAGGAAGGCTATTCACTACCCTTGTGTTCTACCAACTGCATGTCACTTGGGGCAGTAGCTGCAAGCTACGAGGGCGGGTCAATAAGTCCATGACTTTTTGAATTTCCCGCCTCTTAATGGAAAGGGCAACACTGCTCCTGTCAACAGGCATCTGTCAGTTGACTCCTGTCAAAATTTGAACAAGCTGCGTCATTTGGTTTGTGTTTGACAGCCATTGATAGCAGACTACCGTGTGATTTGAGGAGAAAATGGAAAAAAAGTGAATTTTGTGTGCTCATTAAGCACTAGTTTTGGTGGAAAAAAACCATCACTCAAACCAAGGTTAAGCTTGATAAATACTACAGGGACTTTGCACCATTAATTTTAATGGTAAAAAAGTGGTTTAGTGAATTTTGTTGTGGCCGTACAAGCACGGAAGATGCCGAACGTTCTGGGCGCCCAGTTGAGGTCTCTACACCCGAAAAAATTGAAAAAAAATCACGATATGGTGTTGGCTGATTGGAGATTGCAAGTGCGAGAGATTGTGGAAGCCATAGGCATCTCACGTGGCTCAGTGGTTTCAATTTTAAATGATCACTTGGGTATGAGAAAGCTTTCTGCAAGATGGGTGCCGCGTTTGTTCATAATCGACCACAAATGCAAGGATGCACACATGTGCAGTTTCCATGGCAAAAATCTATGAATTGGGATATGAATTGCTCCCTCATCCACCCTATTCTCTTGATTTAGCCCCGAGTGAATATTTCTTGTTTCAAAACCTGAAGAAATGGCTCGGCGGAAAGAGATTTGACTCCAACAATGAAATCATCTCACAAACAAATACCTATTTTGATGACCTTGACAAATCTTATTTTTTGGAAGGGATTAAAAAAATTGGAGAAACGTTGGACAAAGTGTATAGAGCTCAAAGGAGACTATGCTGAAAAATAAAATGATTTTTTATCCAAAAACCTGTGTTTCATTCAAAAAGTCACGGACTTATTGACCCCCCTTTGCATGCAGGGTTTGATCTGAGTAATCTCCTGCTTGAATGGCTCTGGAATGGTGAAAAGAACAGTAGGGATGGGGAAATAACAATATATAGTCATCCTTGTTTTCCTGGCAGAGGAAATATTTTGGATGGCTATCAGTCGTATCAAGCAGCGAGGCAAACAAGTTCAAAGGTGCCATGTTGCTCTTTCTAGATGGCTTCCAATTCTAAACAAAACATTGACTCACAGCCACTTTGGGGGCAGGAAGAGCTGCAGACAAATGCGCCTGACAAATTTCTTTTGGTCACCAGGACACCGGCCAAAACCAGAAGTGCATGAGATAAAAAATGACCAATTATATTATTCAGTGAAGGTCTCTTCCTGCAGTGCTAATCCGATGCAGAAAGAAAGCAGGGAGTCTGACTACTCTCATTTGCAGAGACTGGGCAAAGGGAATGTATTTCAGGAGATTTTTGATGGATCAAGTAATCTGAAATGGCATGGACAGACCCAAAGGGAAAAGTGTGTTATCATGTTTGCCAATTGCAAGGAAACCCACGGCAAGAGTAAGCGCTGTCTCATTCCAATACTTGATCTCACATATGACTACCTCTAATAGAGGTAGACATGTCACTGATTCTCCATCTTTTTCATTATACTGGTACAGATCAATCGCATAGTGAAGTTTAAATCAGGAAGTTTAAGCATATTCCAGCTACAAGAATTTCACACGAGAAGAATGGGACCTGGTCCAAAAGCAATGTGTTCACTACCCTTAGTCTAAAAGAAGCTCCACAGTTTGGATCAGCTGTTTATCAGGAAGCAAATAATGAGCTTAAGGGCTGCAGTCTAAATCTAGTTTGGCCAGACATGCCGTTGGCAGTCTGCCTTGTAGTATTCAGAAGCACAGAGCAAAAGAGGGCTATTGCTTTCATGCACCTTTTCTAAGCTGTCCAAAAGCATCCGGCTGTTTGAAGCTGGGAGCTAAACTGGTGACCTGAAGGACCCTGGATCAGGCCAGCACTACATTTCTTACATTCTTAATACCATCATGAATGCATTCTGATTTTTCCCCCCTGGCTATTCACAACCTTCAAAAGACAATTAGTTGCTTTTGGGGCCCTGTGTTTGTTGAGTATCGCATTCATGTAGGAATACTTAGGCAAACAGCTCTGCAGTTCAGCAGGGACAAATAGTCATACTGCGGTTCTGGTGCTGGGTGATTATCCTGGAAATTCCATGGATTGAATTTTTCTCTGCTTTTAATATGGCAGCATCAAGACAACAAATTATCTCTTCCTGGCTTGAAGCATAACACTATCAGACCAAGATGGCCATCAGCCACTGGAAGCTGTATTCCGCTCAAATCTTTTTGAACTAAGGGAAGCTAGAAATCACATTAGTATGCTCTAACTTTGTGCTGTCATTTGAGCCATGTTGCCAGGTTGGAGGCGTTTGGAATTAAGCTGTTTCTTCATTCCTGCTTTCCTCTGTCTTTTTTTGGCTTTCCTGTATGCAGCTCTTAGCTAGCAGAAATATTCTGGAGCAGGGGTGCTCACACTTTTTCAGCATGCGAGCTACTTATAAAACAACCAAGTCAAAAAGATCTAACCTACCCACTACAAAAATGTAAAACATATAACACAATATCTGCTTTGAACTGGGTTTTCTGAGTCCACACTGCCATATAATCTGATTCAAAGCAGATAACATGGGAGTTTATTCAACTGTATGTAAAGGACCTCAGATAACCCAGGGCTGGCAGCACTTGGGCGGCGTCGGGAGCCTGCGGGGCGGGACTGAGCCTTCCTCCCGCCCTGTCTGCGATCTACCAGTACGCCCTACGCGATCTACCAGTAGATCACGATCTACCTAATGAACACCCCTGTTCTGGAGGCAGGTTGCTTTTGTGAGAAGATCTTTGGGATCAACAAGCTCACGAAACTGTACTGGAAAAAGAGCATTTTGGTTGGAGTCTCATGGCCAATCCTGACTTCTAGAGTAGAAGCAGTGATGTGCTACAGATCAGAGGCATTTTTGGCTCTTCTGGATCTATATCAAGCCATACATGCACACTTAGTAGTGATCAGAAGTGACTTCCAGGTTTTTTTTGCTATTCCAAGGAAGAGGAAACACAATTTAGAAGCTAAAACAGGAATCTAATTTGCACCTTGCTCCCCCCAACAATGGAGGGGTCTACGGTGATCCACAGTCATACCATGGAGACAGAACATCTTCTGAATTAGGATGCTATTATTGTTCTTGTGTGCCTTCAAGTCGTTTCTGATTTATGGTGATGGCATGGCCATGAGTTTTTCTGAGGCTTTGTGGCTTGCCCAGGTCACCCAATGGTCTCCAGGGTCATAGTCCAACCTCAAGCCACTAAACCATATTAGACTGATAGGATGTCACTGCCCATCTATAAAACAGCATCATGAACATTGCATTTCAAACTAGGGGTTGCTGCCCTCACTCTCCCTCCCATTCATAACTCAAAGACACAAGATTTGCCCCCTCTACATTTCCACTGAAAATGAATCAGGTTTCTCCTTCACTTTTGTTTCTACCTGGAATATCTATTTACTTCTCATATACATTAATATCAAGATGGCTAAACTGTGATGTTAACTCACAGCACATATTACTGATGTAACAAACCTATGACCAGTTCTGATTTTTCTGTCATAACTTAAATTGCTCAACATGCTAGATAACGTTTTTTTAAAAAAAAATCACATACATTTTAATCAAGGAATGGTAACCTTTTCTAGCCACAAACATCTACTAAGAAGTTAAGTTTTTTTTTAAAAAAACAACCCCACATACATACATAAACACATATGCATTTGGCAGATTTCATGGCTGCAGATAAATTAGATTTATAAGAATGATTTTTGAGGACTAGAACACTCTAAATCTAGGTTCCCCCCTAAAAGATTAGACATTTTAGCATCCTATAAAGCAAGGCACAGACATACAAAATTGTGAATTATCAGCCCAGTGACTTCATTCTATATAGATCTATCTAATCTATATAGGTCTATCTATCAATATATAAATATATAATATATGTACACAAAGTCAAATGTGCTGGTTTTCATAATATATCAGGGTACAATAGTAAACAAATTAAGAACCCCCTTGGAATGAAATCTGAATTCTATCAGGGAAAGTCTCAACGTCTTGGGGTTTTTTTCCCCAGGAAAGGAAAATGATAACAGTGTATAAAATATGCTGTGTGGATAAAGCAGACAAGGAGATATTTCTTTCACAATAGTAGAGCTTGGAAGCACCCAACAAAGACAAAAGTGGAATATTCAGGACAGCTAAAAAAATTAATGAAATGAGACTGAATAGATTCATAGACAATTTGAGTATCCATGGCTACTAATGGTGATGGCTCTCTGTTACCTCTAGTATAAGACACAATATACCTTTGAATCCTAGTTGCTCAGGGACATGAGCAAGGTAGTGCTATTACCCCCAAGTCCTGCCCCTCAAAGAAATTTGGTTGTCCACCCTGAGAAGACAACACCATCCAAGATTGGTTTTTGGTCCGATCCCGCAGGGTTCTTCTTAGGATCTGAATCCAGACCTTGCCATTTTGGCTGATGTTTCTTTTTTTTCCTGAAGAAAAGGGTTTAGGGGGCACATAAACAAAAACACATCAAGCTGCTATCTTTTATTATTCTGGCTCACTCACAGAGATCAATGTGCGCTGCTAACAAGCTGTGGAAGGAGCATTAAGCAGTAGACAAGTACCCAGAGGAAAATTATGAAGTAAAAGAGCTCAGGTTGGTCTGTCCGTGAAGAAGTAATATGTGAGCCGGACTTTTCTGGAGCTTCTTTCTTTTCAGTGTCTTTTCTCTTCCTGGAAAAGAGAGAGGGAGAGAGAAGAACAGATGACAAATGCAAACAGGCTGGCGGAGCTCAGGACTAGAAGCTCTACTTTGGATCTCATTGCCTGTTTGATAAATGGGGACTGTTTTCACATGAGATGTTCCTTACTCCTGTCCATGTGGTACCTTTGTTAACACCATCCTTTAGTAAGGAATTCTGGAATTTCAGAAGCCCATTGGGGGTGGGTATATTGTTTAAGCTGCATTTTACCTGTGTGTATTTGTCATATGTATTTTAACCGTGCCTTATTTTAACTCGCTCTTTTAACTATGTTGTGCCTCACCTCAAGCCACAAGGAGAGGTGGGGAAAATTATTATTATTACTATCATCATCATCATCTAAATGTATTGCCATATTTGGTTTTCTGGGTTCATTGATGGTTGACAGGCTACAAGAAAGGTTCACTGCTGTTTTTATTTTCTATCACTGCTGCTTTCAACTATGATTTTTGTACAGTGGTGTTTTTACTGTATGGCCTAAATCAGGGGTGCTCATTAGGTAGATAGTGATCTACTGGTAGATCGCGTAGGGCGTTCTGGTAGATCACAGGCAGGGCAGGAGGAAGGCTCAGTCCCACCCCGCAAGCTCCCAACACCGCCCAAGTGCTGCCAGCCCTGGGTTATCTGAGGTCCTTTCCACATAGTTGAATAAAATTCCATGTTATCTGCTTTGAATCAGATTATATGGCAGTGTGGACTCAGAAAACCCAGTTCAAAGCAGATATTGTGTTATATGTTTCACATTTTTGTAGTGGGTAGGTAGATCATTTTGACTTGGTTGTTTTATAAGTAGCTCGCATGCTGACAAAGGGTGAGCACCCCTGACCTAAATAATATAGCAGAGTATAACACAAAAATGTAAGAAGTAGCACTATTAAACAATGTCTATAACATAGGTCAAAATTACCTCCGGTATAGTCCTGTGTGTAATATTAACTTAGTCCTGCTCCCAAGGAGATGATTACACTCACGACTTCGTAGCGTGCTGTGTCCACAATAATGCAGTCCGGAGAAGTTTCAAGCAAACAGACCTTCAGTCCTATATCAATGTTCCTCCAATAAATGACTGCTCTAATATTATGAGCATGGGTGTAGAAAATCACCTCCGTGTGAATATAGGACTCAGTCCACTGTAGTCAGTAATTCACTTGTTTTTAATCCGGGTTATATTCCAAAGTTAATATTGTAGTAGTACAAACACACTGTTCAAATCCAGGTATTCAATAATTCAAATAGTGTTACTCCACATATATAGTTCACTGTGTATCATTGTGCACATAGTTTGGACCGAATTGGGAATGCACAGGAGGGACTACCAACATACATCGAATTGTAAACAAGGATATATGTGCACAAAGATACACAGTGAACTATGGATGTGGAGTAACACTATTTGAATTATTGAATACCTGAATGTGTTTGTATGAATATATGTATGTGTGATATATATATATATATATATATGAAGAATAAAACTAGCAACTATAAGGATTGGGTTAGAAGACTTCTTGGTAATCATAGGTGGGTGGCTTCCAATCAGAACAATTCATGCACAGTTTATCCTACTATCTTGGAGAAACTTCTCTCCCTATAAGTGTTTGGCTTTGGGGAAGACAAAGTATATTTGCACTCAGTATGATTACATGGACACACCAAATAGCTAAAAAGTACACCTTTAAGGCTCAAAATACAAAAGAGAAGAGAAAAGTACCCACCTGATACAAGGATTTGTGCTTTCACTTGCAGCTGTGCTTATTTGTAGATCAGCACCACCATTTTCCTGAAAATATTTAATCCATAACTGTAACAACAATGCAATCAAGTGCCCCAAATTGTCAAGTACCTAGCACAATTTTATATAAAATTGGGACAATGTGATCCCATCTATTTTGCTGGGCTTCTTTAATGAATTTCGGAACAAAATGTGGGCATACTGTTTTCAGAGTCATGATGTATAAAGCGTGTACCTCAACATGAGTGTTGGCTTTTGCAATTCTATCTTTCCACTGTAGTATATATACTAAATAAATAAATAAATGACCTCCATATATGTGTTTGGGGGGGGGTACATTTCTGGACTCTCTGTGGAAATGCAAATCTGTGAATAATAGCAAACTCTTATTTAATTGATGTCTTTCAGCAGAAGTATACTATAAAACAGGCATGGGCAAACTTCAGCTCTCCAGGTGTTTTGGACTTCAACTCCCTCAATTCCTAACAGCTTACTGGCCTGCTATAGAATCATGATGCAGGACCTAGAACATGCCTAGAGAGAACACCTATCTAGCCTTCCTGGGTCTTCCAATGGAACCCTTAGTCAACGTCTGGTGGAAGCACACCATGGAATCATGCTGAAAAACTTAAAATGTTTAGAGAGAATGCATTCATTTTGACATGGGTAACTGATTCCACAGGTACTGGTCCCAAGAATACATGAGCCAGACTGCACTAACCTTGCACCTCCTCTAGTGTTGCTTTAGTCACCCATATCCTAGTCAGAGAGTAATTACTGATACCACCTTATTAATTGGAATTGCATTTGTTGAAACACTGCATTCCCATGACTAATCAAGCCCAACAAAAGTAAGCTCCAACCTCCCATAAGTAACCAAATATGCAAATCATCGAGACAGAAAGACTCTCAACCCCTTTGGGTTAAGAGCATATTTGCTAACTTAACAAAAGAAAGAGAAATCAGCTGAACTGGTAGGTTTAAGACAGTGTTTTTCAACCTTTTTTGAGCCGCGGCACATTTTTTACATTTACAAAATCCTGGGGCACACCACCAACCAAAATGACACAAAATGACACTCTAACACAGTAATACATATAGTTAATATGTTTTAAATGTATTTATACACTCAGTGTGAAACGTGGACCTGTTTCGATGAACACAACATAGATATCCTGGCAGAAATGGCAGAAAGACACAAACTTCCCACACAGTACTCCCATAACCAAGAGAAAATGCTATAAGAGTTTGGTGGTCATTGACCTTGAGTTTTGGAGTTGTAGTTCACCTATATCCAGAGAGCACTGTGGACTGAAACAATGTTGCATCAGGACCAAACTTGGCATGAATACTCAATATGCCCAAATGTGAACACAGATGGAGTTTGGGGAAAATAGCGTGAGCGTGTTCAGGAGGGGAGAGGGGAGGGAAGAAGATGTGACCCGTGTGGGCGCTACTGCACAGACTCGCCCCAGAGCAGGGCCGTAGCCAGGATTGGGATTCGGGGCGGGGGGGGGCTGAGTGTGGTTCGGGGGCTGAGACTGGGTGGAAGAGGGTCTACCCTAGCAAACCTTTTGTATTGTTATCCCAATAACCCCATTAATGTGGGATATATTGAGCATGGTGATCAGATCATGATATGAATAAACATAACAGTTTAAATAATGTACCAGTAAGGCCTTTTCGCGGACCACCCTGAGAATTGGGGGGGGGGGGCTGAAGCCTCCTTAGCCCTCCCTGGCTACATGCCTTCCCCAGAGCAAAGCGAGGCAAAGCGAGCAGAGTGAGGCTGGGAAGAAGGGAGCCCGAGCGGAGAATAAAAAGTGTTCAGCAGGAGGGGAAAGAAAGGGTATTGGAGGTTCCAATTTCCCACGGCACACCTGATGATCGCTCACGGCACATTAGTGTGCCATGGCACACTGGTTGGGAAACACTGGTTTAAGAGATATCTAGTGAATAAGTGAAGAGAATATTACAATATGTTTGAATCAAGGTGTTATACAATAAATTCACTCACCTAATGTTTATATTCTTTCCACAAGAAAGGAGAAATAATACACCTGCAATCATCGATTACTTTCCCCCACAACATCTGCAACCAGCCAACTGTAAGAATACAGCTGTTCCTGCACATTTGTGGTTTTGACTTTTATGGATTTTGTTATTCATTGATTTAATTTTAAAATGTTCTTTCTAGGAATCTCTTGATCCATCAGTGTTGTTCTATGGTCAACTTTCTTTGGTCATGCTGGAGGACCTAGAGATTTCTAGAGAAAACAAAACTCTAGGAATTACATGGATCTCCAATGTGATTGTATGGATAGATTCCAACAGAAGTTGACCATACAGCAATTCTGAAAGACCTAGACATTCCTAGATGTGTTCTCTCAGGTTTAAAAAGTGATTTCTTTATTCATGGTTTTTCCACTTGATTTAAGATGACTGAACTGAGATCATCACACAGAAGACAAGGGGGAAAAAAAGCCGTTGGGAACTGTAGTCCTATAGCCTGGAAGCAAATCCTGCTGAACACAGTGAGACTTACTTCTGAACACACACACACACACACACACACACACACACATCAAACTGGACTTTAAATCCTAGGTATAAACAAACCCAAACCATTTAGTATCGTGTTATCCAATACTCATTTTGGAGGAATATTAATAGGAATGAAAATAAGCCATATACTTACCTTACAGCTAGAATCAGAAACATATCTTTGGAAAACAACATTGGGATCACTATGGCTAACTCTGAAAAGCATAAGTAAAACATTGTATAAGTATGGGATAATTTGAAAGGTGGCCATCTGCTAAAGTAGGTGTACCCAACTTAGTGCCCTCCAGATATGCTGGATGATACTTTACTATCACTCCTAGCCAGTGTTGTTGATGGGATAGTGGTAGTAACCCAGTACATCTGGAGAGGAGCAAACTGGAAATGGTTAATGAAAGAAACAAGCCTCCTCCATTTGGATATACATAGATGAATTGCCTACCTTTATTTATTTATTTATTTATTTACTTACTATATTTCTATACCGCCATTTTCAACCCAAGGGCGACTCATGGTGGTTTACAAGATGGCACAATTCAATGCCCACAATATTATAAAAAAAGTTAAAACATTTAACATAGATAAAATTCACTAAATAAAAAACCAATGAAAACATAGATCTTCTGCATCTCATTACCAAAATCCGATCGCATCGTCCAGTCATTCCAAGTTCAGGGTTTTTTTTTTGCTACACTGGATTTGAGAAAGCCTGCTCAAATAGCCAAGCTTTGACTTTTTATGAAATGTTAAGAGGGTGGGGGCTGATCTAATGTCCCTGGGGAGGGCGCTCCACAACCGAGGGGCCACCGCTGAGAAGGCCCTTTCTCTCGCCCCCGCCAGCCGAACCTGCAAGTAAGGCGGGAGCGAGAGCAGGGCTTCCCCAGAAGATCTTAAATTCCTAGATAGTTCATAAGGAGAGATACGTTCAGACAGATAAGTAGGGCCGGAACCCTTTAGGGTTTTATAGGCTAAAGTCAGCACTTTGAATTGAATACCTTTGTACTGTATGGTGTACTCATACTATCCATATAAATTATTTTCTCAAGTGTAACTCAAATGCCTAAAATCCTCTGCAACTAGCATCTACATTTCCCAGAATCGAACAGTCTCAGCTTAACATCAAGGTGTTGTGGATCAGCCAATGGCTTCTGGATAAAGAGCGACCCAATCCCCACATTCACATATGATGCTGGGATGTTGTAGACCCAAGGAATACATCTCTCTGGCATTACTTCATGAATGAAGATTTATAGGAAGGACTCATCCCACGCTTTTTGCAAGCGCGTTGATGGAAACTGGATGTCCTTCGAGCCTGTGCAATGGATTTTTCTGGTGGAGCGCAGCATGCACAGAACTGGCCTCACCCTTTAAACCAAAGGTTCGTCTGCCAGGGCCTAGCAAGCTGGGACAGTGGCAGCAAGGTCCTCAGGTCGTAGGTTTGATTAGAGTTTCCTTCTTTTAGATGGTTGACCTTACAGGGTTAGACGAGCACCATCTGCCCAGGTTTGAAATTAGAGTTTTCCTTCTCCTAGGATGGTTGCCAAAAGGCTAGAGAGCCCATCCTGCCTGTTGACGCTCTTTGTCAGACCCTTCGGTTGTGACCTGTCTGGCATGGGAGGCCCTACAGGTGGCTATTTTGCCACCGCCAGCATACCTCACAACTTCATTAGGGTACACAAGCCTCTCCCCCATGACAAGAGGGCACCAATGGAGAGGCAAGGAATACATAGCCCTCCATACTGTATATTACCGGAGATTATAACTCACAATTCATCACACTGGAAATACTGGCTAGAATTCATAGGAGCTGTACACCAACAACATCTGGAGGCCACATGTTCTCCGCTACTAGCCACTTGCTGCTATGTACCCCCCCCAAACCACACACACTTCTCTTTACACAGTGAAGGAAGTGTAGAGTGCAGACATAAAAGGGTATGATAGTGAGCACTATGAGATGAAAATACATCTGCCCTGAGTCCCCCCACCCAGTGGTGAGAAGGACAGGATATAAATAAATCTTAATAAGTTACAGGAAAAAAAGTATGAAAGATAGAAGGTGCGGACATGAGTGTAGATTACTAGAAGTTTGGGAAAACTGCAAGGTGGAGATTTCTTGGAAATAAATGAATAAAAATGGAGGTAAATGGAAATAAGTAGAATTATTTGAATGTGACAATGCATTTTTTCACAGAGGATATATGTATATTATGGAATCAATGCATTCTGGCACCATTTTATCTGCCATGGCTTGCTATGAGGTGGTATCAAACTGCATTAATTATACAGTATAGGTGCACCCTAAGTTTCTTTCCAAAGAATGAAGATTTTAAACAGTTTCTCCACAAAGTCTTTGAAAACCATAGTTTTTGATTTTCTACATAAATTAACTGTGGAATCATTTTGAATGATAGAAATCCCCAATTAAATTACTGTTACACAGGCAAAGGTTTTGGGGTTGTGTGTGTGTGTGTGTGTGTGTGTGTGTGTGTGAGAGAGAGAGAGAGATAACTCTCTTCCGGATAGCACCTGAGCCATCTCGGAGCTTGCCCCTTTTCGAAGGGCCTGCAAAACCGCCCTCTTTGGATTAGCCTTCAACTAGACACTCTGGTCTAGGAAAGTGCCTGGTCATCCTTCTCACTATGATGTGATGTAATGTGTTTTAATGTGTTTTATGTTTTTACTGTAGGGCTACGTGTCTGTGACATGTTTGCCCATTTTATTGTTGTTATCCGCCCCGAGCCTGCAGGGAGGAGCGGAATACAAGATTGAACAATAAATAAATAAATAAATAAATAAATTATATTTCTGTGTAGAAATATTCAAATGCTGTTTCTGCACAAAACAACCAGACACAATTTCTTGAAGTATATGTGAGCACATGCTTGAACAGGTGAGTGAGTTTCACATGAGAAAGCCCCATTGTTGTGAGTGATTGTTGCTATGACAGAAGCCATGGAATCAATTGGAACAGTTAGTGAAAGCAGCCGGGCACAAAAAGTTCCTTGTATATTGGTTGGATCACATCCTTCCAAAAAGCATTTGGTCACCTGAGTGAGCGCTTGTCTAGGATTTCCTCCAAGGTGCCCAGTAAAATATGAGATGTGGCAGGTAAATAAGCTTTGCCTAGAAACCCGGCACGGGAAGTGGCAAGACAGGTTTTATGCTCAGAAAGCAAAGAAACAAAGAGCACCTTGAAAGTCCCTGATGATCCACAGGTTCTTCTTCTTGCTTATCTAGTAACCGAGTAGAGCAAGCTTTTGGACTCTGGGGGTTTTCTCCTTGTAAAATCGCCTTGTTTTTCCGTTTCTCTTTCTTTTTACTTTTTTCTTCTGGCAGTTTTTTTTCTTCAACTGCAGTATCACACTGGTTCACCACAATCTATTACACATACACACATTTAAAAAACAGTGTTAAAAGCCAAACTCAATAAAAGCTTAACAACACAAGCTTATTTTTTAAGCTGAACTTATTTAGTGATTATTGTATCTGTCTACATCAGTGTTTCCCAACCTTTTTTGAGCCGTGGCACATTTTTTACATTTACAAAATCCTGGGGCACACCACCAACCAAAATGACACAAAGTGACACTCTAACACAGTAATACATATAGTTAATATGTTTTTAAATGTATTTATACACTCAGTGTGAAACCTGGGCCTGTTTCGATGAACACAACATAGATATCCTGGCAGGAATGGCAGAAAGACACAAACTTCCCACACAGAACTCCCATAACCAAGAGAAAATACTATAAGAGTTTGGTGATATTGACCTTGAGTTTTGGAGTTGTAGTTCACCTATATCCAGAGAGAACTGTGGACTGAAACAATGTTGGATCAGGACCAAACTTGGCTTGAATACTCAATATGCCCAAATGTGAACACAGATGGAGTTTGGGGAAAATAGACCTTGACATTTGGGAGTTACAGTTTCTGGTATTTATAGTTAAATAAATCAAAGAGCATCCTGAACTCTTGCAACAATGGAATTGAACCAAACTTGGCATATTTAACTTTCATTACCAACAGAAAGTACTGAAAGGGTTTGCTTGGGAATTGACCTTGAGTTAGGAAGTTGTAGTTCACCTACATCCAGGGAGTTGTAGTTCACCTATATCCAGAGAGCACTGTGGACTCAAGCAATGTTGGATCAGGACCAAACTTGGCATGAATACTCAATATGCCGAACTATGAACACACATGGAGTACCTTTATCGAGGTAGGTTTCTTAGGGTTTTTATACTTCAACACACTAGACTCTCCCCCCTCCCCTACTGGAGGTTCCAATTTTCTACGGCACACCTGATGATTGCTCATGGCACACTAGTGTGCCCCGGCACACTGGTTGAGAAACACTGGTCTACATATCTCTTTCTGCCAACATAGCCGTTTGAAAACATACAAATATGAGTAGATAAACAGGAACCGCTCTGCTGGGAATGTCACTCCACACAGTCATGCCGGCCACATAACCTTGGAGGCATCTATGAAATTGAGATTAGCAGAGCACCACCCACCAGAGTCAGACACAATTAGACTTAATGTCAAGGGGAAACCTTTACCTTTACCTTATATAACTATTATTATGCAAGCAGGGATCACCAGCATTGAGGCCATGCTATTGAAAACTCAGCTGCGCTGGGCAGGGACGTCTCTAGGATGGAGGACCACCGCCTGCCAAAGATACTACTCTATGGTGAACTCGCCACGGGTCAGCCCAAGAGAGGTGCCCCAAAAAAGAGATATAAGGACTCCCTGAAACAACATCTCAGGCTCGGCCAGATTGATCACCAACAATAGTCCACCCTGGCCTCACATCGGGAGGCATGGAGATGCACTATCCACAGTGCTGTGGCCTCTTTCGAGAAGTCATGCCGAATGGGCCTCGAAGAGAAATGACAACGTAGAAAGAACTGCAACTTGGAAACAACATCACCCAAGGAGTCTTTCTGCAACCGGACTTGCCTATCTTGGATTGGCCTTTTTAGTCATCAATGCGCTAGTAAATAGCGTGGGATGAGTCCTTCCTAAGAATCTTCATTCGTGAGGCAATGCCAGAGAGGGGGATTACTATTTTATTTTATTTTTGTGCCCTGCCTCCATCTCCCCGAAAGAACTTGGGGTGGCTTACATCTGGCACAATTTGCCTAAAACAATGCATAAAATAAAACCCAATGCAATAAAAGATAAAACCAATATCACATAAAACAATGATTTAAGCTCAATATCTGTCTGTCTGTCTATCTATCTATCATCTATCTATCTATCTATCTATCTATCTATCTATCTATCTATCTATCTATGTATGACAATTATATTAACATTTCTGTACGAACTACCCCCACAAAACAAAGTTTTCCTAAACATATAACATGAAAACTAAACAATAAAACTAAAATATGGTTACAAAAGAATCAGGAATAAATAAAATTATGTAGAATAAATAATTGAAACTCTTGGACCAGATGGCTGGAAAAGATAACTAATAAACAGATAAGTGGCAAATAAATATTTTAGGTGGCAATGAAAAAAGAGCAAAGTGGGAACAAACGTAACTTTCCAGGACACTGAGTTTAATATACAGTACTGTGAGTCTCATGCCAAAAGGCCCTCTCACGCAGCCCTGCAAACCATCCCATATAGCTACTTACTAAAACTTTAAATCTGTATTAAAATGCTTTTAAAAAAGTTTCTACAAGTAACTTAAACAGAACTATAATATGTCTTAACATAGTGGGAAAGCTAGTGTCCTGGTGAAGCCACATTTCTTCCTCTTTCTGCTGTCCAAATGCTAATTGGTGATGGCAACCTCAACGAAGCCCTCCGCTCCCTTCTTGTGTTCCCTATCTTTAAACTGGACTTTCCCCCAAATAACAAGTTGGAGAAAGGACTGGAAAATGCTATCTGCCTCTAAGATGATCTTCTCCTTTTGGGTAGTTTTTTCCCCCCTATATATGGAATTTGATACTGTGGCAGTGCCAAATGGAAGTCTTGGGATAGTAATGGAGGAGAGACACTAAACAGTTTGGTAGAGGCTGGCATTCTATTGGTTAGTTTTGACTAGACTCATTTAATCAATTGTTGAAGGAGGAGATAACACACATATTAATCTAATTCAGTATTTTAAAAACTATGATCTTCCAAATGTTTTGGACTTCCAAATGTTTTGGCCCCAGAATATCTGACCATAGGCCAAGGTAGTTCACGATGTCTTAACTTCTTTTTTTTTAACCATCGTGTTTATAACTCTTTCTTGTTTTAACCTTATTATAAGCTACACTGGGTCCCATCTCGGGGGAAAGGTGGGATATACAATAAAGTCTCACTTATACAACATAAATAAGGGAGGATCTGGCCACGGTGATCCAGGCTAGGGTCACCTCAAGAATTGACTTCTGCAACACCCTCTCCATTGGCCTACCTATGTCGGCAATCCAGAGGTTCAAGTTGGTGCAAAATGCTGCTGCTAGACTTCTCACTGGTACGCCGGTGAGAGCTCACATAACACCAATATTGCAGCAGCTGCACTGGCAACCAGTGGAGCACCGGGTCTCCTTCAAAGTGTTGATTATCACCTTTAGGGCCTTATATGGTCAGGGGCCGTCATACCTGAGGGACTGTCTCACCCCATATCAACCCCAGAGGTCACTGCGCTCCATTGACCAAAATCTTTTGATGATTCCTAGCTGCCGCTCATATCGGCTGACATTGACAAGATGGCGAGCCTTTACGATCATAGCTCCAACTCTTTGGAACGCTCTGCCAGAAGATGTGCGAGCTTTGAGAGATTTAACAAATCCACAGAGCGTGCAAGATGTTTTTATTCCAGCAGGCTTTCAGAGTCTGATTTGGTTAACTAGTTGTAAATAGTCTTATCGTTTTTAGCTAAGCGTTTAATTTTTTCAGTTGTTTTAAAGTGTGTTTTATACTCTCTGTAAGCCGTCCTGAGCCCGCGGGAAAAGGCAACATACAAAACTGAATAAATAAAATAAATAAAAAATAAATAAACAGGCCAGCAGAATGTTGGATGAGCAAAAACGTTGGATATTAAGGAGGAATTAAGGAAAAACCTATTAAACATAAAATTATGTTATAATTTTACAAATTAAGCACCAAAACATCATGTTTTACAACAAATCAACAGAAAAAGCAGTTTAATACACGGTAACCTTATGTACAAATTACTGTATTTACGAGTTTAGTACCAAAACATTGCAATGTATTGAAATAGCTGTGGATCCGGGCAGGGGACAGACTGTGTTGGATAATACAGAACATTGGATGAGTGCAGGTTGGATAAGTGAGACTCTACTGTAACTGAAATGAAATTATATACCCAAAAGGCTGATTGAAACTACCATGGAGGTGTGCCCATTATAAAAGTCAGGATTAGCTGCAATTCTTTGTCAAGTATGCACATGATGGCAAACCAAGGTGCACAATGTGCAAAATGATGCTACGTATATTCAACAGATTTCCTAATACTCTTTCAAGAAAAGCAAACCAGCCCATAGGCCTTTAAAGGTAGACAATTGAAGGGAAGGGGCCTTGTACTGTTTGGTTCACTTTTGTTATTTTCTTTTATATTTTCAACTGCTTTTAATTTTATTATTAAATGATTCACCTTCTTCAAGTTAGCCTAAAGCAGGGGTCGGAAACCTATTGCTCGCGAGACATATGTGGCTCTTTCGAGGCTTGCATGTGGCTCTCTCCATCTTGGCTGAGCTGCATGTCTGGCCTTCGCTCTCCTTCACCCCAAATTCCACGCACGCAGCTGAGAGCCACCATTTTGAAGTTGGCCTTGCCTCCAACTGAGCTGTGCGTGGGGAATCTGGGATGAAGGAGAGCGAAGGCTGTGCGTGCAGCTCAGCTGGAGGCAGGACCAGTGGCAAGATCGAGAGCTTGGTGCTGGCCCCACCTCCAGCAGAGCTGCGTGCGCGGCCTTCGCTCTCCTTCACCCCAAATTCTGCGCGCACAGCTGAGAGCCAGCATCTTGGTGCTGGCCTTGCCTCCAACTGAGCTGTGCGTGTGGAATTTGGGGTGAAGGAGAGCAAAGGCCGCGCATGCAGCTCAGCTGGAGGCAGGGCTAGTGCCAAGATGGAGAGCTTGGCTCTCACCCCGCCTCCAGCTGAGCTGTGCACGCAGCCTTCACTCTCCTTCACCCCAAATTCCACACGCGCAGCTGAGAGCCAGCTGCATGCATGGAATTAGGGGTGAAGGAGAGCGAAGGCCACGTGCGCAGCTCCACTGGAGGTGGGGCCAGCACCAAGCTCTCCATGCCAGCTCTCAGCCGCGCGTCCCGAGGCCTGCTCAGGGCTTCTTGCAGAGTCTCCGGTGTGGAGCAGGGGAGGAAGATGGCCCACCTCCGGGGCTGTGCCTGCCTCCCTCCACCGCCTCGCCACCAGTCGGGGCCTGGCGTGGGCCGTCCTTGCGGTGTTCGCGTGCCCCCCCCCAGTTCGGGGCAGGGGAGAGCTTCGGCTCGCTGCCCGTACCTGCTAGAATAGGAGGCCCCAATGTGCATCTTTCCCTTCAGGTACCAAATTTTAAAAATTAATTATTTAATTATATGGCTCTCAGTGAAATAAATATTTCCAAATATTGTGCTTGTATGGCTCTCTGAGTCAAAAAGGTTCCCAACCCCTGGCCTAAAGCATCATATACGAAAGAAGAAACCTTCTTAAAAACTAACTGGATGGCTTATAGTAAAAGTTAATACATTCATGCAAACAAGAGTAAAAACAGATATTACCACTGGGATAGCTGGGTGAGCCGAATCTTTCTGAACGGAGGATACACTACTGTTTGTTTTCAGGCACACATTCTTCCCTGCAGGAACGGACTTGTTATGAGAAGACTTCTTCGGACTATGAGAATCTTTCTTCTGCTTTTCTAGTCCTTGATCCTCTGCTGTTGCTGGTGCGTCCTTTGTGTTGGTGTCCAGGCTTGACTGAAGAATGCCCTCCTCAAAGTTTAGACTCGGTGTCTCTTTGTCGGCTAAGCAATTTACAATGAGCTCAGCGCAGATTTTATTGTTTTCTGAAAGGGACGGATCTAAGTCTTGGGCTGGTGTGGCAAAGGCATCCAGCACTTCTGAAATGGGTACATCGTAGTGTGGATAATAGAAGAGGTCATGGGGAATTACAGAAACTTTAGAAGAATTTGGTGGCTTCCCATTCACTGACACATCTTCACTGGTAATGTCTAGACTCTTGGGAGTGTTTCTGATTGGTAAAGAAAAACTTTCAGATGCACACGATGCCTCAGAAGTATCGCCGAAATCAGGCTCATCTATTTCCCGGGAAGAATTAGGCAGATTGCTCTTGTCTGCGACTTGCTTTGCAGGCTCATGATTTTCTGGAAACTTTGATATTTCCTCATGCAACATTTGTAATACGTATTTATGGGTACTCTCTTCCTCTTGAGAATCTAAAATTGGATGCTCAAGGTCCTTTGTTTGATGCTCTCGTACATTTTTAGGTGAATTTGAAGTCCAAGGTAAGGAACGAGTCCTTCTCTCAGGTGTTTCTTTTGGTTCACTGGCTGGTTTTGACTCTTCGGTGTCAACTGGTTCAAGAGAATGAGTGCGATACATAAGAGTGTTTGGGGAAAGCTCCTCATTGTGTGTCAGGGGTTCGCTCATCCTCCGTTGATTCCCTTCAGATCTGTTCACATTTTTAGTGAGAATGTCAGCATTGGGATGAGACTGAAAACCAATAGGTTCTGTTATTGGCAGTGAGCTCGGCCTCTGGAGTTCTCTCAAAGTCTCTGGATGATTAGACGGCGGGTCATCCTGATTATCGTTAAGTCCTTGGTTCTCCTGATCGAGGGGTAAACTAAGGATGTGGATTTTGGGAGGTGGTGAGTGGCTTCTGTTTAGGACAGGAGTATATGTGTGTTCTCCATTTTCATTCAGAATTAAAACCTTCCCTTGTTTGTCCTCCCCTGGTGATTCCTTGACATGGACATAAGTAGACTCAACTGGAAACTCCTTGTCTGGATCTAAAATATCTTCCTGAATGACATTAAATAAATAAAAATAATTAACATGTACTCATTTTTAAAAAGACATTTATAATAAACTAATTCTTTATTCAAGGATTTCCAAACTCAGAATAGAGATTGAATTAATTTCTCATTTCATCTATCACACTGTCACTAACTAGGAGCTATTACTCATCAGATAAATAAAACAATTTGGCATTTATGAGCTATTTTACCTTTGAAATTTAATTCACAGCTTCGTTATCCCAAAAGTAACTTGTTCCAAAGAACCAGATTGGATGTAACATGCCTCTAAGTCAGGCCTGGGCAAACTTCGGCCCTCCAGGTGTTTTGGACTTCAACTCTCACAATTCCTAACAGCCAGTAGGCTGTTAGGAATTGTGGGAGTTGAAGTCCAAAACACCTGGAGGGTCGAAGTTTGCCCAGGCCTGCTCTAACTTCTTCTCTGTTCTAAGTCAGTTCAGAAATCAGTGGCTTAAAATCAATACCAAGTTCAAAGTGGTACAAACCTACTGAATCAATTGTTGAATAGCAAAGACAAGACTTATGTAAACCTCATTAATTCAATAGGTCTTCCCTAAAGAGGCCTCTGAAAAAAGAAATGATACGTTATCTGGATGTTAACACCAAGAATGTGGCGCAGCTGGCTGGGTGTCAGCTACATAAGATCTCTACTGACCAGAAGGTCATGAGTTCGAGGCCTGCCCGGGTCAAGGTGGGCTCTCGACCTATTGTGTAGCCTGTTGTTGACCTTTGCAACCCGAAAGACAGTTACATCTGTCAAGTAGGAAAGTAAGGTACCAATTGGTGGGGAGGCTAAATTTAACTGATTTACGAGACCATAAAAAGATCTCCAGGAAGCACACTGAGGAATGAAGGAGTGCGACAGCTCCCCCTGGTGGCCAGATGTAAAATTGCCTGTGTCTGTCTTGTGTGTTTGTGTGTCTAAATGTAATGTGTACATTGTAATCCGCCCTGAGTCCCCTGCAGGATGAGAAGGGTGGAATAGAAATGAAGTAAATAAATAAATAAATAATTTTTTTGAGGTGGTTCTCAAATTGTGGTCTTCCCAGCAGTATGACCAACAACATGAATTCGAGAACGGAGACTGTAAACATTCTGGAGGACCAGAGTATGAGAACTATTGATCTACTGCAAATGGCAGTAGCTCTCCAAGGTCTCTGGATAACTGAAAATATTTGCTATTACCTACTCAATAGTCCATTTTTAATTGGAGATGCAATGGCAATGGGGAGTGCCTCCAAAATGTAATCACTGCCTTTTAAATTGGTCTTGGAACCTTCATAAAACAATTTATAATCTTAACTATCACAGATGGCACCAAAGCCACCATAGATTTTTTTAAAAAATAGAGTGACATGTTAAAAAAATTTAGTAGGCGAAGTAAAAAAAAACAATGTGGAAAAATGCTGGCAATTAAAACATCTTGGCTTTAAAATCCATTCAAAATGATAAAATTACAACATCACTAAGAGTGTTATGACAGAATTGTACTTGTCAGGGGGAGTTTAGGAGTGAGGGAAAGGAAAACACATACCCTTTCCAGTTCTGGGAAATGCTCCAAAAACTGTGCCACATAGGTCACAATTGACTGTTCATCGGGTGACTCAACCATGATGTCTGGGGAGAAATGATAACAAGGATTGTCTCGTTCACTAAGGCTTATAAAAACAGCTGTGAATCAAAGTGTACTTGTGAAAATGACAGCACACAGAATATAGATGTTCAGGAATCATAGAATCATATAGATGTGAGGGATCCCAAAAACTATCAAGTCAATTCTCCAGCAAGTGTAAAAATTGACTGCTAAACTTATTTCTTTCTTTCTTTCTTTCTTTCTTCGATTGTATATACCGCTCCATCCCAACAGGCTCGGGGCGGTTTACATAAGGCAACATTAACAATAAAATACACAAAAAAACCAATAAAAACAATGCTCACCTCTCGGTAAGTAGCAATCTAACCTCTATTTAAAACCTCCAAAGTAAGCCTGGGGCCTGTGTACTTGAGGGACCGTCTTTCCCCATATACTCCCCAGAGTTCACTACGGTTTAGAGATCAAAACCTATTAGAGATCCCTTCGGTCAAAACCTACCACCTGTCCTCTACGAGGCAAAGAGCGTTCTCTATTGTAGCTCCAACACTAGAAGAGCCTGTAAAACAACATTGTTCCGGCAGGCGTTTAACATCAATGGTCCTACTTGACTGTATTATGATAAATTGGGACAGCTGTTTAGTAGTGTATAGTGTTTTAATGGGCAGGGCACGTCTCTAGGATGGAGGACCACCGCCTCCCAAAGATACTACTCTATGGTGAACTCGCCACGGGTCAGCGCAAGAGAGGCGCCCCCAAAAAGAGATATAAGGACTCCCTGAAACAACATCTCAGGCTCGGCCAGATTGATCACCAACAATGGTCCACCCTGGCCTCACATCGGGAGGCATGGAGAAGCACTATCCACAATGCTGTGGCCTCTTTCGAGAAGACACGCCGAATGGGTCTCGAAGAGAAACGACAACGCAGAAAGAACCGCAACTTAGAAAAAACATCACCCAAGGAGACTTTCTGCTGCGCTTTCTGCAACCGAACTTGTCTATCTCAGATTGGCCTTTTTAGTCATCAACGCGCTTGTAAAAAGCGTGGGATGAGTCCTTCCTGAATCTTCGTTCGCGAAGTAATGCCGAGAGAGTGTTTTAATGTATAGTGTTAAAACTGTTTTATTGTTATTGCCCTGGTATTACAATATTCATGTAAACCACTCCGAGCCTAAGGGAATGGAGCGGTATATAAATATGAATAATAAATAAATAAATAAATAAACTTATGCCCCTACTGAACAGCAATTATCACTAAGAGGTTCTTCCTAAGGTTAATGCCCTCATCTTCAGCTTATGCTTAGATTCGTAATGGTGCCTTAGTTTTCGTTTCTAGGTACATCCAAAGTACAGCTACTTTTCACCATCCTGGAAGATGCCAATACATACCCCAGTGCTGCTCTGATGCTTTCCTTCATGGTGAATATTTGTCAGATCTGCCCCCCCCCCCTGTTCAGGAATTAAGCTCACTTTGAGACAGAAAAGCATTATTTAAGAAAACAAATGCAAGCTACTATATCTCAGATACTGTCAAAGCAGACAAGCACTGAAAGCACCATTGTATATTTATATATAGCACAGTTCAAATTTTTTTGTACACAATTCCCCAATAGTCAAAATGTAGTATGTGTTATAATCGGAAAAGAGGAAAAAACACAAGACAGTCAGATTGACTTAATTAAGAAGGTAGTGGACCTGAGTTCTGAAGATTTAAGCAGGGCTGTATATAAGATTTTGTCTTGGATGCATCTTATTTATTTATTTCCTCTCTTTATAGCCTGCATTTTCCCTGAAGGGTATGCAAGGTGGCTTTAGACAATAGACAATGAAATACATCTTATTTGCAGGATCTTCCTAAGTCAAGGACAAGTTGACAAACATTTGCCACAACCCACAATACGAGAGGGACTTAACAGCACCCCTGGGACTAAATAATTTTTTCGACACAAGCTTTCATGGACTGCAGTCCACTTCATCAATTGAATTTCATGTTCATGAGTAAGTATGCTGAAATATATCACTTAGTCTCAAAAGCACTCCTAGATCCCACCTCATTTCCTTCTTATGTCCTAGAAAACACACACACACATATATATACATATAAGATTTTATTTTTGATCCACCTGTATGAGTCTATTGATCCATGGGTGCACCCCATACAATATATGTATAGTGACACACAACATTCATATTTTAGCATATATTTTAGCAAGGGATGCATGCTTGGCTCTCTGCTTCTTTACAATAAGAATTCCAGCAGATGTAAGGGTAAGTTTTCTCTCCTGAAGCACCCACTCCTGGTTTTCATCAACTTTTTAAATATTAAATAATGCAGGAGTCATCAAAGGCTTTCATGGCCAGAATCTACGTGGGGCTTCCCTTGAAGACAGCTCGGAAGTTTCAATTGGTCCAACCGGTGGCAGCCAGATTGCTAACTGGAGCGACTTACAGGGAGCGGTCAGCCCCCCTGTTTAAAGAGCTTCATTGGCTCATCTTCCAGTCCCAATTCAAGGTGCAGGTTCTTACCTACAAAGCCCTGAATGGTTTGGGACCCGCCTATCTGCGTGACTGCATTTCTGTCTATGACACCCAAGCGATCTTTCAGATCATCTGGAGAGGCCCTATTCTCGCTCCCACCCCCTTCGCAGGCACGATTGGTGGGGTCAAGGGAGAGGGCCTTCTCCGATGGTGGCCCCCCAACTCTGGAACTCGCTCCCCAAGGACATCAGACAAGCCCCCACTTTGGCAGTTTTTAGGAGGAGCCTGAAAATGTGGCTGTTCCAATGTGCCTTCCCTGAATAAAGTAAATAATGCCCTGCTCTGATCAACTTTTTGCAAAATGTCCTCAGAAGCACTTTAACTATCTGTTGGGTCAGTCTTTCTCAACCAGTGTGCCGTGGCACACTAGTGTGCCGTGACGGACCTCCTGCTGTGCGAAAAGCTCTCTGCCCCCTTCCTCCCCCTCCTGCCAAACACCTGTTGCTTGGGGAGGGAGGAAGGGCCGGGCAGTGGCAAAGAAAAAGAAGAAGGACCGGGCGCTGCCTCTTTCGGCCGTTCCCAGCCAGCCTCAACCGCCATGACTCCCACCATGACTCTCGCCCCTCGCTCGCTGAAGCCTGTCCACTGCTCATGCTCCTCCTCTGTAGGAGAGCTGAAACTGGGGGGAGGGGGCAGGGCATGGCGCGGCCTGTAGGAGAGCTGGGGGGAGGGGGCAGGGCATGGCGGGGCCTGTCTCTGCCCCCTCCCCCAGCTTCGGCACTCCCAGCAGCTGCTCCAGTCTTGAGGGGACAGTGCCAAGCCAGCATTGTGCTGGCTCTGGCACCGCTGGCTTGGCACTGCCCCCCTCAAGGCTGGAGCAGCTGCTGGGAGAGGTGAAGCCGGGGGTAGGGGGCGGGGCATGACGCAGCCTGGCTCCGCCCCCTCCCTGCCTTTGGCACTCCCAGCAGCTGCTCCCAGCAGGCCACCAACCTGTGTTAGAGTGTCATTTTGTGTCATTTTGGTTGGTGGTGTGCCCCCGAATTTTTTTAATGTTAAAAGTGTGCCGCGGCTCAAAAAAGGTTGGGAAACACTGTGTTGGGTTGACTGCTCCACATTATCTGCCAAAAACCCTCCTGTTACACACATTCTACCTCTGTTCGCATCCAGTGTTAGTTATTTTTAAAATTTTAATATGTCACATCTGGCCCGGCCATAATGTTTTTAAACTGTGTTGTTTTTACTTATTTGTAAGTTATATTGATTGTAAGAACATAAGAACATAAGAAGAGCCATGCTGAATCGGGCCTCAGCCCATCTAGTCCAGCATTCTGTGTCACACAGTGGCCCACTAGTTGTACACGGGGATCTCTAGCAGAAAGGAGGGCAAAACCTCACCTGCTCCCGACCCCCACAACCAGTACCCGGGAAAATCCTGCCTGCCTCCATCAACACAGAGGTGGCACTTGGATGTCCATTTCAGTAGCTACTGATTCCCTTGGTCTCCATGAATCTGTCTAATCCTGCCTTGAAGCTGTCCAGGCTGACAGCTGTCACAACCTCCTCTGGAAGTGAGTTCCATAACCCAATGACCCTCTGGGTGAAGAAATATTTCCCTTTATTAGTCCTAACTTTCCTACCTTGGAGCTTTAGGAGTGCCCCTAGTCCTAGTGTTGTGTGACAGAAAATATTTTTCTTTGTTCACCTTTTCTATCCCATGCATGATTTTATACACTTCGATCAAGTCACCTCTTAAACGCCGTCTTTCAAGGCTGAAAAGACCAAGGCGTTGCAACCTGATTTCATAAGGGAGCTGCTCCATCCCTTGGATCATATTTGTTGCCCTTCTTTGTACCTTTTCCAGTTCCGTTATATCCTTTTTGAGGTGCGGTGACCAGAATTGTACACAGTACTCCAGATGTGGCCTCACCATAGATTTGTAGAGAGGCAATACAATAATAATTGTAGAGAGGCAATACAATAATTGTATTATTTTTATTTGCTGTTGTGTTGTCTTATTCTGTGTTATCGGGCTTGGCCTTACGTAAGCCACCCCGAGTCCCCTTGGGGAGATGGTTGGCGGGGTATAAATAAAGTATTATTATTATCATGCTGTGGGTTTTCCAGGCTGTATGAGCATGTTCCAGAAGCATTCTCTCCTGACATTTCACCCGCATCTATGGCAGGCATCTTTGCAACCTCTGAGGATGCCTGCCATAGATGTGGGAGAAACGTCAAAAGAGAATGTTTCTGGATCATGGCCATACAGCCCGGAAAATTCACAGCAACCCAATGCAGGAGTCCCTCATGACCTATTTGAAAGATGAACCACTGTTTCTGGATGATTTCAGATGCAAAAAAACCTCCCATTTTGGCCAGAAAAAATTGTGGTCTGGGAAAATTTGGAGGGAACTTGCAGTCACATAAACAAAGGGCCACACTTTGCTCATCCTAGCTCTTAAATAGCACATCTGTTTATCAATTTGAACCTCACAACAGTGCGTTACAGAACATAATAGCTGAACATAGCAAGCAGACAAATATTTAATTCCACTTTGAATAATGTGTGATTTTGTAACAACTAATATATCTAGCATGTTGTATTTTGTATTTCAAATTGTATGATAATGATTTTTAATATGAATGTTTTTACTGTCCAGTTTTAATAGGTATTGTGTGTATTGCTTAATGGCCTATTCTGTAATAAAGAACTAAATAACTCGGATATGCTAATAAGTGTAGGAAATCCCAAAAATATCACTACTACTCTCTGGTATCAATAAAGCACATACAGTCTTATCTTAAACAAAATATTTCTTTATATTAAATGGCCGTCCTATTTCCAAAAAAGGATTATTATGTGATTGATGGCAGTATAATTCCAAGGAGGAGCGTCCCGAGGATCTAGAACGCCCCGAGGAAGCATCTATACGGCACGAAACGGCCATTTTGTGGCGTCCACGTACTTTGAGCCGTTGGCGTGCACCCAGCTCACCCCACGCTGGTATGGTGGCTATTTTGCTCCTTGCCCACTTATAATTGAACTACCGAGACTGTGAGTCAACCGGGCGCATTCTATGAACTGCCTCACTGCCTTCATCTATTGAAGCAGCTATTTTGCTTGCTCCTTTGGACTATTTTAGACTGTGTTGAACTATGGAATGTGTAGAACGTGATATTGCTTACTTAAATTGACCTTAGTGTGTAGAACGCTGTATTGTGTAGAACGCTATATTGTGTAGTACTTGTATGGAACTTCATAGCGATGTGCTCTGGACTCTGCAGATTGGAGAAATCCCCCCTTATATCGGATTATTCAGTCATAGCGATTAGGAACTGGACTAGACCTGTGAGTCAGCCACTGTATTATTGTCTGTCATTTTATGATTTTCTGTTCTGTAACAATCATGTTGTGTTGTTTGCCATTATTGTTGAAATATTGCACCTTTGCAGTGAAAAAGTCAGTCAAGGCAGTCAAAAATGTGAAAATGGGTGAAAAACGTGATTGGCAGATAGATTGGAGTGCATCTTGAGTGGTAAAAGCATGCTGTGTAATCGATTCATTGGCCAGAATCGTTTACAAGAAAAAAAGTTAGGAATAAAGCAGAGTTGATGCTTTCAGCAGAGGTACTGTCAGGAGAGAGTGATGCACAGCAAAAGTTATAGTATAATTGGCATTAGAACAGCGAGGCAGCAAGCCAAGAGCCCTGCCGAGAATCATGCACCCTGATTGGTACGTTAAGCACAAGCGTTGATTTGCTAGAGTACACCATGTGTCTGTTTAGATAAAGAGCGGCCGAGATTGGCCTCAGTCTAACATGCTGCTTTGTTTACATTGTTACAGATTGGTTAGAAGCTGCGCATGGCAAGTGTAGCTTTCCCCTTTGGCAAAGGCTGCGCATGGCAAGTATAGCTTTCCCTCTGGCAGACGCCCAGGGAAAGCTTCTGTAGAAATGTTGCAATCTTAGTACAGGTTGAGTAGAACAGTAAGATAACACACTGTGGGAACAAAGAATTAATGCTGCGTACTAATGCTTGACAAATAAGAATACAAATAGAGTGTGATGCAAAATAATGCTATGTTTAATCGGATAATAAGGTGGGTTCATACATGCCAGCCAATAATGATGATGAAGAAGGGCGGGACCAAGGGTTTTGCCACCATTGCCTGTATAAAATCAAGATGCTGGGATTTGTTCGTCACTCTGCCATATTAGCAGCTTTATGCTAAGCAGACTCCGTCAGCTGATGTAATAAACTTGGCTTCATTTGGACCAGTATCAATTGTTGCGTCCTTCGTTCCTGTGCCCGCACGAAAGCCGCCGCTTGTGAGTCAGAAAGTAACTGCCTGAAGGAGTTTTGGGACTCCAAATTTCCTCTACAATATCTTTAAATGCACTACTTAATGAATATAGAGAAATATTTTGTTTAAGATAAGACTGTATGTGCTTTATTGATACCAGAGAGTAGTAGTGATATTTTTGGGATTTCCTACACTTATTAGCATATCCGAGTGATTTAGTTCTGTGTGCACAGTAAGCTCCTCCCTTTTTGCAGTCTATTCTGTAATAAAGGCTGTTGTTGTTGAACTGCTGAATAGTTCCTGTAATGTGTGAAACGGGTCAGTACCCTTTCACTATAGGATTAAGAAAAATAAGTACAGCTCTCTTAGGAGTAGCAAAGAGTTTCCAAATAGGTCAGTGCTTGATTTGTCCGCATTGTTGCCTTTGGAGCTTATACGTTCAAAGTGCAGGTGGAAGACATTCTAATACGAAGAGGTTACCTTCTGGCTCCAGCAATCTAGGAATACCAAGCTGGTCTTGTGCAATAGTAAAGGCATCCTCTAAATTTTCCTTGGCTGTTTTTTCCAAAGCTTGCTTCATGTCCACCAAGTTCGAATCTATTGCTTTGATGACAGCCAGAAATGCAAGGCCACTTCGCCAACTGCTGGCAAAGTCCTGAACTGCAACGCCATACCTAAAGAAAGCAGGGAGTGACAAAGAAAATGTCTTAAAAACTCCTGTAACATGCAATGAGGAAAAGACAAGAAGTTGTAGAATACAACTTGTATAAGGTTCCTTCAAAAACTAGACATTCCAGCTAATGTGACTATACCAGGGACAGAAAATATATAGCCACCAATGTCATTTCTTGAAACACACCACATATCAGAAATAGAATTTTTGATGAAAAATTATTTAGGATGTTAATGCAATTTCACCGCGTTATTGCACCCCATGGGCTGTTTTATGCTCAGAAGAGCCTTTTTTTTAGTTGAGAAGGCAACTGGTTTTTTAAATCACATTTTTAGTTAGAAAATATACATTTTTATTTTTATTTACATCATTTATATTCCGCCCTTCTCACCCCGCAGGGGACTCAAGGCGGATCACAATGCACATATACAGGCAAATATTCAATGCCATTTGACATACAAACATATAAGACAGACATAGAGGCAATTTAACATTCCAGCTTCTGGCCACCAGGAGGAGCTGTCACATTCCTTCACTCCTTTTGTGTGTATTTCCTGGATATTTTATGGCCTCGTAAATCAGTTAAATTAAGCCTCCCCACTCAAGTGGTACCTAAATTTCCCACTTGACAGGTGCAACTGTCTTTTGGGTAGCAAAGGTCAACAATGAGCTACACAATAGGTCGAGAGCTCACCCCGACCCAGGCAGGCCTCAAACTAATGACCTTCTGGTCAGTAGAGATCTTATGCACCTGACACCCAGCCAGCTGTGCCACATTCCTGGTGTACATATCTATATGTCTATATATATTTTCATTTATTCTCCGCGGCCGTTAACCCCTCCTAGATTATAGCATGGCCTTTTTTCTGGCTTCTTTCACAAGGAGGAGGCAGCAGCAAGATTAACTTTCTTGATAACGAGTTCATGGATTTTTTGGATAACTAAATCATAGATTCCAACTGATACAAAAAACAAACACACCTATGGATTTATGCATAGAAACTACAGAGGAAACACTACAATGGGATGGGTAGGAGAAGGGAATGGTATAGTTCAGGGCTGTCCAACTGGCGGCCCGAGGGCCGTATACGGCCCCCAGCCCCTTCCCTATGGCCCCCTACCCTCCTGCAAAATATCTGCTTTTTAAGATCAATTTTTTTTTAAATTATTGTTTTGAATATTTTTTTTTTTTTTTTCACGGCGAGGGGGTGAGGGGCAGGGCGGGGCAGGGAGGAGGAGCAGGCTCCCTTCCTCCTCCTCCGCCTCCTACTTCCCTCCCTCCCCTCCTCCTCCGCCGCCTCCCGCGCAGGCCCAGCCGCAGCCGGCCATCCCCGGCCGCTGCGGCCTTACCTATCGTGGCGCTCCCGCCGCTCATCAGGGCCAGGTGCGGTGGGGGCAGTTGCTGAGGTGGCAGTTGGGGCTGCTGAGGCGGCGGCGGAGGAGGTTGGTCCCGCTGCGCTTCCCAGAAGAGTAAAAAAGCAGCGGGGATGAGCTGGGTCGCCAGGCAAGTTGAAGCCTGGAATAATGTAAACACTGGGATTTAAAGGGGAAGTAGCAAGGGTGTAATCCTTTTACCTTGGATTACACCCTCTCTTGCTATTTCCCCTTTAAATCCCAGTGTTTACATTATTCCAGGCTTCAACTTGCCTGGCGACCCAGCTCATCCCCGCTGCTTTTTAACTCTCCCGGCCAGCCTCCAAAGGCCTCTCCTCGCCCCTCCGCCACACCCGGAAAGGTAAGAGAGGAGGAAGAGACAGAGAGAAAGAGAGAGAGGCAGAGAGAGAGAGAGAGAGAGAGAGAGAGAGAGAGAGAGAGAGAGAGAGAGAGAGAGAGAGAGAGAGAGAGAGAGAGAGAGAGAGAGAGAGAGAGAGAGAGAGAGAGAAAGAGAGAGAAAGAGAGAGAAAGAGAGAGGGGGAGAGAGAAAAGAGAGAGAGAGAGAGAAAGAGAGAGAGAGAGAGAGGCAGAGAGAGAGAGAGAGAGAGAGAGAGAGAGAGAGAGAGAGGCAGAGAGAGAGAGAGAGAGAGGAGAGGCAGAGAGGGAGAGAGGCAGAGAGAGAGAGAGAATAATAATAACAATAATAATAATAATGGGTGGCTGTGAGTTTCTTGGGCTGCCTGCCCATGTCCCAGAAGCATTCTCTCCTGACGTTTCACCCACACCTAGCCATCCTCAGAGGTCTTTTCACACTGCGGCCCCCTAGGGCTTTCCTTCCTCCTCCTCGCTGCGCCGGTGAGGGGGCAGAGCCGGGGGCTTGGCCCCCCAGGTGATCAGTGACCGGAATTCCGGCCCTTGGGCCGGTAGAAGTTGGACAGCCCTGGTATAGTTAAGAACATCTACTGTATAGATATTAGGAAACATTGTTTAAAAATGAATATATATGTGTTTGCACGTGTGTGAGTTTCCCCTCCTGGGGATAGATTTCTCTCACTTCCTGTTGTCTCACCCCCATTCTTAACTAGGAGTCATTTCTAAGTCAGATGTTTGTAACTCAGGAACTGTCTGTACAAGGAAATAAAACAGAACAAGGTTTTCTTCAGAATTTGAACAGGTTGCTTTTTGACTACATATCCCAGAATTCCCAAGCCCAATGTGTTCCAGTTCCTGATGTCAACACACAACATTGTGGAAAAGAACAGGACAGGATATCCCATTGCAAAGTTCAACCTATCTGGAAAATGAGCAAAACTGCAATTTTGTTTTATTGTTGGCACTAGATTATTATCTGCAATTCATACTGAAAACAAGTCTTTCTCTTTCCATCAGTACAGTGTCTTCTATTATATTTTCCTAAGGAATAGACTTACTTCCTTGTTTTCCTTTGAACCCAGGTTAAAATGGCTTTGATGGCTTTCCGCTGATCCTTCACTCCAACAGACATGCTTCTCTCCACATTAGGGGTGTTGGGATGGGAGGTGTCCGAATCTGGGCCGCTGGGCCCCGATGACAGGCTAGAAGAAGAAGAGTTCCTGTTGAGGTTGCCTGTGAGTTCCTTAATCTGTCAGGGGAAAGAGGACAGTCAGGGTCAGAAACAAAGAGTCCATCGTTCCGGCACACTGCCTTCAGGGTAGGAAGCACATTATTCAATTCTTCAGACAAGTAACTGCTTGCAGCCATCACAAAAAAGTCAGTTCTGAGTTCATACAAACTAGCCCTCAACTAAACACCAGAGGTCATCTGCGGTCAATTTCATGCCATCTGACCGTACTTGTCCCTTGATACAATACAAAAACGGGGCTCATGTTAGTCTGGGCAGCTGGATTCTATAATCATCATTAGATTAATTTAAAAATGCCTGCTTCTAAAGGCTAATTGAGCAGCGGCTTTTCAACCAGAAGTTTTGATGGTGTGACTCTGACCAGAGCTCAGAACAGTTACTTTCTTAAAGCTATAGCTCTCAGAAACCCTAGGCACAATGTGACCAAGCTGGAAGAGGTAGATGGGTTCTGGGATTTGCAGTCCAAAAAAGGAAACTTTTTCAATATTTGACTCTGGCTAAGATTTCTTGCCTCTCCTCCCTTTGATTGTCACCATGTTTGAATAGTATGGTCCCCTAATTTCTGTTTACTAAATAGCAACATGCCAGGTGCAGGCTGGCACCATAGTGAGGACAAACAGTGCAAGTTTAAGGATTCAACTATAGGTAGTCCCCGAGTTACAAACATCCAACTTACATATGACTTACAGACAACAGGAAGTGAGAGAAATCTACTCCTCGGAAGGTAAATTGAAAGTTAACATGAGGAAAAGGTGTCTCCACTAAGGTTCTAAGTGCAATCCTTGTTTCCACAACAGGCCAAATTTTTCAAAGTCCAATGGCCACGGGGGCGGAAAGTGCGGCAGAATCTTCTGAACAGGAGCACAGACAGCAAAATAAACACCACAAGGATGTTTACCTTTCCCTTTGCTATCTAAAGCTTTTAAAAAAACTATTTTTGGCTAGACTTATATTGTTAAAATGTACCTGTTCTGACATATACAAATCCAACTGAAAAACAAACCAACACAACCTATCTTGTTTGTAACTTGGGGACTGCCTGTACAAAGTTCTTTTTGACAGAATAGTAATTCCTCTCTTCCTGAAGAAGAAACTCGTGATCATGGTTGAAGACACAATAATGATTTCTGAGGAGCTCCCAAGCTCTCATTTAACCAAGGCTTTCATATCCCATTCAGACAATCTAAATTTTGAGTGAAACTAGGATGTGCAGAGAGAGCAAAACTTATAAAGAGTGGTCCAAGGCACCTGGTCCAAGGCATACACGAGCAACCCAGAAAGGGAATATAAAGGACAGCACGAATCTTATTTAATCTCTGACCTCTCTATAAATCTCTATTCTGCTCATTCTGCTGAAGTTGGAAGATGTCACAGAAATAGCAAAGAAGCAATTACAGTCTCATTTTTATTCTTACCTGAAAAAACAAGATTATATTCCATATCAGGCCCAATACCATAGAGGAGTTTCCATCTGCTATTTCAGCTGCATCAATGCTAACCAGCTTTACCTATTTAAAGAAACAGATAGGAAGATTTAAAATATACAATACAAAAAAGATGTACACAGGAATGGAACATTAATTACCGAAGACGTATTTGTCATGTCTAAACAGTAAAAGGAGTGTAGGACTGGCTTCTCCAACCAGAGGTGGCAGACTGCAAATTCCATCACACATGGCCATGGTGATTGGGGATTATGTGAGCTGAACTGGAGTTACTCTAGGAGTCTATCTATACTGTAGCATAGAAATGTACCGTATATGATGTTTTATGTATTTTTTTGTGTAAACTTATATTACCATAGTTTTATTTGCTTATGTATTTGTTTATTTCATGTCTGTTGCACCGCAGAGTGCTTTTGTCAGCTGCCCCATGTCCTTTCGGAGAGATGATGGTGGGATATTATTATTATTATTATTACTAGAATGAACACAATTTGACTCCACTTTACCCGCCACTGAATCCTGGGATTTGTAGTTTGGTGAGGCACCAGGACTCTTTGGTAGAGAAGGCTAAAGACTTGTCAAAGGACAACTCCCATGATTTATAGATGGAAACATGGCAGCTACAGTGATGTCAAACTGCATTAATTGTACAGCGTAGATATACCCCAAGAAACAGCCTTTAATTTCCTGTATCTATCTATCTTTCTGAATCTCCTGTGCTGCTTTTTCAACATGATACTGATGTGAAGTGATGGCTCGTTTGAGTCAAGACAAATGTCTGAAAAGGAAGATTTGCTATGGTGTGAATTGGTTTTAATATACATTGTGCATCTGAAAAAAACATCTCAGTAGGCATGTACTTCAGCATTAAAGCTGGACATGGGAGAGAAAGACGTTCTGTTGTAGAGATGGAACCTTGAGCGATAGATGATAAAATTTATGATAAAACTTGAAATTTTACAATTTGGAAAGAAAAATATGTTACTGATAATAACAGAATTTGGAAAACTTTCTTTTTTGCATAACAGTTTTCAGAATCTCCCAGCCAGGAGGATTCTAGAGGTCACTGTGCAGAAAAGTAACCTTTCCAACTACAGTTACGTCATTGTTTGTTTGGGTTTTTTTTTCAATGATAGAGAGGTTTTCATGAAAAATGAGACTCAAAACCCACTATCTGATTTTTTCCAGCAATTTCTAGACATGAGCATAATAAAGGTATTTTCCCCGAAAATGTGAGATGACAGCAGTATAGTCAACACTATAGCGTAATGTAAAGAAACACATCCATAAAAAAGTATTCCTTGAAAGCAGAATGTTTCATTAGAATAATGCATGTAATCCCTAAATGTTTTCCATCGATGCTACTCCAGTATGACCCACTAACTGCTGGTAATACATCCCAAGAACCCATTGGATAACTGTAACTATGGTTAATAACAGACTCTCTATTCGGAGTTTACTTGGACCAAAAGCTACAATAGAATAGCACTTGAGAACCTAGAGAGGCCCACTAAACACTTCTGGGGTGATGGGGGATATTATTGACATATGGGTGAAGTGAAACTGTGGATATCGGGTTTGCAGATAAGGCAGTCATACTGAAAGACTAGTTCTCCCCTCTCCCCCTCCTGTTGCTTCTCCTCCTGTCTCTGACTTTTTTCTCAGTCTGGACTTGTTCACAAAAAATAATGCAGATATTGTTAATGAGTTTCATATAAATGAAGGTAAAATCTATTATAGTTATTGATAAATAAACTCTCTGTAAAATGAAAAGCTGTTAAAAGAAAATCATTAATAATAAGAACGACATTTAACAACATACGTGAATAGGTTTTTAACAGTTTTAATGATTTAAACTGTTCATTTTTAATTGTTTCAATGTTTAACATGGGCCAAACGAAAAGATCTTTGCCTGCCTATGAAAGCATAGTAAGAAAGACCATGGACTAATTCTGATTAAGAGGGAATTCTAGAACTTAAAGTAACCACCTCTAAGGTCCCACCATAAGGGATAGAGGAGGGAATAGGTTCATCAATGGTTATGTAAATACCATTCTTCTGATAATGGATCAGAACTTGTTAACCATTGGCAAACATAATATACCATATTTCCGTGATTCTAATGTGCACCTTTTTTGGCTAAATTGCTTAGCTGAAATTGGGGCGCGCATTAGATTCAATGCTGCATTAGAATTGTAAGGGCAGAGCAAAGTGGCAGCTAGCACCTCAACTCTTCTTCACTCCTTAGCTGGAAGCCCTGCCCTCACCTCACATGCGCACATGCAAAAGCTGCATCGATACAATACCTCAATGCCACCAAACAACACCTCCACTCTCCTGGATGTGGCAATGCGCTGCGGCTGCACAAGACCCAGCTGCATGCACACCCTGAGTAATTCCTCCCTCTTTTTCTGGAGTCTGCTAGGTCTTGTGCAGCCTGCTGGGCAGAGCCACATCCAGGATGGTGGCAGCATTGCAGCACTGCATGCCACATTGCTCTACCTGCTCTGATCCTCTCATCTATCGGCATGACCCTTTGCATACCTGTGCATGAAGGGGGGGCTTCCAAATGAGGAGTGAAGAAAAGTTGAGGTGACATGCACATGGCTCTGCCTGCCTTGACTAAGAGGAGGAGCTTGAGTTTCGTGCTGCAGCAGTAGGGGTGTGCGAAGGCTGCCTGGTTTGGCAAGAGGGAGGAGAGGAGCATCTAGATTTAGAGGGAACCCCCCCCCCCCCATCCTGGCGGTTGCACTTTTTTATTGTGGTGTGCAGCTTGCCTCTGCACCATCTCTCACGGCTTGTGTTCCCCTCCCCAGCAAGATTTGGGGTCGGGTGAGGGAAATCCATTTTTTAGAAATGAGCACCTCAAAACTGAGATGTGCATTAGATTCGATGGCGCATTAGACTCGAGTAAATATGGGGTAGTTTATATTCAGTAGCTTCTCAGTGAGCAGCAGCATTCTTCAATTATTCTAGGATTAAACCTATTGATATTATTTATTTACGATATTTCTATCCTGCCTGTCTTAATCTCGAAGGTGACTCAAGGCGGCTTACAACCCGGCAGCCATTCAATGCTGTAACCATATACAGTATAAACTTTAAACATTTAAACAAATTTATTAAATCATACAATAAAAACCATTTACAAACATATAAAAACCAATATACTAAAGCTAGCTAGCCGCCAAAGCTAGCCACCACCGGTTTAGTTTTCCACTCATGCCCCATAACTCACTCTACTGTTAACCATAAACAGAAGGAGACATTTGAGGATCAGAACAAAGACCGATCAGCCATCATTCTCGTCTCACAATGACTACTCGGATATCTATGATTAAGATAGTCAAGGGAAGAGGTGACAAAACTTCAGGAGAGGGTTTGGGAGTGAGACATATATCCCCATCTGCCTCCTTTCCAATACATTGCACAAGCTCCATCTCTGCTAGCACTTCAGAATGAAGTCATTCATATTTGTTTGTTTCATTCATTTCTTGGTGTTTTCAGAATTTTTGGAATATGTTTATGCGTCAGTCATGGTCCCGGGAAAAATATGCACCTCAGAGTTTTAAAGCATCACATGTTGGGGCAATTCTTTTTAAGATTCATATTGCTAAAGCTGGGCAAAAAAAAAACCCTAGTTCTTTTTTTTCTCCCAGCATATATACAAAAATATCTTGATCTATGATTTACATGGATGCCAATTTCACACAAATCAGACTGGACAGCTGCCAGAACATCCCATGTTTTCTTACCCGGCTCTACCAATTTGAGTAGGGAAATGCAGAAGATTGTTTTATCAAGATATACAAACTGCTAGGGGAAGGAGTGGGAAGAAATTAAGGCCCATGACTGCTATGCATTAGTATAAATACCAGCTTGACCTTCAGTTCTTTGAGTTTTTCAATGCTAATGCGATTAAGCATTCACACTTTGCACCCTTTGAGTTGGCTGAATTATGCCTATTTGGGGCTGCTGTACTAGATTTATCAGGTTCCCTGTAGTATACTGCCTTCTGGCATCTAAAATGTGTGGATTGGGAACCATTATTCATGCAAAGTGCCATCTGAGCTTGTGGGTGTTTGGAACATAATGCACTTACAATCCAAACTGGGTTCGGGAGCAGCGGGAGGCCTTCTCAGCTAATTAGCTCACTCATGGTATTTTCATATTGACTGCTTTTTTACACATTGGTTGCTAGGCTGAGTTACCAAAAGTTAAAAATCATGGCCAATATTCTACATATTTTAGACAACTTAGCTATGTCTGCAAATCTAAATACCCTCATCTTAAGAGTCAGCAACCAGGCTGGGCAAAACAGGTCCATTTATGTTACAAAGAGGAGGATGAATTGTTGTAGGTTTTTTCGGGCTATATGGCCATGTTCTAGAAGCATTCTCTCCTGACATTTCACCTGCATCTATGGCAAGCATCCTCAGAGGTTGTGAGGTCATGAAACATGGGTCTCATAACCTCTGAGGACCTCACAACCTCTGAGGATGCTTGCCATAGATGCAGGTGAAACGTCAGGAGAGAATGTCTCTAGAACATGGCCATATAGCTCGAAAAAACCTACAACAACGCAGTGATTCCAGCCATGAAAGCCTTCGACAATACAAAGAGGAGGATGTTTCCATGCTTTTCCCTGCAAGGACTTGCAGCAAAGGTCCTGCTTCTCATGTCACACTCACTGGTGAGAGTGGACATCCTTGCATCCTGATAGAATGCTAAATAGATCTCCAACTCCTGACTGTTAAAGTGGGCTAGGGTACCATTTACATAAGCGTACAGAAATACTATGTAGTATTACAGATTGATTATCCCTTATCTGCAATTCTGAAATATGAAATATTCCAAAATCCAAAATTGTCCACATGGCTGGCTGAGATAGTGACACTTTGTTTCCTAATGATTCAATGTAGACAAATTTTGGTTCATACAAAAATGGTTAAAAATCTATATAAATAAAAATGTAATGTTTGTGGGATTAACATAACTCAAAAACCACTAGACGAATTGACAACAAATTTGGACACAATACACCTATCAGGACAACAAGTGACCATCACTCATAAAAACACTGGAAAACACAGCAGAAGAGACTTAAAAAGGCAAAAAATAAAAAATACATTACAATGCATGTGCATAACTGCATATATACATATATACACACACAAGATACATAGACACAGACTGGGCCATAGCAATGCGTGGCAAGGGATGGCTAGTAGGCATGAGAAAAATGAAACGGAAATTAAAAGGATTCGTAAGAGATTCGTATGTAATGGGACTTTTGAGGTTTTACGTATCGCTGCCGCGATCCCGGAAGTAGACTTCCATTTACGGTCCTTGAGGCCAACAATTTTCGTTATGATCGTAAGAAATTCTTAAGTATTAATTAATTAATTATTGTACTACTCACTTCTCCCTGTCTTCTCCCCCTCATTTCTTTCCCGCCTTCATTCAGCTTCTTCTTTTTCCCGCATTTCTATGAGGAACTGGAAGTGACGCTGCTGCTAGGTAGGCTAGGCAATGCATTCTGGAAAGTGTAGTCCTCCAGGCTTCCCCCCCTTCTCTTCCCCGTTGCTCTGCTGCCATGCCCCATCGCAGGGGCCTGCTTCACACACACACACACACACACGCTTCTCATCCACTCTCTACAGGCTTCCCCCCCTCCTTCTCTTCCCCTTTGCTCTGCTGCCATGCCCCATCGCAGGGGTCTGCTTCACACACACACACACACGCGCGTGCTTCTCCTCCTCTCTCTCCCGGCGCTCTCTCAGATGCTTCTCTTCCCCAATGCTCTGCCATGCCCCATTGCAGGGGCCAGCTTCAGCCCTCCAGGTACGTGTTTTGGACTTCAACTCCCACCATTCCTCACAGCCTCAGGCCTCTTCCTTTTCCTCTCAGCCTGGGCAAACTGGGGTGAGAGAGAGGCAGCGAGCGAGGGGGGGGGCTCCTCCTCCTTTTCTTTTGCTGCTTCCAAGAATAGAAAACCCCCTCCTCCCTCCCTCCCTTCCTCCTTCCCTCCCTCCTTCCTATTTGGAGAGTCCCATCTAGAATTCAGTGTGGTTTATTCAAGTTTTGGCCTACCACTCCCAGAAATCCCAGCCAATTTACCAGCTGTTAGGATTTCTGGGAGTTGTAGGCCAAAACCATCTGAATGCGCATGCTCTGGCATACGAATTACTAACGAATTTCGTTAGTAATTAAGTTACATTTTAGAAATTTTTGGGAAATTTTTTGTAAGTCTTTGATATACTAATCAAAAAAATCCCCCCCCCCCATTTGATATAAGAATCGCCATTTTAGGATTCTAAACCATGCCTAATGGCTAGTACTATATAAAATTACTCTCAGCCAATGCATCTATAAGGTATGTATACAAAGCACACATGAATTCCATGTTACACTTGAGTTGAATCTTTAAGATATCTCATTATGTATGTATATGCAAACATGGTAAACAATCAGCCCTCCACATTTGTGGGCTTAACTTTGGAGATTTGATTATTTGTGAATTTGATTAATATGATGTCTCTAGGAATCTCTAGGTCCTTCAGTGTGACTTCATGGGCAGTGTCTCAATGTCTGCTGGAAACCGATGATAGGGTTGTGCTGGAGAATCTACAGATTCCTAAATTGATGTGCTCTCAGGTTTTAAAAAAGTGTTTTTAATTAGCATTTTTTTCACTTTGATGGGGGATCTATTCCCATAACCCCATTAAATGCGGAGAGCTGAATGTACTGGTACTCTAAAAACCACACACACACACACATACACACACAATTCCTAGGAGCCCCTGGTGGTGCAGTGGGTTAAACTGCTGAGCTGCTGAACTTGCTGACTGAAAGGTCACCAGTTTGAATCTGGGGAGTGGGGTGAGCTCCTGCTGTTAGCCCCAGCTTTTGACAACCTAGCATTTCGAAAATATGCAAACATAAGTAGATCAATAGATACTGCTCCGGTGGGAAGGTAATGATGCTCCATGCAGTCATGCCAGCCACGTGACCTTGGAGGCATCTATGGACCACACTGGGTCTTCAGCTTAGAAATGGAGATGAGCACCAAACTCCAGAGTTGGACACAAGTGGACTTAATGTCAGGGGAAAACTTTTACCTTTACTATACAAAATTCCTGATTGAAAACATTTCTGGTGTCAAGAATTTCATATAAGCAATACTTAATCTGTAGAACAGTTACAGATATGTAACAACAATATTGGATGCCAGCCCACATGAGGATCTGGAGTTGCTTTGCAGAGATTCATTATACATGATAAAACCCAGGACACATTGCCTTCATACAACACTCCCTCGTTGTGGGCAGAACATGCACAGCTAGAAGCAAGAATTCCTCTGCTGCCAGTGACAGTATTAATAATATCTAGGAAGACAAGATCATGCCTCGGCTATTTCCTAAATCAACCTTTTCTAGCTCATCCTGACGCCCTAGCTGGGGGAGATCTGAAAGATGCCGTTTGGGGGAAGGCTGTCCTCAGGGGTGTAGCCATTGGGGGGATGTGGTCATTGACTCTCCATATCTCAGTTCATCCCTCCATGAAATGTTCCTTCCATCTCAAAATTTCTAGAATGGAAGTAACTTGAAATGTCAGTTGAGATTTTAGAGACACAGTTTAGACACTGAAAAAATGGGAGCGGAGAAAGCTACCAATGGAATGAGATGATAACAAATATAAGTTTTAAGTGTGAATGATTTCAACAACTCAGTCTATCCAATGCTAGAAACTGCTTGCTCCTTTTCCTTACAGACTACTTGGTGTAAAGGAAGGAAAAAAGCAGGATGATAGAAAGGCTGGCAAGCAGAGAGTACATGGCATCCTTTAGTGACCTTACACCACTTACACCTGCATATGGCCTTTATGGTGTGCTGCAAAAACTGGCATTCACTTCCTTCCTCTGTAGCAGTCACAGCACCCCCGGGCTTACTATACAGTTAATGAAGGCACACATAAACAACCACAGTTGGAAAAATGTCTTTGTCCCCATGTCCAAATGCACAATTAGTACAGCTGCACTAAGGCCTCCAGGAGACTCAATGGGTCTCTCAGCACTAATGTAACCATTCTGTGTGTGCCTACAGGGACATAAGCAGATGCTTCTCTGACCCTGATGGCCCCTCACAAGGCATGGAGTTACTTCTGAGGCTGCAAAAGAAGCCTGTTGATATATGATTCAGCCTACCATAGGACCACATATGGAAATACTGTGGGACTGCAGCCAAAGTGTGTGCGTAAAGGTGTGGCCTTATCTACTGTAAACTCCACAGAAAGTATGTGGAAGGAATGGCAGATTAGATGGGGTAAAAAATTTACAGATTAGATGGGGTAAAAAAATGGCCTGCTGTTGAGATAAAGCATCATTCAGCTGGAAGGGGTCTCGTGGACCATCAGGCTCAGCCCCCTGCTAAAACATCACCAGCAGGTATACATAGCTTTTCTTTGAATTCTGCATAAGTATACACCACAACAGATCCTTTCTATTTCTTTCTTTATGGTTTAATATTTAAACTGTTAACTCTGCTGCTAAGGGAACAAGCAAAATATTTTTCTCCTTCCTTAAGGGACGTTGTCGATGCTGTATTTCTAGACATCTGCTTTCCAAACAACATCTGAAGTCCCAGGAGCTCTCCTTGGGAGTCAGGGAGGAACAGGGAACATTCCAGATATTACTAGACTACAAATCCCATCATCCTTCACCACTGACCATACCTACAAGATTGACAGGAGATGCAATTCAGAAATCTTTGGAAGATCATACATTTCCCAACCAGACTCAACCACCCTGGCAATGCTTGTGGTGGTCGTGTGCCTTCAAGTCATTTTCGATTTATGGAGACCCTGTCATGGGTTTTTCTTGGCAGTATGGAGCAGGGCTTGCCTTTGCCTTCCTTTGAGATTGAGGGAATGTGGCTTGCCCAAAGTCACTCAGTGGGTTTCCATGACTGAGCTGGGATTTCTACCCTAGTCCTCAAGCTTGTTGTTGAATGTATTAGCTAGCTCCACTACAATACCTTCTGCATGTATGTGCCTTGAAGCTGCTGTTAACTTATAGCAATCCTGTGAATTCTACAGGCTTTTCTCAAGCAAGGGACCCTCAGAGGTTGTTTTACCAACCAGTTGTGAAATAGAGCCTACAGCACCTAGTATTTATTGATAGTCTCCCATCCAGCTACTAAACAGGGTTGACCCTGTTGAAGTTTCAGGATCAGAAGGGCTATGGTGTCTATCGAGTTCACCAAACCTTTACATCTTCTTACCTCTTCTCACTTACAAGTATATATGATTATGGATAGAACCCTTCGAAAGGGTTGGATAGACAATCCGGGTCATTCCATCTGGTCTTCAGAAAATTCAGTTGGTCGAAGGACAGCTTCACCTTACATAAGCTCAAGGCAAGGCAAGGCCCCGTATTATGACATACTGAGGCTCTTAGCAACAGAATAAAACTATGTCTATGTGAAAGGTGATGTTGCTCGTGGCATGTGCAGAACTCAGGAACCCAATTACAGCCTGCTAGACAATCCGGTATAACAGCATGGGAATGTACAGGAAAACTACATTCCCTGGGCTGTACCGACCCATTGTATTTTTAACACAACTGTCAAGGTTTCATCATATAAGAAGAAATACATTAATTTTCTGCAGTGATGGAAAACCCATGCTTCACATGCAGCCACAGGTGATTTTTCCAGTCTACATGGTTTCCATTGGCTTGATAGAACCATAGCCGAGAGATATATTTGCCTTAAAGAATGGCACTTCTGAAACTCTCCACAGAACTCCAAGGTGTTATACTTTAGACACATCAATACACTGGGCAGTCACGTTGCTGTATGGAAGTGATGCAGAGCCATATCACCACATGGCTGTCACTGTAGCATATTAGCATATTTCCTTCCTGACCCTTACCACCTGTGAGGGGTTCATTGGCTGAATAGGATTTTGTCCGACCAACAGCTGCGTAGCTGTCCATTGGCTAGCAGGCAATCCACTCACCCAGCTGGAGTGGCTCAAATGGGGTTTCCACACCTGTCAGGTGATTTAAGCAGGTGACAGAGCTCTCCTGAGTTCATTCTGAGCTTCATCTTACCCATCCTCCTTACATATTCTAGGGTCTTTTGTATATTGTTAATTTGTCACAAATTTTCAGGGGGGGTTGGCATGGGTTGTAGAGCCTGGACCAGCTGATCAGGATACCTCAGGAATTGGTTGCATAGAGGTCCCATCCAGGGGAGGTCGAAGGTAATTTTAAATGGTAAGCGAACATTATTTTGCCCCCCCCTCCGCGCATGCCCAGAAGCTCCTGTGCGCAGGTGCAGAAGCCTGTAAACACAGCATTCCCTATTCAGCATGCAGGGAGGTTTGCTACGGCGTGGCGTCGGAGCCCACAAGGCCCAAAAGCGGAACATCGGCCGGACGCTGTCTGGCGGGCGGGGGAATGCGACCTTTACCCAGATGGCGCCCCACGCAGCGGCATCCTTTGCCTACCGGTAGGACCGCTCCTGGTAGCATCAGATAAACTTGGGTGCTGTGGTTTAGAGGTGACCTTGCTCAGACAGAGAGGTGCACAACTGGCACACACTCCTGGTGACTGAGGGACCATATTATTCATAGGCAATCTGGCACAGGAACAGATCAGTGGGTCCATTAATCAAAAGGTGGGTTGGTCAATGCCTGGATCCAGATGTATGGGCAGACCAACCCCCGTTTACAGCTGTAACCAAATAAAGCTGTAGCCTTTTTTCTCCAAGTTATGGTGTCTGCCTTGGTCATTGGCCTTGCATGTGGAACAAATCTCATTTGCAAACAAGCAAAAGATGGCAATGCTTGATCAAATGGAAGTCAGTCGGAGAGAGAGGAAGACCATACTAAAAGTGGATTAATTCAATCAAGGAAGCCACAGGGCATGAGTTTATGAATTTCAAGCATAGCAGCTGATGACCAAGAATCTTGGAGGACTCTCATTTACAGGGTCGGCATAAGCTGAAGGCGATTTCATGGCAAACAACAATAGTCCTGAACAACAATTCAGCTTCTCATTATGAAGCAATACTTCTCAGTGAGGCTCCTCGACAAAAGAAAAAAACCCACCTTTTTTCAACAGTGGATTGAATGCTTTTGAATATTCTTTCCATCCCCCACAACTATCATACTTGGTATTATCATCACATGCAATAGAGAAAAAAATCTTGGGAACATTGGAAGTGATAAGAAAAAATGTGTATTTCCATAGTTGTTTTTGAACCGTCACAGAGATTAAGATTGTCTGGGGAGGCCCTGCTCTCGGTCCCACCTTCTTCACAAGTGTGGTTGGTGGGGACGAGAGACAGGGCCTTCTCAGTGGTGGCCCCTCGGTTGTGGAACTCCCTCTCTAGTGATATTACGACAGCCCCCTCCCTCTTAGTGTTTAGAAAGAGAGTCGAAACCTGGCTCTAGGAGCAGGCGTTTGAAAAATAGAGCAGCACAGGAATTTTAGAATGGAATATGTGCAATTTTACTATGGTTTGACCTTTAGACTATGTATCTGGATGACGTGATTCATTGAAATGTATTTTTATTTTGCTTATTATGTTTTAATGTTTAACTTATGTTTTAATTGATGTGGTATGTTGTAAGGCACCTTGAGTCCCCTCGGGGTGGAGAAAGGCGGGACAAAATTAAGGTAAATAAATAAATTATAATAAATAAACAAACAAGACAGTCAAGATAGAGAAACTGTGCTCTCATTGTGATTCATGCTCCGTCCATGTACGTAAGCATTTGCACAAAGAAACCCTTAATGAGAATTTCAGTGCACACTGGGGAATATTTCACCAGTTATGATCATGTCCACTCTTCAAACCTGCGCAATTTATGCATGGCTAGATTCGTTTTTTTGGAACAAAGTTCAAATGAGCTTCCACTGTAATTTAGGAGAAAAATATAAAACTCATGATGCTAAAAAGACTTTTTAAAAACCCAGATGACTCAAGTCACAAACCTTCAAAGCCATCTGAGCCTGGTTACTCAGATCTTGCTGATTATATGCATTTCTTATTATTTTCTTTTAATACTAGCCTCTTGATCCTTTAATCCAGTTGAACTTTTTTTTGCATTTCAACATTTAAAAGGGAATTATTGTTTTAATGAGTTTTTTCTCCTACATATAGTATGCAGTTAGACTCACTGTTAAACAAAGCATAATTCTTTCAGCTTGTACATTTGTCATGTAAGGCATAACTTTTTTTAAACCATTTTCGGAGCAATTACTGGGCGAAACGGCAAACCATTTGGCAACTTTCAAACTACTTACATTGCTGTCTTCCAAAAACTTTAGGGCTTTTGCAATGTTGTTCAGTCGAAAAATACGGTGGGTGGAAGGCTTGTACTCATGCAGCTGAAAATCAGTAATAATTTTATAAGACAGACAAACAATGCACATCAACACACACATTTAACAAAATAGTCTAAACTAACAAAGTAGACCTTATTAATTTTTCAGTGAAAGATTATCCCAGATTACAAAAGCAGCAATAATTTGTTGCAGTCCCTCCCCCCCCTTCTCTCTAGTTGCATTGTTGTGTGCCTTCAAGTTGTTTCCAATCTATGATGAGCCTAAAGTGACCGATCCCAGGGTTTTCTTGGCAATATTTGTTCAGAAGATGTTTTGCACTGCCTTCATCTGAGACTGAGAAAATATGACTTGCCCAAGGTCACCCAGTGTGTTCCTTGGCTAAGAAGGGGCTTGACCCTTGATCTCCAAAGTTGAAGTCCAACACTCACACCAAAGTATTGTCGAAGGCTTTCAGAATCACTGGGTTGTTGTAGGTTTTTCTGGCTATATGGCCATGTTCTAGAACACGGGTCCTCAAACTAAGGCCCGAGGGCTAGATACGGCCCTCCAAGGTCATTTACCCGGCCCTGGCTCAGGGTCAACCTAAGTCTGAATCACTTGAAAGCACACAACAACAATAATCCTATCTCATCAGCCAAAAGCAGCCCCACACTTCCCACTGAAATACACTGGGAAGTGGCGCAGCTGGCTAAGTGTCAGCTGCATAAGATCTCTCTGACCAGTAGGTCATGAGTTTGAGGCCTGCCCGGGTCGAGGTGGGTGCTCGACCTTAAGTGTAGCCTGCTGTCAACCTTTGCAGCCTGAAAGACAGTTCATTTGTCAAGTAGGAGATAAAGGTACCACATTAAGTGGTGAGGCAAATATTAACTGATTTATGAGGACATAAAGAACTCCAGGAATCGCTGAGGAATGTGGAAGAAACAACAAAGGGACGCTGGAAAATGCTGAGAGATGAGGAGTGCATCAGCTCCCCCTGGTGGCCAGAAGTTTGCCTCTGTTCATCTATGTTCGTCTATATATGTCTAAATATGTCTATATATGTTGAACTGCAGGGATTGTCTGCAAGTATGTGTACTGTAATCCGCCCTGTGTCCCCTTCGGGGTGGGAAGAGCGGAATATAAATAGAGTAAATAAATAAATAAATATGAATAAGTTTATATTTGTTATAATTGTTCTTCATTTTAATTACTGTATTGTTTGTTGTGTTTTTTGCACTACAAATAAGATAAGTGCAGGGTGCATAGGAATTCATTCATGTGTTTTTCAAATTATAATCTGGCCCTCCAACAGTTTGAGGGACTTTGACCTGGCCCTCTGTTTAAAAAGTTTGAGGACCCCTGTTCTAGAAGCACACCAATCTCTCTCTCTCCTCCCCCCCTCCCCCGGGTGTGTTTAATCTAACTAACAGAGCTCCCGGTGGTGCAATGGGTTAAACTCTTGTGCTGGCAAGACTGCTGACCTGAATCCAGGGAGAGTGGGTGGAGCTCCCTCTGTCAGCTCCAGCTCTCCATGTGGGAACATAAGAGAAGCCTCCCAGAAGGATGATAAAATATCAAACATCCAGGCATCCTCTGGCCAATGTCCTTGCAGACGGCCAATACTCTCACACCAAAAGCAATTCTCAAGTCGCTCCTAATATGAATAAAACCCTATCTAACATTAGAGAAAGTAATTTCCTTAATTAGATTAGACAATGCAAAAGATGATAGATATTCTACCTCTGACAACCTGCTTACTTATGTACTTTTATTTGTTTATTGAATTCATATCCTGGCTTTCTCTCAAAGTGAGAGCCAAGGCAGCTAACCTAGATCTATTTGAGAACCTGAGTGCCAAATTATATGTAACACCAATCAATTCCTTCTATGCGTTTGCCCAGGTTTGGTTGTCTAGTAGGAGGCAGGTAATCCAGCCCGAGTCATTAGAACAGAAATTAAGAGACTTTATTTGTTTGCATTTGAGTATGAATACAATCCAGACTGACTGACTCCTCACTGCAATTTGCATTATAAAAGTCCCCATTTTTTCCAATGGAATCTATTTTGCAATTCAAATGTTCAGAAGGTCTTCAATCTAGACTGAAGCTAGAGTGAGAAAGGTTTGTGGCGGTTCTCTTGCCCTAAACTTCAAAAAAAAAGTGGAGGTTCAACAATATATGAAGGATATGCAACATACAGGGCTGTACAAGTGGTCAGAGATCGAACAACAAATGGCAGACTGAACAACTAAAGTGAAAGGGCTGGAGAGATAGCACAGCGGTAACAACAGCTGTGCTGGCAATCTGAAGGTTGCATGTTCGAATCCCGGGCTGGTCTGGACACCCAGCCGTGAGCCCCGTCCACTGTTCACCCAACAGTTCGAAAACAGCTCAGCTGTGATTAGATAAAAACTGGGAACCGCCAAGCGAGGAAGGATTTTTTTTGAAAGAAGGACTTACAACACCTAAATAAAGTAAGATCGGCTGTCGGAAGATGGAATGCGGAAAACAGAGTCTCTCCGTCATGAGGATGAAGCAACAGCACCCCCCTTGTGACGTAATGACACAATCACACCCTGTGACGCAGCCCGAAGAAAAATCCTTCTAAAATTGTACTGTTATATATTGTATGTTGTATGTAATTGTATGTGGAACTGGCAGGGACTGTCTGCCGTATGTGTGATGTAATCCGCTCTGAGTCCCCTTCGGGGTGAGAAGAGCGGAATATAAATAAAGTGTATTATTATTATTATTAAAGTACCTTGTATTAATGACCAACCATGTTACTTTGGCAGGTGAGCCCAAAAATCCCCATCCTCCCACACTTCCCTCTCAAAAATGCAGCTATGAGAAATTAAATAAATAACCAATCACTACCCTTTTGCTACCTTTTGGGCTACCATTCTTGGAATTATAGTCTTAAAATACAAGATTTTCAAGGTCTAGACCAGAGATGGCAACTTTTTGGGGGTTAGGGACTAATCCCCCCATGCATCTTATGGCCCATACATCCCCATCAAGTCCAAATATCTGTTGCTTTCTGCAATTCTTCTCAAAACGGTGACCATATGTGGCACTGCAACACTTCTTGTCACCATTGAGAGAGATAGTAATGAAAGTGGAAGCATTCTGCTGTTGGCGAGGTGAAAGTGTTTTTGCATTTTAAGGTATTTGATGGGCTTTCTCTTCATTTACTGGTGACAATTGTCTCCAAATCATGACAATTGTTTTTAATGGGTGGACTGGACAAGGGGCTATAAAAACAGTTTTGGGGGACCCAGAAGTGGGGATCCATGGGCTGCATTTTTCCCGTTCCTGGTCTTCATGTTTTCATTTTATACATACCAGATTCTGTCCAGACAGAACTTCTAGTAAAGCCATCAAAATCTTGCCGTCTTTAATGTCAACCAAGAGATCTTTCACTTCCAGAGGGGGGCTACACTGTGAAGAAAGGGAATGATCATTGAAGAACCCAAATGCAGTATGCAATCATTTCCCAGGTGCATTATATCAACCAAAGAAAACATGTCAAAGCAATAAATGGGAACAAATAGTAAAACCAAGAAATGAGTAGACACTCATCTATTAATGTCAATGTGGACCTCCACCAACAGATGAATTCCAAAAATTCAGCATGGTCTGAAAAGGAAACAGGGAATCTCCTGCACCTTCCGAACTGCTGGAATGAGACCATAAACCTCTGCACACCGCTCACCTGGGAAGATGAGTAGGGAATGGTGAGGTCCTAGCTATTACCTCCAGTTTCTGCCCTGTATCATCCTTGAGGGCGAAGGCTAAAGGAAGGCGAAACCCTGCAGGCATTAGGTGTAGGAGAAATGAAGACTCCTTACCTCTGGCTTATGCACAATTGAGAAGTTGATTTTTAAAGGACATACAACTTTGTTGTTTTGAAAGTCATCTTTGATGTTCATTTGATATAAGTATGCCTCACGTATCGAAAACTCTGACAAAGAAGGTCCTTTTAGCAATCTTTTAGCACCTGCCCAGTCTATAATGTTTCCTTCTTGGGTTTGTATGCAATGACCCAATATACCGAAGGAGACCTGAAGTTGAACTGGACATTCAAATGATACCTATGATGCATCCAGACCCGGATTACCCATAAGGCCACCCTAGGCCATGGCCTAGGGGGGCACCTTTGGGGGGGCAGCAGGTCTGGACCCCCCCCAAAATTCCCAAAAAAGGGCACATGCGCGTGGCAGCATAAGCGCCATCCACGGCCGCCGCCCCCTTTGCTCTGCTCCCCTCAGCTCTGCCCCGCCCTCGGCTCCACCCCACCCCCGGCTCTGCCCCCGCCTCCTCCCCGGCGTGAGGAGGAGGAAGGAAAGCCCCACCCCCGGAGCCGATGCGGGGCCTCCCGACTCCTCCCTCCCTCCTAAAGCCGTGATTTCGGCCACTTCTCAGGCCGGCATGGTGGCTTTAGGAGGGAGGGAGGGAGGAGCCGTGGGGGAGGCCCCGCATCGGCTCCGGGGATGGGGCTTTCCTTCCTCCTCCTCACGCCGGCAAGGAGGCAGGGGCGGAGCCGGGGCAGGGCGAAGTCGGGGTGGAGCCGAAGGCGGGGTGGAGGCGGGGGCGGGGCAGAGCCAAGGGCGGGGGCATAGCCTTTGGCCTAGGGCGCCAAAAGGGCCTGATCCAGGCCTGGATGCATCTGGTCCTTAACACAGGATAAACGGGGTTAAATCAGTTTAACTCCATGTTAAGGAAAGCTGAATGTGAATGGGCCCACTGTCCACACAGGCTGATGCTGCCTTCTCCTTCTCCCTGTGATCCTGGAGCTCTGAAGTTGTCCAGCAATGGTGATGGGGACAGAAAGAGTGAGAACCCAGCAGGGTAGAGCTGGTTTTGGCTTAGCTAGATCATGTTGACTCTGTCCCCACAATAAAGTGTGATATGGGAATTAATGGGATTCTACTGTAGTCTTACTGTAGTTCTGTCGGCTTGTCTACAACAGGGAAGGCAAAAAGCAGCTGCCTCCCAAATATTTTGCTATGTATGAACAGCAAGATTGAGAGAAAATGGGGAAAATGGATAAGGATACCTCACGAACTCCCCCCTCCCCCCCCACACATGTTAAAAATGGTTCATTTATTTATTTATTTCCAACATTTCTACCCCGCTCTTCTCAACCCCCAAGGGGGGGGACGGGGGGACTCAGAGTGGCCTAACAAAAGGCACAATTCGATGCCAGCATAATAAAATACAATATAAAACCAAAAACATATAGCTTTAGAATACATTAAAATACTATTAACATTAACACATCATACTCATTCTCTTAAGTTAAAAACAGTATTCCGTCCATAACAGGAGCATTGAGCCATATCCATCAACTTGCCCAAACAAATCCAGTCCAAAGTGCTACATTGTGCTAGTGTGCAAACGCCTGGTCCCACAGCCAAGATTTCACTTTTTTCCTGAATGCTAGGCGGGATGGGGTTGATCGTATGTTGCTTGAAAGCGCGTTCCACAGACCGGGAGCCACCACCGAGAAGGCCCTATCTCTCGTCCCCACCAACCGCGTTTGAGAAGTTGGCGGGAGCGAGAGCAGGGCCTCCCCCGGATGATCTTAAATTACGAGGTGGGACGTAGAGGCTGATGCGTTCGGACAAGTAAGCTGGGCCAGAACCGTATAGAGCTTTAAAGGTCAAACCAGCACTTTGAATTGAGCTCGGAAATGGACAGGCAGCCAGTGGAGCTGGCACAACATGGGGGTGGTATGCTCCCTGTATGTAGCTCCAGTTAGTAATCTGGCTGACGCCCGTTGGACTAATTATAATTTCCGAACTGTCTTCAAAGGCAGCCCCACATAGAGTGTGTTGCAGTAATCTATTTGGGATGTGACCAGAGCGTGGACGACCGTAGCCAGATCAGACTTCCCAAGGTACGGGTGCAGCTGGCGCATGAGTCTTAACTGTGCAAAAGCTCCCCTGGCCACCACCGAGACCTGGGGTTCCAGGCTCAGCGATGAGTCCAGGATCACTCCCAAGCTGCGAACCTGCGTCTTCAGAGGGAGTGTAACCCCATCCAACACAGGCTGTAACCCTATGCCCTGTTCGGCCTCTCGACTGACCAGGAGGACCTCTGTCTTGTCTGGATTAAGTTTCAATTTGCTAGCCCTCATCCAGTCCGACACAGCAGCCAAGCACCGGTTCAAAGTCCGACAGCCTCCTTAGTGACAGGTGGGAAGGAGTGACAGATCTGGATGTCATCTGCGTACAGATAACACCTTACTCCGAAACTCCAAATGATCTCTCCCAGCGGTTTCATGTAGATGTTAAATAACATCGGTTTATAAGTATAGCCAACAAAATAGAAACCACAAAAAAATGGAGACTGCTGGGAGGAAAAAAACCTCCTTGGATACTTGTTGCGAGAAACTTTTTTGAGCCGTTCTCTAGGACAGTGTTTCTCAACCAGTGTGCCGGGGCACACTAGTGTGCCGTGAGCGATCATCAGGTGTACCGTGGGAAATTGGAACCTCCAGGGGGGGGGGGGGGGAGTCTAGTGTATTGAAGTATAAAAACCCTAAGAAACCTACCTCGATAAAGGCACAAAATTACAAACACCCTGCCTCCCCACCCGTTGTCTACTTGGTCTCTCCCTCTCCATGCATTGGGAAGACCCGCCTCCCTTTCCCCAAGTAGAGACCTCCTCTTGCCTCCTGGGGGTTCTGTGTGGGAAGTTTGGCCCAGTTCTATCATTGGGGGGGGTCAGAATGCTCTTTGATTGTAGGGGAACTATAAATCCCAGCAACTACAACTCCCAAATGGCAAGGTCTATTTCCCCTGAACTCCATCTGCGTTCATATTTGGGCATATTGAGTATTCATGCCAAGTTTGGTCCTGATCCAACATTTTTTCAGTCCACAGTGCTCTCTGGATATAGGTGAACTACAACTCCAAAACTCAAGGTCAATGCCCACCAAACTCTTATAGCATTTTCTCTTGGTTATGGAGTTCTGTGTGGGAAGTTTGTGTCTTTCTGCCATTTCTGCCAGAATATCTATGTTGAGTTCATTGAAACAGGCCCAGGTCTCACATTGAGTGTATAAATACATTTAAAAACATATTAACTATATGTATTACTGTGTTAGAGTGTCATTTTGTGTAATTTTGGTTGGTGGTGTGCCCCAGGATTTTGCAAATGTAAAAAGTGTGCCGCGGCTCAAAAAAGGTTGGGAAACACTGCTCTAGGAGGTTCAGAAAGGTTCTGTTTACTAACCCAAGCCTTAACTGAACTGGTCATTTCATTTCACATGTGCATACCATTCATTTTGAATCAAAACTCTGCCCAATTATGTTGAACTGTTGAATTCTATCTTTTTTTTCCTTTTTGCAGGAGATATTTTATTCATCTTTCAAAACTTTTCATGTTTTTAATTCATTCTCTAAATGTGTTATGAATTGATTTTAATTCTTTTTACATTTTATTGGGTATTTTTGTTGGTAATTTATTGTGCTTGGAAGCAGCCTTGGGTCCCATTCTGGCAGCAGGTAAAATATAATAAATATACCTCTAAAAAAGAAATATCCTTGTTATTTTCAGGCTATTTCTTCTTTTGGTACCAACTTTTCTGGTAAAGAGTTAATCTCCAGGAACACATCTACTTGTTAACTGAGGTATTACATTTATTTAAAACACCCAAGAGAATCCCCATAGATATAGCCTCACTTTTCATTAAAAACTAATTAATCTAGTAGGCTTACCTTTTCCAAATGCAGATTTATCCATCGGGTGAAAGTCCTTTTCTGAACATTTTCCCTCTCCACTGGAAAAGAAAGAAATGTAACTCAAATTGATTTTAAGGGGAAGGGCTACATTGGTTTCAGGTTCTACCATAGCTTTGGTTTCTGGAACTACTGCAGATGTGAAATGTGAATTTATCAAAATAAAGGAAATAGAAATAATAATAATAATAATGATATTTATTTATACCCTGCCACACTCTCCCCAATGGGGGCTCAGGTGGCTAACATGAGGCCAAGCCCTTCCAAAGTACAATACAACACAGTGAAATACAAAATACAAAACAAAATACATCGGAAATAATAATAATAAGAATAAAAGAAAAATACAATCTATCATCTATCTATCTATCTATTACATATAATAAAAGTCAGTGTTTGCGGGCGGTGGTGCGGCCGAGCGACCGAGCGGAGGGAGGAATATGTGCAAGCATTTCGATTGGCTGCCACTGTGGGATTATTTGCATAACGGGCTCTGATTGGCCAGCCTCAAAACTCCAACATTCTATGGCCCCAGACAGAGAGGATTGGTTGCCACTGAAATGGTATTTGCATAACGTACTCCGATAGGCCAACCACATCCCAGCATTACAAGGTGACTCAGAGGGAAAAGGAAATGCCTCAGGCAGCCACCAACTGCGGCCCACAGCAATGACAGATCACGACCAAACTTGACAAACAGGGGAACAATGGCCCACTTCACAACCTGGTGTGGTTTAGGGCAGGATGGGCCACAAATGATGGGATTTGCAGTACATTCACCTCATACACTTCCCAAACAACACTGTAGCCCCTAAAAATCACATACCACGCCCAAACGGCCCCAGACAGAGGAGATTGACTGCCACTGAAATCGTATTTGCATAACGGACTCCGAATGGCCATCCACATTCCAACATTCTAAGGTGACTCAGAGGAAAAAAGGAAAAGCCTCTGTCAGTTGTACACTGCAGCCCACAGCAGTGACGGATCAGGACAAAAATTGGCAAACAGGGGCCCAATGGCCCACTTCACAACCTGGTGTGGTTTAGGGCAGGATGGGCCATGAATGATGAGATATGAAGTACCTTCACCTCATTCACTTCCAAAACAACACTGTAGCCCCTATACATCACAGACCAGGCCCAAAATTGACAACAAGGCATCCTTAACTTGATTTTCCTGACTAGGCCCCCGGGACTCGCAGTACCATCACTAAGTTCCTGAGACCACTGCAAGCCACATAAACATCTAATAGGAACAAACCTTGGCACACAATGCCTTCCACAAATAAGCCGGGCACCGCCGGTTCCTCAGCTAGTAATAAATAAAATTCACACACAAGGAATAGGATGGGCAGGCCAAATGGACATGGTAAAATGATAAAAACCCTAGGGCGAAATAGGAATAGGCTTCCGAATGCACACCAAACTTGACTCTGCAAGACTTACATTGTACTGTCTTGGCTGAATATTGAAATTCTGATGTTTTTCCATATTATCTTTCTGTTTTATTTTTGTATTGCTTCCATTGGAATTTTAAAACCACATAAACCAACCTGAGGTGAGCTTTTGTTCTTAGAAGATGCATAGAAATATATTTTGATTTTTTTTTTAAAAAAAACACAAAATAATTCATACCGTACACACACAAAACATTTACAATTCCCCCCACCCCCACCACCAACACGAGGATTATTTTCTTTTACATATATTTGAGACAATCTTTATATCTTTATGTTTATACGTTTCCATCCTATATACTTTATTTTATTTATTTATTTGTTAGATTTATTGGCTGCCACTCCCAGCCAGTTCGGGGAGGCTTACATCAAGCACCACAATAAAACAACAAATCTACAACAGCAATAAAACCACAAGGATAAAACAATTCCTAAGAGATAACAAAAGTCCTAGGGGATAGCACATTACAACTCAAAGGCCTGCCATAACATTTGTAGCTTATTTCTTATGTCTTGATCTCCGGATTGATTCATGATATAATTCTTTACCCTTGTCCATCTTTCTTTCATTTCTCTCATTCTATTTTTATTGATTTTTAAAACATTTAATTTCACATTCATAATTTCAAATTCCACTTGCTCCACCATATATTGGTACCATCTATTTATTGTTCATTTTGATTTATCTTTACACCCTAATACTATTACTGCTTGTGCACATTCAATTATTGCTTCTTTTATTTCCCTTTTATTTCCTGTTTCCTCTCTTTTTCCCTAATACTGCTACTTCTCTCGGGGCCAGAGAGATAGCACAGTGGTAGCAACAGCTGTGCTGGCAATCTGAAGATCTGAAGATTGCTGGTTCGAATCCCGGGCTGGTTTGGACATCGAGCTGTGAGCCCTGTCCACTGTTTACCCAACAGTTTGAAAACGGCTCAGCTGTGATTAGATAAATCTGGGATCCGCCAAGCGGGGAAGGATTTTTTCATAGAAGGACTTACAAAGCCTAAATAAGTAAGAACGGCTGTCCGAAGGTGGAATGAGGAAAAAACAGAGACTCTCCGTCATGAGGATGAAGCAACAGCACCACCTTGTGACATAATGACGCAATCACACCCTGTGATGCACCCTGTGATGCAGCCCGAAGAAAAATCCTTCTAAAATTGTACTGTTATATGTTGTATGTTGTATGTAATTGTATGTGGAACTGGCAGGGACTGTCTGCCGTATGTGTGATGTAATCCACTCTGAGTCCCCTTCAGGGTGAGAAGAGCGGAATATAAATAAAGTGTATTATTATTATTATTTCCTTTGTTATGACCCACTCATTTCTTAGTATTTGATTTGACTTGTTTTGTATAGTCTGCCGAAATGTTTGTACATATTCACATTCCCACATCATAGAAATATTGTACATAAATACACAAATGCACTCTACTGTACCTTCAGGGTTCTTAATGGGGCCTACATAATACGACACCCAACCATTTTATTCTAAAACAATGTGAGTCCATGACGGTCCCAAAATCAGCCATGAGAACATTAACCTGGGCCTCTTCACTTTTATCACTATGCTTTAACCACGACACTGGCTTCCCCATACAACCCAATTTCCCTAAATGTCTGCCTGTCTCCATCACTTGTGTAGAACTCCCACTATGAGCCATTTCAATTTGCAAGCCCAGCACAGACTCTATAAACTTTATACAGTTTCCATAAATCCAAGGGAACATGTTTTCTTTGCACCTACCCTTGTGAAAAGTTGCAGCCTAGAAAATAAAATAAAAATAAAATAAAACCAGCCATGTCTAAAGACGGCGGCCCATATGCATGTCGTTTACTGAACGGGCCTTGCGTTTTTCTAAGCATCTAGAGAGCAGTAACAAGATTAGAAATATTGTAATTACACACAGCATACAGCCAGGCCTGCTTCCCAATCCATGGCCCGATGCCAGAAAGAAGTAATCCATGCTAGAATTCAATAATGTAAGCAGTAAAGGGAAACGGTCTGGTTTTGGTTTAACTTTTAAGAGTCTTAAGCTCCATAAAGACAACAGGAACACAAGATGAGAAAAGTCCACTCCGCTAGGCACCCTGCCTTATGCCATTACAATTATGTTTTAGAGGGAGGGGAAGTTGGTCTGGTTTAATATAACGGTAGAGGGAATCCATGGATCATTTGTGAACCATCTATTACAGGGTGTCTTTGAGGCTCAAAAGTCCAGACATTTAAATCGAAATATCAACCAAAAAAATCTGGGTCAATATATCCATGAGTCAATGTGAGGATTGTACCTTATTTATTTATTTATTTAAAACCTTTGTACCCCGACCTTCTCACCTCTATTGAGGGACTCAGACCAGCATTACAGCAAAAATTCCATGTTATACAATTTAAAAACAACTACAACAACATATTAAAATACATTAAAACTCAACTTAAAACCACGTCGCCATTAAAACAATTCCACTCAATCTGTAAACGTGGTCATACATTCAGACAATAGCCAATCTCAGCCTCTTCTGGGAAGGCTTGGTTCCACATCCAGGTCTTCCCCAGCCTCCTAAAGGACAACAGAGAGGGGGCAGACCTAGCATCACTTGGTAGAGAGTTCCACAGCCGAGGGGCGACCACAGAGAAGGCCCTGTCTCTCGTCCCCACCAGCCGCGCTTGCGAAGTCGGCGGGACCGAGAGCAGGACCTCTCCGGAGGATCTTAATGTTCTTGATTGTTCGTAGGGGAGAATCCATTCTGACAGGTAAACTGGGCCAGAACCGTATAGGGTTTTGTAGGTTAAAACCAGCACTTTGAATTGTGCCCGGAAGCTAATTGGCAGCCAGTGGAGCTGGTGCAGCAAGGGAGTTGTATGCTCCCTGTGCCCCACTCCTGTTAGTAACCTGGCTGCCGAATGTTGGACTAATTGCAGCTTCTGAACAGTCTTCAGAGGCAACCCCATGTAGAGAGCATTGCAGTAGTCTATTCGGGATGTAACCAGAGCGTGGACCACCGTGGCCAAGTCAGACCTTAACTCTTACCAAGTGATTGTATTCATATCCTGCAATGGATCCAACAAGCCAAGTACAGAAGGAAATAAAACATAAAATGTCATAACAAAAATGTGCATTAAAGCAAGAAAGCACCACAACCTCATACTATAAACCAGTAGCTAGAACCATGAACTCTCAAATGTTTTGTTTTGTTTTGGCAACAGAGGCATCTCTGGCTATAGGCAAAGCAGTCAGATTCTGAATGTTGAAATTTCTGAAGGTTGCCCTCAAGGCTGTCAATATGTGAACAAAACTCAAGAGGCATTCACTTTAATGTATTGTCGAAGGCTTTCATGGCTAGAATCGCTGGGTTGTTGTAGGTTTTCCGGGCTATATGGCTATGTTCTAGAAGTATTCTCTCCTGACATTTCACCTGCATCTATGGCAGGCATCCTCAGAGGTTGTGAGGTCCTGACGTTTCGCCTGCATCTATGGCAAGCATCCTCATAATCTCTGAGGATGCCTGCCATAGATGCAGGTGAAATGTCAGGAGAGAATACTTCTAGAACAGGCCTGGGCAAACTTCGGCCCTCCAGGTGTTTTGGACTCCAACTCCCACAATTCCTAACAGCCGGTAGGCTGTTAGGAATTGTGGGAGTTGGAGTCCAAAACACCTGGAGGGCCGAAGTTTGCCCAGGCCTGTTCTAGAACATGGCCATATAGCCCGAAAAACCTACAACAACCCAGGCATTCACTTTGACGTTACTTCACAAGAGAACAAAATCCTGCAATCCAATGGAACCTGTTTGAATGTGTCTGAGAACATAAGACTGACGTGTCATCAGGAGTCAGAAAACTTGAACCGGTGCTTGGTAGCAGTGACGGTCTGGATTAGGGCGAATAATCCAATGGGTTATATTATTCCATGCTTGGGTCCTCAGCATGCACAACTCATTATTGAACTGATTTAGACAGCTCCCTCTCTTGTCTGTATGTCGCAGAATCTTACCAATATCTCACCTTATATAACACCATCCTTTTATGGTTTGCCTTCAAGTCATTCCCATCTTATGGCAATCTTAAAACGAACCTATCATGAGCTTTTCTTGACAAGATTTGTTCAGAGGGAGGCTCGACTTTGCCTTCCTCTGAGAGTGGGACTTGCCCAAAATCACCCTATGGGTTTCCATGGTCATCTGGGAATTCAAATCCTGGAGTCACAGTTCAATTGTTACCCCATGTTGGCTCAATTCATTGGCCCCAAGTCTTTTGGTTCTTTGTCTGTGTCTTCTTCAATCTGTCTATTGGCTTTTCTCAGTCATGTTGCACTCAAAACACTATACTAGTTTTAAAATCATTGCGCAAGTGATCATACTTGGTTGAATAAAGCCAGTATCTAGAGCAGGGGTGGGCAACCTACGGCCCGCAGCCCGGATCCGGCCCGGAAGCTGATTCTGTCCAGCACGGGAGAAGGGCGTCGGGGGTGGGGCCAAGAGGAAGGGGTGCCGCTGCCGCCATCCCATCGCAGGCTCTGTGGGGCCTGCCATCCCGGAGTAGCGGCGGCTTTGGAGTGCCTGCCAATTCCTGGAGGCGATCCAGGCCTGCAGGGGGAGCACTCGGAGACCTGCGGGGGCTGATCGCCATGGCGACCCGGAAGACTTGGTTGTCTTCCGGGTCGCCAGGGCATTCAGCCGTCTCAGATTGCCGACTGCTCCCCCTGCAGGCCTGGATTGCCTCCAGGGATGGCAGGCACTCCAAAGCCGCCACTCCTCCGGCCTGTCTGCCGACACAGGCCCCACAGAGCCCACGATGGGATGGCGGCAGTGGCACCCCTTCCTCTTGGCCCCGCAGGGCAATCAGCTGGGGAACGGCTTGGCGTGAGAGTGGGCAAAGGCCTGCAGCCTCCGATAGCCTGCTGCTCTGTTCTCCTCTGCTGCGGCGGTGGCTGGGTCCGCTTTGCCATCCTCTGGGCTGGGGCCATTGAGCCATTCCATCTTGGGATCCTTCCTCTCTTCAGGATGTCAGCCTTCATCTTGGTTCGCACCTTGTCTTCTTGAATTTAATTTAATTTTAGTGGTTTTTATTATTATTTTATAATAATTTTATAATAATAATATAGTAATATAATAAATAATATAATATAATGTTATATTATATTATAATTTCAATATATTATAATGTCTATATATATACTATAATATAATAATTATGATATTAATACTAATAATATATGAATATTTCTTGATATATTAATATGTTAATATTAATGATGTGTAATATATAGTAAATATAGTAAGTAAATAAATAAATAAATAAATAAATAATGTAGATTAGAATGTAGTTCAGCCTTTAGGTGGGGCCCTCCATAATAATTGCCCACCCCTGCTCTAGAGCAAGCAATCATTTCAGAAGTGCACATGCGGTGCTCTCTAACCTTTGCCTTGGTCAATGGAAAGCTCCTTGACCCAAAACATACGCTCAAGTATGTAGCGCCTGGTGCACAAATAGTTACAGAACTGTGGGATACAACATAAAACCATGTTTGTACAGAGTTACATTAAACAAACTTAAGATCTTGGACAGAATTATTTGTATGCCCATCAATAGACCTACTAAAACTCATTCATGCAACCTTTGAGTGCATTTCAACCTGGTTTTAACTCTTACTCTCATCTGTTTGAAGCAGCACAACCAGGTCAGTCACTGCATGTTCTCTTTATGGACATGGGCTCCAGAACCACTTGAACTGCCTATAGAGCCAAGCAACAATGGCTCACAGACATTCTAGAATCTAGAGTCTCACGAGGTTCATATAAAGTCCATATAGCATTGGGATTTCCAGATTGTCTGCTCATCGGTACAGAGCAGACTCCTCCCCCAAGAGGACCTTTCGCAAGATCTTATTTCAAACCTTGGAGACATCCAAACCCGCGTGGGAATCTTACGATGACAGCCCAGCTACATCATAAAATGGCCACAACGCTGGTTGGCCAGCTTCCCTGAAATGCAATAACCTTATCACCTTCGTGATCACTATTGTGAGGCGTAAAATTGCCAGAATCTGGAAAGACGGGAAACTAACTTTAGAAAACTGGTGGCAACAGTTTTTCTAGGAGAATGGAAAAAGACCAGAAGGACAAACGGACAAGGAAGTTAGCTATTGTTAGATGAGAAATGGCTTCCCCCTATCAAACATTTCAACACTAATGTACAGCAAACAAAAATCTCATTGCAACATATATTACTTTGGAGAGAAGTCTCATAACTCATGCAGTCATAACTCAGGCCGTTTGATGCATTAACAATCTTTGTATGAGAAAGTTGTATACTAATGTACAATGTCATTATATTAATTCTTTGTTTCTGTATTTCCTTTTATTATCATTTATTCAGTAATGCAATACAATAAAACTTCAATTAAAAGAAAAGAAAAGAGGAGCATCCCACTATGATCTCTAGAGAAGAATACTTGAGATTTGGTAAGACCCGCTGATGCATACTGAGTGATCAGGAGTTGACCTGTTGGGAGTTTGGCTACTGGCCATTCTCAAGTGTTCAAAATATACATTATTTGGAATATCCTGTACAATCCTGCCATGGGACCAGACCCCCAAACACAGGGCATTCTCTATCAAACTGGACATTTACAAGCCTTATATGACATGGCTCTGCAAGATTATTTAAATCAGTATGAAGGTAAAAATGACTCCCTCCCAAACTCATACACCTTTCATTATTAGGGGCTGCAGTAGCGCAATGGGATAAACCCTTGTGCTGCTGAACTGCTGACCTGAAAGTGGACGGTTTGAATCCGCGAGACGAGATGTGCTTCCATTGTCATCCTTAGCTCCTGCCAACCTAGCAGTTAGGAAACATGCAAATGTGAGTAGATAAATAAGTACCACTTTGGTGAGAAAAGGCCAAGAGACACTCCAAGCAATGTTGCTGATTGTAAGGTGTCTACGACAATACAGGCTCCTTGGCTTGGAAACGGAGAAAAGCACCTCCTCTTGAGACAGAGATGGCCACTGCCTCCAGAGCCAGAAATGAAAGGAGAAGCCTTTGCCTTTGCCTGTGTATTTGTGTTTCACTGTAGTTCCATTTGTAACAAGGCATTGAATGTTTGCCTGTGTTTTTTTATATGTTGTAATCCACTCTGAGTCCCGTTGGGGAGAAGGGCAAAATATAAATAACGGATGATGATGATGATGATTATTATGTTCTCTCGGCGTTTTTTTGCGAATGAAGATTCTTAGGAAGGACTCATTCCACACTTTTAACAAGCGCGTTGATGACTAAAAAGGCCAATCTGAGATAGGCAAGTTCAGTTGCAGAAAGCACAGCAGAAAGTCTCCTTGGGTGATGTTGTTTCGAAGTTGCGGTTCTTTCTGCGTTGTCGTTTCTCTTCGAGACCCATTTGGCGTGTCTTCTCAAAAGAGGCCACAGCATTATGGATAGTGCATCTCCATGCCTCCTGATGTGAGGCCAGGGTGGACCATTGTTGGTGATCAATCTGGCCAAGCCTGAGATGTTGTTTCAGGGAGTCCTTATATCTCTTTTTGGGGACGCCTCTCTTGCGCTGACCCGCAGCGAGTTCACCATAGAGTAGTATCTTTGAGAGGCGGTGGTCCTCCATCCTAAAGACGTGCCCTGCCCAGCGCAGCTGTGTTCTCAATAGCATGGCCTCAATGCTGGTGATCCCTGCTTGCTCAAGGACAGCAACATATACACTGGACCAACATAGTTGGTCCAGTGTATATTATTATGTTAGTGTTATTATAAATATAATAATAAAGTGTTATTATGTTGTTATTATTATTAGTTGTCAACTTTAAGTTTGAGTATAGCAACATATTATAATCCAAATAAATGTGGAGGGCAAATTTAGCTGAATTCGTAATAGTTTGTCAAAGCAAGGAACAAATGAGAGAGAGAGAGTTAAGGTAAGTTGAAATGGAAGGGACAGCCTAAGATTATTGACTACTAGAATGTCTCAGGATGGTTCAAGTCAGGACAAGGATGGTTCAAAACTTCTGTGAAAATCTATCAGAGATCTTATAGTGGTCTAGTGACACTGGAAGCTCTGAAGAGTTAAACTTTCAAAATGGGTCAAAAACTGAGGATCTCTCCTCTCATACCTCTGCACTAAAGCTTCAGCCTTGGTTCCCAAATTGCACAGACAACCTTCAGTATATTTTCAATTTAGAAGTGAAACACAACTACTGAATAAATGACAGGGCTAAGTGAAGTTACAGAGTTCTGGAACATATGAAAGTCTGTGATTTATTATTATTATATACCACAATGACATTATGGTGTTTTAAGGTACCACAACCACCCCTTTCAAAGACATATCACAGGGCAAACATTGTGAGACATTGTCCACAATTGACATCTTACCTTTAGCCATCATTTTACTAAATGTTTTTTTACCCAACTTGCTACACTTGCAGACTTATACACACCTGGGATATAGGGATAGCAATGCTGATATAACATTCATAGCGCTTTAGGATTGACAAAATACCGTAAGCGTAGTATTTTGAACATTTGAAATGCAAATGCTACATGTTATGTTAATGCAAAACATTTTGCAAAGCAGTGGTTCTCAATCTTCCTAATGCTGCGACCCCTTAATACAGTTCCTCATGTTGTGGCAACCCCCAACCATAAAACTCTTTTCGTTGCTACTTTATAACTGTAATTTTGCTACTGTTATGAATTGTAATGTCAATATTCGATATGCAGGATGTATTTTTATTCACTGGACCAAATTTTGAACAATTACCCAATACACCCAAATCTGAATATTATTTATTTATTTATTATTATTTATTTGTTTGGACTTTTACGCCGCCAACTCCCTAAGGCTCGCAGTGGCTTACAAAGCCAAAACGGCAACACAGAGAATTACATTGTCAATATAACAAAAAAAGAACAATACAGACAATAAGAGGAGAGGAAGGGGGAGGGAAGAGAGGTGGAAGCAGAGAACCGACGGGAGAGTGCCCAGCAGGTCAAGCGGGCCCTACTCTCCCATCGAAGGGGGGGAGCAAAGGTGGTCTCAAGGTGATCCCACAAAACTGGTCCGAGGTGGCCAGTCTCCCATTGTCTAGAGATCTGGCAGGGGGTGCCCGATCTGTGGGGTTAATGTCCTTCCGTTGTGGGCCTGCAGGAGTGGGCTTCCAACGCCCAAAGCCCGGACCCCAGAAGGTTCTGGCTCGCAGCGGGATCCAGGGCTTAGATCCGGGCGAGGCAAGCCTCCCTTCTCCCGGGCAGACAGTGGCAAGTGTCCTAGGACCAGGGGGTCCGCCTGGCCTCCGTGCTGGGCACCCCCCGGGGCTTGCCGGTTCCAGAGCTGCACTACCCCGGCTCAATGGATCTGTCAGCCCCCAGCCGTCAGAGGGAGGCAGAGGGGGTTGTGACCAGGTTGCTAATGAGGGGGGTGCCAGCAGCTGGCAAGCTCGGTGTCGGGGTCGCGCCTCCGGGGCCCTTGCCAGGATTTCGGAGACATCTGGCACCTCTGGAGGGGGCACCAGCGACAACAGCCGCTTCGATCCGGCAGTCAGGGAAGGCGGGGGCTGAGTCCTCAGGTCATGCAGAGCCGCAGCCCCTGTGGAATGTGGAGGGGGCGGGACTAAGGACGCCAAGCGGCTCGGGATCGCCGCCATCTTGTCACCCTCAGCCAACACCCCTCCCAGCGGATCCAGGGAGGCCCCGCGGCCAAGTGCCCCCCGGGGTCTCTCCTCAAGATGGGGGGGCCCCGCCACAGGTCTGGGACCCACTCCCCACTCCTCCGTTGTTTGCTTCCTCCTCAGTCTCCGCCTCCGTTTGGCCTAGGTGGCTGCTCAGGAGGCCAGGCTCCACTCTTTCGCCGCTCCTCTCACGCCGCTCGCCCTCGTGCTCCTCAGGGCCTGGCCGGCAAGAGTCCTGCCACTGGCGCTGCCGGCCTGGTTCTCTCAGGGCCGGGGTGTTCCAGGGCCCGGGGGCGGGGTCGGGGCGGCAATGGGACCCCCCACAGCAACAGCAGCAAGGGGGCTCATGCTGGGGAGCAGCTGCGATCACCCCACTCACCCTCCTTCATCTATCCTCTCCTCGTCCATCTTCACCAGGCTCCGCCGCTCCTCTCCCCACCATCCCAGGGCTCCTGGAGCTGCACAGGGACGCCAGCACCGGCTCCAGCCTGTCCAGCTCCCCCAGCCAGGTGGCCAGCCGCTCGACCAGCCAATCGAGGTGAAGGAGGAGGCCAGTAAGGTCTGGGGGTACGTCCCGGCTGACCCCGGACTGCTTGCCAGCGTCCCCCTGGGTGGAATTGGGGGGGGGGGGGTGGGAGTCCCGGCCTCCTCCAGGCCTGGTCAGGGGACGGGTGACCAAGCCAGGCATTTCTGGGGGTCACCAAGGTCGCCGCTGTCCCTACTGGGCCAAGGCCAAGGGGCCTCCCGGAGGCCGCAGCGTCCCTCAGGCCTGCAAGGGCCCTGAGGATCGAGGCCGGCGCCCGAGCGACCTCCAAGGCAGACTCGGCGTCCGCCTGTAAGGCCTCGAAGAGGGGCAGGGGGCACTTCGGGGCCTCCAGTAGCGGCCGAAGGTCCCCCCCCCCAAGTCCAGAATATTGATGGGGATGTGGGGTGATTGAGTTTGTCATTTGGAGTTGTAGTTGCTGGGATTTATAGTTAATCTGCAATCAAAAAGCTTTCTGAACTTCACCAATGATGGAATTTAACCAAACTTGACACACAGAACTCCCATGACCAAAAGAAAATATCGGAAGCATCTGCTAGGCACTGACCTTGACTTTTGGAGTTGTAGTTCACCTATACCCAGGCATGTAGCCAGGGCGGCGGCTAAGGGGGCTTCAGCCCCCCCCCCCCGAAATTCTCAGGGTGGTCTGTGAAAAGGCCTTACTGGTACATTATTTAAACTGTTATGTTTATTCATATCATGATCTGATCACCATGCTCATTATATCCCACATTCATGGGGTTATTGGGATAACAATACAAAAGGTTTGCTAGGGTAGACCCTCTTCCACCCATTCTCAGCCCCCCCCAGAAACCCCATGATCCACAGAAAATACTGTGATTTCTCATGGTCTTTGGTGACCATTCCAACACCCCCTGCAACCCCCCGCCAGGGATCCCAACCCTCAGGTTGAGAAACGTTGTTGTAAAGGATGACACAAATTTGTGAAAAAGAGCTTCAAATGTCTTCAAAAATAGTATCGTTTCCCTTTGTAAAAAAAATGCAGTAATTCAGCATCTTTTGCTCAAATGATGAGAAATGCAGAATTTGTAAATCTAGCCAAGGTGAACAGCTGTTGCCTTCCCCTTTGATCAGTTAAGTATGTCTGCTTCACAAACCAAAACCAGAGAGAAACTTCAGGTTCATCCACTGGATTACAAGTAGACGTATTTCACACAGGTGGAAAATAACTGAGCAAGAATCTTAAAAACAGAGCAGATCAAGTTAATTCGTAGGAACCTAACCATGATGGGGATGTTTTCTTTTACTCCCCTTCATCTCCTTTTCCACCTCAACTATCCTGCTTTTTACAGGGATTATTACTTCAAGGGAAAGACAGATCAAATGTTTGTTTTGAGCAAGGAGCTGAACACGTACGAGTAAGATGAATATACTTAACCTCCAAAGGATGAAAACTGGGGGAAGAAAATCTACAAATTGGAAACAGAAATTGGCTGAAAGTGGGCCCTTGGTATCTGCTGGGGTTTGGTTCCTAGATCCCTCGTGGACCCCAAAATCCATGAAATATCAAGTTCCAGGATATAGAATGATGTTCCTCATATAAAATGGCAAAATCAGTTTGCTTTTTGGCATTTTTGGGGGAGGGGGATTTTCAAACAGGGGATGGTTGAATCCCTGCATGTACAACTGGTGGATATAGAGGGCTGGTGATAAATTGTTTTAATTTGTTGTTTAGATCCCACTCCATACCTCAGTGTTACAAGTTGGTTATCTCGTTTCCAATTGAACAACAGAAATTGCATCTGATACAAAATACACACCTGTCACGCCAGCACCATCCCTTTTTAAATTCTATGTATTTTAACATCATTTTCCTAATGAATAATAATAATAATAATCTTTATTTATACCCCGCCACCATCTCCCCAAAGGGGACTCGGGGCGGCTTACATGATGCCAAGCCCAGTAGTGCAAATTACAAATACAATAACATAAAAAGCATAGAACCACATCACAATAACATAAATCAAACATAGAATAAAATAAACAATACAAAGCAATACAACCAAGAATCGAACACAGTCACCATGAGCAGGTCACATGTGGAAGATACAATGATAAAAACTCAGGATGAGATAGCGATAAAACTGTCACGATCACGGTCGTAGCGGGCCCCTTAATCACACACACAGAGACGTACTGAAGGCTAACTACTTTATTGAATATAAAAACAGTTCCAAAGAGTAAATAGTCCAATAATATGCAAGTGTCCAAAAGGTGATAAGCAAGTAGTCCAAAGTAACGTAGCAAATAAGCTAGAAGCGTGGCAAGGCTCCGCAATCCAATGCGGATCAGGAAACAGGACAAGGCTCTGCAAAACAATGCGGCTCAAGAACAAGGCAAATGCAAGGCAAGGCTTGATGACCACTGCTGGCTTGTGGTCCCACTCCGCTTCACGCCTGTTCAGGAAAGACGTGGCCGGAGAACTGAGGATGCGTTCCCACGGACCCTATACTTAATCCGTCGGCCGAGGTCCGCGACGCCTAGGCTCCTTCGTCTCCAATCTCTGCTCACGGACCTCGGTCGGTCTAGGACCCTCGACCAAGCCCTCCTGCTAGACTCGATGTCTCGTCTCCTATCGAAGGAGCAACCTTGCCTCTCGGCAGCTGTGTCGCTATCTTCCTGAGAACTTTCCTCCCTGGCACTTTCCCACTCGGGTTCGCTCCATGTTTACATTCTCGGGCTCCTGGGAATTCCTCCCCCGGGTGTTCATAACTCCCTTCGCTGCTTCCCATCTCCACCTGGTGATCGGAATCTAAGCTGGGCCCAAACAACATTTCATCCCATGCCAAGCTCTCCGTGGGGAGACTGCGGCCCATCCGAAGGGCCCTGTGCTTCACCCCAGTCATCTAGCTCATCCTACGAATCCATCTCTGCTGCTGCAGGCCCTAATGCTAATGGAACCCCAGGACCTATTCCTTGCCCTACAGGCACGAACGAGAACTGCTGTGCTACAAAAACATATATATATATATATATATATATATATATATATATATATATATATATATGCACAGAAGCACAGAGAGAGAACATGTCATGAACAGAGAAGCGGGGACAAACCTTCATGCGGGCAGGAGGCAGAAGAAGCTAATGAAGCTTCAAAAGCTTGCATAAAGTGTTTTGAGCATTTTGGTTGGAAAATAAACAAAACAAATTGTTTTGAGGGTTTTGTTTTACTTTCATCATTGACTATGGGATTGAGCCATGGCAGTTAAAGTGATGTCAAATTGCATTAATTCTGCAGTGTATGCACGCCACATGGCCACATCTACACAGACCATATAATCCAGTTTCAAACTGCATTATGTAAAAGTGTAATAATAATAATAATAATAATCATCCTCCTCATCATCATCTATACCCCACCACCATCTCCCAGAGGGACTTGGGGCAGCTTACAAAGCACTCGAAGGTGCAAACACATAAAATACAAAAAATGCAGGAACAGTAACATAAAACAATAACAACCAACATAAATATTTCACTTCCTAAAAAAACCCTGGTTAAAATCAATAAAATACAGCAATTACTGCAGGTATGAAACAACAATAATCAATCTCATTCATGCAAAGTGCTTTTTTGAAATCTATAGGTCCTCATGTCACATACATTCATTAAAGGAATCTAAATATGGCCAAAGGCTTGTAAAAACAAACAAACAAACAAACAAACCCATGTCTTCAATTGTCTGCAGAAGGCTTGAAGAGTAAGGCCTATGTAGATGAGCCTATTACTTGCCCAAGGCCATGGCTGAATAAGGATTCAAACCCTGGCCCTACAAAGGCTATGTGACAGGCAAAAACTGAAGTTAAGCAGAATCTCTGCCTATATATGATGCTGTAGAAGAGATCCATTAGCAAAACCTTCTGCCAGATGTTGTTGGATCCTATCTCTTTAGCTAGGGGTAAAGGGCCCTGCAGTATGGCTACATTTGCATTGCCACAAAATACCTGTTCCTGTCTTAAAAACATACAACGTTCTCTATGTAAAAGGCATTTCTTTCACAGAATTAAAACTATTCAACTGATTCTTCATTTTAAAAAAAAGCCTCCTGAAATGAATACATGTGCTCCTTAGGCATTCTTCATCACACTAGAGAATAAATCCACATTAAATCCGGTTTCTGCCTCCTGCAGAATTCTGGGGTTTGCAGTTTAGGGAGGACCCTTTAACAGCCTCACTAAACTACAAATCCCAGAATTCTGCAGGAGGCAGAAGCCATATGAAGTGAATTCATTTTCTAGTGTGATGAGACAATTATTAGATACAATTTCAAACTATACAGAGACATTCAACAGGTTTTTCCCCCTCTTTGCTGTTTAACATTCCTGATTCTATACAACCCTTAGATTGTTTTGAAAAAAAATGCTTCTTCAATTTAGTACTAAAAAACTAAAAATACCTCCTCAATTTGCATTGGCCTGTGTTGCTCCTTAATAAAATGATATTTACTAAAAATAGCACCTCGTGATCCAATGGGATTAGAACAGTAAAGCCAAATTTAATTGAAAAATAACTTTCACCTTATGTCCTGTTATTCCTGGAGGTTGCCAAGCTTAAATCGCCCAAGTTACGAGTTTGCGCACTTTGACTTCTACATCATTCATAGCAGCAAATGCAACTTCCCACCCCATCAATTCCAGCATTCTGCAACAAGGTGCTGAAGTATGAAATAGTTAGCCAGGATAAATAGTGCTGAAACACACCCACCCTTTCCCAAGCTTGGTTCGCTCCAGTGTGTTGGACTACAACTCTCACCACCCTCACAACTCTCACTGTCCTGCTGACTCGGGTGATGAGATCAGGGATGGAAGGAATATTAAAAACCCTTTGAGATAATGTTTTAAAAAGTATGAGAACATCCCCAAATCCACAAAAGAGTGATAACTTGGTTGGCCAATGGCAATGCACAGAATACATCTTGCTGGCGTGTGAAGTGCTATCTACTAGGCATGAGAAAAAAGTTATGAAAATTAAATGAAATGGGACTTTCTAGTTTATACGCATCACCGCAGCGATCCCGGAAGTACCCTTTCTTTTATGACACTTTGCAGCGCCATTTTTGTATCTGGTGCGTAAGTGTCGTAAGGACGTCGGATTGCTTCTTTGCCCTTACTCGACGTGGTTTCTGATTGGCTAATGGAGACCAGGTGGTACCATAAAACCACCTTCTTTCCTTTATTATTTATTTATTTATTTATTTATTTATTCAATTTTGTATTCCGCTCCTCCCTGCAGGCTCGGGGCGGGTGACAGTAAAATACATATGGGCAGTCAAGTTACAGACATGCTGCCCTACAGTTAAAAATATACATAGTTAAAAACACCAATACAACAGGTCACGGGCACAGGGAATGTACTGAGAATATACACAGAACATACGGTATATCAACTATTTGGGCTAGATAAATGCTAGCTCAAAAAGAGCAGTCTTACAAGCCCTTCGAAAAGGGATTAATTCCGAGGTGGCTCGGACACTGTCTGGCAGAGAGTTCCACAGCACTGGAGCTGCCGCTGAGAAAGCTCTCTGTCGGGTCGCGGATAGGTGGCAGGAGCGGACGGATGGTATAGTCAGCAGATTCCGTTCATCTGACCGCAGTGATCTCGGGGGCAAATACGGGGTAAGGCGGTCCCTCAGGTACGCAGGCCCTAGGCCGTGTAAAGCCTTAAAGGTCAATACCAACACCTTGAAGACAATTCGGTACTCAATAGGAAGCCAGTGCAGTTGCCGAAGGATAGGCGTGATGTGATCCCTTACTGACGAACCCGTCAGCAGGCGTGCCGCGGCATTCTGCACTAGCTTGAGTTTCCGGAGTGTCGACAGGGGAAGGCCAACGTAGAGGGCGTTACAGTAGTCTAGTCTCGAGATGACCGTCGCTTGGATTACCGTCGCCAGGTCGTTCCCGGACAGGTAGGGTGCCAGTCGCCTAGCCTGTCGCAGGTGGTAGAAGGACCCCCTGCAGACCGCGGAGACCTGGGCCTCCATGGTCAGCAGGGAGTCCAACTGGACACCTAAGCTCTTAACCGATGATGACGGGCTAAGCTGCTCGCCATCCAGGGTAGGCAACCGGCACCCACCCAGCCCGGGACGACCAGGCCACAGGATCTCCGTCTTCGACGGGTTCACCTTCAGCCGGCTGGCACGCAGCCAACCAGTCACGGCCTCCAGGCATCGGTGGAAACAATCGGGTACGGTGTCCGGCCTGCCGTCCATTCTCAGCAGAAGCTGGGTGTCATCCGCATACTGATAACACTCCAGACCAAAGTCGCGGGCCAGCTGGGCCAGGGGGCGCAATCAGCGAGTGAGGGCCTCCTCCTCCTCTCCCGCCTATGGCAGGGCGGCGAGAGAGGAGGGATCCCCAGCGCCCCGCTGCCTCTCTCTAGCCCCATCCATGGATCAAAGCTAGAGAGAGACAGCGAGGGCGCTGGGGCATCTTCCTCCTCTCTCGCCGCCCTCCCTCCTTTCCCTGCCAATAAACTGGAGTATTGGCAAGGAAAGGAGGGGGGGGAGAAGCAAATCGCCTCCTCCTTCCCCTCCTTTTCATTGCCAATACTCCGATTTATTGGCAGGGAAAGGAGGGGGAACTGAATGCCCCCTCTCCTTTCCTTGCCAATAAACCAGAGTATTGGCAAGGAAAGGAGGGGGGGGGGGGAAGCGAATCGCTTTAGATCCTGGCAGAGGAGGAGGAGCAGACAGGGCCCTCCCTGCCTTTACTCCATGCCAGGATCTAAAGCGCATCAAGGCTTGAAGAGGCTTCATGATGGGCCAAATTCAGTCCTCCAGGTGTTTTGGACTTCAACTCTCACCATTCCTCACAGCCTCAGGCCTCTTCCTTTTCCCCTCAGCCTGGGCAAACTTGGGCCCTCGCTCCCTCAGGATCGGGGTGAGAGAGAGGCAGCGAGGAGCGAGGGGGGGCTCCTCCTCCTTTTTTTTGCTGCTTCCAAGAATAGAATACCCCCCTCCCTCCCTCCTTCCCTCCCTCCTTCAGTTTACCAGCTGTTTGGATTTCTGGGAGTTGTAGGCCAAAACCATCTGGAATGCGCATGCGCTGGCATACGAACTACTAACGGATTTCGTTAGTAATTACGTTACATTTTAGAAATTTTTGGAATTTTTTTGGTAAGTCTTTCTATTACTAATCAAAAAAATCCCCCATTAGATTTTCGATTCGCTATTTTGGGTTCTAAACCATGCCTACTATCTACATAAGGAAGAGGGAGCAAGCTTGTTTTCTGCTGCCCTGGAGACTAGGACTTGGAGTAATGGGTTCAAATTACAGGAAAGGACATTCTATTTGAACATTAGGAAGAACTTTCTGACTGTAAGAGCTGGTCAACAGTGGAACTCTATGCCTGGGAGTGTGATGGAAACTCCTTCCTTGGGGGCTTTTAAACAGAGGCTGAATGGCCATCTGTCAGGGGTGCTTTGGTTGTGCTTTTCCAATATGGCAGGGGACTGGACTAGATGACCCATGTGGCCTCTTCCAGCTCTATTATTCTATAATTTTGCATCAGATGGTTCTGTTGCAATTGAGTTGTTCTGAAGGGACCTTAGTGTCTGTATATATGTATATGTTAGGCCTGGTTAGGCTTTTCGTTTTCTTGATCAAATTCGTATGAAATTCGTTTCTAAAGTACTTACAATGCATTTTTGAACCGCTGTAAGCAACCCAGATGTGAATTACCAAATTCGACTCAAATGCTGCCATTTTTCGTAAAGAAATTGCCATGTTCGGAAAGGTTTTCCTTTCCCAGGCTGAGCCACTGCCAGCCACTCTTTCTCAGCTGGAGCTGAGGCCTCCGCGAGCGGCCTGGGGGCGGGGCGTTTTGTAAGGCGTACACTCCTCTAATTTGCCTTTCTGATCTGGGAAGGGGGGAGCATGGGCTTCGCATCCTGGGCTGAGATCTTCAGGAGGGAAAGCCTGGCCGATCGGGAGGAAATCTGCTTTAAAGCTAATGCGCATTGGTTCCCAGGCACCAAGGAGTGGAGGGCATCCCCTCCACTGCTTGGCCCCTGGGAACCAATGCCCGTGAAAGCTAACGTACCTTGGTACCTTCCCAGGTGGCGAGGAGGGCATCTTTCCACTCCTCACTGCCTGGAAAGGAACCAATGTGCGTTAGCCTTACCGCGCGTTGGTTCCTTCCCAGGCGGCGAGGAGTGAAGGGCATGTTTTCGCTCCTCGCCACCTGGGAAGGAACCAACGCGTTACAGCTAATGCTGCCGAGTAGGAGGAGGTGGGCTGTCAAACTCGGTTTTGGCAGGTGTATGCGCATTGCGCATGCGCGTCCGCCATTAACGAATTACTAACAAATTTTGTTAGTTTTTACGAAATAATTTTGACATTTCCACTGAAAATTTCAGAACTCCACAAGATACGAAATGCCAGCGCCCTCTACATCCGAAATGAGTTTTGAACCAATTTTTGGGGGGGATCAACCAGTATATGTATGTGTGTGTGCTTTAAAAAAAGCAAAAGACAGAAAAATAGAGGAGTTGGCACTAGAGTTGGTGTCAAAGTTTTGGAATCCTGACTCCACCGTCCTCATGAGAATGCTGACAACTGTTGCACCTATTGCATGACCCCTACATCTGTTGGACATATGGTCCTGAACTTGCCATGGAAACAAGAAACTGGATAATAACAAAACCTATTGAAATTAAAGACTTCTGCTGGAAGTTATCACAGATTTACCTTGGATTTACAAAATATCTCCTCTCTAGGACTTTGCTAGGTTTTACAGGGTGACTCTAAGGTAGCTTCTGATAGGAATATACCTGGGGGACCTAGAAAGTTGCTCGAGAGGAGATATTTTGTGGGAAGTGAGTAGGTAAAATTCTGAGGACTGGTTCTCCGGGTACTGTATTGCCTACACAAGGCACTGCAGAAGCTCAGGTTTGATGGGCAGACTGATTTCAATAGTCAGATTTTCTCTTAACGTAAACAACATCCTTAAAGGGGTTAAGTGGCTTTTCAGAACTAAAGCAAAGAAGAAACAGCTCTAAACCTTGAGGCCGTTACTGGATGGCTGCGAGCCAGTAGGTTGAAGGTGAATCCAGCTAAGACAGAGATCCTGTGGCTCGGTCGCCCGGGCGGTAGTGAGATCCAGCTTCCAACCCTGGACGGCGCGACGTTATGTCCATCTTCATCTGTTAAAAGTCTTGGTGTCACCTTGGACTCTCAACTGACGATGGAGGCACACATCTCCATCGTCAGTAGAGGAGCGTTTTTCCATCTACGCCAGGCGAGGAAGTTGGCCCCCTACTTGTCTCGTCGCAACTTGGCCACAGTGATCCAAGCCACGGTCATCTCAAGATTAGACTACTGTAACGCTCTGTACATTGGCCTGCCTTTGTCGGTGATCCAGAAATTGAAACTGGTGCAGAACGCAGGTGTTGGTAAGTGCCTCTGTGAGCAGCCATGTAACACCTATCTTGCGCGAGCTGCACTGGTTACTGGTGGAATGCCGGATCACCTTCAAGGTGCTGGTTTTGACCTTTAAAGCCTTGAATGGTCTGGGGCCAGTGTCCCACCAGACTGTTGTGATCAGAGATAGGAAACCTTCTGGAGATCCCAAATGCAAGGAAGTACCATCTTACGGCCACTCGGAGGAGGGCCTTCCCGGTCATAGCCCCCACTTTGTGGAATGCATTGTCTTCCGAGATTCACACTTTTCCAGATTTACTGGCATTCCAGAAGGCATGCAAAACACTCCTGTTCCAACAGGCATTTGGCTATTAAAATCTGGCTACCTTCTGTGTTACCACCTCCTGTTCTATGGAATGGTCAATATCGTGGTTTAACCCTGTATATTATTGTGCTTTTATTGTGTATTTTATTTCTATGAGGTGTTTTTATTCATATTACTATGGTTCTGTTTGCTGTGAGTCACCCCGAGCCAAACGGGAGTGGCGACTAATAAATTCAAATAATAATAATAATAATAATAAACATCCCCTACTTTATGCCATTCTCAGATCCCATTTTAGAGTGCTTCCCCATCCCAGCTGCTACTTTTAAAACCTTTGTAAATTACAAAACTTTTCCCAACTCTCATAAACTTTAGACCTTCTGGTATCAGATCTCTATATTGCTGTTCTGCATGTTTTTCAAATAACTGTCCATACCCAGTAATACAAATTCTTCCAAAATTATATATACCGCATGTTTTTAAAAAGCAGCCATTTTTCCATGTCAGTTTATTTTTGGACACTGCCAGCACATTGCATATTTTAAAGTCTATTCATGTCTCATTTTTTTAAAAAGCAGTTTATGCTATGATTTTCTCTTGAGCGGCTTGTATTGCAACTTGCCATTGGACTGTCTTTTATCTTGTTAATTATGGTGAAAGGCACCCTGGAATCCTGAAATACGAAGCTACAGCGCAAGAGATAATTATGCCAAATTGCATAACTCAACAAATTCTGTTATTTCATCCGCAGCCAATAATGAAGATCTTACAAAAAGCCTATTATGCAATTGGGTAGGGTGAGGGTGTCCAGGCCAGATATCAGGGTTGGAATGCCTATTACAGAAAAATGGTTTAGCTCATTATGTTGATGCAATGGGCATAATTTGGATAATTCCTTGGACACCAAAAGTCTCTGGGGAGAGGGCACTCACACTGTACAATCAATAGGTAACTATTTATTTATTTACTACATTTATATACTGCTTTTCTCCCCCTAAGGGCACTCAATGCGGTTTTCCAACATTATAAAGGCAAAATTCAATGCCGTACATACACATGAAAACAAAAAGATAATAGCAAGACAATAATATATAACTATAAATTAACCTAACCAAATTAAAACATAAAATACCATTTAGACATAAAGCATAAAATTAAACATCGATAATACAATGACATTTATATTAAAACCCACCGAGAAACATCATGATTTAAAATCAGTTATTAAAATCACGCCATCCAAAACCAAGTCCGTAGTCGTTCCATTGGTCCATTCACTATTCCTTATTATCTTATTGCATGACAAGCTATTGCAAGCCCTAGTATCATGACAAATATTGGCACATGTGCAGATTAAATTTAGTGACACCATATGACTTCTGCACCCATGGAACCGGTACCCACAGTCTCATCTACCAGCATACAACAAAACATTCATTTTCTAGGGATTTCCTAGGTCTTCCAAGCAAGTATGCTTCTTCTGAAAGTTACCATAGGCTGGATGGCTTCTCGGCCTTTTGGCTAAGATCAAGTGTAGTATCTGGATCTACACTGCCCTATATCCCAGGATATGAGCCATGATTATCTGCTTTGAACTGGATTATATGAGTCTACACTGCCAGATAATCCTGGATAAGCAGATAATCTGGGATCAGATCCTGGGATACAGGGCAGTGTAGATCAAGCCATAGAGTCACTCTAAAAGACCTAGCAAGTTCCTAGAGAGGATGGCTCTCAAATAATTCTCCAAGTCAGTGTTTCTCAACCTTTTTTGAGCCGCGGCACACTTTTAACATTAAAAAAATCCGGGGGCACACCACCAACCAAAATGACACAAAATGACACTCTAACACAGTAAAGAATGGCTGGGGGATGGTGGCCTGCTGGGAGCAGCTGCTGGAAGTGCCGAAGCCGGGAGGGGCGGAGCCAGGCTGCGCATGCCCTGCCCCTCCCCCCCGGCCACCTCTCCCAGCAGCTGCTCCAGCCTTGAGGGGCAGTGCCAAGCCAGCAGTGCCAGAGCCAGCACAATGCTGGCTTGGCACTGTCCCCTCAAGGCTGGAGCAGCTTCTGGGAGTGCCGAAGCTGGGTGAGGGGGCAGAGCCAGGCTGCGCCATGCCCCATCCCTTCCCCCCAGCTTCAGCTCTCCTACAGAGGAGGAGCATGAGCAGTGGACGGACTTCAGTGGGCGGGGCTCCTCCTCCACGCGGCTTCAGCGAGCGAGGGGCGAGAGTCATGGTGGGAGTCATGGCAGATTGGAGGCTGGGGAAACGGCGGAAAGAGGCGGCGCCCCGGCCCCTTCTTCTTTTTCTTCACCGCCACCTGGCTCTTCCTTCTCCTCCCCCAAGCAGCAGGAGTTTGGCAGGAGGGGGAGGAAGGGGGCAGAGAGCTTTTCTCGCACAGCAGGAGGTCCGTCACGGCACACTAGTGTGCCACGGCACACTGGTTGAGAAAGACTGCTCTAAGTAGTTGTTCATTTCAATAGGGCTTGCTACTATCCAAGGTTTCCCCTTTCCATGAGAAGTTCACGAATGTTTCCTCGATGGAATACTGTGTAGCCTTTTAAAAATGGGCAAACTTCAACAGAACTTGGAAGTAAGTCGTCACCATACCTTAATGTAGTTTTATACCCACCAACATGTCATGGATAGAAACTTAACTACATTAAGGTATGGTGACAACTTATTGAGGAATCATACCCAACAACATGTCATGGATAGAAACCAGCACACAAGCGTCTAAGCAAAATCAGAGTGTGCTCAGGATGGCTAAAGCTATTAATCAGGGTACAGCTACATTGTAGAGTTAATGCAGTTTGAAACCACTTTTATTGCCCTGGCTCGATACTACAGGGTCATGGGTGTTGTCATTTTATACGGCCTTCTCTTCCAAATAGTTATGTTGCTTTGAAAATAATGCACAATCAAAGTACCCTTGACACAGAGCTGGATCTTGCACTCCGCAAAGTAAGCATTTGCTTACCACTTGCCAATACTCAGGGGCGTATTTTACATTGTCCCCATCACCCGTTTTTCGGCCAAAAAGGAGGAGCGCTCTGGAGCGATCTGAGGCGGAGGAGCGCTCAGAGGCGGAGTGCCTCCGGCTGCAAAACGCTCCTCCCTCCCAGCTCCACGGTGCAGGGCAATCAGCGGCTCCGGGCAGCCAGGCCCGCCCTGCAGCAATGGCGCACGCACGGAGGTTTTGCACATGCGCCATTGCTGCAGGGCGAGCCTAGGCTCCCAGAGCCGCCAACCGCCCCACACCACGAGGCCTAAAAGGAGGAGCGTTCCGCAGCTAGAGGCACTCCACCTCTGGCTGCCTCCAAAACACTCCTCCCTTTCAGCCCCGTGTAGGGTGATCAGCGGCTCTGGGCAGCCAAGCCTGCCCCACAGCAATGGCACACACGCGTAAGTTTTGCATATGCGCCATCACCGCAGGGTTTGCCCAGCTGCCCAGAGCCACCAACCGCCCCCCACCATGAGGCCAAAAAGGAGAAGTGCCCTGCGGCCGGAGGTGCCCTGCCTCATGCCGCCTAACACTCCTCCCCCTTGCCCCCACATAGGGCAACCACTGACCCCGGGCAGCTGGGCCCAGCCTGCAGCAACGGCGCATGCGTGAAACTAGCTGGCTCCAAGCACGCGCACTCCGGCGCACGTGTGCACCCTCTATGAGGCTGGAGAGCAAGGGGGCACCAAAATAAGTTTAGCTTACTATTTTAAATTATCTTAGTCCAACCCTGCCTTGACAGATGCCCATTCAGCCTCTGTTTAAAAGCCTCCAAAGAAGGAGCATCCACCACACTCCATGGCAGAGAGTTCCACTATTGAACAATTCTCACGGTCAGGAAGTTCTTCCTAATATTCAGGTGGAAACTCCTTTGCTGGAGTTTGATCCCATTGCTCTAAGTCCTAGTCTCCGGGGCAGCAGAAAACAAGCCTTCTCCCTCTTCCTTATGGCATTATTTTGAAATTAATCAGGACTGTGCCTCTCAAATGTGAACAGTTGGAGAGTATTGTAGCTGCAGCTTTAAAACAAATTTGCCTTCATGGCCACATTGAAAAAGCAATTGGAATATTTGAAAGGTATTTTAGGTTGCAGACAGTGGTTTCTTCAACCGCAACAAAGGATTATTACTCATGGTGTGAAAATTTACCTAAAGCAAATAGGGTTGGCCTACTATTTAAATTAAGACAGAAACCTGTTTGCTAAGAAGCATGAATGGGACAAAAGATATGTGTACACAATGAGGCCTCTCTTCAAATGACTTTACACCCAAAGTGAAGTGATAATAAGGGCACATTTGCCCAAAAGCTAGTACTAGGGTTTACATTTAATAATTTTGGAGGTGTGCAGGCATCAGTAAAAGCATACATCAGTTCAAAGTAGGGTTTAGTTGAAAATAACATGAGCAAACTCTGTATTGCATTTGCTAATCAGATGGAGAAAATTAAAAAACTCAAAATTGAGGGGTTTCTTCATATTCATCTCTTGTCCCCCCCCCCCATATTTATAGAAAATCCAAAACAGAAGTGAAGTTTCATCTCAGTTAAAAATAGCTCAAATAGGTATTTGTCCCAAGAGTTACACAACATTTCATGTCCCATGGTTATCTGCCAAGGAAAGTAACCACTGTCCCAAAAGGCATTTGTCAGAGGTGCTCTTCCCATTTAATTTGCAATACCAATAGCAATGCACCAGGTTCATCCTCCTCATTTAAGATTATTTTTAATGTTATTAGTTATTTTATTTTAATATTAGCCTTCATTATCTTAATAAATTTTTATAACAAAGCTTCAAAATTTCTGATTTACAACAGTATTTTGTTGAATGTTACTACTATGGTTGATATTAATACAGTAAAACTTTTATTCAACATGATCTGAAGCTTCAATATCCCATTAATGATTTAACAATACAAAAGGTATTTTGTTGTTGTCGTAGGATATAGGTAAAAATATTGATGCCATATGCACCGGAAATGTGGCGCAGCTGGCTAAGTGTCAGCTGCATAAGATCTCTCTGACCAGTAGGTCAAATGAGTTCGAGGCCTGCCCGGGTCGAGGTGGGTTCTCGACCTTAAGTGTAGCCTGCTGCCGACCTTTGCAGCCCGAAAGACAGTTACATTTGTCAAGTAGGAGATAAAGGTACCACATCAAATTGGGGAGACAAAGTTTGACTGAATTATGAAGAAATTAAAAAGAACCCAGGAATTGCTGAGGAATGCGGAAGAAACAATAAAGGGACGCTGGAAAATGCTGAGAGATGAGGAGTGCGCCAGCTCCCCCTGGGAGCCAGAAAGTTTGCCTCCGTTCATCTATATATGTGTGTAATATGTCAAAATGTATGTACTGTACTGTACTGTGATAAATGTCACATGTTTATATGTCATATATTGAACTGCAGGGATTGTCTGCAAGTATGTGTACTGTAATCTGCTCTGAGTCCCCTTTGGGGTGAGAAGAGCGGAATATAAATAAAGTAAATAAATAAATATGTGCTCGAGTATAAGCCAACCAGAATATAAGCTGAGGCACCTAATTTTACCACCAAAAAATGGGAAAACTTATTGACTCGAGTAGAAGACGGGGATGGGAAATGCAGCAGCTACTGGCAAATTTCAAAAATAAAAATACCAATAAAATTCCATTAATTTGGGCATCAGTAGGTTAAATGTTTTTGAATATTTAATATTTTGAAGACTGTCCAACTTTGATTACCTATATACTTGAGTATAAGTCTACTCAAATATAAGCCGACCCGAATATAAGCTGACTAGGACCCTCACCGTGGGAGGCTTTTTCAGCTCTAAAAAGGGCTGAAAAACTCAGCTTATACTTGAGTATATATGGTACATAAAATAATGCAAATGTGTCACTGTGTCTTTCTGTTTGTTCACTTAAAGAAAGTAGATTTCCAAGGGAATGCCAAGTATTTTATCAGGGGGGCACTGGACTTTAAAAAAAATATATTTATTTACTTACTTTTTTTTAATATTCCTCTCTTCTCACCCCGAAGGGGACTCAGAACGGATTACAGGTACACATACTTAGCAGACAATCCCTGCCGTTTCCACACACAACATATAGACGAACAGAGGCAAACTCTGGCCACCAGGGGGAGCTGACGCACTCCTCATCTCTCAGCGTCCCTTGTTGTTCCTTCCGCATTCCTCAGCATTCCTGGAGTTCTTTAATGACCTCATAATTCAATCAAAATTAATGTGTTACCTTAATCTCCTACTTGACAGATGCAACTGTCTTTCAGGCCGCAAAGGTTGACAGCAGGCTACACTTAAAGGTCGAGCACCCACCTCAACCCGGGCAGGCCTCGAACTCATGACCTACTGGTCAGAGAGCTCTTATGCAGCTGACACTCAGCCAGCTGCGCCACATTCCTGGTGCAAAAGGGAATGGTGGGCCATGTAAGTTTGGGAACCTCTGGTCTAGCCTGAAAGGCCACTTGGAATAAGTGTAACTGTGGATTGAGTTAGAAATTTTCAAGATCTGTTAGTCGTTTTAGAAATCAAAAGCTTCACAACATTTGCCTTTAATGTCCTAATACTGCTCTGGGCTCTCTATTCTTTTCAGTAGCTGGAAAAGAGGTTCCTCCTCTGAAAACATTGTAAGTCTGCCAGGCTTCAATAATGTATAAGAGTGTTTGAGCAGCTATTTTCTGAAAATAAACCTCCACCTATATTGCAAACAACCAGGCTTCAGAGCTTACCTGATGTTAATACTTCTACACCTTGGAACATAAGCTACGTGAAACACCCAGAAAGTTTTTCAACAGTGAACTTTGCCAGATTTTTACAATGTGCTGAATAATATTTATTCTGCTTTGGCCTGAACATCTTGTCCCTCATTCATACAGTAGGTGAGCGGAAAGGGGAAAGAAAGAAGGAAACAGGAAGGGAAGGGAAAAGGTTTTGTTTAAACCACGGGTGGGCAAACTTTGGCCCTGCCGGTGTTTTGGACTTCAACTCTCACAATTCCTAACAGCCAGTAGGCTGTTAGGAATTGTGGGAGTTGGAGCCCAAAACACCTGCAGGGCCAAAGTTTGCCCATGTATTGTTTATACTGCAATTCTATGCATGCCATCCAATGAATAAGCCCCACTGATCAAAATGGGTCTTCTTTCTGAGTAAACACAAGTGTCTAAGAAATACCAAAAAAATTACTTATAATTCATTAACGAACCTCCAGATTTTGCATTTATTATCACCACCACCATGATCACCCTCATCAAGATGAGATACTGGTGGTTTTGCAATCTATCCGGGAAAATAATAATAATAAATAATAATAATAAACTTTATTTATAAGTCGCTTCCCTCTCCCCAAAGGGGACTCGGAGCGGCTTACATGGGGCCGTGCCCAAACCACAAATCACAAAATATCAGACATCAAAAAACAATAAACACAATAAAAACAGTAAACACAGTAAAATGAATACATCTAACAAAACACTATAACAAATGCATCTAAAACAGAAAGAAAAAAAGAAGACGAGAGGGCGGGCCACATGTACATATAAAATGTTTAGAAACTGGGGGAGATAAATGGAGTAGGGCCGAAACGTGAAGAGTTGCAAAGGGGAAGGAAATCCAAAAAACGGGCATTGAGGGATCTAGTCTCCAAAGGTTTTCAGTTGTCTCTTAAAGGCTTCCAGTGATGGGGCATTCCTGATCCCTCCCGGCTCCACTGGCTCCCAATACAACATCGGGCTACCTATAAGACACTGGTTCTGACCTTTAGGGCCATTCATGGTCAAGGCCCAAAATACCTCAGAGAGCGTCTTTCACGTATCTGCCATCAGAGACCACTGAGATCAGCTCAAGAAAACCTTTTGTCTATTCCCGGTCCCAGGGAGCTTTTAAACTGTGATTTATTGTTGATATGCTTGTTGTTTTATTGCTGTGTAAGTCGCTCGGAGCACTCCGGTGGAGAGCGATGCATCAAATAATAAATTGAAATGAAAATGAAATATGGAGGACTGCCTGTGAATTTAAAATTAAACATCCTCTAGGTCTCTTACCATAGCTTGGGAAACTTAGATTTGTTTGTTTGTTTGTTTTTGCTATGTCTCCCTGGAAAGGTCCTGCTGGTTGAGGAGTTCTAGAAATTAGACTCCAATAAAGCAAGTTCCACTTTCGGCCGCTCAGAAGTTCGTAGAAATTCAAACAGGAAATGACTGTAGCATTGTCTATTTCCAGTGCTCTTCTGATGTTCCAGAACAACCTTTATAAAAATGCCAGGCCCTCCCATAAGTGACACTTTTCAGAATGCTAGATTCCCATGAGGTGCTCAGGATTGATGTTGCCAGGCAGCAGCTGATCGCCATGTGCCCTAAATGTCTGATAATGAGATTTTATTCCCTGAACACCATGCTCTTGCTCATTAAAAATGACATACCGCAAGGGACCAATGTTCCATGGATCCTAAGCAACCATACACACAAGTCATGCTTGCTTCTCTGCTCTTGCTTTTTGCCATTTCATGCTTTAATAAAGCTAGCCTGACCTAAAAATAAAATTAACACAGTAATTGGGATGCATCTTCCAAAATTATTCCAGTTTCAGGGCACAGTACAAGTCAAGCGTGAAGGCCACACAACCCCACATCTGCCGGACTTCTAGGACTTTATTCCTGGGAATAATGCTCTCTCCTTATGTTTTTTCCTAATTATTGAGTGCTTCCTTGGAGGCTCCATTCCTTGGGAAAATATTTTAGGGCCAAAACTTTGAGAATGCTGAAGCCAATATGTTTCTACTCATTACTATCCATGCTAGCTAGCTTGGAATTTTAGTCCAAAACATAACTTCTCCAAGAAAGGCTCTTTTCCAAATGCTGTTACTCATAATCTTTCAACAGCTGTAGAAGAGAGAAATATCCAAATGCGGATGGAAATAACACAAGAAGAATAGAGATAAGTTCCTATATCACAAAAAAGGTATAAAGTAGATAATTCAAAATGTAAAATGAAACAACCAGGTCAGCTAAATCTGGCATGAGCAAACAAAGTAATCTAGAACCTTATAGAGACCACATGCAAATGTCTTCCAAAATCCATCCAGGAATTATATTTTTCCCCTTTCACCAGCTGCTACAATTCAATAGGCAGGATGGGCTCTTTAGCCTTTTGGCAACCATCCTAGGAGAAGGAAAACTCTGATTTCAAACCCGGGCAGATGGTGCTCGTCTAACCCTGTAAGGTCAACCATCTTAAGAGAAGGAAACTCAAACCAAACCTACGACCTGAGAACCTCGCTGCCACCATCCAAGCTTGCTAGGCCCCGGCAGACGAACCTTTGGTTTAAAGGGTGAGGCCAGTTCTGTGCACGCTGCGCTCCACCAGAAAGGTCCATTGCACAGGCTTGAAGGACACATCCAACCTCCAAAAATGAAATAATCAACACGCTTGTAGAAAGCGCGGGATGAGTCCTTCCTAAGAATCTTCGTTCGCGAAGTAATGCCAGAGACATTTCATGATTTCCATTCTGGTGGCCAAGTTTATTGCTCTATTATTATTATTATTATTATTTCAAACATGTGTACCCCACCCTTCTCAACCTTCTTAACATGCTGAGGATGTGAGGCAAGATTATCTGCCCTCCTCTTTTCTCTTGGTTTGGCTTTTGATGCATGCTCAGTAAAATATTCTGGAGGCAGCTGCTGTTTACCTTGCCTGTTAGAGGAAGGCACACAGAAAGCCAACACGGAATATTTGTGTTTTTTCAGCCCTCCTTCACCATCCTCCCTGATGCTGCTACAAAAACCTCTTCCAGCTAGATCAATGATATCGAGGAAAAGGGGACTGTGTGGCCATAAAAGGGAGTTTCTTCGTCAGAGGCTTTGCTAACTGTAGATACATTTAAGCACCAGGCTTGGTCCTTCCAGCAGCTGATTACCTTTTTTTAATTAACAGTGTCATTGCTGACTTTTTATAAACCTCTTAATATTTTACTATTGGCATTAGCTGATCAATTGTTCTTAGTACCACTATACATGGCCCTAAGAGCATTTTCCAGTTGGACAGGATAAAAATACAAACAAACCATGCCAGGCAACCAGGTACTAATTGCAGCTTTAACTATCAATACAGTCAATGCTCTGCTCTGTACTATGTCCATTGCTTTGCCTGCAGTCAGAAGTCTGGACAGGCAGTGGAGCCAGGCAGCATTAGTGCATGTGATGGCAAATATGACTGGGAGGAAAGGATATGTGCTGAATATAGGGCTGGCACTCTCAAAGTCTCAATCGCCAAGACTGCTTTTTATCAAACTATTCTGAAACTGATGCAGATCAGTATTCATTAGATTAACTTAGGTCAAATAAGCAACTTGGTGCCTTCAAAATACTGCTGGATAGGAAATAACATCAGCCTAAGTCAGCATAATCAATAGTCAGAGATGGTGAGAACTATTGTTCCCATTTTTTTGGGTAGAAATCCGTGCATTGTATTTCCTTTTATTGCTTTCTTTCTCCTTTTTGAAGGAAGTCTTGGGGGTTTTCATGATGAATTTTTAAATCCTTTGTTACAACTATATTTGAAGGCAATATGAACACCTTTTGACTTCAGGACCACATCCTGACCTTTCCAGACTGTTTTCCCTCCTGACATGAGGATCTGGAAATCTTATACACTTGCATGGATCTATATACTTTTTTTTTCAGTTGATGTAAATATTACTACAATATGAATTTTGGAACCTATCCAATTGTCACTTATCTGTTCTTTCATTACCAGTTCTTAACCTTTCTTTTTTCATAATGCAAGAGTACATTGACATTTAATAAGCTCTCTTGAAGCATGACCCAATGCTTCATTTTGGAAGGATGAATCTGGATTGTAATAATTTGCAGAAGATCTAATCAAAGTATGATGGGCAACTCTGGAAATGTTCAAACTAACACAACCCCTAATTTGGGGTTCAACAAAGTGTGCCCCTCATGCTGCAAACAGTTCACAAAACATTTGTACACAAACACTCAAGACTTTCTGCTCCTGAAAACCTCTAGGAGTGTCAGTATATTGTATATTGAAAGGTCAAGGGGCCCATAAGTTCCAACTACTTTCCCCAAGCACAACAAATAGAGTTGCAAATCCTGTCATTTACCATTTCTACTTTTAGCGACATCCCCCCAGTGCATTCAGAGATCTAGATCTATTTCTTGGGCAGAAAAAATGTGCAATAATCTTCATCGAGTTGAGAAAAATATTTTCTGGATTGTATTTTCCACAATTCTCATGGCGCACAATAGCTGGGGCATTCTAGGAAGACCAGTTCTTATGCACAGTGTTTGCAAAGCAATCAAAAGCCAGGACCACAAAGCCCAGGCCAGTTTCTTAGGTCAGTGTTTCCCAACCAGTGTGCCATGAGCCATGATCATCAGGTGTGCTGTGGGAAACTGGAGATAGAAGAGAGAGAGAGAGCCCTCCTGTCCTACCGGGCAGCCCTAGCCGGGGCTCGATCCCTTGCCTGAGTCCCGCAAACACAGCCTCCTTTTGGGAAGCCTTGTGCCGCCAGACTCACCACTTGCCTTTTGGGCTTTCTCCTCCCCTCTGCTCCTTCCTCGGCCTTGGAAGGGTTTGAGCCGAAAGGCAGGGACTTCGTCAGGCAGAGAGAGCAGTGCAGAGAGAGAGAAGATCCTGGGATGGGACTTCTCTGGGTCCCCCGGCTGCCTGGGGGCGGATCTACACTGTAGCATTCATGCAGTGAGGCACCCCTTGGTCTTCCAGGGCTCAAGGCTGGGGAATCCTGGGATTTGTAGTTTGGGGAGGCTCAGGATGGTGTCAAACTACCACTCCTGTGAATCCCTCACACTCAGCCAAGGCGGGTCAAGGGGTGTTCGGGACACAGGGTTGAGACCCCTTTAAGCAGGGGCCGAAAACTAACAGGGTTTGCTCACTTAAGGCAGGTGTGGGACAACTTGGGCCCTCCTTCCAGGTGTTTTGGCCTACAACTCCCACCATTCTCCCTTTCTGTGTAGGCTATGTGTGTTGTGTGTATATATGCATATATGTACTGTGTATATACATATTAACTGTATGTATTACTGTGTTAGAGTGTCATTTTGTGTTATTTTGGTTGGTGGTGTGTCCCAGGATTTTGTAAATGTAAAAAATGTGCCACGGCTCAAAAAAAAAAGGTTGAAAAACACTGTTTTAGGTTATGTATGCAAAAGTCTGGCATCTATCCTTGACAATGCTTTCCATCTCTGTTTTAACAAACAGCCATACGTAGCCAAGCAAGATTTATTATCTATCAGTGACATCTGGTGATTTCCATATCAGTGGGAGAGTTAATCCATTTTCAAGTTATAGTCTAAAATGAAATGAACGATCCAAAGGGCTGAATCCTAACTCTTCAGCACATTGGATAGCTCCTTCAAAGACAACAATGAACCTGAATTCACAGCACTATTGATAAGAGATCCTACCAATGACAATGTATGTGTGTTTTTCTGGATCTGACATAGCATGTCTGCATATGTGAGAGCGTGTATTATCCATCCATATTCCGCTATCTTCACTGTTCTGAGTGGGTGATGTCTGTATGCCTCCCACACGTGAGCATAATTATATGGTATCACTATTATGAGCTCAGCTGCTTTCACAGTCATAGCCTTTGGCAGCAAGTGTATGTTTAGTTTGGCCCATCCCTCAAAGCCCCTCCACTGTTCCGGAAATGTATGCTACCCTTTTAACACAGTAAAAACTGATTAAGAAGTGGGGGCAGCAAAGTGAGAATTCAGCCAACCCAGTGTGCAAAGCTTTGGTGACACTTCTTAGGAACGCAAAGTGAATAAGCTTTTTTTTAAAAAAAAAATCCAGTTATATGCAATTAACTGTTCTCACATGAAGCAAAAGCACATGTGGCATGCACACAATTGCCTTGATTGTATGGCATTATCTACAGATTATTTGGGAGGTTTTTTATGGGAGTGGGTTATAATGCATAGGCCTAGAAAGATCTCCAGCCTCCAGCCACTCCGCCTTATAAAAAGAATAACAATACTGTAATGCTAGCACATAAGGATTAAAATGTTTTCTCAACTCTCTTGCCAGGTTCTGAATACTTCAAAAGGAAGGGGGGTTATGCTCCCCAGCCCTGAAAAGTTTTAGGCCTGCAAAGCCCATTCTCTCACATTGTGCATTAGGAGTGTGCAACTAATACCCTTCCATATGTTTCGAACTGCAAGGCTAGATCTACCATTAGGCCTAGTGAACAACAGAGCCCGGATGTGATGGGAGGACAGCACACCACCAGTTATTTCCTTTGCTATGACTCTAATTATGCTGTCATAGATTAGGAGATATGCTTTCAAGACTTTCTGTCTCAGGTGCCAAAATAAATCAAACTGGCCTTTTGGGACATTCTGTTCCTAGACTTTGGAAGGATTTGTGTGTCACACTTACTGTCCTTCCTCAGGCAGCAAAATGTTTCAGGCTAGCTCTGTTGGATTGTAACTCTCACCATCCCTCATTTTTGGCTGGTTCAAAACATCTGGAGGACCATAAGTTGCTGATTCCAATTTTAGATGTACATTAAACACACAGCCTGCAGCCAGGAAATCAGAAGACGTTTACTTCTTGAAAGGAGAGCAATGACCAATCTCGATAAAAAAGTGAAGAGTAGAGACAACACACTGGCAACAAAGATCCACATAGCAAAAGCAATGGTATTCCCCGTAGTAACCTATGAATGTGAGAGCTGGACCATAGGGAAGGCTGAGCAAAGGAAGATAGATGCTTTTGAACTGTGGTGTTGGAGGGACGGTCTGAGAGTGCCTTGGACCACAAGAAGATCCGACCTGTCCATACTTCAGAAAATAAGCCCAACTGCTCATTGGAGGGAAGGATAGTAGTAACAAAGATGAAGTACTTTGGCCACATCATGAGAAGAAAGGAAAGCTTAGAGCACTGATTCTCAAAGTGGGCGGTATTGGCCCCTGGTGGGCGGTGAGGCAATCCAAGGGGGCAGTGGGAGACTCAGGGGAATTTGAGGGGTGGTGAACCCTTTTAAGGGCGCGGTGAACGATTGGCCATTTAGGAGGGGGCGTGTAGCCCTCTTCTTTGGCCCCGCCCCCTCACTTTGACCCCCACATGCAGTGCAGTGTGAAGGCTGCAGTGCAAAGTCCTCCGCGTCCTCCAGCGGAGCCTCCCTGCCACTGCAGAAGAAAGCGTGGCCTTCCCCAGTGGAGATGGCAGAGGGAGCAGGAGAGCCTGGGGCTTCCACGGGGAGAGCAGGCCTTGCTTCTTCATCCCCTCAGGCCGCGGCTGCCCGTCCCCTCAGAGCCCTCTCAGCCAGCGGCATGCTTTAATTTTGTTCAATATGTAACAATGAAAATACATCCTGCATATTAGATATTTGCATTAGAATTCATAAGAGTTGCTAAATTATTTATGAAGTAGCAACGAAAATATGGTTGGGGGTCACCACAACATGAGGAACCCTTATTTAGAGGTCACGGCATTAGAAATGTTGAGAACCACTGCATTAATATATATATCTTCCTGTTTAATTGCGATTAAAAAAATTTAAAAAATAATTTTTAGGGGGGTGGTAATTTTTTTTCTGGAAATGGGACGGTAGGCCAAAAAAGTTTGGGAACCACTGGCTTACAGGAAACAATTATGCTCGGGAAAGTGGAAGGAAAAAGGAAGAGGGCCGACCAAGGGCAAGATGGATGGATGGTATCCTCAAAGAACATAAGAACATAAGAAGAGCCATGCTGAATCGGGCCTCAGCCCATCTAGTCCAGCATTCTGTGTCACACAGTGGCCCACTAGTTGTACACGGGGATCTCTAGCAGAAAGGAGGGCAAAACCCTCACCTGCTCCCGACCCCCCACAACCAGTACCCGGGGAAAATCCTGCCTGCCTCCATCAACACAGAGGTGGCACTTGGATGCCTGACCCTGAAGGAGCTGGGGGAGGTGACGGCCGACAGGGAGCTCTGCCGTGGGCTGGTCTATGAGGTCACAAAGAGTCGGAAGTGACTGAACGAATAAACAACAACAACAAAGACGTTTTAAGTATGCATGAAATGCAAATATGGATATTATAGAAGTGCAGCCTGGCATTCAAGACTGGTCACAGCCATTTGATGAGTGAATTGTTATGTGAATTGATCCCAAGAATCCACATCAACATAACTGGATCGAAAGAGAAACATACATAATTATCCTGGTAGGCAGAAACTGTGAGACAAGCCCCTTTGTGACCTTTTGGACTGTAACTCACAGAATCCTCCCGCTAGTATAGCCAAGTATCTCTCTTTCACTCAAACTCCAGGTCTGCAAAGCATTCAAATGCAGTATTGATTGCAGATAATAGGGGGAAAGGAAAATGTGGCCAACTTTGTATCCGTACCAGAGCGGAACCTTCAGCATGACTTGCATCTTGCGGTTCAAGGGGATTGAATAAAACCATTCTGCCCAAAGATTAGCCTAGTTCAATCAAGGTTTCGGGTTACAAGGCTGTGAAGTGTGCTGTTCCCTGGACGTTTCAAACCCATGCATTTTCCAGCAATGTGAACACATAAACTAAACACAGCCAGCCCCAAAGTTTCACTCTGCTCACTGGAACACTTCCTGAGATTTCAAGTAATCTAGCCTGACAACCTTTCTTAACGTGAAATTGGACCTGCCTGGATCAATCTGGCCTGGCTTTTCTTCCTTTCGCGTTTGCTTATGGAAAAAGTCAATACATGCAGAAAATCCTAGCCCATTGCAAACCCAAAGTCCTTTTGCTTGAACAAGTGACTCTTGGCAAAATGACAGCAGTGCTTAGCGAGGCCATGCCAGTTGAGTTTTTAAAAAATCTGATCACAAGATATGAATTACAGCCAGAGAAAATCAAGTTGTGAAGGATGCAATTGCCTGAGTCCAGGATATTCCAAGCCAATTATCAGAAGACATTTATATTTGGTGTAGCAAAACAGGAGAGGGGCTGGTGCTGCAGGCCTGAATCTGAACCCAATTTGGCAGGAATTTGTTTATTTTGCATGCAGATTTCATCTCAAAAGGTAATCCAGTCAAATGGGACGAGAGTTTGCATGGGTAAGTCTGTGCTCTGTTGAGAGGCAACGTCAAGGACTTTGCATGACTCATTCTTTAAGTAAAGATTGAAAGGGGGCCGGTTTGCATTTGCTGCCATAAAAGAAGGGCCTAACTGTTCTCAAGGCATCACTTTCTGTCTGATCACGGAAGCCAAGCAAAGTCAGACCTAGTTATCAGGTGGATGGGAGACCAATAACAAACCTTTTTACAGAACAAGGAATGGGCACAACAACTTCTAATCCTGCAAAATTAGTGGGTTCAGCATATCTAATAGGTGACATGAAGACACACACAAGGAGAGAGAACAAATCAAACCTGGAGCATCCCAAGAAGCCACTAAACTGAGACTGTAAGACTATGGATATATCATGAGAAGACATGACTCACTGAAGCAGTGTTTCTCAATCTAGAGGTCAGGACCCCTGGCAGGGGGTAATGAGGGGGGTTTCAGAGGCAACACCAAAGACCATCAGAAAACATAGTATTTTCTATTGGTCACAGGGGTTCTGTGTTGGAAGTTTGGCCCCATTCTATCATTGGTGAGTTTCAGAATGCTCACTGATTGTAGGTGAACTATAAATCCCAGCAACTACAATTCCGAAATGTCAAGGTCTCCTTTTCCCAAACTCTACCAGTGTTCACATTTGGGCATATTGAGGATTAATGCCAAGTTTGGTCCAGATCTATCGTTGTTTGAGTCCACAGTTCTCTTTGGATGTAGTTGAACTATTTATTTATTTATTATTTCGACTTGTATACCATCCCCCCCACTCCCCACCCTGATGGCTCGGAGCGGTTTACAAATATCAAAGGAACAAAATATATAAAATACAATTAAAACACAAAACCCTAATCAGCACGATCCAAATGCTTGCCAAAAAAGAAATGTTTTGCACGCCCTCCGGAAAGAAGATAGCTTTGGATGGCTCGTGTTTCTATCGGCAAAGCATTCCACAGATATGGAGCCACGATCGTGAAGGCTCTGCGCCTAGTGCTCGATAAATGAAAGGTCCGAATATTAGGGACCTTGAGAAAATTTTGGTTCTCAGACCAAAGCGATCTCTGGGGTTGGTAGGGGGTAAGGCAAGCCCTTATCTCCTACCAACTACAACTCCAAAACTCAAGGCCAATGCCCACCCAACCCTTCCAGTATTTTCTGTTGGTCATGGGAATTCTGTTTGGTTCGATTCCCTTGTTGGTGGAGTTCAAAATGCTCTTTGATTGTAGGATAACTATAAATCCCAGCAACTACAACTCCCAAATGACAAAATCAATCCCCCCAACCCTACCAGTTTTCAAATTTCGTTCAGTGAATGAAAATACATTCTGCATATCATATATATTTACCTGATATGCAGGTAAAGTAGCAATGAAAATAATTTTATGTTTGAGGGTCACCACAACATGAGGAACTAACTGTTTTAAGGGGTTGTGGCATTAGGAGGGTTGAGAACCACTACACTAGAATGTGTGTGAAGGTGGAAGGCTGGCAACAGGAAAATATGAAGGTCCTATTACGAATGGGTAGATTTCATTAAAGGTGCCATGGCTCTGAATTTGGAAGGCCTGAGACCTTATGGCAGGGGGTCTTGGGAGATATGGATGGAGATATCTCATCCATAGTGTCACCATAAGTCGAAACCAATTTGATGGCAGTTAACAACATCAATAGTTTGTCTTCTGATGTGGCTCCCATCCATATTTCTCAGATGTGTATAGGCTCCAAAGTGACAGATTTCCTTTACATGAGAGGCAAGGCTGGCCCTCTTTCTCTTTTCCTTTCGTCATCAGGAAAAGACCTTTCTGCTTGGACAATTAATGATGGAGTTTCGGATTGGAGTGTTATCAGTATGCTGATTCTAAACTGAGTTTACAAGTTTTCTAGATTTTTCTCAGTTTAGCTTTTTGTGGGCTCCCTTGGATTTCACGCAAAGAGAAAGGCAGGATATGAAAACAAAGAAAGAAATAGCACAATCACAATTTCCCCTGTGGTGACGGCATCCCTTTTATGAATTTCAGTTGCATAAATATTAGGAACCACTGACACACAACCCCCACAAAGGTCCCAATTCACACAAAGGGTCAATTTCTTGACCAGTATGAAGATAGTACCAAATGTATGAGAAACGTTTGCATTAATAGGATTAGCTAGGGACATTTTACTGCCTCAGGCAAAAACAAGGCACACACTTCCTGTTGTATGGATATGGATGGTTGAATTTCACTTCAATGTTAGTGATACAGTGTACTTTGGTGCATTAGGCTTGTTCAGGGAGAACAGGACAACATGTGTTCATGGAAGCCAGGACACATACAGCTCTGTTCTTCAAGAGCATGGTTAACCAGGAGATGCTTGAGACTGTAGCATTACTCACCTAAGCGGAAAACAGGATCACTCCGTTCTATTGATCATTCTCCTGGAGAAAACTTTTGCCAACCATCTCCACATTTTTGTCTTTCATCCATTTGCCAATCCCAAAGGAAAGGAGATCAAAGGACATGAGATTTTATATAGATTCATAGAATCATAGAGTTGGAAGAGACCTCATGGGCCATCCAGTCCAACCCCCTCCCAAGAAGCAGGAAAATTGCATTTAAAGCACCCCGACAGATGGTCATCCAGCCTCTGCTTAAAAGCTTCCAAAGAAGGAGCCTCCACCACACTCCAGGGCAGAGAGTTCCACTGCTGAACAGCTCTCACAGTCAGGAAGTTCTTCCTAATGTTCAGATGGAATCTTTTTTCTTGTAGTTTGAAGCCATTTTTCCGCGTCCTAGTCTCCAGGGCAGCAGAAAACAAGCTTGTTCTCTCCTCCCTATGATTTCCTCTCATATACTTATACATGGCTATCACGTTTCCTCTCAGCCTTCTCTTCTTCAGGCTAAACAAGCCCAGCTCTTTAAGCCGCTCCTCATAGGGCTTGTTCTCCAGACCCATGATCATTTTAGTCGCCCACCTCTGGATACATTCCAGCTTGTCAATATCCCTCTTCAATTGTGGTGCCCCAAATTGGACACAATATTCCAGGTGTGGTCTAACCAAGGCAGAATAGAGGGGTAGCATGACTTCCCTGGATCTAGACACTAGATTCCTATTGATTCAGGCCAAAATCCCATTGGCTGCTTTTTGCAGCCGCATCACATTGTTGGCTCATGTGTAACTTGTTGTCCACGAGGAATCCAAGATCTTTTTCACACGTACTTCTCTCGAGCCACACGTCCCCCATTCTGTATCTTTGCATTTCATTTTTTCTGCCTAAGTGGAGTATCTTGCATTTGTCCCTGTTGAACTTCATTTTGTTAGTTTTGGCTGAATTTTGCTCCTGTCTTCTGGAGCATTAGCTATCCCTCCCAATTTGGGGTCATCTGTATCATCGGATCTTAGGGCACTGCTTTGAAACCATCCATGTGTGCAGATTGTGACAATTACATTTTTTAAAAATGAAGAACCAGAGAAGATCAATCAATCAATCAATCATCAATCAATTTTGATTACTTGCTTAGTCGCCCTCCACCAACAGTGCTTTGGGCGACTAACAACATCAAACCAATTAAACACTTTAAAAGAATTACAGTTAAAACCACTAATCAAACGCTCTGCCAAAGAGCCAAGCCTTCAGTGCAACAGTAAAGCATCTCAGTTCGCGCATGCCTCGGATGTCGGGTGGCAGAGAGTTCCACAGTTTTGGGGCAGAGGCTGAGAAAGCTCTGCATCTAGTGACCTCCAGCCAGATTTCTCAGGGGCCTGGTATATGGAGGAGATTCTCTTGGGCAGATTGAGGTGACCACTGGGGTTGATAGGGGGAGAGGTGGTCCCTAAGGTACATCGGCCCCTGGCCATACAAGGCCTTAAAGGTCAATACCAGCACCTTGTGGGAGATCCGGAATTCGGTCAGTAACCAATGCAGCTGACACAGGATAGGTGTTATATGACATCCCACAGGGGTTCCTGTAAGGAGCCTGGCAGCTGCATTTTGAACCATACAAAGTTTCCAGGTCACTGACAAAGAAAGGCCAAGGTATAGAGCTTTAGAGTAGTCCAGTCTTGAGGTGACCATGGCATGGATCACTGTGGCTAAGGCCTCCCCGGAAAGATAGGGCACCAGCTGCCTGGCCTAGTGAAGATGGAAAAATGTCTGTTTGCTGACGGTTGAGATCTGGGTTTCCATCATCAACAAGGGGTCCAAAATGACACCTAGGCTTTTCACGGTGGCAGATGGAACAAGAGGCTCACCGTCAAGGGTAGGAAATGGTTGCTCCACTCCCACAGGGTGGCCAGGCCACAGGATCTCCCTCTTTGCCCGATTCACCCTCAGCCTGCTCGCACGCAGCCATCCAGTCATGGCTTCAAGGCATAGAGTGACATTATCGGGTACCGAAACTGACCCGGTCTCTAAATGCAGAAGGAGCTGGGTGTCATCAGTGTACTGATAACTCTCCAGTCCGAAACTCCATCATTTTAAATGCGTCAAGTCTAAGTACATTATCACACCAATATATTATCATCTTGTCACAATCACAATGGTTCAAATATACTAGTATTGGAACAATCTTTGGTACAATTGTGTGAATTTGCACTTTATCAGTGCAAAATCCTGAGATCAGTCTTCTGCACAGATTTTCTTCCCATTGGTTTTTTGCCCCTTCGATGTGTATGAACACAATATTTTTTTTCCCTATTTTGGCACAACTACACAATTACAAAGTTTCATCCTCTGCTTTGCCATACCAAGGCTGCAATGGAAGGACACTGTCGCAAAAGGAAGTGTGGCATGTTGGATTCATTGACAGTTTTTCCCCATCAATAGAAAGAGGTGATTCCGTGTGACTACAAAAAAGCCATGACATCATCCATCAACAAGCACTTTTATCCTGACGTATTGCATTTTATCATCCTCAGGGGATAAAGTCCTAAGTTCCATTGACTTCAGTAGCCTGAACAATAGTTCCAACTCACAGTCTTTTCTTCACCAGAATGTCTCATTACCACGAACACCTTAGCAATTTGGGAAGAGAAGCTGACAACTGTTCAAACTAAAATTAATTTCTTCATTTTTTAAAGAGAAATTTTGTATATTTATTTATTTACTGCCTTTCTATGCCGCCTTTCTCAGCCCGAAGGCGACTGTATAGGTACCAATTGAACAAGTGTGACCTGGAGATGTGAACAATGTTTTCTCCCCCACGATGAAATGACTTTCTAAAGCAATTTAGAATTTCGAACCTGAGAACGAGCTGTGAGAACAAGTACAACCTGATCACACAGAAGGCATAAGCATCCATTTGGGAAATTAAATTTAGAATGGGAGGAAGAAATATGTAAGGCACACCAATGATATGAAATAAATATTTTAGAACTTGATTCACGACTGGTGTTTGGGTGATGTGACCCCTCCTTTCAGAGTAGCTTGAATTCTTAAACAATGTTAACCTGAGCAGTGTTTCCCCTTCACTATGTCTTTCAAACTAGCTTAGCCTCAGAAGCTGTAAATCTGGATAAACAAATATCAAGACATGGAACTAGGAGGGTTGCAACTGGAAAAAGGTAAGAGGTTATTACAGGCCAAGATCAACACTTTTTTGCACCCTAGTCCACACTTTGGAATTATGCCCCCCCCCCCCACACACACACACACACCACTCTGACCCACACTTGGCTGGCTTTCGCCATGGTGCCTTCGGAGCAGAAGAGAAAGGCAAGTAGGCACCATCCCGCCACCTCCAGGGTCCCCATTCCCACCGGCTGGAAAGCTCCGCTGTGCTCTGAAGGTCTCCTCAGGAGTCGGGAGGCTTGGGGAGAGCGCAGCGGGAGCAAACTCGATCCAAAGGTGCATACGAGAGAGAGAGAGACAGTGTGTGTGTGTGAGAGAGAGAGAGAGAGAGAGAGAGTGAGAGAGTGAGAGAAAGAGAGAGAGAAAAAGAGCGAGAGAGCATGCATGTGCAAGAGAGAGAGAGAGAGAGAAAGAGAGAGAGCGTGAGAAAGAGAGAAAGAGCACGCATGAGAGAGAGCAAGAGAGAGAGCACACATGCGAGGGAGAGGTCCGCTTGGCGTGTGCTCCCGGAAAGGACAGAGCGGACACTTTGCCGGGAGAAGGAGCGAGGAGGGGCATGAGAAAGGGGGAAAGAGGTGCGCGGACCAGTTTTTTTGGTCCGTGATCTTCGGCCCCCCCCCTCGACTTGTGCCCCTAGGCCATGGCCTCGTTGGCCTTATGGGTAATCTGGGCATGGGTTATCATGGAACATGTGCTTAACCTTTCTTCTTTTCTCTTCTGCACTTTCTATCCTGAGCTATTTTTTTCCTGAGCTTTTGCAAACTTATCTTAGACCAGTTGTTCTCCGGCTTTTAAACTTTGTTGGCAAGCTGTTTAAAAACAGAAAATCAAGGCAAGCTGGACAAGATAACAGGACTCTCTTTCAGGACCCACTCAGAGGAAGGCTTCCTCGTCTTGGAGGCAGGAAACGATTGCCGCAGCCAGTGCCGAGGGCCCATTGGAGAGGCAGGGTTTTGTCCAAAGCCTCTTCCAAAGCAGGCCGGACCTCGGTGCCCTCACTCTCACTATCATTCATAAGAAGTACCTTCTCCATGCTGGAAACAACTCTTGACAAATGAGGAGAAGGAGCAACTCAAAGATCTGGTGGAAGGAGAACTGATGAAGGCTGACAAAGGCCCAGATGGTCAGGAAGTCCTTCTTTCAGGCAAATGGAGAGGCCACAAGTCATTCCACCACCCCTCTGATAGATCTGGCAATGAGGTCAAAAGCAGACAAGAGCAGAACAAACAACAGACTGGAAAGAACATAGAAACCAGTTCTGATGAAGAAGATTCTGGGAATGATTTTAATAAGTGTCCACTTCGCATTGGCTCAAAACGTTCTGGAAGTCCTCAGGTTCTTCTGGGAAGGAAGACAGTGAAGGCCAAATAGATGGATCAGAGAGTGAGGGGTTAATCTCAAAGAGCATAAGAAGGTAACCTCCCCAAAGGGCAAGAAACAAGAAGCAAAATGGTGGCAAGAAATCTAAGGGGTCTGGTGGCAAGATGCCAAGAGACAACTTGGGGAGTGAGTCTGGGGGAACCACTGAAGAGCAACAGAGTGATTTGGAAGAAGAGGCTGAAGAAGAAGCAAATTCAGCAAAAGGCTGAAGCTCCAAGTCAGAAAGCAACTCTGAGCAGGAGATCGAGAAGAATTAAAAAAAAGTTTAAGAAAGAACAGAAACAGACTGCTGCCAAAGGCGAGAACAGAAAAGTTGGTGGGCAAAGGAGGGAAAGGAAGAATGAGTCAGAAGAGGAAAGTGAGTCGTTTAAGATGGGGAAATTTATTTATTTTGTTTATTTCTGGTATTTCTATCCCATCTCTTCTCTACCCCCAAAGGGGGACTCAGGATGGAAAAGAAAGGAGGTTGCTGCAAAAAGGGGGAAAGCAAGGCAAAAGGGAGAACTTGGAAGTCTCAGGAGAAGACCGAGAGTGAGGCCGATTTGGAGAGTGAGTCAGAGAAGAGACCCAGGGGTTGGAGGAATATAGCCATTAGTAAACAGAAGAAAAAAAGGCATGAGCATAGAAATACTGGAGAGTGATTCAGACAACTTTGAGGGAAAAAGTCAAATGAAGGTGGCAACGCAGAAAGAGAAAACAGGAAAGGCAAGTGAAAAAAAATCGAGCTGTAAATCCAAAAGTGACTTATTTAATTACATTTTTTTAAAAGGTTTTTTGCCCTGGGGATTAAGATGTGGAACAATGGCTTCAAACTACAGGAAAGGAGATTCCACCTGAACATTATTCTTAACTGTGAGAGAATGTGGTGGAGGCTCCTTCTTTGGAGGCTTTTAAACAGAGACTGGATGGCCATCTGTCGGGGGTGCTTCTTGGCAGGGGCGGTCTAAGGTAATTTTATATGGTAAGCGAACATTATTTTGGCGCCCCCCCCATGTAAAACAAATATACAATTATATCACAATACCATTAGTAGTATTATATTGCATCAATGTATTACAATATATTATAGTACATACTCATACTATATTATATCATAATTATATTAGACTACATTACAATACAATTATATTATAATATATTGACATTATAATATAACATAACATACTATTATATTATTATTATTATAAAATAATAAATAAAATTATCCTCTACTAAATATTTTCATTACTCCTATAAAACTCAAATAACCCAAAATAAAGTAAAATAAAATATTATATATTACTATTTGCCTGCACAGTTGTGCCTGTCTCTCCTTGATGCTCCTGGCCGGCGCGCGGGTGTGCGTGCGGAGGTGGGCGGTTGTGGTAGGGTTCACACGTGATTGGGCCTGGCGAGGGAGTTCGCCTCAGCACGCGGCGGCTACTTCCAGTGGCGGATGTCAGGAGGCAATACGTCGCCAATACCCCTTTGGCTCCACTCACCTCTCCCTTTGTCTCCGCCCCCTGCCTGCCCAATTGGGTCACCATATTGGGCGGCAGGGCGGAGACAAAAGGAGAGGGGAAGCACTCCCTGCCTGCCCGATAGGGAGTGCTTTGCTTATAGGCTTCTGCGCACAGGAGCTACTGGGCATGCACGGAGGTTTTCGCGCATGCGCAGTTGCTCCTGCGCTCAACTTCAGCTCCAGAGCAACTGTGCCTGCATGAAAACCTCCGCGCATGCCCAGAAGCGCACAAGGCCAGGGCCCAAAAGCAGGCAGCCACAGCGCTACCTGAGGAACATCGGCAGGGCCAGGACGCTGTCTGGCGCCGGCTCCTAGCGGGCGGGGGAATCCGCCCCTTCCCAGATGGCGCCCCATGCGGCCGCTTCCTTGGCCTACCTGTAAGACCGCCCCTGCTTCTTGGCAGGGGGATTGGACTGCATGGCCCACATGGTCTCTTTCAACTCTATGAGTTTATGATGTCCAAAATATTTGGAGGACAAAAACTAAGAATCATTGTATTTAAGAGGTTTGTTGGAAAATCCCAGATGAGTAAGGCAAGTAAGCAAAAGTCTGTGTTTGTGCGTAGAAGAATGCACCCATGCAAAGTATAATACTGGCCCTCTGAAAGCACAAAATTAACCTTTTTGGACGACAGCTCTCAGAAATTACCAGCCACTCACCGCTTTTCACAATATTCCGAAGAAGAGTCTTTCTTCTATAAGATGTTTAGATTTCCTCCAATTTCCAGACTCAAGTTTTAGACTAAATGACTACTTTTGCCCAGATCACTGACATTTCTATATCCAAATACCAGTTGTGGAAGGTGCACATCTGTGTATGATTAGGAGAGCAGCTGTTTAAAGTGGAAGGCTGCCATGGTCTAGTGTTTCCAAAAGAAGGTAAGAAAAACACATCATGATGCACTACTATGGCAATCACAAGTCTTGGGGATTCCCCAAGCCCAAGAGTTCAAAAGTGAAGCTGCTCCGAGTCATCCTTCAAATGGATAAAAGAAATAGAGTTTTTTGTATGCTTTTTACCACCACAGGTCAGCACTGAGAATAGAAATAATATGAGCCCTAAATATGACCAGCTACCATGGGACATGCTATCTAGAACTGCTAGGAGTTGCAGTTCAATAACATTTGGAAGGTTGCACATTATCTACTTCTGGTTTATACAACACATATTTTGTATTTTGCAGATATCGTGGGAAGACTTGACTCTTTTGAAAAGACAACAATGCTTGCCTATATGGAACGCAGTAAGAAAACTCCATGCCAGGTAGACAAACTCAATCTAGGAAGCCACAGCATTTAGTTTGCAAGGCTTGAGCTGGGCTGTTAACAACAGCACGAATTAGAGTGAATGTGATGGCTAACTGTAATATATCTATCTATGTATATAATAAAAGTCAGTGTTTGTGGCGGGAGGTGCGGAGGAATATGTGGCAGTATTTCGATTGGTTGCCACTGTGGGATTATTTGCATAAAGGACTCTGATTGGCCAGCCCCAGAACTCCATCATTCTAAGGCATCAGACAGAGGGGATTAGTTGCCAATGACAGAGTATTTGCATAAAGGACTCTGATTGGCCAGCATCCAAGAATCCAAGACTCTACATTCAAACAACATGATTGGTTGCCACTGAGGGAGAATTTGCAAAACCAGCTCTGATTGGCCAGCATTCTTACATCCCAAATCTCAAAGGTGCCAGAGAGAGTATTTCACAAAAAGGCTTCCTTTAGCTGATTTTACAAACTAGGCCTCAGAATCAATTGACAGTAAGGCTTCCTCAACTTGATTCTCCTGGCTAGGCCTTAGCCCGAAATCATAGTATGGCTTCATTAACTTTATTTTCCTGACTAGGCCTCAGCTCATGGGACATTGTGTATGGCCTGAATTAACAGTAACCAATCTTGGCACACAGAGCCCCTATGACCCATGCTACATTCTGCTGCAGTTTGGATGAGGGAGGACCATGGATCATGGGACTGGAAGTACATCCACGGATTATGGGATTTGTAGTACATTCAAACCCTTCATTCCCCACAGACCACTGCGGCCCTGAACAAAGGCCCATAAAGACTACACTTGGCACACAGTGCCCCATTACCCAATCAACATCCTACCTCAGTTTAGAGGAGGGCAGACCATGGATGATGGGACTTGAAGAACCTTTACTCATTTCCCAAGACTGCTGTGACCCTCATCCAATGACTGATGAAGACCAAACTTGGCACACAGAGCCCCCATGACCCACTCTACATACTGCTGCAGTTTGGAGGAGGAGGGACCATGGAAGATGGGAGTTGCAGTACCTTCACTCATGTACTGAAACCACTGCGCCCCTCATCCAATGACTGGTCAAGACCACACACATTACCACCATTACCCCCTTTACATCCTGGTGAGGTTTAGGGGAGGTGGACCACGGATTATGGGATTTTTAGTATTTTCACATGCTTTACTTCCCACAGACCACTGTGCCCACAACCAAGAACAAGAAAGACCTAACTTTGCACACAGTGCCCCTATGACCCACTCTATATTCTACTGCAGTTTGGAGGAGGGTGGACCATGGATGATGGGACTTGAAGTACCAAAAACCAACCTTGGCACACAATACCTTTCTCAAATAACACGGGCACCGCTGGGTCCCCAAGTTAGTAAATAAATAAATATGTTGTGGCATCGAATGTTTGCCGTTTTTATGTTGGGCTCCGCCCTGAGACCCCTTCGGGGTGAGAAGGACGGAATATACTGTAAATGTTTTAAATAAATAAATAAAATGTTTTAATTTACTGGTGGAAGGAGAAAAAGGGCAGGCCATATTGGCTTACCCAGGAAGGGAGTTCCAAAGTCTTTAAAGGGGGGAAAGTATGAGGAAAGGGAAGGAAAAAAATTAAAGAAGGGAAGGGGGAGGGGAGTGATAAAAAAGAAAGAGAAGAAAGGAAAAGAAGGAAAGAGAAAGGAAAGAAAGAACAGTTGGGAGGTATGTGTGGGAAAGCAAGGGAAGAAGGAAAAAAAGGAAGAAAAAAAAGAGTGGGGCAAGGTGTATGAGGGAAAGGGAAGAAGAAAAAACAAAATGCAAGCCTATGTGCCAGGTACATATGTTACGTGGCGTCACATAAAAAGTCAACTGCATGGAGATGCTCACAGCAATTTTGCTGAAGCAATTACCCCCTAAGATTTGCAACCATGGAGTAAAGTATTACATTCACAGAACCTTTAAATAATACATGAAAATGCAGGCTGAAGTCCACCATAATGCACATGTTTCATGCATTATTCCATGGCAACCTCTTCCCATCGCAGCTACGAGATTATATTTTTAGCAGACTTTGCCACTCTCTAGTACTATAAAAAAGAACAACAAAATTTGGATCCTTTAATAATATATAGCGAGGCGGCAGCTGATGGTTCTATACGTCTGGCCTCCTGCTTTTGGCTTTCAAGATGTTCTTTCAAGAGGACACAGAACAGCCTTGAGGTATTATTCATTGCCAGATGACGGTCTCTTTGCAGAAACATAGGTTTCTATTTTTAAAGGACATTGAAGGACTCATTAATTCATTTATTTAATTTTACATATTAATAAATGTTAGGTATTAAGTGCAAACTAAATGCAGAGCAGTAAGCAACATTTATTATTATTTATTTATTTAAAACCTCCATAGAGGTTCACAGCAAAGATTCAATGCTACAATAATAATTAAAAACATCCAACAACAATAAAAGATTAAAATACATATGAATAAAATACATAAAAGCCAAATCGGCGACTAAACACAAGTTCATTCAGTCTATAAATGTGTTCATTCATTATGGTCTGTAATCAGTCTCAGCCTTCTTCTGGTAATGCTTCATTCCAAAGCCAGGTTTTTGCTCGCCTCCTGAAGGACAAGAGGGAGGGGGCAGATCTGATCTCGCTCTGGAGAGAGTTTCATAGCCGAGGGGCCACCACGGAGAAGGCCGTCTCTCGTTCCCACCAGACGTGCTTGTGAAGGTGGTGGGACCGAGATCAGGGCCTCCCCGGAGGATCTTAGCATCTTTATTTATTTATTTATTTATTTATTATTGAGGCTTCTATGCCGCCGACTCCCGGAGGCTCGCGGCGGCTCACAAGAGCCATAGGCATAAAACAAAGATTAAAAACATAAAACAAGTGAACAATTAAAACAGTAGCAGAACAATAGCAAAGCAGCAGTAAAACAGCAAGCAGCAAACAGTTGCCACTACAAAATACCCAGAGTACGCGGGCCTACTCTCCAAAGGCCTGTCTATACAGATGGGTTTTGCAGGCCCGCCTAAATGGAAGTCAATCCCTCAGGGCTCTGGTTTCGGCCGGGAGGGCGTTCCACAGCGTGGGGGCTATGACGGAGAACGCCCTCCGGCGGGTAGATGTCAGGTGAGCCGACTTTGCAGATGGTATTTCCAGGAAGTTGGCATCCTCAGACCGTAGTGATCTCGATGGGCAGTAGGGGGTGAGGCGGTCCCTCAGATACGCTGGCCCCAGACCGTATAAAGCCTTGAAGGTAAGAACCAACACTTTGAAGGCGATCCGGTGCTCAATAGGTAGCCAGTGGAGATCCTGCAAAACAGGTGTTATACGGCTACCTGCTGGCGTACTAGACAGGAGCCGGGCGGCAGTGTTCTGCACCAGCTTGAGCTTCTGGATCGACGACAGAGGAAGGCCAACGTAGAGCGCGTTACAGTAATCTAGCCTCGTGATGACCGTGGCTTGGATCACCGTGGCCAGGTCGTTCCGGGAGAGGTAGGGGGCCAGCCTCCTTGCCTGGCGGAGGTGGAAAAAAGCAGCCTTACTGACCACAGAGACCTGGGCCTCCATGGTCAGCTGGGAGTCCAAATAGACCCCCAGGCTCTTCACAGACGGCGCTGGGCACAGCGCCGCACCGTCCAGGGTCGGAAGCCGGGCACCCACCCCGCCAGGGCAACCCAGCCACAAGATCTCCGTCTTCGCCGGATTCACCCTCAACCTACTGGCTCGCAGCCATCCAGTAACGGCTTCGAGGCAGTGCTGGAAATTATCGGGGACGGACTCCGGCCTGCCCCCCATCCTCAGAATGAGCTGGATGTCATCAGCGTACTGGTGACAAACCAGCCCATAACTCCACACCAGCTGTGCAAGCGGCTGCATGTAGATGTTAAATAACAGAGGGGAGAGAATGGCCCCCTGAGGAACTCCGCAAACTAATGGGGAGCTCTCGGAGACCACCTCACCCCTCCTCACACGCTGAGACCGCTGGCGGAGGAAGGAGGTCAGCCATTTAAAGGCAGTCCTCCTCACTCCAGCCATGGCCAGGCGGTGGATCAATAGATTGTGGTCGACCGTGTCAAACGCTGCCGTGAGGTCCAATAACACGAGCAGCGCAGACCCACCTTGGTCGAGCTGGCAGCGGAGTTGGTCTGTGATGGAGACCAGGACCGTCTCCGTCCCGTGCCCCGAACGGAAGCCGGACTGGAAGGGGTCTAGCCACATTGCATCATCTAAGAAGGACTGCAATTGCTCCATTACTGCCCTCTCAACTACCTTGCCCAGGTACGAAAGATTCGACACTGGGCGGTAGTTGGAGGGAACCGCAGGGTCCAATGACGGTTTCTTCAGTAATGGAGCTACCACCGCCTCTTTCAAGCACTCTGGAAAGACTCCTTGCTCAAGGGAGCTGTTTATGATATTCAACAGAGGCCCACGTAACCCCTCCAGGCAAGATCTAACAAGCCAGGAGGGTTACGGGTCGAGGGAGCAGGTGGTGGGACGGGCTGCAGCCACTATCTTATCAACAGCGTCTGCGTCCAGTGGCCGAAACCGGTCGAGGGTGGGCCCGGCGGAGGGCCATCTCGAGCTCTCTTACTGTATCAACTGTGGCCGGAAGGTCCCGGCGGAGGCTCAGTATCTTGTCTGTGAAGAAACTCTGAAAAGCACCGGCAGTGAGGGCCTGATCACTATTTTTTGGGACGGTAGGGACCGTCGTCAAAGACCGAATTACCTTAAACAATTGGGCCGGGCGTGAGTTAGCAGACGCTATCAGGGCGGAAAAGTACACATTTTTGGCCGCCTTGACAGCATGCTCATAAGACTCTTTAATTAGCTTATAAGCTGATACTGAGGCTCCGTCACGGAGTTTCCTCCACTCGCACTCTAGCCGTCTCCTCTCCCGCTCATGGCCCTCAGATCCCCTGTATACCAGGGGACCGATGATTGCGGGTCGGAGAGGACGCCTAGGGGCAATCTTGTCGAGAGCTCTAGATAACGAGGTGTTCCAGGCCTGACTAGCTCATCGACTGAGACACTGATAGACTCCAGATCCCTCAGAGCATTCAGGAACCTTTCGGGTTCCATAAGTCTCTTTGGGCAAACGAAAATCTGTTCGGCGCCCTTGCATGGGGGGGGGGGCGGTTGCTCAACCCGGATCCTTAGAGCACAGTGGTCCGACCATGGAACCTCTATTACGGAGGCTAGGTCCACTTGAACCCCCACGCTGAACACCAAGTCGAGAGTGTGCCCGGCCGAGTGTGTGGGTCCCGAGCTACAAAGGGAGAGGCCTAATGTCGCCATGGTCGAGATTAGGTTCGCAGCTGCAGATGGAACAGAGGCTGCGTCGGCATGGACATTGAAGTCACCCAGAACAATAAGTCTGGGAAACCTCAATGCCCACTCCGACACAGTCTCGAGCAACCGTGCCAGGCTCTCTGCTGGTGCGCTAGGCGCAAGGTACACCAGCAGAATCGCCAGGCTCTCCGGGGACTCCCACACCAGGCCAACACTCTCTAATCCCGAGGTGACCAGCGCAGGGATCGCTCTAAGGTGTAATCCGTCACGGGAGAGTATTGCCACCCCACCCCCCCCGTCCCTCGTTCCTATTCTGGTGCGTGGGGGACCACTTCCTGAAGGCAGATGGAATCGCTCTCCTGGAGCCAGGTCTCAGTGATACAGAGTAGGTCCGCTTTGAGGTCATCACAAAACTCCCTGACGATGGCAGTCTTGTTCCGGATGGAACGGGCGTTAACCAGCACCAGAGTGGAAGGGGGGAAAGCTGGATGTCTATCAACAACGTGTCTGGGGATAGGACGCAGGTCAGAACCGGGCCGAGTCCGTCTTTGACTCGGTCCGGTTCTCGCAGTTAAGTTCGCATTCGGCCTGCGCCTACCGTACTCACCCCGCCCCGAGATCACTGGGATGCTCAACGGACCTGGATGGCAGGAGTCAGCCGGAGTTCAGCTTCCGGCACACCCCGTGAAAAGGGGTGGCCTGCAGGGAATCCCGATTGTTTACCGCCGATTCTACTGGCAGCCCTCAACCCCAGACCCCCAGACACCTGGGAATTCCCGGGAGGCATCAGAGTCCGTTTGTCAGCCGAATATCCATGTCCCTGATGGGACCCCGAGGGCAGCCTGTCCAACCATCTGCTGGGGTGGCCATTCCGCCCTTTAAGTGTGCCCTTGGTACCGCCAGCCGGAGCCAGTTCGGGGATCAAATCTGGGTGGTTCTCCTTCCGGCTGAAACCCACCCCCCAAAAGGTCCGTGAACGAAAGGGTCTCCTCTGGGTCTTGCCGGCCTTCCCTCTCCTCCGAGGGCCTTGTCCTGGGCCGCCGGATGGCGGGCCGTGGGTGGTTGGTGAGTTCCGTGCTGGTAAGAGGGGGCCAGGACCATGGGGGGCCATGCTCGTAAAGTGGTGGTCGCTCCGGCGGCGGCCGGCTCCTGCTTGCAGGTTAGCAATGTTCTCCCCTCTATCCCACGAGGGGGGGCTCCGAGCATCTGGCAATGGGCTAGCAGGAATTGGCCCAGCGCTGGCCGGAGCAGTGGACAGAGGCGGAGAGGAGGCCAGGAGTTGGAGTCCCAGGACTGAACCTCCAACATTAGTAGTTTCCACATGCCCTGGGTTATTGGTAGCCACGGGGGCTCTGGACTGGGCAGTCTTAGGGGGCAGTGGCTGATGCGGTAGTCCAGCAGCTCGGCCACGCCTCATCCTAATCCGTCTTCGTCTAGTTTGGCCTAGTCGGTTCTTCTTCGTCCTCTTTTGGCTGTTTTCCAGCGGCATGGGGAGTTGGGTCGGCAGGTCAGCTGGGAGGCGGCAGGCACGGCGTCTGGGCCATTCCCCAGGGGCCTTTGCCAAGATCTGAGAGATATTTAGAGCCTTTGGTGGAGAGCCAGGGAGCCACAGCTGCTCTGGCAGGTTCTGGTGATCAGCAATAGTCATAGCTGGAGCCGATGACATAGGCAGAGGGCGTGGGGCTAAAGACGCCGAGCAAAGTGAGCTCGGCGCCATGTTGAATCCTGCCACTTTGATGGTTCGTAGGGGAGAATCCGTTCGGACAAGTAAACTGGGCCGGAACCTTATAGGGTTTTGTAGGTTAAGACCAGCACTTTGAATTGTGCTCGGAAGCTAATTGGCAGCCAGTGGAGCTAGCGCAACAAGGAGGTTGTGTGCTCCCTGTACCCCAGCTCCTGTTAGTAACCTGGTTGCCAAGTGTTGGACTAATTGCAGCTTCCGAGCAATCTTCAGAGGCAACCGCACGTAGAGAGCATTGCAGTAGTCTATACGGGATGTAAGCAGAGCGTGGACCACCATGGCCAAGTCAGACTTCCCATGGTATGGGCGCAGCTGGCACACAAGCTTTAACTGTGCAAAAGATCCCCCGGCCACCACCGAGACCTGGGGTTGCAGGCTCAGCGATGAGTCCAGGATCACTCCCAAACTGCGAACCTGCACCTTCAGGGGGAGTGTAAACCCTGTGAAGCACAGGCTGTAACCCTATGCCCTGTTCGGCCTTACGACTGACCAGGAGTACCTCTGTCTTCTCTGGATTTAGTTTCAATCTGTTCGCCCTCATCCAGTCCGTTACAGCAGCCAAGCACCGGTTCAGGACTTGAACAGCCTCCTTAGTAGCAGGTGGGAAGGAGTGACAGAGCGTACAGATGACACCGTATCCCGAAGCTCCGGATGATCTTCCCCAACGGCTTCATGTAAATATTAAATAACATGCCAAACTGTATCACTATGGAATTCTAAACAGGATCTTTGGGAAGTGCTTATGCGTCTCCCATTGTACATTCACACAGAAGGCACCGAAAGAGGGTTCAGATCCCTGCTTGGCTATGAACCCCATTGGGTGACCTTGTGAAAGTCACACACTCTAAGCTTCAGGTAATAGTAATGGGAAACCACTTTGGAACAAATCCTACCAAAAAATCCAAACCCAAAATAGCATTGCCTCAAGGTCACCATGGACCAGAAACTGACAGTAGTGTGCCTTCACTGTGCAAGTACAACAATGAAGGAAACGTAAGCATTAAATGAAAATACTACTTTAGAACTGCAAAGCGGCACCTTTTTGGACTACAATTCTCAGAATCCCTTAGCCAGCATGGCCAGTGATAATTTCCATTCAATTTATTCAATTCAATTTTATTACTTGCTTGGTCACCCTCCACCATCGGTGCTCTGGGCAACTTACAGAATAGATCGATAAAACACTTGAATTATCATTAAACCCACTAATCAAATGCTCTGCCAAAGTCTTCATTGCGACAGTAAAACATCTCAATTCGCGCATGGCTCGGTTGTCGGGTGGCAGAGAGTTCCACAGTTTGGGAGCGGTGGCTGAGAAAGTTCTCTGCCTAGTGACCTCCAGGCAGATGTCTCTGGGGCCCGGTATATGGAGGAGATTCTCTTGGGAAGATCGAGGTGACCACTGGGGTTGATGGGGAGGAGGTGGTCCTTAAGGTACGTTGGCCCCTGGCCGTACAAGGTCTTAAAGGTTAGAACCAGCACCTTGTAGGAGATCCAGAATTCGATCGGTAGCCAATGCAGCTGACACAGGATAGGTGTTGTATGACATCTCACAGAGGTTCCTGTAAGAAGCCTGGCAGCTGCATTTTGAACCATATGTAGTTTCTGGGTCACTGACGAAGGAAGACCAACGTAAAGAGCGCTACAGTAGTCCAGTCTCGAGGTGACCATGGCATGGACCACTGTGGCTAAGGCCTCCCCGGAAAGATAGGGCACCAGCTGCCTGGCCTGGCGAAGATGAAAAACGCCTGTTTGCTGACGGCAGAGACCTGGCCTCCATTGATAGCAAGGGGTCCAAAATGACACCTAGGCTTTTCACAGTGGCCGATGGAGCAAGAGGCTCGCCGTCGAGGGTAGGCAGTGGGCGCTCCACTCCCCCAGGGCGGCCAGGTCGGGTTCACCCTCAGCCTGCTAGGAGCTGTAGTCTAAAGGTACATTTTCCTCAGCAACTTAGCTCAGCCTTCCTTAACATCTCATCTGTTGGGAGCGCTTTAACTTATGCAATGGACTGGATGACCCTTGTGGTTTCCTCAAAAGCTAAGATTCTGTCTAGAGGACATCAGGTTGGAGCTTGCTTAGCATGCCCTAATATTCTGCTGGGTATCCGTGTCCTGGATTACTTTCTCCATAGGCATGGAGCAGAACCATCAGCAGAACACCATAATGTCAGCTTCCTATGATAACATTGCCTGCCTGCCTGCCATTCTCCAGTCCAAACCTACATAAGGATATATTGCATTGAAATACTGAAATAGGCCAGAAAAGGTCTAAAAATAAGTACACATTAGCTTGCCAGCAACATTAATTGGCCTTAAGGCAATTCTCAGGTTTCCAGCGAGTGACCCTGGTTGGCTGACTTAATTAAAATATCATAAAAGAGAAAATACTTTATCATTCCTTCACTGATTACAAGAATTGGATATAAATGCCCTTGTGTTACAACACACACCAGAGACAATTGTGCCTTACATTTTGCCCTACGCCTTTTCATTTCACTGCCACTTTTTAGCTTTGCAGAAAGTTCATGTAGAAGTTTTCTGACTTTTTTTTACAAGAGCTGCTAAGAAAAGGTTTTTAAATTCCTCAAGCTAATAATACAGCACAGTAAAAAACCATCTTAGTGCCTTAGTTTTTAAGCCTGTTCAAGGAGTTTTTTGGGTCACTGGTTCAAAAAACTGCATTTGATAGACTGCATCAGATCTAGCTTCTTAGACAGAGTTGTCATGGTTTTCTATGGGAAAAGCAGATGGAGACTGATATATGGCATAGATTCTGTATCTCAAAAGCTGGAGCTAATAGAGAGAAACTGGTGCCAGTTTTGGTCAAACAGACGCAAAACACGGCTAACATTTCAGCACCAAAATGTGTATTGGACAGTGTAATGCAGTGTTTCCCAACCTTTTTTGAGCCGTGGCGCATTTTTTACATTTACAAAATCCTGGGGCACACCACCAACCAAAAGGACACAAAATGACACTCTAACACGGTAATACATATAGTTAATATGTTTTAAAATGTATTTATACACTCAGTGTGAAACCTGGGCCTTTTTCGATGAACACAACATAGATATCCTTGGACCAAACTTGGCACACTGAACTCTCAGGAGACCAACAGAAAGCACTGAAAGGGTTTGGTGGGCATTGACCATGAGTTTGGGAGTTGTAGTTCACTAGTCCCTCCTCTTCTTTCCAAAGGTGAAAACTTTTCTTTTTCCTCGAAGCAAAGGTTGCGAAGGCGCCTGCTCGGGCTTCCTCCTCCTCCCCAGGGCCCCCTCCTCACCTCTCCTTCCCAGCCAGAGTTTGCAGATGTGGGGGGCTCCTCCCAGCCCATCCCTGCCAAAGGCAGCCTATCCCACGCACCCACGGCCGGCCCCGCGCTCTTAAAGGGACACGTGCCTCCAAGCCAGGCTCACGAGCTACATGTCCCCGAGCGGTTACAAATGCCCTCTGGCCATCTCCAGGCCCCCCCCTCACACACAAAAACAATAGAGAGGGGGGAGCGCAAGGTAGGGGGAGCACGCGAGGCAGAAGGGAAGGGAGGAGGAGGAGGAGAGCGAAGGCATGCTCTGCGGCGGCGCTTGCTCCTGGCCTTCTCCTCTTCTCCCCCCTCCCTTCCCCTCCGTTGGCCACTCTGCTTGCCTGCCTGCCTGTCGGGACCCTTACGCAGGCCGGTCAGAATCGGCCGGCAGGCCGTGAAATGCCCAGGTCTGGTATTTGAGGAATCCAAATTCCCACGGCACACCTGATGATCGCTCATGGCACACTAGTGTGCCACAGCACACTGGTTGGGAAGCACTGGTGTAATGGACAGTGGTAATGATTAGAATTAGGAATGAGAGGCTGGTAGTTTCTTTAACCCATCTAATTCTGATCTCCTTATCTTTAGCCATCCATTAAGCAAAGTGAAACACTTCAGGTGGTCAACATTGGGAGATGCTGAAGGAGAGAAATGTGTGCCAGTTTGTTTGTTTATTTATTTATTTCCTATATTTCTGCCCCACCCTTCTCCCCACAAGGGGGACTCAGAGTGGCTTCACATGAGCATCAGAAGATGCAACAACATAAATACCATAAAAATTACAAATCACAATAAAATAATTTAAAACATTGCCCAACATCAGTAAATTTTACAATAAATTAACGTACCAGTAAAACCAAACCAAGCCGGGAGAATCCATGTCAAAAAATCCAATTTCCTTCCTATTGCCGCTGGCCTCTAATCAAACGCCTGGCCCCAGAGCCAGGTCTTCAGTTGTCTTCTAAAGGACAGGAGGGAGGTGGCCAACCTGATGTCCTTGGAGAGAGAGTTCCACAGATGGGGGGCCACTGCAGAGAAGGCCCTGTCTCTCATCGTCACCAACTGCATTTGCGAGAGTGGTGGGATTGAGAGCAGGGCCTCTTCTGATGATCCTAAGCTTTGTGATGGTTCATAGCAGGAGATACTTTCGGACAGGTAATCTGGGCCAGAATCGTTCAGGACTTTAAAAATTGGGAACTCTAAGCTAACCTATTGCCTTTAGATCAGTGGTTCTCAACCTGTGGGTTCCCAGAGGTTTTGGCCTTCAACTCCCAGAAATACTAACAGCTGGTAAACAGGCTGGGATTTCCTGGAGTTGAAGGGCAAAACGCCTGGGGACCCACAGGTCGAGAACCACTGCTTTAGATGTAGTGAAGAATATTGTCCCATCACCAGGACATCTAAGTTGGTTTTCCATGAAATGGAAAAAGGATTAGTCTTGTTCTCTGCCTTTGGCAGGCCCAACATACTAACTTTATAATGTTCTTAAACTTGAAGCAGTGGTGCCCAAGAATAGAATTGCCTATCCCTGTGTTTATGTCAATCTCATGCATTTGTTCAAGGAAGGTTTTGAGAGCCAAAATTATGGATTTTGGTAAGTCGAGGGTCATTCCACAGAGGTGAAAATGGCACCATAATAGAGAGTAGAAGGGTCAGTGCTTTTAAAAAGTGTTCCCAAGATGGTTGAAGCTCTTACCTTTCACCACTCTACTCGGAGAATGGGATTGCTCCTTTATAAAAGTTAAGGTTTTACAAGTTAAGGTACTTACATTAACCAGTAGACAGGCTGGCCCACGTTTTTTGACTAAACTGTCTAGATTTCTACATGAAGATATGGTACATGAAAGACACCATCATCTACAATTCATGTTGTTAATGAATTTCCTTTTGGTATGTGTCTCACTCATAGGGCTGGAATTGGTTTGTATTTTAAAGCGGACCCAAATGGTTCTTCCAAATCAATTACATAAACAAAAATGCTACCTAACAAATATATTTGCTATAAAATACCCTTTGATAATCACAGAGCTTTGCATACACTGGTGAAAATGCACTCCAAATGTGTTGAGCGCACACACACACATGAAAAAATGCATATATTCATCAACAAGCATACAAATATGTGGTATCTGTGGTAAATCCATACAAACATGTGAACAGGTTTTTCTGGCATTCTTAATATCACAAACAGATGTCGAAATTGGAGACAATGGATTTAAGACCAGAAAACAGAAATTGAGAGAAATGAAAATTGACATTCATCCACTCCATGTCACTCGCAAACAAGGATGTAGACCAGGGGTGCTCATTAGGTAGATCGTGATCTACTGGTAGATCGCGTAGGGCATCCTGGTAGATCGCAGGCAGGGCGGGAGGAAGGCTCAGTCCCGCCCCGCAGGCTACCGATGCCACCCAGGTGCAGAAGGAGGTTGGACTGGATGGCCCTTGGAGGTCTCCTCCTATTCTAGGAACCCATTGTTATTATCATCATCATCATCAGAGGCTGAATGGCCATCCGTGAGGAATGCTTTGATTGTGTTTTTCCCTTATGGCAAAAGGAGGTTGGACTGGATGGCCCTTGGAGGTCTCCTTCTACTCTAGGAACCTGTTGTTGTTGTTGTTGTTGTTGTTATTAGCAGAGGCTGAATGAATATTATCATCATCATCATTATTATGAATACATTCAGGGGCTTATTATACTCACATTAAGTTGAATTCAGTCTTAAAATATATTATATGGCTCTCACTGAAATAAATTTCAAAATATTTTGCTTTTATGGCTCTCTGAGTAGTGGGCAGGTAGATCATTTTGACTTGGTTGTTTTATAAGTAGCTCGCAGGCTGAAAAAGTGTGAGCACCCCTGATGTAGACGAAGGCAAGTAAGAGCACATTATAATGGTATCAGGGCATGGTGACCCTTTTAGTACATGTTCTGGGGACAAAACATGACACAAGAATTTGGTGCCAGCCTTTTGCTTTTATTGATATTCAATTCCAATCACTTACTTTGGTTCCTTTGGCAAAAGGCACTTACTGAAAAATTGGAACATGAGCGATGTTTTTCTTGTTCAGCACCTTTTCAAACACTAGGCAGGAAATTCAGGGCATTCATTCTGCGATGCTTAGAAATTGTTTAGATTCCTTGTTTTGTACCATGTCTTTCAAATCAATACGCCAACCTTGTAACTAAAGAATTGGATTTGAACTAGTAGCATACAAAAACAAAACTTAGACAGCAAGAAAGGGTTCAAAACTCTAAGGCTGTAATCCAGTGGTTCTCAACTTGTGGGTCCCCGGGTGTCTTGGTCTACAACTCCCAGAAATCCCAGCCAGTTTACCAGCTGTTAGGATTTCTTGGAGTTGAAGGCCAAATGTTGGGGACCCACAAGTTGAGAACCACTGCAATTGAACCCTACATCTTGGGATGAGGCAAAACAATCCCACCCCATACACTGATTGATTGATTGATTGATTTTATTATTTATGAGTCGCCCTCCACATCAGTGCTCCGGGCGACTTACACATAAAACACATAAAAGAGTTCAATAGTTAAAAGCTAAAAGAATAGGAAAATTAATTAAAATAGTTCCAGTAACTCAGGCCAAGTCTGGAGGGTGTCCTTAGCCGTAAGCCTTTCGGAAGAGCCAGGTCTTCAATGCGGTCAGGAACTGGGGCATGTCCCGGATAGCTCTCTGATCCGCCGGCATCAAGTTCCAAAGAACAGGGGCTGCGATGGAAAAGGCTCTCCGTCTCGTGGTGTCGAGGCGGCCTCACTCACACCTGGGATGCGGAGAAGGTCCCTGTTTCCTGAACGCGGTGACCTTAAATGAGCTGGTTCGGACAAGCGGTCTTTTAAATAAGCTGGGCCGGCGCCATGGAGGGCCCTAAAGGTAAGCGACAAGGTCTTGTGGATGGCTCTGAGCTCGACTGGCAGCCAGTGCAGGCGCTGTAGAGATGGCGCGATATGGCATCTCAGTGGTGTCCCGGTGAGGAGTCTGGCAGCTGCATTCTGCACTAGCTGGATTTTGCGAGTGGTTGACTGCGGCAACCCCACGTACAAGGCATTACAGTAGTCCAGCCGTGATGTCACTGTGGCATGGACCACCGTAGCCAGCGCATCTGATGGAAGGTAAGGTGCCAGTTGACGTGCCTGGCGTAGGTGGAAGAAAGCTGCAGGTAATTGTTTTTAGGCTCCCTTCTCCTTTTCCTCCTTCGTGCTAACACCTGCATTCATGACTGTTTGACCTTCCATGGTAAGAAAAGTTTACAAAGCTTTATGCCTGGGATGGATAAGTGTGGCTCTCCGGATGTTATTGGATTTCAGTTTGCATTGGCCATGCCAAAAAGCCCAGTCATATCACGCCTCATCATATTAGTAATCCAGACCGCAGCAGCTCTTTTTCATGTTCAATTAGAATTTCTGCTGTTTCTGAATCTTTTAACAAAAGCAGAATATTTCAGGTTAAACAGTCCAGCATGCAGCACTTCAAAACAAAGGTTGCCATGGGAGAAAAATTAAGCTTCCTAAGCAACGACTAACATTTATCTCCTCTGACCTTGGCAAAGACAGGAGGATAGGAACTTTTGCAGATGTAACAGATTTATCAGAAGGGAAAAAAAGAACAAAAGTGCAGAATTCCCAACTTAACTTGTGTGTGTGTGTGTGTATAGTATTATATATAATATAATATATTATATAATATATAAATACAATATATATATTATATAATATAATATATATTCTATTATTATATATTATAATATATAATATATATATATAATATGTAATATAATATATATAATAGCTACTTTGATAAGAATAATAGCTACTTTCAAGTGAAAAGGGTGTTGGATGTTGGATAGCAGCTCAAATATAAAATTGCTGCTATGACAGAGTTCTCTTGCTTAAAGAGTCTTAAGTTTCACAGAATGATACACATCATCAAGGACAAGCACAATGACAAATGGAGGACTTTTTGAACAATGCCTTTCCGGAAAGCATGCCAAGTAAGACAGCAAATCGCTGCTGCAAGGAACTTACAATCTTCATTTTGATAGATCATAGAAAGAGGCAAGAGCTACAGAGAAGCCAACATGCCGTTAAATATAATTAGAGATGGCTTCAGTAAGTTAGGACGATTTGTGAAAGAAACTGGTATTTAAAGAACAATATTGGTATTTCCTCTTAGCCATGAATTTCTTAAGATGCATCTGCATTGTAGAATTAATGCAGTTTGATGCTACTTTAACTGTCACGGCTCAATGTTATTACGGTAAATCTTGGGAGGCTTCCAGATTTATAAAGCTTTTAGCTTGTTCTGTCAAACAGTGTAGATGCCGCTCTAAACTGCAGGATTGCATAGCATTGAGCCATGGCAGTTAAAATAGTGTCAAACTCATTAATTCTATAGTGTAGGCACACCTTTCCTTCCCATGACAAAACAATATAAGGGAACTTGCACTGCCATGGATTTACAGGATGACCCATCTGCTGATGTTATGTCCCAATCACTGTGTATATCCGAAATCACAGATAATAACGAATTCTATATTTTGATTATACTGGGCCTGGATGCATACTACTGGATACCACTGGAGAATCCACCAAAGGGTTTGTGGGCCTTTTTAGGTCCTCCAGTGCTTTCCAATGGTATGCTTGGGCTAGAAGAATACCATATAATAGCTCTGGTGAACCCAGAGAGACCCACAAACACTACTGTGAGCAATTCTTTTTGGAGCATGAATGAGTGAAACTGTGGAAAAAGTGGACATAATGCCTAACAGGGAGCTCTGGCGTGGGCTGGTCCATGAGGTCACGAAGAGTCAGAAGCGACTGAATGAATAAACAGCAACAATGCCTAACAGTAGTATTATTTATTTATTTATTTATATATTTAAAACTTTTATACCCCGGCCTTCTCACCTCCGAAGAGGGACTCAGACTGGCAAACAGCAAGTATTCAATGCTAACATTTAAAATCTAAAAACATCATAATTTTACAATAAAATTTACAATAAAATGCAATACAACAAATACATTTTAAAAGCCTTTTGCCAAAGTAAAATCAAGTCCAACTTAATCCATATATTCGGTCGGTATCAAGTGGTTAGCAACTTTAGTCACTTCGCGATCTCCTCCTTCATTCTGCGAAGGCCTCATTACACAGCCACGTTTTCACCCATTTCCTAAAAGTCAGGAGGGAGGGGCGGATCTAATTTCATTTGGGAAGGAATTCTACAGCCAAGGGGCCACCACAGAAAAGGCCCTGTCCCTCGTCCCCACCAGACGCACCTGCAAAGGTGGTGGGCCCGAGAGTAGGGCCTCTCCAGACGATCTTAGCACTCTTGATGGTTCATAGGGGAGAATACGTTCAGACAGGTAAACTGGGCCGGAACTGTATAGGGTTTTGTAGGTCAACACCAGCACTTTGAATTGTGCTTGGAAGCTAATTGGCAGCCAGTGGAGCTGGCGTAACAGGGGAGTTGTGCGCTCCCTGTACCCCGCTCCTGTTAGTAGTCTGGCTGCTGTGCGCTGGATTAATTGCAGCTTCTGGGCAGTCTTCATAGGCAACCCCACGCAGAGAGCGTTGCAGTAGTCTATACAGGATGTAACCAGAGCGTGGACCACTGTGGCCAAGTCTGACTTCCCAAGGTACGGGCGCAGCTGGCGCACAAGCCTGAGCTGTGCAAAAGCTCCCCCGGCCACCGCCAAGACCTGGGGTTCCAGGCTCAGCGATGAGTCCAGGATCACTCCCAGACTGCGAACCTGCACCTTCAGGGGGAGTGTGACCCCGTCAAGCACAGGCTGTAACCCTATACCCTGTTCGGCCTTACGACTGACCAGGAGTACCTCTGTCTTGTCTGGATTTAGTTTCAATCTGTTAGCTCTCATCCAGTCCGTTACAGCGGCCAAGCACTGGTTCAGGACTTGGATGGAGTGACAGAGTTGCAAAGATTTCCCTGAAGTTTACAGAACATATTCTGAATTTGATCAGTGAGGTGTCAGAGATAAAAATAAATCTTGCATATAGTCCATCTTTTCTCCTATGTGAAATTAAGTCCAGCCCAGTTAACTACATTCCCCCAAGCAGTTCGTTTTTGAAGGAACATGTCAATTTAAGACAGGAAAAAACACATGCACCATCCTCTCCTTATCGTTTGCATGCCTTTTAAGTGTTCCTGATTACTATCTCTGCAGAAGAAGCTCCTAAGTGTATGTTCAGAATTATATCTTCCACCAGCCCTACTTCTGATGACAGTAGTTGTTGCTTTGAGAGGAGAGGCTTAATTAAAAATGGAGACTGTGGCTTTAAAGTAGAAACTCCAGCCACAAAATGCACTTCAGCTGCTTGCTAAGAAACACACCCACAATTATCATCAACTACACCTTGAAATGGATAATTAGGCTAAACCACCTCTACCGGATTTAGCTCAAGAGATGGATTAAAATAGAGTAACAGATAAGAAGCTATATCAAAAGTATATTCTTTCAGTTTTCTATTTTAGTTGTTATAGAATAGACTCAGGGATAATAAAGCACACATAGACTAGGGAAGCCGAGGAGAGTTTGCTTAATCCCAAAATTGCCTACAGAAAATAAGTCGTCACCCAGTGCACAGTTAATTGAATTAACGAGTAGGACTTGGGCATCACTGAGGCTGGAATCAGCCAAGGACAAAGTCAAGCCCTCCAGACGTAGCCTCCAATATGTCACTAATGAAAATCAGGACAGTTAGGGTCAAGCAGTATTGGAGTGTGGTCAAGATTGTTGTTGTTGGCTGCCATCGAGTTGACTTTGACTTATGGCAACACCAAGTCATCCTGTCTTCAACCATCCTGCTGAGGTATTAAAAAGCTAGGACCGTGGCTTCCTTGATTGAGTCAACCCATCTGGAATGTGGTACAACAGCCTCAGATTAGTAGTCTTGGTTTTTAGGAAAATGTTAGGCTTGATTTGCTCTAGGACCTATTTGTTTGTCTTTTTGGAAGTCCACAATATTTATTTATTAATTTACTTATTTATTTACTTACTTTGCCTCTATACCACCCCTCTCAGCCTGAAGGCGACTCAAGGTGGTGTACATATGGCAAGGACTGCCCAAGATAAACACATCAACAGTTACCAACACAATCACATCATATACAAATTAGCAGTTAAAATTAAACACAATATCAGCTTCTCGTTATTAAATCGATTTCCAATTGCGTCGTCATTCCTTAGGTCTCAATTAATAATCATACTACATCTGCAAATGTCCGATCAAACAGCCATGTCTTGACCTTCTTGCGAAATGTCAGGAGGGAGGGGGCTTATCTGATGTCACTATCAATCAAAACTTTATTACGGTCACAGACCAGCACAAAGCGGTCACAAGCGCCCTAAGAGGAGAAAGAGGAGAAAGACAACTCCCCAGTAACAGTTATTTAAAATCAGACTAGAAATCAATATAAAAATATATTTTAAATATAAAAATATATTTTAAGTGATGTCACTAGGAAGGGTGTTCCAAAGCCGAGGAGCCACCACTGAAAAGGCCCTGTCTCTCATCCCCACCAATCGTGCCTGCGATGCAGGCGGGACCGAGAGCAGGGCCTCTCCGGATGATCTTAAACATCTTGATGGTTCATAGGGGAAGATGCGTTCGGACATGTAAGTTGGACCAGAACCATTCAGGGCTTTAAAGGCTAAAGCCAGCACTTTGAATTGTGCCCAGTAGCAAACTGGTAGCCAGTGGAGCTGGTGCAACAGAGGAGTTGTACGCTCCCTGAGTGCCACTCCTCTTATCAACCTCACCACCACCAGACCTCTGAACAAACCTCTGAGGAGGCCATTAGCCATAGATGATGTGGGCAAAACGTCAGGAGAGAATGCTGCTGCAACATGGCCAGATAGCCCGGAAAACCCATAGCAACACAGTGATTCCGGTCATGGAAGCCTTCCACAACAATTCTAAGGCACTCCCCACTTTGAGAGAAATTTGGGGGAGGGGCTGTGCAGTAACTGAAGCCCAGCAGAGGAAATGGGAAGAGGAGAGAGAAGCTGGGAGATTTTAAATACAAAATTTTAACATTGAATATGTTTTAATGGTTTAAACTGAATTTTTGTTTAATACTGTTCATGTTTAATTCTCTTTAAGTGTCTATTTTACATTGTATGCTAATTCTTTTATGTTACGTCTCTTTTGAGAGAGAGAAAGTGGATAAATATAATAAATATAACAACAACATGTGTTGCCGAAGGCTTTCATGACTGGAATCACTGGGTTGCTGTGAATTTTCTGGGCTGTATGGCTATGTTCCAGAAGGGCATTCTCCATCATAGGCCCGGTGCTATGGAACTCTCTGCCGCCTGCAATTCGGGCTCTGTGAGATCTAAGCTCTTTCCACAGAGCATGTAAGACCCACTTGTTCAGACAGGCTTTTGACTGATGTTCGAAATTTTAATCATTGTTTTATTGCTTGATGTTTTGGTATTCTTCCTTGTAAACCGCCCCGAGCCTCTGGGAGTGGCGGTATAAAATCGAAGAAATAAATAAATCTCTCCTGATGTTTCGCCCACATATATGGCAGGCAACCTATGAGGTTGTGAGGTATGTTGGAAACTGGGCAGGTGGGGTTTTAGATATCTGTGGAAGCTCCTGGGTGGGAGAAAGAACTCTTGTCTTTTGGAGGCAAGTGTGAATGTTGCAATTGGCCACTTTAATTATCATTGAATGGCCTTGCAGCTTCAAAGCCTGGCTGTTTCCTGCCTGGAGGCATTCTTTGTTGGGAGGTGTTAACTGGCCCTAAATGTTTCTTCACTGGAATTCCCCTCATTTTGGTGTTGTTCTTTATTTACTGTTCTGATTTTGGAGTTTTCAAATACTGATATATAATCCTCACTTGCCTAGTTTCCAACCTCTGAGGATGCCTGCCACAGATGTGGGCAAAATGTCAGGAGAGAATGATTCTGGAACATGGACATACAGCTTGGAAAACTCACAGTAAACCAATAATAACAACTGGAAAAATGGGGTGGCAGGGGATTAATCAGGACTACCCCTGAAATATCAACAGTTAAAATTCATGGTGGTCCAAACCAGCCATGTCCAGGGTGAAAAATGCCGGGAGCCTGACAATATTTGGAAAGCCACAGGTTTTGGATCCTTGCATTAAGCAAAATGAGGTTGGCTGCCTTAGGCATTAGGGAGTTTTTGGACTACAACTCCAAGAACCCTTGTGGTCAGTGGTTGTTACTCAAAATTGAACCCCCGCCCAAAGTAATTTCCACAAACACTGATTTTTGGATAACATGAAATGATAGCACCTTATTAAATTTATCTTGTTGTGGTTGTTGTATTTTCGACTGTCAGAGAAGGGGGCGTCTCTTGTGGGATTTTCTGCTTCCTGTGCCGAAATAACTTGATACCACAAGATGCAATATTAGCCACTAACCTACTTGGCTTTAAAGGAGAATTAGATAAATCCACTTATATTTTGAGGATTTTGGCACTCCTCTAAAAAAGCAGTTTGAAAAATGAATTAGAACAATATAGATTACTGCAACGCTCTTTACGTGGGGCTGCCTTTGAAGACTGCTCAGAAGCCTCAATTGGTTCAACGGACAGCAGCCAGGCTGGTAACAGGAGCGGCACTCAGGGAGCGCACAACTCCCCTGTTGTGCCAGCTCCACTGGCTACCAGTTTGCTACTGGGCACAATTCAAGGTGCTGGTTTTGGCCTTTAAAGCTCTAAATGGTTCTGGTCCAACTTACTTGTCTGAATGCATCTCTCCCTATGAGCCATCAAGATGCTTAAGATCATCCAGAGAGGCCCTGCTCACAGTCCCGCCTGCTTCGCAGGGGACAGGGCCTTTTCAGTGGTGGCTCCTCGGCTTTGGAACTCCCTTCCTAGTGACATCAGATCAGCCCCCTCCCTCCTGACATTTCGTAAGTAAATCAAGACTTGGCCGTTCAAGCAGGCATTCGCAGATGAACTTTAATTAATCAAGATCAAAGGATTAGTATGACGACGGAACGGAAACCGATTTTAAGACTGTGGAGCTGACATTTGTATTTTGTAGTTTTAATTGTTAATTTATATGGTTTTATATGATTGTTTTTATCTTATTATATGTGTTACATGTGGGCACTTGCTGCCACTTGTTCGCCGCCTCAAGTCGCCTTCGGGCTGAGAGAGGCAGTATAGAAGCATGGCAAATAAATAAACAAACAAACAATGAAACATCCATAAAAATTCACAGAAAACTATCAGCATTAATGACAAAAACATTTTAGCAGTTAGATCAGGCTAAACTACTCCGGGAGACTAAACGATGTTAAAAGTTTGGACAAATTAAAAGATATTTACTTGACAACAAGCCAATTGATTACTGTATTTTCAAAATACTAACACAATATTAATTCCTTTTATCTTTTTTCCTTTTCCCGTGAATTCTAGAATGCATTCTGGATAACATCTAATACTCTAACAAACCCAGTTTGTAAGTTTGTAGCCCAGTGGTTGCCAAACCTTTTTGGCCTACCGCCCCCTTTCCAGACATTTTTTTACTCAGCGCCCCCCTAGAAATTATTTTTTTTAATCTTTTAATAGCACTTAAACAGAAAGATATATGTATTAATGTTTCTACCTTTTTCGTAAAATATAGTAAAGGAAGAAGTAAATTACAAACATTAAATTCCGGAAATCATCGCAAAAACAATATGTTTGGGGGAGTATGAGCAACAGATGATGGGATTTGCAGTAACTTCAGCCAATTTAGCTCTGACTTCCACAGACCACTAAGACCCCCATGAATGGCAGATCTGGATCAAACTTGGCACACAGAACCTACATGACCAGCAGAAAATACTGGAGGGGTTTGAGAAGAATTCACAGTAATAGAATCTTAGGGTTGCAAAAGACCTCCAAGGGTCAACCATTCCAACCTCTTTCTGCCATAAGGGAAAAGCACAATCAAAACACTCCTGACAGATGGTCACTCAGACTCTCCTTAATAATAATAATAATAATAATAATATTCTGGGGTTTCCCACGCTACGCTTATGCGGTTTCCACGGCAACACCTGCCCGGGGATTCCGGGTGCAGGCACACACTCACAAGCGCGCAACTCTGCCCAGTTGGGACAATTATTATTATTATTTATTATTTAAAACTTTTATACCCCGGCCTTCTCCCCTCTGAAGAGGGGCTCAGACTGGCAAACAGCAAATATTCAATGCTAACATTTAAAATCTAAAAGCATCTTAAATTTAAAATAAAATTTACAATAAAATACAATACAATAAATACATTTAAAAAGCCTTTCGTCAAAGTAAAATCAAGTCCAACTTAACCCATATATTTGGTCCGTATCAAGTGGTTAGCGACTTTAGTCGCTTCGCGATCTCCTCCTTCATTCTGCGAAGGCCTCATTGAACAGTCACGTTTTTACCCGTTTCGTAAATGTCAGGAGGGAGGGGGTGGATCTAATTTCATTTGGGAGGGAATTCCACAGCCGGGGGGCCACCACAGAAAAGGCCCTGTCCCTCGTCCCCACCAGATGCGCCTGCAAAGGTGGTGGGACCGAGAGCAGGGCCTCTCCAGATGATCTTAGCACTCTTGACGGTTCATAGGGGAGAATATGTTCGGACAAGTAAACTGACAAGTGGCAACCCTATGCCTGGCTCATGCCACCACCCCCTTACAGGGATTCAGTGCCCCTCAAATTCATCTGAGGCTGCCCCCCCTGGATTGTGCCACCACCCACCAGGGTGCGGTACCACTCACTTTGAGAATGATGGTTGTAGACCCCCAACATGACATATTAATAACATGGAAATTATATAGCTTCAAAAGCAATTGCTCTTCCTTCTTTTTCCCTCCCTCCGTTTTGTACGAGCATCTTGCCTGAGCAAGGTATCCATAGGTCTTGAAACATTGCACAAGGTCTTCTGTCAATTTTTATTTTGCCCAGTAAACGCACTGGCCAAATGTAGATTTTAGATTGCTTGGTGAATTTGAGAAGAATGTATGCACATTTCTTAGTCTAAATCAGTGCTGTCCAACTTCTAACCGGCCAAGGGCCGGATTCCAGGTCACTGATGACCTGGGGGCCACCCGGCCCACCCCTGGCCCCACCCCTGGCCCCACCCCGCCCCTGGCCATGTCCCCGCCCCGCCCCGGCTGCCGGGAAGCTTTGGGAGAGAGGGAGGAGCCACGCGGCACCCCTCCCTTCCAAGGCATCCTAGCCACAGATGAAGCTGGCGGTTTCGCCGGCTTCAGCTGCTGCCGGGATGCCTTGGAAGGGAGAGAGGCGCCGCCGGGGGACCCCCCTCCCTTGCAAAGCATCCCGGCAGCCGCAGAAACCGGCGCTGGCTTCAGCCGCTGCTGCGATGCTTTGCAAGGGAGGGGGGTGCCGCCGGGGCAAAATTTAGATTTTTTTAAAAAAATTAAAATGGCGGCTGGGGGCATAGCTGGGGCCGTGCCCAACAGGCTGGGGGGCCGGATCCGGCCCCAGGGCCGGCAGTTGGACAGCCCTGGTCTAAATGACAAAATAGAGAGGTTGCTGTCCTTGGTAAGCAACCACCCATCATATTTACCAAGGCACGAAGATTTAATAGCAGCACTCACGCCAAATGAAGAACGTAATATGTTATAAAAGTACCAAAAAATAGTAGCAAAGGACAAGTGGGATCTTCTCACTTCTGCAGGAGTCTACCTTATACCCTGCAGCTGTGGACAAGTCTACATAGGGACCACCAAATGCAGCAATGCCCCAACCAGAGAAGTCAGCCATAGCAGAGCACCTGATGAACCAACCTGGACACAGCATATTATTTGAAAACACAGAAATGCTGGACCACTCTCACAGCCACCATGTCAGACTACACAGAGAAGCCATTGAAATCCACAAACATGTGGACAATCTCAACGGAAAGGAAGAAACCATGAAAATGAACAAGAACTGGCTACCAATATTTTTTTTAAAAAATCTAAGATTGTAACAGTAAAACAACATTCAAACTCAAGGGAACTCCAGACAAGAAACAATCAGGGACAGCTAATCACCTCTCAACAAAAGATTCCCCCAGGGGGTGGGGGGAGATCAAGAGCTTTTTGAATTTCCTTGTGTATTTCCCCCCAGTATTTCAAAAACTTTTTTGCAGTTTCACCACATGTGGAAAAAGTTATTCTCTTCTTTCTTACATTTTGAGCATTTATTATTATAGTTACTATTATACTTTACTATTTTTACAGGGGTGAGATACCATCTATGAAAAATTTTGAGGCCATTTTCTTTAAGATCATATGCATAGGTGTAATTTAAATGTGTATTCCAAAATTTTCCCCATAATTTTAAAGGTACAGTATTTCATGTCCAAAATTCTGAGCCCATTCTGCCTTTCTCCTGACGTTGGGTTCAAGTTGTAGCTTGTTTTCCTTCTTTTAAAATTCAAATCCTAAAAGAGAATCAGTTTGTAAACTTATTCCTTATATCTTACAAAACACAATCACACAAATCGCTTCCCTTGGCTGAAAAGTGGTGTCAAACTTGTGGCCCTCCAGGTGTTCTGGACTTTGTTTCCCAAAATTCCTGGCCGTGAGACAAGTTAGCTAGGGCTTCTGGGAGTTATAGACCCAAACGTAAGGGCCACAAGTTTGACACCTCCACCCCAAATAGACCTGCTGCCTTCTTAATAACTTAGGGTGCATCAGGCCCGGATTAACCCCTTTTGGCGCCCTAGGCCACACTTTGGAATTACGCCATGGCCTAGGGGAGCAAGCCGAGGGGGGCACAATTCACGGGCCAAAATAAATTATTGAAACAAAACCACAACGCGTGGCATGATGACTCTCTCTCTCTCTCTCTCTCTCTCTCTCTCTCTCTCTCTCTCTCAGGGGAGGGCGGGGGCAGAGCGCTGCGAGGGGGTGCGGGAGGAGGGAATGGTGCCCCCTTTCACCATCACCCTGCCCCCTTGTCAAGGAAGGAGGGCGCGAGGAGGATGAGGTGGAGGAAGCCCCACCCCCGGGGCCCAAGGAGGAAGGAAGGGAAGCCTCTGGGGCCGCTGCCAGGCATGCGCAGCACCCAGGAACATTGGGGGAGGAGGCAGAGGCACTCACGCCCTCCTGCCGCGTGCGCATAACTGTCAGTAGGAGATGCAGGCCCCCAAGCTCCTTCATCCTCATCACCTGAATCTATAGCAAGTGGGTCTAAAGCAGTCATCATGGGCCCCCTGCAGAGCAGGTGTCTGCGGGGCAGGCCCCTGGCCCCCCGGCTGGAATGGAGGCTGGGTTGCTACATGAATTGCGCCCCCCTCAGCTTGCACCCCTAGGCCATGGCCTAGGGTGGCCTTATGGGTAATCCGGGCCTGGGGTGCATCTACACTTTAGTATTAATGCAGTGTGATAGCATTTTAATAGCCATGACTCAGTGCTATGGAATCATGGGAGTTATATTTTTACAAAGTTCTTTAACCACCTCTGCCAAAGAGTGCTGGTGTCTCACCACACTAGCATTCTCATGATTCCATTGTATTGAGCCGTGTCAGTTAAAGTGACATCAAACTGCATTAATTCTAATATAGGGAGACCAATACAATTTAGAGAATGGGAATTAATATGGCGGAAAAATTTAAAAATCACATATGCAACTGATCTGAAGGAAAATTGGCTCAAAATGATCCACCGATGGTATCTCACACCGCAAAAATTGAATGCAATGTACAAAATTTGGACAATAAATGTTGGAAATGTAAAACACAGGAAGGTACCTTCTATCATATGTGGTGGACCTGCCCCAAGACAAAAGAATATTGGTTAATGATCCATCAGGAATGTAAACAAATATTGAAAATAGACTTTCCAAGAACTCCGGAATTATACCTATTAGGATTAATAGGTGAGAACATGTTTGAAAATGAAAATCAACAAAAACTCTTTGTGTATCTGGCCACGGCGGCACGGATAGTCTTCGCTAAACTTTGGAAGCAGAATCTCCTCCCGGACAAAGAACAATGGCTTGAGAAAGTGCTGGAAATCAAGGGAATGGATGAATTAACATACTGGCTCCGCCAGAATAATGGCAAGGGAATACGATGACAGATTGGATTGCAATTAAGGAATACACAAAAGTAATGAAAATAGATTGAAACACTCTGTCAATCACTATACTAAAAATATATATGAATAAGAGCACCTTAGGATGCCCAATGTGAAAGAAATAACAGAATAATGTAACATGATAAACTATGGAACTAGAACGGAAGTCAATATTGCCCCCCTACCCCCTCCCCTCCCCTTTTTCCTCTTGTTTCGGTATTTGTATACTTGTATGTTTGTAATGTTTATAAAAATATGGAAATTTCAATAAAAATCATTTTTTAAAAACTACATTAATTCTACAGTGTAGATGTACCCTTAGGGGCCTCATCACATTGTCAAAGTTAAGGATGGTTCATCTGTCAGCCAGTCAACTTCTGTATAAGTTGGTTGCCTGAGGCAGGAAAATGCTTTAGGCCAGCCCTGCCTTCCTGGTTGACATCAAGGGAAGGCAATGGGATATAGTTACTGATGCTTTTAACTCAGTCCAAAAATATTTTCCTAAGTTTGAGAAGTCCTTGTGCAAGGTTAGAAGGAGGAGTTCAGATTGTAGCATTTGCACGTCTGCTCTAGAATACAGAACGCCGGCAGAAGTTGCCTTTGGCACCTTGGCAAATGCAGCTTTCAAGCTTTACCCACTTCTAAAAAAAATCAATATGAAAATTCCCTATGGACTTCAGTTAAGTGCAAGGCAAACAATCTGTGCTACTTCAAACCTTGCTGGTGTACTGAGATCATACATTACAGTGGGTGGAAAAACTGGTTGGATTGAACTGGATGATTGATGTACTCGGTCCATTGCATCACATGATTATGTAGTCTGTTGCCTTTGAGATCTCATAATACATCCAATTAGTCAGTCTCGGATATCTTAGGATAATATTTTACTGCAACCAGCTATTATTAAATTTACCCTTTTTATTGGACTCTTAAACCAATCCTTTATCTTTATAGGATGCATATAAACTGGAGAACTAATGCAGTGTGATCCACTTTAACTACCTCGACTCAATGCTGTAGAATTCTGGGATTTGTAGTTTGGTGAGGTTGCTCCACTTCAGCAGTGGAACTCTCTGCCCCAGAGTGTGGTGGAGGCTCCTTCTTTGGAGGCTTTTAAATAGAGGCTGGATGGCCATCTGTTGGGGGTGCTTTGAATGCAATTTCCCTGCAAGTGGTTGAACTGGATGGCCCACAAGGTCTCTTCCAACTCAACGATTCTATGTACTCTTTGGCAGAAAAGGCATTTATAGGATTAGACCTTATTCCGACTACAAAGAGAATACAAAAGCGCCGGGCGTTTGTTCCTGTGACTTCTGTGCCTTTTCTTGAACTTAGGTACGCAAAGCATTTCACATGCTGCCTCCTGGGCATAACCTTTGCCATACTCAAATTGTCATTATTTTACTGTTCTTCTTGGTACAAAAAATTAAAACAAACAGTTGAATGGAAAGGGAAAAAGGGGAGGAAAAACAATTAATGGATAATAACTTGAAAAATGATCTATATATAAATTCCCCCAAAAGGTAACCACATATCCAAATAGTTATCCTGATATTTATATTATAATTTTTATTTTTTTATTTATTTATTTCGATTTTATAGACCGCCCTTCCCAACAGTCTCGGAGCGGTGTACAATTGGTAAAAACATACGAAAAACAGTCACATATCTTAATAAAACAATACAAAATACAAGTTTAACAACAGGCAGTAACTTAGGGTGGTAATATATGTCGAGCATTTGATGGTTTGCGGAGGGCTGCTGAGACTGAACACCCGCCGGAAGAGGACAGTTTTACACTTTTTCCGGAAAGGAATAAGCTCGTTGAGAACTCTTGCCTTGTCCGGTAGGGCATTCCACAATGCTGGAGCCACCACTGTAAAGGCCCTCTGTCTGGTTACTGATAAGTGATATGCCCGAACTGAAGGGACCACTAGTAGGTTTGAATCCTCCGAACATAGGGATCTCTGGGGAATTTATTTATTTATTTATGCTTCAAACTTTTATACCGCCACTCCCCGAGGGCTCGGAGGGTTGACATAGTTTGACACATAACAAGAAAACAGTAGAATAGAATAAAAAGATTAATTACATAAAAACAAAGGGGGGGTATAGGGATATAAGACATTAAGAGGACAGTGGCAGAACATAGGTCTGGGTGAACTCAGAACCCGCATAGGCTGCCACGCTGCCGGAGGGGCCGTCTAATGGTGGCATCTGTCATACAATCAAAAGAAGGTAGTTGTGGGGTTCCCAAAATGTCATGACGAATCTCTAGCCTAGGGTGAAGACATCCGGTTTACTCCGGTGTCTTCAAGATCGACCGCCTATCCACCCCGCCCCCCCCCCCCGCGAAGCCTCAGCGGCGGCCGGGGGGAGGGGGGGCTCAAGCGGAGGCCAAGATCCCCGTGATGTTCAATGGTGACACCGAGCCACCATGTACGGGGAGAGACAGTCCCTCAAGTACACAGGCCCTAGACCAGGGCTGTCCAACTGGTGGCCACGGGGCCGGATCCGGCCCCGTAGCCTGTTGGACACGGCCCCACCTATGCCCTCAGCCGCCATTTTTAAATTTGGGGAAAAAAATTCGATTTTTTAAAAAAAATGGCGGCCGGGGGGGGAGGGGGAGGCGGGGCAGGGAGGAGGAAGAGAGCTAGCTCCTCCTCCTTTTTGGCGCCCTCCCTACCCCTAGGGCGGGGCCGCCGAAAAAGGGCAGAAGGCGGCGCCAACAGCAGCACGTCACAGGCCTGGCGTGACGCGCTGCCCCTGGCACCGCCTACTCCTCCTTTTCGCGCCACCTCCTTCCTAGGGCGCAGGGGCGCCAAAAGGAGGAGTAGGCGGCACCAAGAGAAGCGCGTCACGCCAGGCCTGTGACGCTCTGCTCTTGCGCGCCTCTCCTCCTTTTGCGCCCCTCCCTACCTAGGGTGGGGGAGTCGCCGAAAAGGGCAGAAGGCAGCGCCAAGAGCAGCGCGTTACAGGCCTGCCGTGACGCGCTGCCCCTTGGCACCGCCTTTCTGCTTTTTTCGGCGCCCTCCCTTCCTAGGGCGGAGGGGGCGCCGAAAGGAGGAGGAGGCGGCGCCAAGAGCAGAGCGTCACAGGCCTGGCGTGACGCTGCTCTTGGCGCCGCCTTCTCTCGCGCCCTCCCTTCCTAGGGCGGAGGGGGCGCCGAGAAGGAGGAGTAGGCGGCGCCAAGAGCAGAGCGTCACAAGCCTGGCGTGACGCGCTGCTCTTGGCGCCGCCTTCTCCTTTTCGGCGCCCCCCGCCCTAGGAAGGAGGGGGCGCCGAAAGGGAGGAGTAGGCGGTGCCAAGGGGGGCGCGCGTCACGCCAGGCCTGTGACGCGCTGCTCTTGGCGCCGCCTTCTGCCCTTTTGGCCGTTTTAGGAGGGGTGGGGCCTGGGGCGGGGGCGGGGCCTGGGGGCGGGGCCGAGCGGCCCCCTAGGTCATCAGTGACCTTTTATCCGGCCCTGGACCCCGTAGAAGTTGGACAGCACTGCCCTAGACCATGTAGGGCCTTAAAGGTCAGAACCAACACCTTGAACATGATCCGGTATTCTATAGGAAGCCAGTGCAGTTGCTGCAGGATGGGAATAATTATAATAGTAAACAAATCACAACACTCAAACACAGGGGAAGTCCAGACAAGAAACAACCAGGGACAGCTAATCACTCCTCAACAAAGGATTCCCCCAGGCACGAACAAGCCACACCTAAAAACTGTCAGGCTGTCAAATGCTAATCAAGGTGGCCAATTTATATATTCACACCTAAACCCAACAGACAAGAGTTCTTTCTCCCACCATGGACTGCATTAATTCCAGTAAATCTTGGGCCTGTTATTCTGTCTCAACCTGAGCTACTTTACAGGGCTTTACAGGTGAAGGATAAATACCATGTACTGTATGTTGCTTTCAGCTCAATGGAGGAAATATAAATGTAACAAATTATTTTTAGTGCCCACACAGCTATATGAACTTGACTCAGAAATCAATCTCTTTATATTCAGGAGTGCTTTATTCCAGGTAAGTACGTATAACATTGCAACACAAAGTTTATGTACACCACAATCCCAGACAACGTCTACTGCCCAATGGAATTCCCTGAAATGAGTTTAGGATTGCCATGAATATAAACCAAATCTGCCTTAGTGCTCAAAACTAAAAGAATGGATGTTGTTAAAAGGTAGATGTTACATAAGCTCTCATTAACTGCCACAATTTTCTTTTCATGCTTTGCTGCCATATCAACATTCTCTTCCTGTGCCTAATGATAATGGCACATAATCCCAAACCTATTATTTTAATTCAAGGTAGAGCTATGTTTCAGCTTAATGTCAACCGTTGATTAAAAAGACTAGGATAGGGCAGATTAAATAAATTGTTTTTCCATCCCTCTGCCAAAGCTCTTATTTTATTGCTACTTTTATCGGCACACAGCTTGACAATGATGGGCAAATATAACTTTTCTAGAAATATTGTATCTGTGTTGAATGAATGATAATGGGAACCAATGCCGTTTTGCTTCCACATTACCCAAGCATATCGGATTAGAACAATCAGTATATCACTTCTCTCCTAATTCACAGCACAGCAGTTCATTACAAGGATGGTGCTTTTCAATTTTGTTAAGATATACTGCCATAAAACTGGCTGGTTTCCCATATGGGACGTCTCCAAACATATAGCACACTTTTGCTCCAGACCCTACTAAAATGTACCCTTAGGCTCTCATCTAAAACCGTGTTGCCAGAATTAAGCTCAGTCTAACATTTTAGTAGCAATTCATGAAGCATTAGACCAAAGTGCTCCAACCCTTGAATCCACCCATCCTTCTGAAAACATGGTTACTTGCCTTGAAAGCTCCCTTCCTACCTAGATGGTCAAGCTTGAGCAGTAGAACTGGAGCACGTAAGGACAATATGTGATTCTCCCAATCTTGTTCGATTTCAGTCCCACCATGACAATGACTGGCCAGGCCCGGATTACCCATAGGGCCAACCTAGGCCATGGCCTAGGTGGCGCAAACCGAGGGGGGTGCAGATCACGAACCAAAAAAATTGTTATAAAATAATTTAAAAATTGCACTGCGATTGGCTCCTGCCGCCTGGTACCCAAAAGGAGGCGGAGCCAAGGCCAGGCTCCGCGGAGGCAGCGCTCGTGCTCGCCGCGTCAGCCTCAGCCCATCCATCTACGCCGCTGCTTCTCAGCCAGTGCTTCTGTGCCTGCGGGGAGGGGGCGCCTGGCCTGGCCTGGATTGGAGTGGCTTCCTTTGCAGGCTGCTGAGGGAAGAGGAGGCCGCGGGAAAGAAGGGCGGCGTGCGGTGTGGAGGCCTGGTGGGGAGCCTGAGGTGGAGGAAGGCCCCGACTCTCTCCAGCCGTTGGGCCATGAGCCACATGTGGGGCATCCTCTGAAGACCCTGCCCCGGACGAAGAGCATGCTCTGGACCCAGCCCGGCTTTCCCCGTCCTTTGGGCCTCGGCTCTGCGGCACTCGCTCGCCCTCCTCTGCCTCCCTCCTGAGGGGTAATGAACTCGCTCCCCGCCACACAAAGGGGCCCATTCCCTTCTCTTCAGTGACAGCACGCACACACCTTTCCCCTTAGCCCCATTGGCACAGGACGGGAAGGATGCGGCGGCGCGAGGCGGAGGGGGGGAGAGGGGTGTGGGTGTGTGGTAGAGGTTGGATTAATTCCAAAGTGTGGCCTAGGGCGCAAAAAGCTGTTAATTCAGGCCTGTGACTGGCCAAGTTGGCTGGGACTAATAGGTGTTGAATTCCACGATCTGGAGGGTTAAAGGTTTCTTACACCTACCTTTAAAGTTGCAGTCCTATACATGAATTTCTATAGATTTTATGATGTACATAGGATCAGATGGCCAATTGTGACCATTGGCGCATCTATACTGTACAATCAATGCAACTTGACATTGATTGATTTCACTGCCATGGCTCAATGCTGTGGAATCTATTGAGTTGCAATTTTACAATGTCTTTAGCCTTCTCTGCCAACAAATTCTGGTGCTTCATGAAACTACAAATCCCAGGATTCCATAGCATTGAACCATGGCAATTAGAGTGGGGTCAAACTGTTAGGAAGCTTGGGAGTTGAAGTCCAAAACCCCTGGAGGGCCAAGGTTTGCCCATGCCTGGTGTAGATGCACTTTGAGTGACTTCAGCTGCCTATTCTTACTTACTGTACATTTGGATTATCATCTGCATTAGAGTAAGGAAATGGGACTGCTCTGCATGCCCCTTTCTTAGACTGCATCTACACTTGTCATATAATGTGTCTACACTGGTCACATAATGCAGTGCCAACCTACATTAAATGTCAATGAAGATCCAGCCTTAGATTCAAGAGGTCCCACTTATGGCAGTCTAACTGGTCTTTGGATTAATATGGCTATCATTTACTAATAATGGCAGATACCCAACATGCTCTCGTCTTTACTGTTTTCCCACACCTCTCTTTACTCTGATGAGGATTTGAGAAGCACGTGAGAGAGATGATTAGAATATGACAGATGTTTGATTTGTGCCAAAACAGATTATATCTTAAAACTGAGCTGTCTCAGAAATGTAATGTAATATCAGCCATGTAAAATCAGGTTAGGACACATCATTTAAATAAAGAGGTGATGCATATCAGCATTGTAGAAAACTTCAATAACCTATGTAAAGAATCTACAAACCCTTAATGAGTTTCTGTTCATGTCATCTTTTGTTTACAAACACTGATAACCCATGCCTGCCGGGAAAATAAATCAGACCAGATAATAATAACGACAACAACAAAATAATACTATAGTCAGCCCTCCACATTCACTGGGGAGAAGAGCATAGGATTCATATGAAAATGAAAAACCAAAAATAAAATCATTGTGTTTGTTTAGTTGAGAGAATACCTCTCTAAGGACCTCATCAGATGTGCTATTGGAATGAGGCACAGGGACCTGTCCCCCCATGCCCTACTTCTTTATGGCTTCCGCCCTGCCCAGTACCTCCCAGTACCCTGCCCAGGACCACCCTGAGAATTTCGGGGGGGGGGGTTAAGCCTGAATCCCCCCATCCCCCCCCCCCCAGTTATAGGCCTGTTTAATCACTGACCAGAGAGAACCCAGTTCTGTGTCTTGACGCAAATCTTTGGGAACAGTACTGTAGCCAGGATTTTGATTTGGGGGGGGGATCATTTTGATTGGTGGGAGGGCTGAGTCTGAGTGAGAGAGGATCTATCCTAGCAAACCTTTTGTATTGTTATCCCAATACCCCCATGCATATGGGATATATTGAGCATGGTGATTAGATCATGATATGACTAAGCATAACAGTTTGAATAATGTACCAGTAAGGCCTTCTCGCGGACCACCCTGAGAATTTCAGGGGGGGGTGAAGCCCCTCAAGCCCCCCGGCTACATGCCTGCCCCTGCCCCATCACATGGGGAGAATGGAAAGATGGAGAGCCTGCCATGGTTCTCAACTGCGATTTTTTGGGCAACAGGAGTTTCAACTTCAGTCACAGAGCTGTCCCAGAAGTAGTTCTCTGGAGTGTGATGACAGCCACTGGGCTCCGAGGCTGGAGGTATAACCTCCTTTTGTTGCCACCGATATAAGGTAAGTGTGAAGAGGTCCTAAAAATTTCTAGGTGTTTGAACATAACTCCATAGTCAATTTTTGCAGGAAGCCAAACAAAGAATCACATTGGAGAACCTAGAAAATCTTAGAAATGTGGAGGGACAACTGTACTACAACAGGCTAGGCAACTGGCCCCCTACTTGTCCAGGAACGACCTGGCCATGGTAATCCAAGCGACAGTCATCTCGAGACTAGACTACTGTAACGCCCTCTACATAGGCCTTCCCTTGTCGACAATCCGGAAACTCAAGCTAGTGCAAAATGCTGCGGCTCGCTTGCTGGTGAGAACATCGACAAGAGAGCATGTTACTCCCATCTTACAGCAATTGCACTGGCTACCAATCGAGTACCGAATTGACTTCAAGGTGCTGGTTTTGACCTTTAAGGCCTTGCATGGTCTAGGGCCAGTGTACCTGAGGGACCGCCTTACCCCGTATGTTCCCCCGAGATCACTGCGCTCGGAAGAGCGAAATCTATTAGCGGTACCAACAATCCGCTCCTGCCATCTGTCTACCACCAGGCAACGAGCCTTCTCAGTTGCTGCCCCGACATTATGGAATACATTGCCGGATGATGTCCGTGCTATTGTTGAGCTCATTCCATTCTGGAGGGCATGCAAAACCATCTTATTCAGGCTTGCCTTGAATTGAATTCCCGGATATTGTAACCGTCCACTGTTTATTGCTTATGACATTTTATGCAATTTTACCTACTGTTCGTTGTTTTATTGCTATTGTTGTACACTGTGTGTTTGCTTGGTTGTGTGTAAACCGCCCCGAGCCTGCCGGAAGGAGCGGTATACAAGACTGAATAAATAAATAAATAAATAAATAAAATAATACTACCATTTTTCCAAATTCTTGCCGCAGGTACACTGTATCCAGTTTCTGAATCCAGATTATCTGCTTTGAACCAGATTATATGGCAGTGTAGACTCATATAATCCAGTTCAAAGTTGGTAATCTGGATTCAGAAACTGGATTATATGGCAGTGTAGATCAGCCTCTGTTAGATCCATTCTTTTGTTTACTTATTCATTGTGCCTCTGAAACTAGATCTTGGAGTAATTCCTGGCATTGCTAACATGCAATTTGATATTAAATGTGATACAAACTGGGACAATAGGAAAAAAGATTGCATTAAAACAATAGGTTTATGCCATTTTAAAACCATGATATTTAATCTTTCTAGGGGCTCTTTAACACTAATTTCCAAGGAACTATCTCTTAGACTGCATTCACCCCACTCTGATCTTATAGGGTACCATAAAGCTAAAAAGACTTTTGTCCAAAGAGGAGAGTTTCCTTGGAACGCCAGTGAGAAATATCACAGCTCCATTTGTGTCTCCATTATCCTGGGATTATCGTGTCTGGACTTTGCTAAACCAGCCTCTGTTTTGCTTACACCATTGAAATGAACTGAAAATGACTATAAGCCCTCCCAAAACCAGAAGTTTACAACTTGCTTCCCTTTATTCTAGAACCAGTGACCATGAGTAATGATGATAGTAACAACAACAGTAACAACGAAGCACTTCCTCCAAGATTGCTAGAAAACCTGAATGGTGAATATCTGCTTATGTGAGCAAAACACCTTGAAAATTTCTTATTCACATAAACAGAGTTTATCTTAGGTAGTCCAAATGATGGTTTTATGGAGGAGCAGAAGCATCTTGGTCGAACTGCATCACACCCTAGAAGACAGGTGAATCACCTGCTCCTGAGTTACCCTTCCACTTATACTCCAACCAGGTCCTACCAGTTCTGAAGAAGAGGGCAACCATCCAACTGGCTTTATAAATAATATAAACTAAAGTTTCTCCCTTATGCCAAGTCAGACTATTGATGATCTAGCTCAGTATGATCTAAATCTATTGGAAATAGCAACCTTCTTCAAGCCTCCACTAGTTATTTGTTTTGTATATAATTTAGAATTCTTACTGTTTTGTATATGTGTGTATTCAGAAGCAGCCCTGTAGCGCCGAACATCCTGCTTTGCAACGTTTGCAGAGCTGTTTGAGCTGGAAGTCAGCCTGAAGAAAACGGAAGTCCTCTACCAGCCCGCACCATAGGAAGAACACCATCATCCCCACATCAGCATAGGTAAATCTGTGCTTAAGTCTGTTCAGCAGTTCACCTACATGGGAAGCATCATCTCTTCAGACGCCAAGATTGATAAAGAGATAGATCACAGATTAGCAAAGGCATAGAGTGCATTCAGAAGGCTTCACAAAAGAGACTGGAGCAACAAGCACCTGAGGCAAAGCACAAAAATCAGTGTGTACAGAGCTATCGTACTGTCTATTCTCCTCTATGGGTCTGAAACATGGGTCACCTATCGCCAACACCTATGACTCATCAAACACTTTCATCAGCGCTGTCTTCGCTCAATCCTAAATGTACACTGGACTGACTATGTGACTAATATTGCTGTCCTTGAGCAGGCAGGGATCACCAGCATTGAGGCCATGCTATTGAAAACACAGCTGCGCTGGGCAAGGTACATCTCTAGGATGGAGGACCACTGCCTCCCAAAGATACTACTCTACGGTGAAGGTTGACTCAAGTGAGTTGGTTGACTCAAGAAGAAGGTTGACTCAAGTGAGTTTTTAACTCTTCTCAGGGAGATTCCTGATTTTCCCAAATGGTAATGAATGCCATTTTCAAAAAAAATAAATGAAGATTTCCATTTCTCAAAAGATTAGGGCACCATTTTTCCAAAAGGTCATGATCTAAAAGTCATACTTTTCCAAAAATATCAAAGGTGTGTGACTTTAGTTGTTACGGCACCAAATTTCACTCTTCCAGACTCACTACAAGTTGTTTCCTCACCAGTAGAAAATATAAATACCAAAAATCAATGTCCAAAGTTACCCAGAGAAATATACCTTGTGTCATAGGAAAACTGTGTTTCTAGTACAGTTTTTTTTAATGGAATGGGAATTAATGGGGAATTTCAGAAATTTCAGAAACTACAAAATTTGGTATAATGCTGCATATGGTGGCATGTTGCTCATCTCTTGAACTATTAAAAAACACAAGCAGTAACTTATCAGTGTTTCAGACAGGAGTCTTCCTTGGGCAAGGATTAAACTCTGACATGCCAAGTATGTGTCCTACCACTAAACTGCAGCCACATTCCCCTTTCAATGCAGTAAGCATACAAATATTTGCAGCTCAATTTGGGATTGAGCCTCAATGAGTTCAGTGAGACTTCAATGTGTGCGTGTGTGTTCAAGTCACACTTATGGTCACCCCATGAATTGCACAGGATTTTCTTAGGCAAGGAATACTCACAGATGGCTTGTGACTGCCTTCCTCTGAAATATAACTTACAGCTCCTGATATTTCTTGGTGCTAGTACTAACTAGGTCTGCCCCTGCTTAACTTCCAAGATATGGTACCCGGTATCTGTATCTTCACTGTAGATACAGTGAAGACACCTGCCCTTGCGCTTTGCTACTCTGCTGCTGAGTAGGCATGCCTAGCGTGGAACACATCTCACCACGCTAAAACAGTGGATGTGGCTCTTAATGAGACATGCCACATTATCACAGGATATCTACGACCTACATCACTGGCGAAATTATACTGTTTAGCCAATATTGCACCACCTGACATCCGCTGGGAAGTAGCAGCCAATAATGAAAAGACTAAAGCAGTGACATCTCCGGCCCACGCCCTGTTTGGATATCAGCCAACATGCCAACATCTTAAATCGTTTTCTAAGAACTACAGAGATACTCACAAGAACACCTCAGCAAGCAAGAGTCCAAAAGTGGCAGGCAAAAGCCCAGCACCTCAATCAGTGGCTGATACCAATGACACACACACACACGCCCACGAGGCACACAAAAGCCTGGGCAACTTGGAAGGCGCTGAACAGATTGCACTCTGGCACCATGAGATGCAGAGCCAACCTGAAGAAATGCGGCCACAAAGTGGAGTCCATGACATGCGAGTGTGGAGAAGAGCAAACCACAGCAACCTGAGCCCCACCACATGCACAATGGGGACCTTAAATTTGGTTTTAAATTGTTATTGGTCATTGTACTGATCTTTGTAAACCGCTCCGGGCCTTTGGGGATTGGCGGTATATAAGTTCAAACAATAAATAAATAAATAAATATATACTGTAGATAAATAAATAGAGGCACTCCAAGTGACCAGCTTCTAGTCAAAGGGCATTTAATATAATGCCAAGTTTTTAAACTTTGTTTTTTTTTAAAAAAAATACATTACAACTGTACCTTTGGTTTGCTTCTGATATGATAAATACCATATTTTCCGGCGTATAAGACGAACCCAACTTTTCCAGTTAAAATATAGAGTTTGGTATACACTCGCTGTATAAGACTACCTCTCTTCGAACGCACACCAAATAAAAAATTAAAAATCATCAGTTTCGATTTCAATATGGTAATTTTCCTATGACTGTACCTCCTTCTCTGCCTCTGAGATCTCGCACCTGCGCACCTGCACCGCTTCAGTGCAGTCTTCAGGAGCGAGATCTGAGAGGCAGAGGAGGAGGTACAGTCATAGGATACAAGGGCGGGCCAGACAGGTAAAAGAGGTGTGTTTTTCTGGGCCCAGAGCCACTCCATCTCCTTTTTCCATACCCCGGGCGCCCTGGACGCCTGCAGCTTGCTCCGCCCTTCCCTTACACCTTCCCAGTGAGGCGCCCCTTCACCTCACCATTGGGACCGCATTAAGTCCACGAATCCTGATGAATGGATTTTCTTCTACCGTACTTGTACAGCGTCACCCTTAATGCTTTCATACAGTCGCTGCATATGGCAGGGACGCGGCCACTGCCATTTTTGAGCTCCCCCCACCATATGTGGCAACCACAGATTCTCCAATCCAGATTGGAAGTTTCAGCACCCGCTCTATAAGTCGGCTCCCGGCATATAAGATGACCCCTGAGTTTTGAGAAGATGTTCTTGGGTTAAAAAGTAGTCTTATAACCCAGAAAATATGGTAAATAAAATGGGACCTGGTGCTTTCAAGGTCTCAAGGCTGCTTCAGTGGGACTTGCTTCCAAGTAAGTGTGCTTATTAATAAAGACAGGCCTGAAAGCAAGCAAAGCCTTCCTAGCAGAGATATGCTGGCTCAGTTCAATGAAAAATAGATTGAATCACAATTCAGCCAAAACAAATCATAATGAGAGGCATATGAAAGTATTTCTTCAGCCATGTGATTGTGGAGGAGGAAGCAAGGACTGACTCGAGGCAACAATCTTATCACATCTCAGCAAACTTTCATTATTTATTTACTACATTTCTATACCGCCAGGGCCGTAGCCAGGAGTTTGATTCGGGGAGGGGGGGGGGAGTGGGGTTCGGGGGGGCTGAGACTGGGTGGAAGAGGGTCTACCCTAGCAAACCTTTTGTATTGTTATCCCAATAACCCCATTAATGTGGGATATAATGAGCATGGTGATCAGATCATATGAATAAACATAACAGTTTAAATACTGTACCAGTAAGGCCTTTTCGCGGACCACCCTGAGAATTTCGGGGGGGGGGGCTGAAGCCCCCTTAGCCCCCCCTCCCGGCTACATGCCTGTCCTACGACAACAACAAAATACTGTTGTAAATCAGAAATTTTGAAGCTTGAAGTTATAAAATTATTTATTAAAATGCCTGTATACCGCCATTCTCAGCCCGAGGATGACTCATGGCGGTTTACAAAGCGGCACAATTCAATGCCAACGATATAAAAACAGATAAAACAATTAAACATAGTTAAAAATTACAATTACATATAAAAACATAATAAAACCATAAATCCTCTGTAATTTATTATGAAATCATTGTCCAGTTGTGTTGTCCAGCCATTCCAAGATCAGAGTTATCAGCTACACTTCAGGAAAAGCCTGTTCAAATAACCAGGTCTTAACTTTTTAACAAAATGTTAAGAGGATGGGGGCTGATCTAATATCCCTGGAGAAGGCATTCCACAGCAGAGGGGCCACCACCGAGAAGGCCCTGTCTCTCGTCCCCGCCAGCCGCACCTGTGAGGATGGCAGGACCGAGAGCAGGGCCTCCCCAGAAGATCTTATATTTCTAGATGGTTCGTAAGGAGAGATACGTTCGGACAGATAGGTAGGACCAGAACCGTTTAGGGCTTTATAGGCTAAAGCCAGCACTTTGAATTGTGCTCGGTAGCAGACTGGCAGCAACTGGAGCTGGCGCAACAGAGGAGTTGTAGGCTCCCTGAGCACCGTTCCTGCTATCAACCTGGAGCTTCCGAACAGACTTCAAAGGCAACCCCACATAGAGAGCGTTGCAGTAGTCTACATGGAATTTAACCAGGCCTGGATTACCCATAAGGCCAACATAGGCCATGGCCTAGGGGCACAAGCCGAGGGGGGCGCAATTCACGGACCAAAAAAAAGTTAATTTTTAAAAAAAAAACCGTGGCCAGCCCTTGGGAATGGCGGGAGTTGAAGCACAAAGGCCCCGGAGGGAGGGCCGAGCCTGGTCTCAAGGCAGGACATGCAGGGTGAGGAGCCGCACCAGCGGCGGCTTCCCTCCCTTCCTCCTCCCCGCTTCTCAGTCAGGGGGCGGGGCCTCCCAGAGTGACATCACTCCCTCCCTCCTCCTCCGCCAGGCCCGCCTTCCTTGTTTGCGCCGTCGCCTCCCAGGGTGACGTCCCTCCCTCCCTGGGAGAAAGGGAGTGGGCGGGGCCAGGAGCGAGTCCTCCGAGCTCGCCTCTGGCCCCGCCTACCGCCTTGTGACACCCATCGATCAAAGCTGAAGAGCAGCAGCCGGCCAATCGGGGATCCTCCCGAGCGGGTGTGGCTCCACAGATTCGGCCAATAGGAAGGTGAGGGCCTGCTTGGAGGCAGAAGTCCACGGAGGGGGGTTCTCCCTGAGCCACGGATTGCAACCAAGGAGGAGGAGGAGCAGCGGCCAAGAAGGACATGGGCAGGGGCAGCCTAACCTATTCTGGGGGGGTAAGTGAAGAAAATTTTGGCGCTCCCCCCCCCGCCGCTGCGTCACTTGGTCCCGCCACCACCGTACTGCCCTGTGCTGCCGCCATGCCGTGGCGTGCCTCCGTAATGCACGGACATTTCCGCATAGGGCAGAAGCTGCTGCAGGCAGCAGCAGGGAGTTCCACTTTGGCAGCGCAGCCAGTGCCAATCCCTGCTGCTGCCTGCAGCTGAACTTCTGCTCCGGCATTCTGCATGGCGGAATTTCGCGCATGCTCAGAAGCTGCTGCAGGCAGCAGCAGGGAGTTCCGCTTCGGCGGCGGCCATCCATGATGGCGCCCCACGCGGCTGCGTAGGTTGCTCACATGGACGGACCGCCCCTGGAGATGGGTGGGTGTCTCTCTCTCTATCTCCAGGGAGGGCCCCCCCAGGCCTCTCCCCACTACTCTCCCTCCCTGGGGCGAGGGGATCCTAATCAGCATCGGCAGATGGCCACCCTGCCATGGCCCCCAAGTCCCCGGGCGAGGAAGGAAGGAAAGGCAGGCGCGGCTTGGGCCCCACCCTCCCTTCCCGGATCCCAAACAAGAACTTTCAGTGCCAGTAGTAGAGGGGGCGTAATTCCAAAGTGTGGCCTAGGGCGCAAAAAGGTGTTAATCGGAGCCTGGATGTAACCAGAGCGTGTGCTACCCTCAGCAATTCTGCCCAGCACATGTATTTACTTTAGCCAGTGCAAATGCTAATATTTCAATGCTACTTAATGGGAACAGAACAGGAAAGAGAATAGGCATCCGTGACATCACAGGATACTCCACCAAGAGTCAACCAGCTTCTCTCGTATACATCTGCTCATTTATTCATTATGTTTAATTTACGAAGAAAGAATGCACGCTCAGGATCAATGCTGAGTAATTAATGGTAATTAGTCCATCAACAGGAGTGCTGAAAGTTTATGTCAATAAGGCCCCGCCCCTTAGGAATTTGCAATCTAAATGTGTCACAGTGGAAGCAAAAGCAGTGAGGTGGGAAGGAGGAAAGAGAAGCACAGAATATGTATGTACTCGCATTTCGGTGGCATTTGCTTAGGAAGGGTGACACTGACAGATGGAGAAATGTACCAAGAACTAACTGATGCTATACCTTGATTAAGGGCAAAGCTGAAAGAGGCCAAGAGTCATGCATCCCAGCATGCTTTGTAAGAATCCCACCCACCAGCAGGCATTGGGAGACTAGCAGTTATTGGCAAGTGGCTCACTCCACCTGTTACCTCAGGGATAGGGAACCGGTGTCCTTCAGGTGTTGCTGGACCACATGGCCCATGAGCTTTTACTTCTGATGCTGCCATTTGGGAGTTGTAGTTGCTGGGATTTATAGTTCACCTACAATCAAAGAGCATTTTGAACTCCACCAATGATGGAATTGAGCTAAACTTTGCACACAGAACTTCCATGTTCAGCATAAAATAATGGAAGGATTTGGTGGGACCTTGAGTTTTGGAGTTATAGTTCACCTACATCCAGAAAGCACTTGGACTCAAACAATGATGGATCTGGACCAAACTTGGCACGAATACTCAATATGCCCTAATGCAAACACTGGTGGAGTTCGGGGGAAAGAGACGTTGACATTGGGGAGTTGTGGTTGCAGGGATTTATAGTTCACCTACAATCAAAGAGCATTCTGAACCCCACCAATGATAGAATTGGAGCAAACTTCCCACACAGAACACACACATGACCAACAAAAAATACTGTGCTTTCTGATGGTCTTTGGTGACCCCTCTGAAACCCCCTCAAGTCTCCCCTAGGGGTCTTGACCCCCAGGTTGGGAAACACTGTTCTAGGGCAAAGTGGAGCCCGTGCTGGTGCAGCAGGTTAAACCGCTGAGTTGCTGAACTTGCTTACCAAAAGGTCGCAGGTTCAAATCCGGGGAGTGGGGTGAGCTCCCGCTGTTAGCCCCAGCTCCTGCCAACCGTTTGAAAACATGCAAATGTGAGTAGATCAATAGGTTCTCTTCTTACCTCTGGCAGGAAGGCAAGGCTGCTCCATGCAGGCATGCCTGCCACATGACCTAGGAGGTGTCTAGGGACAACACTGGCTCTTCGGCTTAAGACATGGAGATGAGCACCAACCCCCAGAGTTGGACACGACTGGACTTAATGTCAGGGGAAAACCTTGACCTTGACCTTGGGCGCGAATTGTTTCCAAATCCCCAGCCTGTTTGCTTCCATATGAGCAGAAGATGTGAAAAATCATCTCTGTCTTGGCCTTGAGGAACTCTTCTCTCCAACCCTTCCCCCCCCCCCCCCCCTTTCATGGCAGCAGCTATTTTCTCCTGAAGCCTACACATCTCCAGTGCTACAGATCTCTTCCTCTCTTTCCAAGGGGGGGGGGGGATCCAAGCATCAAGGAGGGGGAAAGGAAGCAGAGGGGGAGGATTGGGGGGAAGCAGGCAGCTCAGAGTTTCAAGTCCCCAAATAAAACCCATCTGGAAGCCGAACTTCCCCCTCTCTCTAGACAGACAGACAGACACGCATGTGTATGTACACACACAGGGCAAGGGGGGAGGAGGCGGCGCGTGGGAGGGGGAGGAAGGGGAGAGCGGGGGGGGGGAGAATGTCAGGATGCACGCTCTCGCTTTCTTCACGGCTGTGTTTACCTTGGAGGTTTTGGACTCGGAGATCCGTAATCTGCCCGATCAGCTCCTCCCGCTGAAACCAGTCCCACTCACTCCCGGCCATGGCATCGGGGAGGGGGTCGGAAGCGGTGTCTTATTGGGAGAAGGGGGGGGGGAGAGAAACCGATCCAGGAAAGACCCCCCCTTCCTGGTCCCCGAGCACCTTCGAATGGAGCAAGAGAGGAGCCAAAGGAGGAGGAGAAAGGGGGGAGGAGGGAGAGGCAGAGAGGGATCGGCAGGGGGTGGGGGGGGGAAAAGGGGGGGAGGCAGAGAGGAGGAGGAGGAAGACTGAAGAGCACGGGGTGGGGGCAAAGAAGGCGCTCGGGGAAGCCCCCAGACCCCAAACAGCCCAGGAAAGGGAGGTCGGGCCGTTCTGGAAGGATGGATCTCTCTCTCTCCCCCCGACCCCAGGCTTAAGTTTGTCCCGGACGCAAAGGAAGCCTGAGGTTTCCAAGTTGCTTCTTGCCAGGTTTCTGAGAGAAAGAAGCAAAGGAAGGAAGGAAGAAAGGAAGGCAGGCAGGGCAACGCGGATAAGGATCGCACCTGGTTAATGTTTACTGGGGAAGTAGAAAGAGGCGGAGAGAGCAACCAGGCAGCAGCCGGGCACACACGCCCAGCTCTCCCCTCTCTCTCCACTGGGCAAGGAGAAGGGGACAGCGTCATTCTTTTCATCTTTCCCTCTGTGCCCTCAATGGCCAAGGGATGGGAGGAAGGGAAGGACCAGGGGTTAAGTTTTGTATTGTTATCCCAATAACCCCATTAATGTGGGGGGGATCAGATCTGGGAATAAACATAACAGCCAGGGGCTGAGTCACCCTGAAGCCGGGGGGCTGAGCTGCACCACTCTCTAAATCACAATTATTATTATTATTAATACTACTACTGTTGTTCAACTAGTTCTGTGCCTCTCTGTTTGGAGAAGGGAACTGCCCCAGGCAGGGCCGTAGCCAGGATTTTGATTGGGGGGGGGGCTGAGTTTGGTTCGGGGGGGCTGAGACTGGGTGGAAGAGGGTCTACCCTAGCAAACCTTTTGTATTGTTATCCCAATAACCCCATTAATGTGGGATATAATGAGCATGGTGATCAGATCATGATATGAATAAACATAACAGTTTAAATAATGTACCAGTAAGGCCTTTTCGCGACCACCCTGAGAATTCCGGGGCTGAAGCCCCCTTAGCCCCCCCCCCCTGGCTACATGCCTGGCCCCAGGGAAGTAGCCCACTGGGCATGGAGGTGGAAAGAGCAAGAAGGGGGAAAGACATTCCTGAGGAAGAGAAAGGGAAGGAATGGAGGGGGGGGGAAGCTTGGGCCCCCTTTCCACCTGGAGGGTCTGGGAGCATCCAGGGTTCAAGCAGAAGCCAAATCCATGTACAGTGGGGGAGGGGGAGAGTATTTAGTCAGGTGCCAATTGTGCAAGTTCTCCCACTTCAAAAGAGGAGAGAGGCCTGTAATTGACATCACCATCATCATCAGTTTCTCACTTGTTCATCGCCCTCCATTAAAATGCTCCAGGCAATTTACATAAAACAATAGCATTAAATAAGACACAAAACCAAATAGACTGCACTAGACATTAAAAGCTCTGCTAAAAAGCCAGATCTTGAGTGCCTGAGCAAAGGGTCGCAGGCAGGGGCGGTCTAAGGTAATTTTAAATGGTAGGCAAACATTATTTTGGTGCCCCCCCCAAAAAACATTATTTTGCCGCCCCCATGTAAAACAAATATACAATTATAATATCACAATACCATTAGTAGTATTATATTGTATCAATGTATATATAATATATTATACCATACTCATACTATATTATATCATAATTATACTATATTACAATATAATTATAATATAATATATTGACATTATAATATAATGTAACATTCTATTATATTATTATTATAAAATAATAACATTATTTATTTAAATAAAATTATCCTCTACTAAATATTTTCATTACTCCTATAAAACTCAAATAACCCAAAATAAAGTAAAATAAAATATTATATATTACTATTTTGTACAATACCACTATACTGCAATATTACATGTAATATTACATGTAATATAAAATATATCATTATTCTATTGTTATATTGTATTTTTATTATATTGTATGACAATATTAAGCAGAACTGTATAATAATCAACAAGAAATGCAATGTAAATGCATCAAAATCAGAATATATTACCTATCACCCGACTCATAATTCATAGGAGTCTCCCATAAGTCCAAAATTAGGATCCCAATGTAAATGTAAATGTCTGAGGAACATCGGCAGGGCCAGGATGGCGCCCCATGCGGCCAGGATGGCGCCCCCTTCCCAGATGGCGCCCTAGGCAGCCGCCTACTTGGCCTATCTTGTAGGACCGCCCCTAGGGGGGAGGCGGAGACTGGGTGGAAGAGGGTCTACCCTAGCAAACCTTTTGTATTGTTATCCCAATAACCCCATTAATGTGGGATATAATGAGCATGGTGATCAGATCATGATATGAATAAACATAACATTTTAAATAATGGACCAGTAAGGCCTTGTCGCGGACCACCCTGAGAATTTCGGGGGGGGGGGCTGAAGCCCCCTTAGCCCCCCCCCCCCCTGGCTACATGCCTGGCCCCAGGGAAGTAGCCCGCTGGGCATGGAGGTGGAAAGAGCAAGAAGGGGGAAAGACATCCCTGAGGAAGAGAAGTGGAAGGAATGGAGGGGGGGGGGGGAAGCTTGGGCCCCCTTTCCACCTGGAGGGTCTGGGAGCATCCAGGGTTCAAGCAGAAGCCAAATCCATGTACAGGGGGGGAGGGGGAGAGTATTTAGTCAGGTGCCAATTGTGCAAGTTCTCCCACTTCAAAAGAGGAGAGGGGCCTGTAATTGACATCATCATCATCATCATCATCAGTTTCTCACTTGTTCATCGCCCTCCATTAAAATGCTCCAGGCAATTTACATAAAACAATAGCATTAAATAAGACACAAAACCAAATAGACTGCACTAGACATTAAAAGCTCTGCTAAAAAGCCAGATCTTTTATTTATTTATTTATTTATTTATTATTTTTAATTAAATTTTTATTGAAAGTTTTGGATACGTACAGATGGGGGGGTGGTTTTGGGGTAGGGCGAACTGGGGGTATGGGGGGGGTGGGGGGTAGAGAGGGGTGGGGGTTAAGGGCGGTAGCGGTGGTAGACTGATCAGGGATCTGGGAAGGATAGTAATGGATAAGGGTGTTGAGAAAGGATAGAGATAGGGGTAACGAGTTTTCTTCTAGCTTCCTTTTTCTTGGGTTCTTCTTGTTTATCTTGTACAGTCCCTGTTTGGTATCCATTGTCCGTTCCTTGTCCTTTAATATAGCTAGGTCTGTACCCCTTCATCTTCCTCAGTCCCCTTTCTAACCATTCTCTTTAGGAGATTCGAGGCTTTTTACATCCATTTCCAGTTCGTCACATCTCCGATGACTAAAATACAACTCTAGAGGGTAAAGACACCTTTTCTTTAGGTTTTCTTTCCTTTTTTGTTGGGCTGTTCTCATCCAGCTTCTCTTCCTATTGGGCTGCGTCCCTATCTTTTTCTCTTTGTTCTTATCTGAAACCAGGGTGGAACTTTTGGAAGGTGCAACATCTTCCAGATCTTGAGTGCCTGAGCAAAGGGTCGCAGGTCACGCATGGCCCTCAAGTGGGGAGGCAAGGAGTTCCACAAGACAGGGGCAGAGATGGAGAAGGCCCTACGTCTTGTGCTCTCGAGATGTACTTCCCTGGGGCCTGGAACATACAGTAAGTTTAGTTGAAGGAGTGGTAGCGACCACTGGCAGCGAAGAGGGGAGAGGCGGTCTCTGAGATATGCTGGCCCCTGACCATAAAGCGCCTTAAAGGTCAGAACCAACAACTTAAACAGGGCCCGGAATTCCGTTGGAAGCCAGTGCAAATGCAACAGAGTTGGAGTTATGTGGCATCTCAAAGGTGTTTTTGCAAGTAGCCTGGCAGCCACATTCTGAATAATGCGGATCCTCCGAGTAGTCAACAGGGGAAGGCCAACATACAAGGCGTTACAATAATCCAGTCTAGATGTAACCATCGCATGGATGATTGTAGCCAAGGCTTCCTCTGGAAGGTAAGGTGACATCATAGGCAGACCTCAACTATTTATTTTTTATTTATTAATTATGTATTGTTTTTAACTTTGATCTGTTTTATTTGTGATTTTATTATTGTATCATGTGTCATAGCCTCTTGATGATTGGGCTTAGTGTAAGCCACCCTGAGTCCCCCTTCGGGGGTTGAGAAGCTGAAGGGATATAAATGCAGTAAATAAATAATTTAAAAAAATATTTATTTAGAGATTTATTAATCGCCCATCCCAGGTGGCCCTGGGCAATTTATAATAAAACACGCAGCTAAATATCTAAAACACCTAAACAATTTAAACAATCTAAACAGTTCCTCAAAAAGCCACGTTTTACAAGCTGTGCAAAAAAAATTTAAATCACGGGTAGCTCTGTATGGTGGAAAAGTATTTGGTCACCTACAAACAGATTTCTGGGTCTCACAGACCTGTAACTTCTTCTTGAAGAGACTTCTCTGTCCTCCACTCATTACTTGTAGTCATGGCACCTATTTGAGCTTGTTATCAGTATAATATCAGTTATATGTACAGTACAGGCATATACACTACACATACTGGTACATTATTTAAACTATGTTTATTCATATCAAAACACATCCCACATTAATGGGGTTATTGGGGACAGCTAGTAGATATGAGCCCCCGAAAACTCAGCCCCCTGAATCAAAATTTGTCCTGGTACATATATATATAACCCTGGATGATCCACAAAACACACACAAAACACATATACACAGAATGGCAGGGACAGCTGAGAATGTAAATAGACCCCCTGGATGATCCCAAAACATCCAGGTTGAAATATATATATATAGTGTGTGTGTGTGTGTGTGTGTGTGTGTGTGTGTGTCTATATATATATATATATATATATATATATATATATACATGTCTATATATATACATACACACACATAGTGTCAAGGGAAACCTTTTCCTATATGTGTGTGTGTGTGTGTGTGTGTGTGTGTGGCACACTCTTAATGTCAAGGAAAACCTTTACCATATATATCAGGGGTGCTCACACTTTTTCAGCATACTTATTTATTTATTTATTAACTTTATTAGCTACTTTTATGAAAAGCAAGCAAGCTTATGAAACAAAAATGATCTACCTACCCACTACAAAAATTATTATTATTATTTGGACTTGTATGCCGCCACTCCCCGAGGGCTTGGAGCAGCTTACAATCAGGTAAAACACACAGAGGTAAAAGCATACATATTAAACTAGCTTAAAAAAAGATTTCTGGCCTAGCAAAAAAAAGTGAAACATGTAACACAATATCTGCTTTGAACTGGGTTTTCTGAGTCCATACTGCTATATAATCTGATTCAAAGCAGATAACATGGGATTTTATTCAACAGTGTGGAAAGGACCTCAGATAACCCAGGGCCCTTCCACACATCCTATTTTATAGTTGACACACACAAACTGATTTCTTACTACTGGACGAATTGCTGCGGGACGGGACTGAGCCTTCCTCCCACCCTGCCTGCGATCTACCAGGATGCCCTACATGATCTACCAGTAGATCGCGATCTACCTAATAGCACCCCTGATATATATGGTAAAGATTTCCCCTGACATGAAGTCCAGTTGTGTCTGACCCTGGGGGTTGGTGCTCATCTCAATTTCTATGTCAAAGAGCCAGTGTTGTCCTTAGACACCTCCAAAGTCATGTGGCCAGCATGACTGCATGGAGTGGCCTTACCTTCCTGCTGAAGCAGTACCTATTGATCTACTCACATTGGCATGTTTTCAAACTGCTAAGTTGGCAGAAGTTGGGCCTAACAGCAGGACCTCATCCCGCTCCCTGGATTGGAACCTCCAACCTTTCAGTCAGCAAGTTCAGCACCATCTTTTTTATTGTGAACTCGCCGTTTCGCAGATTTCAAAAAATATTGATTTAAAACATATATCATGGTATTTTCACTGTTTTGTGGAGTTTTGCCGCCGCCGCTCTCTGAGGCGCTTTCCCTCCTCAGTCCTCCTTCCCTCCCTCCAGCCTTGAAGGGCCTTTCCTTCCTTTTCTTCACTTTATTTTAAGTTTATAAAGACTTAAAGTAGTGTATAATTACTAAAATAATGTATAATTAAAATCAGGGGCGGTCTAAGGTAATTTTAAATGGTAGGCGAACATTTTTTTGGCGCCCCCCCCAAAAAACATTATTTTGCCCCCCCATGTAAAACAAATATACAATTATAATATCACAATACATTAGTAGTATTATATTGTATCAATGTATATACAATATATTATGCCATACTCATACTATATTATATCATAATTATATTATACTACATTACAATATAATTATATTGTAATATATTGACATTATAATATAATGTAACATTCTATTATATTATTATAAAATAATAAAATTATTTATTTAAATTAAATTATCCTCTACTAAATATTTTCATTACTCCTATAAAACTCAAATAACCCAAAATAAAGTAAAAATAAATATTATATATTTTGTACAATACCACTATACTGCAATATTGTTTGTAATATTACATGTAATATAAAATATATCATTATTCCATTGTTATATTATATTTGTATTATATTGTATGACAATATTAAGCAGAACTGTATAATAATCAACAAGAAATGCAATGTAAATGCATCAAAATCAGAATATATTACCTACCACCCATCTCATAATCCATAGGAGTCTCCCATAAGTCCAAAATTAGGATCCCAATGTAAATGTAAATAGAAAAACAGCCAAAATGTTCAAATGAGGTCGAATACAGGCAGCGCGGCCTGGGCAAATTTGGGCCCTCCCTCCCGCTAGATGTTTTGGACTCCAACTCCCACAACTCCTCATAGCCTCAGGCCCCTCAGGTCTAGACAGAAATAGAGCAGAAGAAAAGAAGGAGGGAGAGAAGAGGTCACAGAGGAGGAGGAGGAGGAAAGCCCTTCATTCATTCCTTCACTTACACTTCCTTCACTGATTCTTTTCTCCTTTCCCGCAAACGCGTGCACGGCGGAGACAAAGGGAGAGGGGAAGCACTCCCTGCCTACCCAATAGGGAGTGCTTTGCTTACAGGCTTCTGTGCAAGGGAGCTACTGGGCATGCGCGGAGGTTTTTCGCGCATGCGCAGTTGCTCCTGCACTCAACTTCAGCTCCGGGCAACTGCGCCTGCATGAAAACCTCGCGTGCCCAGAAGCGGCGTCGGAGTGCACAAGGCCGGGGTCAAAAAGCAGGCAGCTGCAGCACTGTCTGAGGAACATCGGCAGAGCCAGGATGGCGCCCCATGCGACCAGGATGGTGCCCCCTTCCCAGATGGCGCCCTAGGCGGCCGCCTACTTGGCCTATCTTGTAGGACCGCCCCTTATTAAAATACATCGAGCATCCCTACATCGCAGTTTTTCACTTATTGTGGGAGGTCATGGAACGTAACCCCAGCAATAAATGAGGGAACACTGTATCTATCTATCTATCTATCTATCTATCTATCTATCTATCTCTATCTGGTAATTTTACTTGAGCATCGATGGATACGGCTATCCACGGGGGTCCTGGAATCAAACCTCATTAAATACTAAGGGTTCTCTGAACTTTCTTTAAATGTCCAGAAAAGAATTTGAGGTGATTTGATGCATTCCAGAAAAATACTTCTCTTCCTTCTGCTTCAAGTTTCTAACAACCATCAGCAGAGCAGGAGAAGATTTTTTCCCCTCTGGCTTGTTTCTAACCCTGCTTTTGTTTTATCTTTTTGGCAATTATTCTTTAGTTCTGCTCGGGTTGCCAATTCTCAAAATGTGAAAACACATAGGACTCATTTCCCCTCCCTGCCTGTTTCTCCTGTTTTGTGGAATTGAATGATTTTGAGATTAGGAGGAGAGGGTTTCTTTTAATGGCACAACAATTTGCCGGACTGGTTGCCCTGTTTCCGGTGCTTCTGGCTTTCCAAAGTTTGCCTAGACAATGCTTTTGTTATCTGAGCGGGAATGCATAATTGTCCTTCATTCCTGGCATTTCTTGTGGGCAATCCAAATTCTTTTGTTCCAGATAAAAGCAAGAAAATAGCACTTAGCCATTCTAAGCTTAAGAACAGCAGCATTTTGCCAAGTTGCTGAATTCCCCAGCAGTGGCACCTTTGTTGCTATTTGGGGTTATGTGCGAAACATAGTTGTGAGTCCTTCAGGACATCAACCTGACATGAAGGCCAAAACATTCACTTTATTTGCCTCCACTACATGACCAGTTAAAACTGCCAACTGTCTAATTAATAATAATAATAATAATAATAATAATAATCTTTCTCTACCAGCCCGCACCACAGGAAGAACACCATCATCCCCACGTTAGCATAGGCAAATCTGTGCTAAAGTCTTTTCAGCAGTTCACCTATCTGGGAAGCATCATCTCTTCAGATGCCAAGATTGACAAAGAGATAGATCACAGATTAGCAAAGGCATATAGTACATTCGGAAGGCTTCACGAAAGAGTCTGGAGCAACAAGCACCTGAGGCAAAGCACTAAAATCAGTGTGTACAGAGCTATCGTACTGTCTATTCTCCTCTATGGGTCTGAAACATGGGTCACCTATCGCCAACACCTATGACTCCTCGAAAGCTTTCATCAGCACTGTCTTCACACAATATACACTGGACCGACTACGTGACGAATGTTGCTGTTCTTGAGCAAGCAGGGATCACCAGCATTGAGACCATGCTATTGAAAACACAGCTGCGCTGGGCAGGGCACGTCTCTAGGATGGAGGACCACCACCTCCCAAAGATACTACTCTACAGTGAACCCGCCACGGGTCAGCACAAGAGAGGCGTCCCCAAAAAGAGATATACAGTAAGGACTCCCTGAAACAACATCTCAGGCTCGGCTAGATTGATCACCAACAATGGTCCACCCTGGCCTCACATTGGGACACTATCCACAATGCTGCGGCCTCTTTCTAGAAGACACGCCAAATGGGCCTCGAAGAGAAATGGCAACGCAGAAAGAACCGCAACTTGGAAACAACATCACCCAAGGAGACTTTCTGCTGTGCTTTCTGCAACTGAACTTGCTTATCTCAGATTGGCCTTTTTAGTCATCAATGCACTTGTAAAAAGCTTGGGATGAGTCTTCCTAAGAATTTTCATTCGCGAAGTAATGCCGAGATAGAATAAACTTTATTTATAACCCACCCCCATCTCCCCAAAGGGGACTCGGGGCAGCTCACACGAGGCCAAGCCCAAACAACAATAAAATAAAATCAAAACATCAGGAATAACACAACAAATTACATACATATAAATAAAAGCAATATACAATACGGTATCAAAATCACAGAGACACGGCGGGCTACAGGCAACATATAAAATGTTACAATCACAGGGTGAGATAAGCAGAATAGCATCCTTACAGGGGAAAGAACATCATTTATAGGTAGGGGGGGGGATGGAAACAAAGCACGGGGGCATTGAGGAGAACCAGTGATAGAGTTTAAATAGCTACTCTCCGAAGGCACAGCAGAAAAGCCAAGTTTTCAGTTGTTTTTTGAAGGTCTCCAGAGTGGGAGCTTTCCTAATCTCCCCGGGCAAGGAATTCCAGAGTTGGGGGCCACAGAAGAGAAAGCCCTCTCCTTTGTGCCCATCAGACGAGTCTGTGAGACTGGCAGGAGTGACAGGAGGGCCTCCCCCGAGGAGCGGAGGGTTCAAGCTGGTTCATGGAGGAAGATCCGGTCACGGAAGTAGGCGGCTCCCAAACTGTTTAGGGCAGTGTTTCTCAACCTGGGGGTCGGGACCCCTATGGGGGTCGTGAGGGGGTGTCAGAGGGGTCGCCAAAGACCATCAGAAAACACATTATTTTCTGTTGGTCATGGGGTTTCTGTGTGGGAAGTTTGGCCCAATTCTATCGTCAGTGGCGTTCAAAATGCTCCATGATTGTAGGTGAACTATAAATCCCAGCAACTACAACTCCGAAATGCCAAGGTCTATTTTCCCCAAACTCCACCAGTGTTCACCTTTGGGCATCTTGACCATTCGTGCCAAGTTTGGTCCAGATTCACCACTGTTTGAGTCCACAATGCTCTCTGGATGTAGGTGAACTACAGCTCCAAAACTCAAGGTCAATGCCCACCAAACCCATACAGTATTTTCTGTTCGTCATGGGAGTTCTATGTGCCAAGTTTGGTTCAATTCCATTATTGGTGGAGTTCGGAAAGCTCTTTGGTTGTGGGTGAACTATAAATCCGAGCAACTAGAATTCCCAAATATCAAGGTATTTTTTCCCCAAACTCCACCAGTGTTCACATTTGGACATAAAGATAAGCAGAATAGCATCCCCTTTCAGGGAAAAAACATCATTTTTAGGTGGGGGGGGTTGGGGAAAAAAAACACGGGGGGATTGAAAGGGGGAAACCCGTATGAGGAAATAGCCAAATCCGAAAGGCCGCAGAAAAAAACCCGGTTTTCAGTTGTTTTTTTGGGTCTCCCGGTGGGGGTTTTTCCCCTTTTCCCCGGGGAAAGGAATTAGGTTGGGGGCCACAAAAAGAAAAAAACCCCCTTTTTTGGGGCCCCCCCAAGAGTCTGTGAGACTGGCAGGAGTGACAGGGGGGGCCCCCCCGGGAGCGGAGGTTGCTGGCATGGAGGAAGATCCGGTCACGGAGTGGGGGCTCCCAAACTGTTTAGGGCAGTGTTTCTAAAACCGGGGGGGGGGGCCCCCCAAGGGGGGCGGGGGGGTGTCAGAGGGTGAAAGACCATCAAAAAAAAACCCTTATTTTCTTTTGGGGCGGGGTTTCTTTTTGGGGAAATTTGGCCCAATT